>OY992884.1:18382099-19062099 GCA_963921405.1 Cepaea hortensis | reverse complement strand
TGGCATGGTCGAGACAAGAACACTGAACTACTCCACGACTCTGGTGGATCGAGTGAAATGGCGAATCATGATCGCCCACGTTTACCGGCATGGCACATGATGAATGGATTGATTACTTAATAACAACATCAACATTTCACAGAACAAAAGATCAAAAATAACATTTCAGTAAGCAGGTTGTAGATACAGTTTTACACAACATTTTCAATATTGTGTTATCATGAAGTGAAAACATATAAATAAGATTGTTCAAATCTTCAAGAAGTTAGAGGATAGAAATGAGGTTGTACACATCATCATGAAGTGAGAAGATAGAAATGACGTTCTAAAAAGCATTATCAATTTTGCTTTATCATGAAGTGAGAGGATAGAAATGATGTTCTACAAAGCCTTATCAATTTTGCTTTATCATGTAGCAAAGAGTCTGGTCGAGTGGCTAGAATGCAGCTCTGCCATTCGAGAGACTTGAGTTCGAATCCTTGGTTGGGTGATGAATTTGTTTCTGTCGGGGGAAAAACTTAAAACACTAATTGACATGTGTATATTTCAGCTTGAAGGATTTATCTAGTTATTTTACTTTATGTTAAAAAGTCGCTTAAAAGTCGACAGGGTCGACTTCATTGCACCGGGTTTTATCCCATATGGCTCGGTCTCTTTCCGCAGCACGGAAAGCGTCGCACAAAGCACGAACTCCGTAGCTTTTAGCGACGACCCACAGAAGTCTCCGAAACATTTAACTCGTAAACCGAAGGGTGCGGCCCGGAATCGAACCCACAACCTTCGGAGCACGAGTCAAACGGCTTGACCACTTCGCCACAGAGAGTATGTACCTGACGAAATGCAGCGAAATATGCCAGACAATAAAATCTGCAATCTATTCGTTGTGTCTTCTTTATTCAAATGGATATATGTTTACATGATATATATCGTGTCAAAAGTAACAGGCTGAAAAAATGCTTGTGTATTGTTTATCTGCTGATACGTTGTCAGCGACTTGCTGTGATGGCGAAACAACAACAGATAAACACTGAACTGTATAACCTTTTAGTGGCACACTTCTTGAACTAAGTGCATTAAGTATGATACATAACGTATCTACTGCAGCCGTACACATCATTCAGTTATACGGTAAGTGCAGAAATTGACGAGACACAAATTTCAGGTAGGAAACTTTAATTAACTGACTAACAGTTCTTAATCTCCAGATCTTTTTTCCTGTACTGTGAACATATTTTCAGAAATATAGAAGATATGGAAGGAATCAACATTGGGGGACGATACATCAATAACATTACATACGCAGATGATACAGTCTTGATTGCAGACAATGACCAGGACCTGCAAAATTTAGTAGACGCGGTTGTTGCACACAGTGAACAACTAGGGTTAGAATTGAATTGTAAGAAGACACAGCTTATGGTCGTCACTAGGAAGGAAGAAATACCACAATGTAATATACAAGTAAATGGGCATATTCTTAAACAAGTGAATCGGTACAACTATCTCGGAACAGTCATAACATCTGATGGGAGATGCCTTGAAGAGATTAGAACAAAAATTGCCATGGCGAGGGTAGCCTTTTTGCAAGATGACAAACATACTGACCAATAACAAGATATCAATTGAAACGAGAAAAATGGTGTTGAAGTGCCACATAGAACCTTTACTTTTATATGGATGTGAGGCGTGGACAATGTACAGACAAGCTGAAAAACATCTGATGGCTGTTGAAATGTGGTTTCTGAGGAAAATGCAAAGAATACCATGGACAAACAGAAAAACCAATGACCAAGCCCTACAAGAAACAAATGAACACAGTAAACGGATTAGATAAATTAGACGTAGACAGTCAAAATGTTTTGGTCACGTTATGAGAAGAAATACATTGGAGAATTTGGTGACAACTGGCAAGATCGAGTGGAAGAGAACAAGGGGAGGGCAGAGAAGTAAATACATGGATGGCTTGGCCACGTTGTATTGTCGAGACAAGAACACTGAGCTGATCCACGACTCTGGTGATCGAGTGAGACGGCAAAACATGACCGCCGACGCTTACTGGCATGGCACATGATGATGATGACGTCAAACCGGACCTTGCCTCCTGTGTCACTCACCGAGCAACTCCATCCCAGGTTTTGGCATCATGAGATGAGAAAGCATGCTTGCCCGCCAGCCCAGTGGTTCTGTGTTCGATTCCCTTCCAGGAGGGAACTTTGCTGTTCAATCATCTCGGCTCCCAGTTCGCCTCAACCTGACATGGGTAGCCGGAAGTCTCTGGGAAGTAAAGACAGCGACATGATATTGACCATCTCACCCATCAAGTGCTGCCTAGTCTAAAACATGATGCCATAGCACCATACACCCAAGTCTAAAACATAATGTGCGAGCACCATATACCCAAGTCTAAAACATAATGCCATAGCACCATACACCCAAGTCTAAAACATAATGTGCGAGCACCATATACCCAAGTCTAAAACATAATGCCATAGCACCATATACCCAAGTCTAAAACATGATGCCATAGCACCATACACCCAAGTCTAAAACATAATGTGCGAGCACCATATACCCAAGTCTAAAACACAATGTGCGAGCACCATACACCCAAGTCTAAAACATAATGCCATAGCACCAAATACCCAAGTCTAAAACATAATGCCATAGCACCATACACCCAAGTCTAAAACATAATGTGCGAGCACCATACACCCAAGTCTAAAACATAATGCCATAGCACCATACACCCAAGTCTAAAACATAATGTGCGAGCACCATACACCCAAGTCTAAAACATAATGCCATAGCACCATACACCCAAGTCTAAAACATAATGCCATAGCACCATATACCCAAGTCTAAAACATAATGCCATAGCACCATATACCCAAGTCTAAAACATAATGTGCGAGCACCATATACCCAAGTCTAAAACATAATGCCATAGCACCATACACCCAAGTCTAAAACATAATGCCATAGCACCATATACCCAAGTCTAAAACATAATGTTATGGCACCATATACCCAAGTCTAAAACATAATGCCATAGCACCATACACCCAAGTCTAAAACATAATGCCATGGCACCATATACCCAAGTCTAAAACATAATGCCATAGCACCATATACCCAAGTCTAAAACATAATGCCATAGCACCATACACCCAAGTCTAAAACATAATGTGCGAGCACCATACACCCAAGTCTAAAACATAATGCCACAGCACCATACACCCAAATCTAAAACATAATGTGCGAGCACCATATACCCAAGTCTAAAACATAATGCCATAGCACCATACACCCAAGTCTAAAACATAATGTGCGAGCACCATACACCCAAGTCTAAAACATAATGCCACAGCACCATATACCGAAGTCTAAAACATAATGCCATAGCACCATATACCCATGTCTAAAACTTAATGCCACAGCACCATATACCGAAGTCTAAAACATAATGCCATAGCACCATATACCCATGTCTAAAACTTAATGCCATGGCACCATATACCCAAGTCTCCCCATGGCGTAAGATGGCATCTTTACAAGGCACACCTAACGTGCAAAAACCACCTGAAACTGTCGATATGTGGGGCATTTCAACGCCAGCACAAGCTCCCAGTTTCAGGTTGAGCGATATCCGCTGACTAAACTTGAAGATTTAGTTTTGCCAACAAACTCCCAGTCGTGGCTCTGGCGTGGGGGTTGAGAATGTGTGACTGTCGGAGTTCAGAGATGAGAAAGGTCAGTTTGAAGTTTAAGGTTCACGAGAGTATCATCACGAGTGACTGACAGTTGCTGAGCTTGTGAATTACGAAGCCCGGAAAGACTTATCCAGAACGCCCAGCAGAGTACATGCAATGTGAGGGATTCAGAAGAGTTTAATGGCAACCACAAAGAACAGTGGTCAGGCCTTTGTGTTTCATTAGTTTAAAGTTTGAAAGATGCATGTCATTTACAGGACGTTGCAGTCAACCCCAACATTGGTCTCAAGCTCATATTTTTTCCTGACTACACGCCACAAGTGAAGTAAGATTGACGCCTGGCCTGGGACTTCTCTACATTTCCTTAACTCGAGGACCAGGTTTATGAAGTTTTATGTTACATGAACTCAATTGAGAGTAAATACAAAACTTGGACCGACAATGTTTTTAAAAACCCCACAGTCATTAAAACATCACCCTATACATTTGGCGGCCTGTCAGTGTTTTTTTTTTTTTTTTAACATTGCTCTGCTTGTTGCTGGGCTCTGATATTTTTTCTGGCTTGCAAAGGTTGTAGACATATGATTTTCCCAATTATTAATAGATGTTATTTTCATGCCTCCAGGTATGATCCACATTCCTTTGATTATTTTGTTAAGGTGTGACTTAGCTGCTTCTTCTTCTTTCGTTCGCTTGAAATATGTCTATATCTGCAATGTCGTCTCTTGCATGAATTGAACTGTTTTTTTCAGTTCACACAGTGGTCCATAGAGTTTATCTTCCACTGTCGTCTCTCTAGGCCAGAAGGTTTGCCTAGATATGTTATATTTTGGGCAGTCTTGGAGTATGTGCTCTGCTGTCTGCGACGCCAATCCACATGTGCACATGGCTGTTTCACCAATCTTGAATTTTGTATACATGTGGTTGCGTAATCTATTGTGTCCTGTTCTGAGGCGCAGAATAATGACTTGTTCTGGTCTGTCCATAATGTGGTAGTCATCTTGATCAGGTTTTGGTGGCTTTCTGACTGATTTGATCATTCTTTTCTTTTGGTGGTATGTAACGGGCACATCAGGCTGTTCCTCTTTGGCTCCTTCCTTAGCCAATTGATCAGCTCTGTCGTTTCCGGGTACTCCACATTGGGATGGTATCCACTGTATGGTGACTTTATGCTGACTGCTAAGTTCAGAAAGTAGTGTCCTTAGTACTGGCAATTTCCCAGAGAGGAGCGCCTCGAGTACTGATTTTGCATCTGTTAGTAGCACCACAGGTTGTGTACCATTGCTGTTATTTAGTAATTTCTCTGTTGCTATCTTGATTGCCTCAATTTCGGCATCATAGTTATGGCAGTACTTTCCTGTCGGTACTCTGGCTGTGTCCCTAGTATTATTTGGGTATTCTATGTACACTCCCGCTCCTCCATTTCGAACAGCATTTTGTGCTGACCCATCTGTGTAGACTCGGATCCAGAGGTCCTGTGGGTATTCTTCATCAAGGAAGCTGAGAGTGGCTGTTCTGCGCTGCACACTGTTCTGTTCTTCCTTGTCAAATATTCCTCTCACTTTTGTCTGGATTTGTAACGATAGTCTATGCTCATCTTTCCATGGAGTTCGCTCTGGAATAGTTGTTAGGGGGATACCAACTGTGGGCAGATCAGTGGTTTCTCTGCAGAGTCGTTTGGCCTGGTGGATAAAACTACTTCTTTTCAACCGCCCCATAGCTAGGTTTTCAAATCTGTTCTTCATAGGGTGGCCTGGCAAGCTGTGGAACTTTTCTGCTTGTATTAGTGTTTTCGTATCTCTGCGCTCACTCAGTGCCTGTGTCCTCCCCATCTTCTCCATTTCCACTATAGGGGTTGATCTCATCCCTCCTGTGGTAACTCTAAGTGCTTGATTTTGCACCTTGTCCAGCTCTTGTAGTGTGGTATTTGATGCTGAACACCACGCAGTTGACCCATATTCCAGGTGTGGTCGTATGCTCTGTTGGTAAACTTTGCTAAGTATTTTCGTACTGGCTCCCCATGTGGTTCCACTTAGCTTTCTCAGGATGGCTATTTTCCTTCTGCTTTGTTGATGTGCTTTCTCCATGTCAGCTTGCCATCAAATGTTACTCCAAGGTATGTTGGTTCTTTATCTTCTCTTAGGGGTGTTCCATTTATCTGGATGATCCCTGCCTTTTGTTTTGGAGAGAGGGTAAATAGGGTAGTGCTGCACTTGTCAGTGTTTATGCTGACACACCATCTATTTGCCCATGCAGCAAATGTATCTACAGCTCTTTGTAGCAATCTGGTGGCCACTGATGCATATTCATTTGTGCTCCATAGAACCAGGTCATCGGCGTACATTGCCGCTTTAATTCCATGCGGTAGGTGAGCAACAAGATCATTGATGAAGATTAGAAAAAGTGTGGGGGACAAGACTCCGCCCTGGGGGACACCGTGACGCAGTAGTACTTTCTTGCTCTTGAGTCCGTCTATCTGTACTCGGGCTCTTCTGTTGTGCAAGTATGCTTTCACCCATTTGTACATTCTTCCATTGACTTTGCAGTTTCTCAGTTTCTTCATCAGACCTTCTTTCCAGACTTTGTCAAAGGCTTTCTTCAGATCTATCCATGCCGCAAGCACCAGCTTCTTCTCTTGGAATGCATCCTCAATTTCTTGAGAGAGGTAGGTTGTCTGATCTTCCGTAGAGTAGCACTGCCTAAAGCCAGCCTGCTGTGGCACACGGATGTTTTTACTTTCAATGTACCACTGCAGTCTGTGATTGATGATGCGCTCCAGTGTTTTGCAGAGACAGCTGGTGAGGCTAATTGGTCTGTAGCTAGAGGCAATGGAACCATCTTTCCCTGATTTTAGGAGGGGTATCATGATTGCTTCTCTCCAGGCTTGTGGAACACTGCCTAAGGTCCAGCTGTTATTGAAGATCTGCAACAGCTTTGTTTTGGCCTCTGTTCCTAGGTTCCTGATCATTTCATTGGAGATACCATCAGCTCCTGGTGACTTTCTCATTTTCAGTTTTGATATGGCTAGCTCCAGTTCGCTGATTGTGATGGGTGCCTCCAGAACCTCATGTACTATTTCCTTCTGTCCTGTATGTTGTCGTTTCTCTCGAATCTCTTGTTGTTTCTCTGGACTAATTTTGATATTGCTATCTTGTGCGAACGAGTCCGCAAAATGGTCAGCTGCTTGCTTTCTTGTTAAGATTTTTCCATCTTTATGTAGTGCAATTTTTGAGTTTCTCCCTGTGCCCTCGTCATTAAGCTGTTTTATTAGCTTCCACAATTTCCTTGTGTCTCTTTCAAGGTTCAGAGACTCCGTTTTCTCCTGCCAGCTTTTCCGTCTAGCCTGCAGCTTGGCCCTTTGAAATTTGGCTTTTGCATGCTGGAATTTATTGTGGTGCTCTTGGCTGGGTGTGGCCTCTGCTTGCTTTCTACACACTTCAACATCATTATGCAACTGTTCCAGTTCACTACTCCAGTAGGGTTTATATTGTTTACGGGCTCCTCTTGGTACTGTTTCTCGCGCTGCCTGTAGTATGCATTTCCCAAACTCTTCAACTGCTTTATTTATGTCTTTCTCAGTGTTCAGGTTTCTAACCAGTATGCTGGTGCGATGCTTGTACATTGCCCAGTCTGCTTTCTTGTAGTTCCACCTCGAGAGGGTGCTGCTTTCACTTACAAGCTCATTTTCTACGGTTAGAAAGACTGGCCGATGGTCACTGCCACCAAGTTGTTTCCCAACAGTTCGTGTAATGTTCCACTCCAGGTCTGGTGAATGAAAAGCCAGGTCAGGTGTAGTTGTAGAGTGCCATGATCTCGAGTAGAAAGTATGTGGGTCGGACGGCTTGTTTATCAACATGAATCTATTCTCATCTTGCCAGTCTTCCAGTCTCTCTCCTCTCTGGTCCATGTGATCATAGCCCCAGCTCTGCGAGTGGCTGTTGAAATCGCCACACACAATCATTTTTTCTTTTAGTGGTAGAGTGTCCAGTGCCTGTGGGCGGTCACTTGGACAGTAGTAATTGATTAGATGTAGATCTGTATTACCTGTCTTAAGTTTAAGTGTCTGATACTCAGCCCCTTCCATGTAGACTTTGATTTGGGAAGCCATGATGTTATTTCTTACAAGGGTCAGTATCCCACCTTTTCGCCTGTTCTTTCGGTCAGATCGGTAACACTGGTAGCCTCTGATTTTGAAGGCTATATTTTCATTGAGGTGAGTTTCTTGCAAGCAACATATGCTTACTTTTTCTTGGTCCAAGATTTTTTCTAATTCTATTTTTTTGTTGCTGACTCCCTCCGCATTCCAGTGCATTATTTTAAGTCTTCGTTTAGTATGGCCAGTCGTTCTATTCTCATGTCCCCTGGCTCCACAGGACATCTGAGAAGGACCTCCAGTAGTTGGGGTTGGACCCTTTCGAGACATAGGGCCCGGCACTGCACCTGCCTGGGGGTCCAAAGCAGGGCGAGCACCATAACGATTAGCAGTAGTCGACATATTCCATTTTGCGTGATTGCGTGGCATCCTGATTTCTGTGGTGCGCCTCTTGGCTGGTTGCCTCCGTCTTCAGCACCTTTCTTTGCTAGAGCAGACTGTGGTCTCACTCGAGTGTAGATGTGTACGCGCGCACACACCTGTCTGCGCATGCATGTACGTGCATACACATCTAGAGCATACTGGTTATTTTCCGGCGCCAGAGACTCGCCGTTGCCCCTTCTCCTGTTAGTTTAAACAGGCCCGCCACGTGAAGGCCAGGAGTTGGACTTTTGCTGCATAGGTTATGTATTCACGAGCCATTGAGGTATTTGAGCAATGTTGGGCGCTCACCCCAACACCGCGCCTCGGCTACATACAGCAACATTTGGAACCCACTTAGCTGCTGTTGCGCAAGCAGGAACACAGTATTCAAGGACTGGCCTCACTCGTCCTATGATTTCTAATTATTTCATGATATTAGTTCTCTGCTTTTGCTTTTTCTTCCGTTGAGGTTGGTATAAAACAACAGAGAAAGAAGGGGAGAAAACATTCTACAACTGAGATATTGATTGCAAGCATTGCAACATTTCAATAACGTCATGCGCAAGTGTTTGCCCATTCTGGTCGCCATCATCACTGCCTGCGCTGTGGCTGACCTGACGTCATCATCAGCAGGAACGAGGCAAGATGCCGGTCAACCCAACATTGTCTTTGTGTTAGCAGACGACTTCGGTTTCCATGACGTTGGTTACCATGGTTCCGAGATCCAAACCCCAACACTTGATGCGGTAAGTTATAATCACAACTTTGAATCTCTGGGAAGCCATTGAGGATTTTGAGAATATCATGATTGATTGATTGATTGATTTAGGAATCGACATCACAGCATTCGGGGCATTCCCATAAGCACTCCGTCCCCATCCTCAGCAGCCAGCGAAGAGTTCCAACACTAATAGTACCAGTAGAAATATGATTATATGTCCGTCTCGCCTTTCCTCTGAGCGTTGAGCGTCGGCCAGATCCTCTCGTCACTCCTTGCTGTCTTATTCTTGCCAGACCAAGGTAATCCATTTACTCCTCCGAGGTGTACACGTACTCCCACAAGGCCGCAACCACGTCTGCCTTGTCATGTATCAATACTCCACCAAGTTCTGCAGAGCCAGCCAATCTGTCCGCCTGTTCATTTCCCAGCACACCGGCATGCCCCGGAGAAAAGATCCAGGCGATGCTTTCACCCGTGACCTCCGAAGCGAAGCAAGCCACTCCGCACGAAGCCTGCCCGTCCTCACCATCGTCAGCATGCTTTCTGAGTCAGTTACAATCACGATGTGTGTATGTGTCGTATTCTCCATCCAGCGGAGAGCCGCAGTGACCGCCTCCATCTCCATTCTTAAGCTGGATGTTGTGGTATCATATGCCAGGCTCTCCTGCCCCAAACGTCGACCATTGGCTTTGGCTATGAACCGTCAGCATCTTTTCTCACCTCTTGACACCGAACCATCTGTGTAGATAATCACATCACCCGAGTGAGCATTGTCCTGAATTAGTTGCTGGATTTCCACTTCCGTGGCCCCTGCTGGCCACTCCCTGCACTCCCGGCTTAATGTGATTATAACTCTGCACAATTCTGTCTGTTCCGCTGGCACTCTGACCCACTCCTCTCCACGCCTAATGTTCTCCAAGGGGCACACCTGTCTGATCGTATCCTTTGCCTGAGCCATCCATGATTTCCCTCTTATCAGTCGCTGACCCTTAACTGCACCCAGCGCCTCATGCAGTGGGTGGTTTGTGTCTGTAGCTACTCTGAGGTATGCCTTCGCCTGCATCACCTTGAGCCTACCAGCAACAGTCGGCAGACCAAGGATGTAACGCATACACACTACTGGGGTGTCTCTGGTGCATCCCAGAATGACCCGCATAGCTTCGTTCTGTATGCGCTCTAACTTCACCAGCTGACTCTCTGAGACTGTGAGCAGACCTAATCCATAATCAATTACTGAGAGGATCAAGTGCTGGTATAGTGTGAAAAGCATTCTCTGCTATGTGTCCATTGCAGCCATAGTTTTAAGTGCACTGTGTCCCTTTTGAGATCTTGTCACAACCGTCTCCACATGGTCCTTGAAGGATAGGCTCCTGTCAAATGTGATCCCCAGATACTTCAGTTTGTTCTCTCTGCTGACATTTCTACCATCTATCGCGAGGCTTGGGACATCCGCTCTCACAATCCTGTTGTCCAGAGAACACCACAAAACAGCCGCCTTTTCCGGGTGGATGACAGCACTCATTTCAGTGATTGACTGGTGCACTGAGAATATCATGAGAAAACGATTAATCGATTTATTAATCGTTAACTTCCGCAGCCCTAATATACACATATATATATATATATATATATATATATATATATATATATATATATATATATATATATATATATATATATATATATATATATATATATATATATATATTGGTCAGAGACCATAACTTTATGAAGGGAAAATTCCAACTGCACCTCCCCGCGGTAGAGGATGGAAACACACTACGGTGTGGCTAACACAGCTCTGGGGACCGAGTATCCACCGGAATAAGTGGACAACTCTGCAGCTGAGCAGAGCAGGGCACTCACTTGTCCTTACAGTCGGAAATGGCTGTCAAAGGCAGAGGTAAAAATACCACCATGTGAATGTGGAAGGCAAGGGGAAACCACCACATTATCTTCCCAAGACTTCATGGCAAAACATATTTCAAAGTTAGTGAAGGACGTTGAGGAATATCAGCAGCAGAGTTGATCCAGAAAACCAAAGACCGAGATCTATGGAGAGCCATGAACGCCTACGCCAGCCGGCACGGCACTTGATGATGATATATATATATATATATATATATATATATATATATATATATATATATATATATATATATATATATGATAGATAATCTAGTTTTACATACCTTATAGATCAATATAACAATTGTTCAAACACTATATTTATGAAAGATTATATGCAAAAACTCAACTGTATACACTGTTTAATATATGTCCCAGTTATACCCCAGGAGGTTTGACAAGGATATTGAAAGCAAAAATAGACAAAAATAAGAAATGAACCCAGTGGCCGTTGCTTGTTGGCTCCGAGGCACGAGTTCAAATCTCCTCCGAAGCTGGGAGTTTTTATTAGCTTGGTCAACCCAGTCCAGAATAGGTACCAAGAATTGTTGTGGGAAATGAAGGCGGCTGGTCAGATACTGACCACATAACCCAGCCAGAGTCCACTGCTCTAATGTTGTGGGAAATGAAGGCGGCTGGTTAGATACTGACCACTTAACCAAGAGAGTATCCAGTGCTCTAAACATATGGGCCAGCACCATGTACCTAATTTTCCTCGTGGCAGTAAAAGCCACCCTTTGGGTTACTTCAAATGTCACCCACTAGTGTAGCAATATGAAGGTGCCATATTGGAACTCTTGTCTTCCTAACACTGTCCAGTTTTATGTAGTCTATTGCGTAAAATTACTCCTACTTCTCTCCTTCACCTTCTGCAAGTGCCTATTATTACATGTGAAGTTGTATCTTTAATTGAACATAAGGATGTTTTACTTCTGTATTAGGCTTGATAAAGTATCATTATAGTATAAATTAGCATTATAAAGTATCATTATAGTATAACTTATATTACAATGCAAAATATCACCATAACATCGTGGTTATGGTGATATCTTTCTTTGTAATATAAGTTATACTATAATGTCATTATGCTGATATCTTGCACTGTAATACAAAATAAAATACTATGTCATGATAATTTCCTGCAATGTAATATAAGTTATCATATAACGTTAAGATTATAATATCTATCACTGTTTTATCAGTTATCATATAACGTTAAGATTATATCTGTCCTTGTAATATCAATCATTATATAATGTTATGATTCTGACATCTTGCACCATAATTCGTGTACATGTATTATTCTTCCGCAATAAATGTCCACTTATCGCAGACGCATTAGAGATTATTGAGTTATTGAGACGTTGTTTGATGTCTGTCGTATTCTACAATTGTGCATCCAGCTGTCCGCCAGCGGGGTCAGGCTGGAGAACTACTATGTGCAGCCGATCTGCACCCCAACCAGGAGTCAGCTTATGTCTGGGAGATATCAGGTGCGTGTAGTAGTTCATTGTAATAGTCTGTCGTTAATTGCAATAGTTTGTTGTCGAGATTAAGTATGTTGTTGATAGTAGTAGTCTGATTTTGACTATAACTGCGTTTTTGACTGAAAAAAGCTGTCGGCGAATGTAACAGTCAGCTGTTAAAAGTAACAGTCTGTTTTCGAGTATACTAGTATGTTGCTGAGTGTAATATTCTTAGGTTGTGTGATATAATCGGCTTTTGGATCTAATAGTCTGTCGGTAATAGTCGGTTGTCAATGTAATAGTCTGTTGTTGAGTGCAATAGTATGTTATTAAATATAATAGTTTGGTACTAACTGTAAAAGTTTGTTGTTTACTTTAGCACTCTGTTCGCTTTCGCGAGTTCACATGGAACAATGATGAGCGTTACGTGTGATGTTTCGCTGACACAGGAACGGAACAATTATAGGGCGATCCGTTGCTGTGAACTTCACACTGTACAAATACTACTACTACAGCTCATAGCCATATAAGAGTATAAAAAGAGTAGATAGATATTCGAGAACACGGTGGTGACTGGAAAGATCAACGATAAAAGAAGCAGATGTCGACGGGAAGAAATGATTCTTGATGGTTTGACAATGGCGTTGATGAATATCATCAATAAAATTGATCTAGAATTACACCAGAACACCATTAAACCGAGACAGCGCATTTATTTTAAATGTAGAATATAGCTAGTGCCATGTCGTCATATGTTTGTGTATCTCTCCAAGATGATAAATATGATTTTTATTATTATTATTATTATTATTATTATTATTATTATTATTATTATTAAAATTGTTGTTGTTAATGTTGCTTTTGCTGCTGCTGCTTCTGCTGCTGCTGTTGCTGCTGCTGCTACTGCTGATGCTGATGCTACTGCTGCTGCTGTTGTTGTTGCTGTTGTTGTTGTTACTATTATTACAAAAAAAAATGCAATTGTTTACCACTTTGTTGTAATTGTCCCCTGAAGATACACACGGGCCTTCAACATGGTATTATTAATAGCTGTCAGCCAAACGCTCTTCCAAACGACAGTCCGACTTTGGCGGATAAACTGAAAGAATCTGGCTACGCCACACACATGGTGGGAAAGTGGCACCTGGGATTCTACAAGCAGGAATACTTGCCTTGGAACCGAGGCTTCGACACTTACTTTGGTAGGTTGGAATGTGGCTACACGAAATGGTTAATTAAATGATTCTCAACAATTCAGAAATGGACGAACGTCGAGATACACCCATTGCTTTATATGTGATATCTTTGTAGCTTATGTACAGGGCATTCTCCGTGGCGTAGTAGTTATTCCGACTGACTCGCGCTCCGAGTGCAATTTTCTGAGAGACTCTTGGGGGTCGTCGCTAGAGCTACGAAGTTCGTGATTAGTGTGACGCTCTCAGCAGGCCGCCCTGCTGAAAGAGGTCAAGCCATATATGATCAAATCCGGTGTCTTTTAAAGCCTGTTTCAGCTCATGTATAATGTGGTGTTTGGTAACATAGTAGATATTCTTCTTCTGCTTCTGAACTTCTATCTCCCATTGGGGCATGCTTGCTTGCTTGCTTGTGTTCGTTGGCTTGAGCTCCAACGCGAAGTCCTGTATAATCCCTCATTCAACTCAGTCCAAGAGCACTAACTTCATTTACACCAGTGTTTCCCAACCTTTTTTGTGCTTTGCCCCACCAAAGCCTTTCTAAAAATTCTTATCCCCCCTTAATATTCAAAAATGGAAATGTTCACTAAAGATACTTGAATTATAGGTTTTAGGAAGAAATCACTAGGAAATTATTGAGCAAACACAGTAAGTAAATTTTCAAAACATATAATGGAGAACTGAAATTCAAGTTCAAAACAATTTTAATGAAAGATTTTTCTATATTATTTTAATTATTAGTAATTATTTATTATGTAAATTTAGTAAGATGCTTGCGCTTGATGCTTGCTGCAAAGAGGTTTTATGTCAGGTTCCAATTTAGTTAACTGCAGTCTCGAGTCTCCCCGTTTTGTTACATCTAGCCGTTTTCTTCCATTTTCGAATTGCCCCCCTTAACAATCGAATTGCCCCCCATGTGGGGCGTGGGCCCCACGTTGGGAAACACTGGTCTACACCATGCAGTTCCGTCCATGTTGTCCTGATGTTCCTATGTGTTTATACTTCTCGTGTCCGTATGTTTTTAAGATTCTTCTCTATTTCGTTTCCTCTGTGAATTCCAGACAAAGGGCTTTATAGTTATATTCTCACGTTTTCTCAATGATTCTCCTCCCCAGTGTCACTGTAATAAGACTGTCTTCTTCTGTTACATCTTCATCTTTTCATTCTTGTTTTCTTATTATTATTATTATTATTATTATTATTATTATTATTATTATTATTATTATTATTACAATTATTGTAATTATTATTATTATTGTTATCATTATTATTATTATTATTATTTACTACTACTGCTGCTGCTGCTGCTACTACTACTACTACTACTACTACTACTACTACTACTACTACTACTACTACTACTACTACTACTACTACTACTACTACTACTACTACTACTACTACTACTACTACTACTACTACTACTACTACTACTACTACTACTACTTCAGCAAACACAACTATTACTACTGTGACGGGATGAGTCTAGATCACTATGCAAACCCCACCACTACTGCGTTAGTGGAATTACTATTTACATTCTGGATTCAGTAGGCAGCTAAATTACTAATAATGACGTCATATTGGCGACGCAGACATTTGCTGCACTAAAACTACACACTGTACTATTGGGGACAGCGTGTATTTTCACGTCATCTATTCAAATGATGTCACAAGGGAAATCCCCTGTCTTCAACCCTTATTAATATCAAGTCTAATGACTGGGGATATAGGTCCGTCACTCCCTAGCAACGGGAATGCGGCGATATGCTATTAGTACGGCTGCACCGGAAATTGTGACTAACAACTTCCGTCCGGTTCACAATGACCATAGCTGCTGTGCTAAGCAGACCTTATATGAAGTGAGCTGCCATATCCAATTGCATCCTTGGTAGATTATACCAAAACCTATCTTAAGTGCTGCAATAAGACTGGGGGTGAGTGTAGTAACATAATAATTATGATTATAATAAGAAGTGTGTACACATTTATATTCTGATATTGGGAAAACCCAAAACTTTCCTGACCATGGATATTTATGAAACGTGGTATTTGAAAGGGGAGACATTGAGAGAAAACATGTGAGGCCCAGATATATTTATAGATAAAAATATATAGATATAATGTATAAACCTTACTGATTATTTTCATATGCATTTTGTGAATGTATTTACGTGTATATTTTGTTGAAAATATGATAACATGATTTTGCCATGTGGGCAGAAGTAGAAGAGGCATGTGGATCATGATTCTCACATGCCAGCAATATTACTAGGCGATTTATATTCAAACATAAATGTGCTTACCCCTGATTCACCGCCATGCCGAACTACCCGACACTGACGGTCATAAGTTCAAAGCAAATACCATGTGGTGAGGAATCAGAATTTGGGGAGTAAATAACTCATCAAGGGATAACTGAGACATCCTAAAGCCCAATGCCTGGAATATCTCAGCACCTTGCTTGCCTGCTGGCCTTCTTATCTTTTAGCTCGTATATTCTGTGGGGTATACCTCACGACTTCATGGCGACACTTGATTGCTTTATGCCTAATAACTGATGTGGGATTAGGTTGAATTATTGTTGGCCTTTCCTTGGCTATCTAGGGAAACATCCTGGCTGCCCAGGACTTCCTCACCATGGTGTTAAGGAATACCCCAGTAATTATTGCATATGAGTCACTGCAAGTTTTACAACCATGTACATTTTGTAATGCCTTTTTCAAACAAAGATTTGTCTACATGTTCTACTCCAATGGACCATGTGGTCTTAGAATGTGTCCACTTCTGGACCCTTTTTCACCTTGTATCATCATGTCATACAAGGTATAGCCAAGCTGATAAGAACTATTGGCCTTTGCTTTTGATACAGAATAGCAGAGAGGAATTGTTTTATTCCTGTTCTGCATCTGACACATACACAACAGACACACAACACCAACACTCAGACACATTGTTATTGTCAAGACACTAAGGAGTCTGCAACTGTTTGTGTGATTTAAGGAGCCTCGCTGCTGATACTGCTGAAGCCTAACTGGTCCGGTTACCGAAACTTACAGCCACCAACTAGTGGAGACGGAACCTGGAATCCGGAGGAGCATCGTACACCTGTCGAATGCCAGGGTCGACTCCAAGACATAATACAACCGAAAGCCAGCACTATTCCTAACAGAGATCAGATTATCTCAGGTGACTCTGTGTCTACATGTGTTCTGAGTGTGTCACTGTCTGGATGGTGTGAAGGATGATATGCTATCTGTCTAAGCATCAGAAAACTATTTTATTTTTGTACCTGTAACATAATTGTAACTGTCATAGTTCACCACTTGAACGACAATTTTCATTATCTCTTTTACTATTAAAGAGTATTATTGTTTTATACTTGTACCCACGTACTCCCTTCGTGATCATTTGAACGCAAGGCGTGCGCGTGAGTGCGTGAAAGTATTTAAAACAGGGGGCTTCATCAAATGACGAAGGATCACCGACAGATAAACTAGACATTCGTGTTAGGTCTTCCTACATACACGAGTGTTCTTCACCTTCTGCCTTTGTCTACCAAGTGAATCCCAGTCTCTCCTATCGGGACCATCCCTTTAGACATTCTGATAACGAGCCATTCTTTCTAGAGACTGTCGGCAAACTCTTGGATAGGGATTTCTGTCTATTTCAATAGAAATACCCTAACGGTCGGTGACAACTGGGGGCTCGTCCGGGATCTACCCACCTAATTAGAAATATTTCTAATAAATTGTGTTACTTGGTACAAAAAATTTTTTTTTCTCATCTCAGTAAAGGGTAGAGTAGTTTAGGAAACTCTGTAATTAGTTGTTTCCATTCGATTGAGAGAGTGAAAGTGTGTTTTGTATCATTGTTTGTACTAACCATTTTTGTGTATGTACTAATAAGATTTGTAAATTATTGCAATTGTATTAGTATAACTTGAATTGGGAAGTAGTATAATATTGATATAGAAATTGTAGTCCACTGATCACTCACCCTCTCAGTCAAAACTCAGTCATGAGTTCATCAGCAGATTTGCACGCAGCAGCGGTAGCTATGGGGTTATCGGAGCCCGAAGCAGCCAAATATGTCCATGATATGGAGAGGGAGTTAAGGAAAGAAGACAGGGAAGATAAAATACGTAGGCATGAACTCGAGCTTAAGAAACTGGAAGCAGCGACAGAACTTAAGAAAATCGAGGCTGAGAAAGAACTTAGGCAGTTACAGGAAAATGAAAAAATCCGACAGCATGAGTTTAGGATGAAAGAGCTAGAAAACCAAGCTCTATCAGCAACCTGTTCTAACGCCAGCTCTCCGGCACCCAGCATTGAAACCCAGCTACATTCAACTTCTCATGTGGGTCCTATGAGTTTTCCTTTGATGCCGTTCGAGGAAACTCAGGAACAATTGGATAGTTACCTTCAGAAATTCGAGAAATTAGCTGAGTCATTTGGGTTGGCTAGGGAACACTGGAACTTGAAGCTTTCTCAGGCACTGAGGGGACAAGCGTATGTAGTCTTTCAGGGACTACCTCCAGGCCATGAAAATTCTTATGAAAGTTTGAAATCGGCTTTATTGAAGAGATATGAGTTAACCTCAGCTGCTTATCAGCGGAAATTCCGAGCCGCAAGACGTCTGAAGGGTGAGTCATTCTCACAATTGTCCGCTCGTCTGCAGAGTTATCTCTGTAAATGGGAGACATTGGGAGAGTATGAACACTCCTATGCGGGCTTGCGGGAGATGGTTTTGTGTGAGCAGCTGAGGAACTGTATGTCGAAGCCGATGGAAACTTTCATCGTTGAACAAGGGGCACAAACACTGGAGGAAATGATAGTCTTGGCTGAAAGATATCTGACTGCCCATGGGGACTCAGTCCCAATGCAACCTCCCCAACCTCAACAGAACCCACCTCCAACCAATCAGGGACAAACCCTTAGCAATATACCAGCAGACCAGAGGCAACCTCAGCAGCAGCATAATAAAACACAAACCACATCTGGGGCTAGAAAACCATACTGCACGAATTGTCATAATAATTCCCACAGTACGGCAGACTGCAAGCGCAGAGCAAAACCCCAGATTGCGGCTTGCTTCTCGATAGGGAAGAAAACCACTACACTACCACCGCCTCCCGAAATGAGAGGACATCGAGTGGTAGAGAAGATCAATGTCAATGGACAGGTGGTCGAGTGTCTGCATGATACGGGTTTAACGTACGATGCCATAATAGCATCACACTTAGTAAAACCTGGTCAGTTGACGCAAAACATGGTTGAAGTTATGGGTGCGACAAGAAGTTCGCCTACCCTAACTTTACCAATAGCCCAAGTGTTAGTTAACTCTAGATTTGTAAAGGGAACTATATCGGCAGCAGTGATGACTGATCCTATCTATGACATGATACTGGGAAGTAAATATGTCTATTTAGGGGAACCATCCACTCCCATGATAGTAGGGAGTGCACTGACCCAAGTCCCAACTCTAACACCTGGCTGTAACCAACTTCCTAGTGATAGGAAGACTCTCCAGAGAGGGAAATTTTTTTCCTCAAAACGTTCGCTAGCGGTAGGGGACAAAGTGTTACTCTTAAGATCTAGTGGGACTAATAAGGAGACTGAGTGGCAAGGACCATTCCCCATAATGGAGAAAGTGTCCAACACCAAATATAAAATCTTCATGAAAGGTAAGATGAAAATCTACCACATTAAATTGCTCCGCAAATATTATGACAGAGCAAAAGAACGACCAGTACATCTGGTAGCTCTAAATGTTGTTCAGAAAGTAGGGAGGAGGGAAGAACCTCTTAGCTTTCCATACCCACCTCTGACTGGATCCTCACTAAACTTATCTGGAGAAACGCCAGGTCATACCAAAGTACCAAGCCAGCCCCGGGGTCGAAAGAAGTCTAATAGATCCTTCTCTAGAGGGGAACAATTGGTTCAGATATAATCTGGTGAGAATGCATAGTCGATCTAGACTCATCCACCCTAAAAGTTCGCTGAGCCGTACTTTTCTCTAGGGACGGCATATGTGACGGGATGAGTCTAGATCACTATGCAAACCCCACCACTACTGCGTTAGTGGAATTACTATTTACATTCTGGATTCAGTAGGCAGCTAAATTACTAATAATGACGTCATATTGGCGACGCAGACATTTGCTGCACTAAAACTACACACTGTACTATTGGGGACAGCGTGTATTTTCACGTCATCTATTCAAATGATGTCACAAGGGAAATCCCCTGTCTTCAACCCTTATTAATATCAAGTCTAATGACTGGGGATATAGGTCCGTCACTCCCTAGCAACGGGAATGCGGCGATATGCTATTAGTACGGCTGCACCGGAAATTGTGACTAACAACTTCCGTCCGGTTCACAATGACCATAGCTGCTGTGCTAAGCAGACCTTATATGAAGTGAGCTGCCATATCCAATTGCATCCTTGGTAGATTATACCAAAACCTATCTTAAGTGCTGCAATAAGACTGGGGGTGAGTGTAGTAACATAATAATTATGATTATAATAAGAAGTGTGTACACATTTATATTCTGATATTGGGAAAACCCAAAACTTTCCTGACCATGGATATTTATGAAACGTGGTATTTGAAAGGGGAGACATTGAGAGAAAACATGTGAGGCCCAGATATATTTATAGATAAAAATATATAGATATAATGTATAAACCTTACTGATTATTTTCATATGCATTTTGTGAATGTATTTACGTGTATATTTTGTTGAAAATATGATAACATGATTTTGCCATGTGGGCAGAAGTAGAAGAGGCATGTGGATCATGATTCTCACATGCCAGCAATATTACTAGGCGATTTATATTCAAACATAAATGTGCTTACCCCTGATTCACCGCCATGCCGAACTACCCGACACTGACGGTCATAAGTTCAAAGCAAATACCATGTGGTGAGGAATCAGAATTTGGGGAGTAAATAACTCATCAAGGGATAACTGAGACATCCTAAAGCCCAATGCCTGGAATATCTCAGCACCTTGCTTGCCTGCTGGCCTTCTTATCTTTTAGCTCGTATATTCTGTGGGGTATACCTCACGACTTCATGGCGACACTTGATTGCTTTATGCCTAATAACTGATGTGGGATTAGGTTGAATTATTGTTGGCCTTTCCTTGGCTATCTAGGGAAACATCCTGGCTGCCCAGGACTTCCTCACCATGGTGTTAAGGAATACCCCAGTAATTATTGCATATGAGTCACTGCAAGTTTTACAACCATGTACATTTTGTAATGCCTTTTTCAAACAAAGATTTGTCTACATGTTCTACTCCAATGGACCATGTGGTCTTAGAATGTGTCCACTTCTGGACCCTTTTTCACCTTGTATCATCATGTCATACAAGGTATAGCCAAGCTGATAAGAACTATTGGCCTTTGCTTTTGATACAGAATAGCAGAGAGGAATTGTTTTATTCCTGTTCTGCATCTGACACATACACAACAGACACACAACACCAACACTCAGACACATTGTTATTGTCAAGACACTAAGGAGTCTGCAACTGTTTGTGTGATTTAAGGAGCCTCGCTGCTGATACTGCTGAAGCCTAACTGGTCCGGTTACCGAAACTTACAGCCACCAACTAGTGGAGACGGAACCTGGAATCCGGAGGAGCATCGTACACCTGTCGAATGCCAGGGTCGACTCCAAGACATAATACAACCGAAAGCCAGCACTATTCCTAACAGAGATCAGATTATCTCAGGTGACTCTGTGTCTACATGTGTTCTGAGTGTGTCACTGTCTGGATGGTGTGAAGGATGATATGCTATCTGTCTAAGCATCAGAAAACTATTTTATTTTTGTACCTGTAACATAATTGTAACTGTCATAGTTCACCACTTGAACGACAATTTTCATTATCTCTTTTACTATTAAAGAGTATTATTGTTTTATACTTGTACCCACGTACTCCCTTCGTGATCATTTGAACGCAAGGCGTGCGCGTGAGTGCGTGAAAGTATTTAAAACAGGGGGCTTCATCAAATGACGAAGGATCACCGACAGATAAACTAGACATTCGTGTTAGGTCTTCCTACATACACGAGTGTTCTTCACCTTCTGCCTTTGTCTACCAAGTGAATCCCAGTCTCTCCTATCGGGACCATCCCTTTAGACATTCTGATAACGAGCCATTCTTTCTAGAGACTGTCGGCAAACTCTTGGATAGGGATTTCTGTCTATTTCAATAGAAATACCCTAACGGTCGGTGACAACTACTAAACCACAACTACTACTACTGTAACTACAACTGGTACTACTATACTACAACTACAGCTATCTCTACTCCTACTACTCATACTTTCTTTTCTTCATCTATCTCTTTGTTTTATTTCCGTTTTATATATTATGGCTTTCTACGCTAGTGTTGGTAAAGTTCTTCTTCTTCTTCTTCTTCTTCTTCTTCTTCTTCTTCTTCTTCTTCTTCTTCTTCTTCTTCTTCTTCTTCTTCTTCTTCTTCTTCTTCTTCTTCTTCTTCTTCTTCTTCTTCTTCTTCTTCTTCTTCTTCTTCTTCTTCTTCTGCTGCTGCTGTTGCTTCCTCTGCTTTCATTTCGTTTGCTGCTGCTTCAACTTCTTCTACTGCTTGTGCTGCTGTCTCTTCTACGTCATATTTCCGCTGACAGTGTTAAACCTGTTCAGCGTCAGGGTAGAGAGAGTTTCGTGAACGCGACGGTGTGTTAGCTATAAGATTGGTGACACAGACATGTGCACACGTGGTTTGGCGTCGCAGACAGCAGAGCACGTACTCCAAGACTGCCCAAACTACAATATATCCAGGCGAACCTTTTGGCATAGAGAGACAACAGTGGAAGATAAACTCTATGGACCGCTGAGTGAACTAAGAAAGACTGTTAGATTCATACAAGAGACAACATTGCAGTTATAGAGATATTTTAAGCGGACGAAAGAAGAAGAAGAAGTCTGAGCTGTGTGCCAGGTGAAATTCTTGGTTCTTGTTATTCCACTAATGCATTGTTCCGTCTCTACTGTATTTACATAGAAACTGTCCACTGTGGCCATTAGCATGGATGTGGTATCCCCGTGGCTTGGAAAGAATATAACACAAGACATAGTTTCTGGTAGATGACTATTAAAAACAACCTAGGCATGAAAATGCATGAAGCAAACAAAACACGTTTGTTGCCTGTCTTTTATTATGACGTAACAATCAACCCGGTGTTTTTTTTTTTTTTTTTGTTCGTGATTCCTGGGCAAGTTTACGTTCAGTAGTTTACATGATAAGGATCAAGTCACTCCGGCAGGCCGCGATGAGAGCGACCTTCTACAGATGACCGGCCACACGATGACTGCAATGTGCCAGTTCACGGACACACACGAGTTCCCATCACGAAGTGTCTGTAAACAGTCTTGCTTCACGGAACAGATACAACAAGGACAATGTTAGTATAATCACAATAATGGATGATAATACTTGTCAGAAAATATGTTTCCGCTATTTCCTTCTCCATCGTGTTGCGGGAACTCGATAACACAACAGATCGCGCTTCCCATCGACGAAGAACTGTATTTTTCGTGGCGGACTTTTCTGATGGTGGAGACATTACGCATAGTGTATCTGTTCGGCTGTTGGTTTGTCGAGACTCCTGTCTGTTCCACCTTTCACATGGAATAGTGAGGAGCATTTTGTGTGATACTCGCTTGCACAGGAACGGAGCATGATGGGGTGACCTTTTTCAGTGAAGTTGGAAACACGACTAACTAACTAATATAACAGCTACAAGCTTGGATCTTGGATTCGATCAGTAGCTGGGTTGTTTCAAATACATTGACGACTGCTTTGGTGTCTCGGACATGCCCTTGCCTGACCTACAGAACTTCATTGCCTTTTTTCAGACTTCCATCCCAGCATCAAACTTACCTCCACCATTTCTTCGTCGGCTGTCAATTTCTTAGACCTCACAGTCTCTTTAGGTTCCGCTGGTCTATGCACGACGGTTTATTATAAACCAACTGACTCGCACTCATTCCTTCTCTATACCTCCTCCCACCCTCCCTCGTGCAAACGTTCTATTCCTTTCTCCCAACTGTTACGTCTCCGACGACTTTGCCAGGATAACAACGACTTCCATCAAAAAGCCCACGAGATGCTTGATTTCTTTCGCCTTCGTGGCTATCCTGATAATGTTCTATCTACAGCTCTTCACCGCTGCCAGTCTATCAGTCGCACTGAGGCTCTCTCCTCCAGGCCGAAACCACGAAACAATAGACCTGTCCTCTCACTTACTTATCATCCCCACAATATTGCTGCCAAGAATATCCTTTTTAAACATCTATCCATTCTCCGGGCGGAATCGACCACTCGTGATGTCTTCTCAGAGGCTCCTCTAGTGGCATATAAGCGGGATCGTAACCTCAGAGATGTGCTGGTCCATAGCAGGCTACCCCAACCTCACCAGTCTCTTCCTGGCACGGTGGCGTGTCTTCGATCGGTTTGCAAGACCTGTCCATACGTACTTCAAACCCAGAGTCTGACATTCCCTAAGACGACCTTCCACATCCGTGAGGGTTTCTCATGCATCAGTCGCAACGTCATCTATGCGATTACCTGCACACGTTGTGACATGAGATATGTCGGTGAGACAGGATTACGTCTTGGGGACAGATTTCGACAACATCTTTCTGACATCACCAGCGGCGCCCAGAAACCAGTATCCATACATTTCAACAGTCCTGACCACCATGGCGTAGCCGACATACAGGTCACGGCCATCAAATCATGCGCATCCCACGAACGGGATCGGAAGACATTGGAACACCGTCTCATCTTCCAGTTGGGCACACTCTCCCCTCACGGCCTTAATGTCCAACACAGCTTCATTTAACTTCCCACCCCACCCTCCCACCCCTAGCTTACAGTCCACCATCTGGGTACGTGCAGATCCTTTGTATGACATCACAGTCAACTCTCTTGGCGGATTTACGTTCGGTGTTTTGCCATCATTTTCTGAACGACCGCCACTCATGCCTCTCTGTGTGTACTAACACTATATAGGTTTCCACAGCGGTGTTTCGAGCGCTTAACGATAATTGCTAATTGTCATCTGCGTCCGTAACATCTTTGCCGGTCTCTAATTTCACTTTTCCGCACACATGGGCGCGTCTCCACCCCACTCCCTTCCCGCTTGACCTTTGACCCGTGTACCATACATCCGGTCTATTGATCCACTGGCGCCCTACGTGTGTCAGACCTTCCAAGCTAGGACACGTTATTCAGATGAGTACATTTAATTTTAATTAGTTTAATAGTTTAATATTGTCATAGTGTGTTTCATGTAGTTTTGTGTTGGTTTGTATTTGTTTGTCCTGTGCTGACGAAGGCTTTGGCCGCAACGTCCAATTTGTCTCTTGTAGTCGTGTTTTAGTAAAGCTCACAATCTACTTCTCGTTTATTTGGGTGATTCATTCATTGCCTTCTAAAATTACCTGGCTGCCAGGTCGACCCAGGGTACTAAAGAATGCCTTGAGAAGTAAAGGCATCCGGTGTGATACTGATCACATCACCCGCTTAGCACGGTTTGGTCTATAATAAATATGCGCCTACACCTTTTGCCCAAAGCGTCTTTAGCGTGTACAATGGGCCTTTTTATGTCATCTTTTGTAGACCCGATATTTTCTGTTCTCCGTCCCATGTTATCTGTTTTTGATCCGTTGTTATCTGTTCTCCATTCTAGGTTATCTTAATGCTGCTGAGGACTACTTTAACCACAATGTACCTTGGAGACAGGTGCGTTACCTTGACCTCAGAGATAACAACGGACCTGTGAGAAACGAGACTGGCCATTATTCAGCTCACCTGTTCACCAACAAAGCCATTGATGTTGTACAGTCACACAACACATCCAAGGTAAACTGTCACGTCACACATCACATCTAAGGCAAATTGTCACGTTACACAATAATAGTGGAATTAACATGGAGTGACAGAATCACCAGTGTAGAGCTCATGAAGAGAACTAACCAAATCCCAGGAAACGAAGAGGTGAGGAAAAGACACGACAGGCTCTGGACAGGACACACACTGAGAAAATGTGAAGACAATGTAACAAGAAAATATCTTGTCTGCAAGCAAGAAGACAAACGAGTGAGTGAGTGAGTGTGTGAGTGAGTGAGTGCGTGAGTGAGGGAGTGAGTGAGTGAGTGAGTGAGTGAGTGTGTGAGTGAGGGAGGGGGAGGGAGGGAGTGAGTGAGTGAGTGAGTGTGTGAGTGAGTGAGGGAGGGAGGGGAGAGGGAGTGAGTGAGTGAGTGAGTGAGTGAGTGAGTGAGTGAGTAAGTGAGTGAGTGAGTGAGTGTGTGAGTGAGGGGGGAGGGAGGGAGGGAGGGAGTGAGTGAGTGAGTGAGTGTGTGAGTGAGGGAGGGGGAGGGAGTGAGTGAGTGAGTGAGTGAGTGCGTGAGTGAGGGAGTGAGGGAGTGAGTGAGTGAGTGTGTGAGTGAGGGAGGGGGAGGGAGGGAGTGAGTGAGTGAGTGAGTGTATGAGTGAGTGAGGGAGGGAGGGAGGGGAGAGGGAGTGAGTGAGTGAGTGAGTGAGTGAGTGAGTGAGTAAGTGAGTGAGTGAGTGAGTGTGTGAGTGAGGGGGGGGGGAGGGAGTGAGTGAGTGAGTGAGTGTGTGAGTGAGTGAGGGAGGGAGGGGAGAGGGAGTGAGTGAGTGAGTGAGTGAGTGAGTGAGTAAGTGAGTGAGTGTGTGAGTGAGGGGGGGGAGGGAGTAAGTGAGTGAGTGAGTGAGTAAGTGAGTGAGTGAGTGAGTGTGTGAGTGAGGGGGGGGGAGGGAGTGAGTGAGTGAGTGAGGGAGGGGGAGGGAGTGAGTGAGTGAGTGAGGGAGGGTGGGTGGGTGGGTGGGTGAGTGAGTGAGTGAGTGAGTCAGTCAGTCAGTCAGTCAGTGAGTCAGTGAGTCAGTCAGTGAGTCAGTCAGTGAGTGAGTCAGTGAGTGAGTCAGTGATTGAGTCAGTGAGTGAGTCAGTGAGTGAGTCAGTGTGGGTTGTTGACTGTATTTATGAGGGTGTGTGTGTGTGTTTTTTTTTAGTTGTGTCAAAATAAATCTATATCAAAACGTATTTCTTTATTTTCTCTATAAGAACAAAATGCGGTAATCTGAATACTTGAAGTTAATTTTCTGGAGTTTATTTGTTTTGACTTTCCATCTCAGCCGCTATTCTTGTACCTGGCCTACCAGTCCGTGCATGACCCGCTTGAGGTGCCAGAAAAGTACGAAAACAAGTATAGAAACATTACAGACAAAAACAGGCGCACTTACGCGGGTGAGACTATAGTCTGTCAATATTTTGATTATGGTCGGAAGTCAATATTTTGAATATGGTATGATGTCAACATTTTTAATATGGCCTGATGTCCTTCCATCATGTGCCATGCTGGTAAGCGTGGGCGGTCATGTTCTGCCATCTCACTCGATCACCAGAGTCGTGGATCAACTCTGTGTTCCTGTCTTGACCATGCCACTTAGCCAATCCATCCAGATATTTGCTTCTAGGTCTTCCTCTTGGTCTCTTCCCTTCGATCTTGCCAGTTGTCACCAAGTTCTCCAATTCATTTCTTCTCATAACATGCCCAAACAATTTTGACTGTCTACGTCTAATGACTCTAATCAGTTTACGATCTTCATTTTTTTAATGAAGGACTTGTTCGTTGGTTTTTCTATCTGTCCATGGTATTATTTGCATTTTCCTCAGAAACCATATTTCCACAGCCATTAGCTGTTTTTCAGCTTAACTGCTTATTGTCCACGCTTCACATCCATACAAAAGTATAGGTTCTATGTAGCATCTCAACACTCTTTTTCTCGTTTCAATTGATATCTTTTTGTTGGTCAGTATGTTTTTCATCTTGCAAAAGGCTACCTTCGCAATGGCAATTCTTGTTCTAATCTCTTCAAGGCATCTCCCATCAGATGTTATGACTGTGCCGAGATAACAGTATCGATTCACTTGTTTAAGAATATGTCCATCTACTCGTATATCACACTGTGGTATTTCCTTCTTCCTAGTGACGACCATAATCTGTGTCTTCTTAATATTCAGTTCTAACCCTAGTTGTTCACTGTGTGCAACAACCGCATCTACTAAATTTTGCAGGTCCTGTTCATTGTCTGCAATCAAGACTGTATCATCTGCATATCTAATGTTATTGATGTATCGTCCCCCAATGTTGATTCCTTCCATATCTTCTATATTTCTAAATATATTTTCACTGTACAGTGAAAAAACTTCTGGAGACATTACACATCCCTGTCTCACACCTCTTTTAATAGGCTGATATTGACCTACATCGTTATCAATCCTGATGGCAGATTGTTGTTTCCAATATATGTTTTTTACAAGTCTAAGGTCTTTTTCATCAATTTGTAGATCTTCAAGTATCCTTATCATGTCGACATGTCTCACTTTATCGAAAGTCTTTGTGTAGTCAATAAAGCAAAGATATAGATCTTTGTTTACTTCTATAGAACGCTCAATTACTGTTCTCAGTACATACACAGCATTTACTGTGCCCTTGCCTTCTACAAACACACATTGTTCTTCTCCTATTTCGGGTTGTATTTTCTTCCTCACTCTTTGCATGATAATTCTCAGCAGAATCTTTGTGATGTGGCTCATTATACTAATTGTTCTATGTTGATCGCATTCCATGGCTCCTGATTTCTTCGGGATTGCAATAAATATAGAATTACATAATTCAGGGGGTATATCCCCAGTATCGTATATTGCGTTCAGCAGCCTGGTGACTTGGTCAATTCCATATTCTTCTACTGTGATGTTATCTGTATCCGGGGTCTTGCCAGTTTTCATATAGCCTAATGTCAACATTATGAGTATGAACATCATGTCTTTTTGTTTGCAGAAGGTTGGTTTTTGTAAATGAGTGACAGTTGCTTCTGCCAGCTTTAACACGCGACATAATGCTTTAGTATATGTCTTGTGATTTCTGCAGTATGTACCTGGAGAGATGCAGAGAATTATGTCAGGCAA
Source organism: Cepaea hortensis (assembly GCA_963921405.1). Lineage (NCBI taxonomy): Eukaryota > Metazoa > Mollusca > Gastropoda > Stylommatophora > Helicidae > Cepaea > Cepaea hortensis. The sequence continues at coordinate 19,033,540 of OY992884.1, read as the reverse complement.
TAAATCGTGCAATCTATTGTGTGTGTCTTCGTTATTACAATTTGTAATATGGTCCGATCTAGGCGTTGGGTACTATCATTATCTTGTGCATCTCAGAAATGAAAGTCGGCTGTGACGATTATCCGCAGGTCTGTGTTCTGTGTTGTAATGACGAATTCACATAGGCTGCGTATAGTGAGACCTTTGGTCTTATGGCGCTAATTCAATATTTTACATTAATCGGTACTCGATATCGGATGTGGTCAATTTTACACCGGCTTCCTTTACTTCCCATAATATTTCAGAGTACCTATTTACTCATTTTATGCGGGGATAACATGGAAGTCACTTCCGGTCGTCAACATGGCTGTTAGGCGTTGAACCGTTAAGGCCTGTGGCGTGTTTATGCTTGCAGCTTCGATTTGCAATCGCATTTTCCTCATGTTGGACTGGTAGTGCATGGTTCCGTCGCCCTGCTACTGAGTGAGTGTGTGGGCGACATTGTGAGCTGTGAAATTCGCGGGGAATGCTTTTACATCTGTTCTGTACATACTCTACAGTGACCTGCATGTTCGGAACAATGGCTACCGGTTGTTGCTGAATTGACTGAATGGCCTTTTCGGTTCACGAGTGCATTTTTCAGAGACTCCCGGGAGTCGGCGCTGAAGCTGCTGAGATCGTGCTTTATGCGACACTTTCGGCGGGTCGCCCTGCGGTAATAGACCGAGCCATGTGAGAAAACCCGGGTCAGTGAGGTCTTTCTGGTGACTGCCGAGTCCATCGACGATGAACTGTGGTTTTCGTGGATTAATTTTGTGTTGGCATTCTGGCGGCGGCATTATGCACAGTGTACATGTTCGAGCTGTTGGATTGCCGAGACTCCTGTCTATTCCACTTTTCACATTGGACAGTGGGGAGCATTTTGTGTGGTATTCACTGGCACAAGAACGGAGCATAATGGGGATGACCCGTTGCCGTGAAGTTGGAACCTCGACTAACTAACTAACTAACTAACTAACTAACTAACTAACTAACTAACTAACTAACTAACTAACTAACTAACTAACTAACTAACTAACTATCTAACTAACTAACTAACTATCTAACTAACTAACTAACTAACTAACTAACTATCTAACTAACTAACTAACTAACTATCTAACTGACTGACTGACTGACTGACTGACTGACTGACTGACTGACTGACTCACTCACTCACTAACTAACTAACTAACTATCTAACTGACTGACTGACTGACTGACTGACTTACTCACTCACTCACTCACTCACTCACTCACTCACTCACTATCTAACTAACTAACTAACTAACTAACTAACATGGAAGTCAGTTCAAATTTACTTTTGTGTGGAAATATAATCAGTTTTTTAACTTAAAAAAAAAAGGTCAGGGCAAATTATAGCACCACACTCAAAAGTAGAAGAGACATTTGCCAGATAAGCTAGCGAGGTATCTCCACAGCCTAGTGTGGACGAGGCATTACCAAATTATATTGTCAGGTATCAATGCTTGCTTGCTTGTGTTCGTTGGCTTTAGCTCCAACGCGAAGTCCTGTATGTCGGATGAAGACATCCTGTTGTCCATCATATTATGTCATACCGAACCTGAGGTTTGCGTGTGTATCCATTGTCCCAAGTCTGGCTTATTGGTGTGCAGACTGGTGGTTCCTCGCCGTACAGGCAGACACTCTCCGACTTCGGAGGAAGTCAGGTATCAATAAAGTATAGCGTGTGCTAAGCATTACATTGTAAAATGGTGCATGTACTTTGCAGGCCGCTGTGATCAACTTCAGTTGATTTTCGTGGCAATTATGCGTTCAGTACTTTACCATCGAGTGAAATGGCGAGTCATGACCGCCCACGCTTTCCGGCATGCCACACGATGGACGGACTTTAACGTTGATTTTTGAACGAGAAGTCAATATATAATTCCAACTGACCGATGTAGGGAATGAATCCACTAACTTGCCATCAGCACACGGGAAGAATATGGGCGAGCGTTCTTTTCCTTTCGGCCACGCTGACCTCTGTACTAGATATTACTAAAATGTAAGGTCTAGCGTATATTAGATAATGAGTAGATAAAAGTAAAGAACAACGTGTACACGCCTCAATGGTTGCTAGCAATGCGATGCTTGACCCATATTTGTGTAGAACAATCGGCACTCACAAGGTGATGTGGCCAGCATCTCTCCGTCCGCCTTTATTTCCCAATACATTTCTTGGTACTCATTTTAGACTGGGTATTACCAGGTATTACACTGGGTATTACCATTCAAATGAATCTATACATATAGCGTATGTTTGGAAGAAGCTATAATAAATGAAGCAATGTTAATTCTGTAATATCGTCAGGTATGATCTCAGCCCTAGATGAGGGTATAGCCAACTTAACCCAGGCACTGAAAGTCAAGGGACTCTGGGACAATACCGTCTTGATATTTTCTACAGGTGAGATTCTGTCTTAAACACTTGTATCGCAATAGTTAAACATCTGTATTACAATAATCCTCCAGTGCCTTGCCGGTTGGCGTGGGCAATCATGCTCCTCCACAAACTGCGATCTCCGACGGCGTGGATCAATTCGTGTTTGCCTCCCTTCCGTGCCTTTTCACAAGACTGTCAAGAATTTTCTCACGCTGTCTTCCTCTGTCTCTTCTTTCCACAAATACAATATCTTTCATTTGCGAGAAGTCAAGTATTATAGTATTACAATAGATAAACACTTGTTTTACAATAGTAGAACATTTGTATTGTAATAGAGTTAATATAGCATTTATAACATTCGAGATGTAGTGTTATTGAACACTGACAAGAACAGATCGGACTATAAAACTAACAAATGAGCAGTTATATACTCCACGTATATTTCAGAAACCATCTAGCATCTTGTAACCATAACATCGATGTGCCAGTTAGCATATCATACTCTCATACACCTGTAAGGCTGTTATAATACGGGTCTTACAACAACCAACAGACTAATAATATCTGAAGCGCTTCATTTGGCCTCTAAGTTGTTTGTTATAATACGGCCATGTGAACAATGAGTAGACCAGTCGTACAGGCTGTGAAGACATACAAGCGACTCTGGTCTAAGAGTAGCAATGAAAACAGTGAGAACAGTAACTCGACGAACACCGGAAATACGCAACAGAGGCCGCAAAGATGAAAGAAGTGCACACACAGAACATCGAAGGCTTCTTAACTGATAATTGCCATGGGATGATTCATCGTCTTAATTAAGCGACTTTCCGTTTCTGCCATGGGCTTATATATAGCCGAAATGTTGTCATTGCGTTATGAAATATGACTGCAACCATTTTAACAACTATTAAGTCACAACTGTGACATACCCTTACATCCCATTTGCCGCCATCCATTTTTTGTTATGTCCAAACCTATTTTTTGTTGGCACTGAATCTATTAAAATAACCAAAAAGCTCAACCCCGCTGCTGTGTCCACTTTGTTGTGGTGGAGCGGCTTGAGTGTTCCACTGTCTTCTAAGAGCTAAGCCGACTGTAGCACAACTACAGGTAGGGTCTCTCATGCCAAGATTTAGGGACTAGACGAAGTGGTACACAAATCTACTACTGCCTTGTGTGTCAGCAGAGGACAGTCAAAGGCAGTCGAAAGCAAACCTGAGAAAACATGCTTGTCGAAGTCGGATGTATTGAGACACAGACTTAACGCAAAAGTGCGACTTTTTAAATGAAGTTGAAAGGTGAAAAAAGCCCCTGGCTAATTCACAGCCTCAGGCATTTAGAAACAGTAAAGAGAGTTTGCAAGGCACAATACTAGTGACAAGAGAAAAGGGTAACGCATGGACAATAATAAAACCAGCATGCACAGATGTATCAACGCAGGCATAAACGGAATTCAATAGCGCGGTACAAGACAAACACGCTTACAGAGGGATGGTGGTAAGGCTTGGTGACATGTTCAAGAGTTAAAGACACCTTGGTGATTAAGACTGATACTTCCAGTGGAAGGCCTAACATGATCTGTCAGAATCACGCATGTGTAGTTTGTGGAGTAGGCTAAACACATTCCAGCGACTCATGGGGCGGGAAAAGAGCCCTGAAAATAGATGGGTCACACATTGAGAAAACCTGTTAACATACGACTAGCAAAGTCCTTCCTGCAGAACTGGAGAAATACAATATCTAGAGACAAACGTAAAAGAGAAGTAGAGGCAGAGAGGAGGATATATGAGGAGGTAAGCTGGAAGCTGCAGGAGATAACACGAAATAGGAGGGATCGGTGTGAACTGGTAGACAATGTCCTCGTGAAGTTCATCATTGACTGTTTGTTTGTTTGTTTTTGTTTGTTTGTTTGTTTGTTTGTTTGTTTTGTTTGTTTGTTTTTTTGTTCGTCTGTTCGACTGTTTGTTTATTTGTTCACATTGCAGCATCAGCAACACTACTGATGTGTGCAGGGATACATTTTTTTAGGGTTGTGGAATAAATGCTGCTTGACCAGGCAGTCGCCATTCTGTGTACAAACTGATTTTTTTTGTAGAAAATCCCGAACCTTACAGAGGATCGAAAACAAGTCTCATGATGTGTATAACGGGAAAAACTGACCACTGGACCTGATGTTCTATCATGGAATCAGTCACGGAAAACAAACTATGGCTAGCTCATATTATTATAAACTAGAGAGACTGGGACATAAAATAAAATAGATGAGAGCGATACAAGCAGAAAGATGGAAAGGAAGGAGGGGAGGTATTACTGCGGAAAACATACGGCGAAAAGCAGAATAAGCATAAATATAATACAGAGAATTGGGTAAGGATATAGACAAGTGTCAATTGTAACTACACATTGTAATGTTATTTTCTTAGCCGTAGATTGTTTGTAAATATTGACAGACAATGGCGGACAGATACATGCTGGAGGGAACAATTATCCTCTACGTGGCTGGAAGGCATCGCTGTGGGAGGGTGGATTTCATGGTGTTGGGTTCGTGTCTGGAGGGGCACTGAAACGGAGTGGAGCTGTCAGTAAAGGATTGATTCACGTTTCTGATTGGTTCCCTACTTTAGTAACACTAGCTGGTGGAAATTTGAATGGAACCAAGCCATTGGATGGTTTTGACCAATGGGATACAATCAGGTAATGAAAACCAATCAAAATGTATGTGACATTGTAATGTTTTGTATTATGATTTCTTGACTATTAACAGACATTATTTAACTGCACTCTAGTCAAACCTGTATATGATCAGTCGTCCTCGTTATAACTACAAGACATTTTATAATTTTAAATGTTATAACTACAAGAAATTGCCAGAAATGTTGGCACACCCGTGCCACCTGCAAGAGTGAAGTGGAGGTATACAGATGCTGCCCTGGACCTCATCCATACAGTCAGTGCCAGCATGCAAAGATGGACAAGGACTTCGGGAGGCCTAACACAAATAGAAAGTGCGCCAACTGCCTCGGAACTATGGCGCCAGGTACCTCGGTTGCCCCTGTCCCCAAGACAGCAAGGAAGCCATGAAGATCGCCGTCATATCCAATCTACCATATAAAGAGGCTAGGAGGCAGTACGGGGAGACCAATCGACATACAAAAAAGCGACAAAGCGCAACTGGAAGGCCAACAGAATGGCCTGAGAGCAAAGTTCAACAGCATAGAAGAAGAAACAGATAAGACGCAAGAAACACTGACAGCAGCCGTTCAGCGCCTCCTGGACGAACTGAAACAAGTTCAGGAGAAGATTGAGCAGGATATAGCTCGAATGGCTGCAATAAAAGCCGAGACAGATGAAACTCTATCAAAAATTCAAGAAGAAATAGAAAAGACAGAAGAAACGCTTAAACAGATCCAAGAAGAAAGAGAACAAATAGAACTGCTCAAGTCACAGAAAGAAACATCCGAACCAGAAAATGCAAAGACCCAGACAGAAGACGAAGCATCAGAAGAAGAACTAGAACTGGATGAAGAAGGATACCCAGACCAAGGCCAAATATGTAAGGCGGTTAGGAATCGGTTCCGCTCTCCACCAAGATCGAACTATCGAGACGACACACGAAATCAAAGAAGAACGAGAAGATTCGAAGACAACCCAAGACGAGGAAATAGGTGGAACACTAGGAGAGACGATTACCGGTAATCATCCCTGAAGGAGCAGCACCATATGACGGGGTGGGTACACAATTACTCCAGGCCTCTACAAGTGTGCAACTCTGTTCAGACATGTAAAACCACAAGGATGAAACGAACTCACTTGCAGCAACTCAACTCTCTCAAGGAAGCAGATATAAGCAGCATCATGTACGAAAGAAGAACGAGATAACACTATAAAGGCCCCATATACAACCAAAGCGATATAGTCGAAGGCTGAACGGGGCCATTAGTCTCAGCAGAAATGGAACTGGAAAATATAACTACAAGGTTCTTCCACCGCACTCAGCAAAATGCAAACTGAAGCTCTTGCTTATGGAACGACGTTCTTTATACCACCAAAACGTGTTAACCAGGTTGAGTGAGTAACAGGCTCAATTCGAAATGTTGTTTGTTCAGATCTCGAAGCTAACACTATCCTCTGCCGACTCGGTCAAATGGCACAGTGGTTATGGACAAGTCTAACTATGGACGGAAAATAGAAGACATTTTATCGGATCCATCCAAATTTCAGTTAGATCTGAAAGATAGCAACACTTGGATGCAAAAGTGAGAAAGAAAACATTCAGCCACAGTTAGATAGTAAATTCACCAGTGAGGCGACTGCGCAGCAACTCACCACACGGAGTTCGCCACAATCAACCCCCCTCCCCCACAACTTTATGGTCTCCTTAAATTGCACAAGCCTGGGTTCTCGCTGTAGAACAGATAAACTATTATGGTCTAGAAAGAATGTAGCAGCAAGGGTTGGTCAGAAGATCTGGTTGACTGTCGTCATTCAGAGGTAAACAATACATAATCAGTTTGCAGCGTGCACCATTAGTATTGGAACTCTTAACTGGCTGTTGAAGATGAGGACTGGGTGCTTATAGGAATGCCTCGAGTGCAATGATGTCTGTTCTTGACTCAACTCAACTTAACTCTGAATCAACTTGTAACACTTGTAGCTCTTAATACCTCAGAGTGTGTTTCTATCTCTGTCTATAATAGTCTTACCACTGTTGTTAACAACATCCCCACCTCCTCCACTTTCCTCATCACTTTATGACTCATTGTCCAGTATTCGCTCATGACTCATTGTCCAGTATTCACATTCAAACAGAAGAACAGCCAACACAACAATTCAGTACGCGGGTTTTGGTACCACTATTTCTGTTGTTCATGTCATTTTAGCCTTCTGAAAGTTGCATGCCTTTGTGGGACTTTGCAGTCACCTTATCCCCCACTGGTTGTGTGATGTAGTATACAATTAAACGTTCGGGGTTTTGTCGGTAGAGGTCCACGTGACCGCGGGGCTTAATGCGCTTACATTTAACGGCGGGGTATGGGGTTCAATCATATACCGGTCAGCTGGGCTCCATAGTCGACTTCTCTTTCATAAATCATTGGCAAACCATTCATTCATTCATTCATTCATCCATTCATTCATTCATTCATTCATTCATTCATTCAGTAGCATACCCTTTGCAGAACCTCGCTTCTATACCAACCTTCCGGAAAACCTCTCGATCATAAGCAAGATGTCCCAAGTCCAATACACCCATCTAGAGATCATCCGCCACATCCTGCACCCATCGTCTCTTTGACCTTCCTCATCCTCTCTTCCCAGGCATATACCCCTCCATTATTGTTCTCTCCAAACTTTCGTGACGTTTCAAATGGCAAACCACAGAACGTAAAATCACTTAGAACTTCAACCTGTTGCTGGGGCAGCTCCCAATGTCCTGCAAAGACCATACAACTTTTCTAACTGGACAATATATCGCCAAATGTGATCTCCCATTTAGACCGAAGGGCGATATATCGACATACTACTGTCATCGTGTTATTTATTTTGTTTCGTGGTATCTTCCGGAATTTTAATGCTCAGTTAATGGAAATTTACATTAAAATACTAATGCATTTGATTTTGTACCATATATGTCCTCGCCTACATTTTTGTCTGGCACTGAATCAGTTAATTTTGCCATTGCTTTGTGAATGAGAAGTCAAAGTTTCAATCTACATGACCGGCGTGTTGAATAAACCCCTACGCGTATTCGGAACTATCATTCTGAATTAACTTTTATTTGCAAAATAGTTTTCCCGTTAATTGTATCATAAATTATTTCTGTGCACGCAGCAAGGGGTCTCCTTCGCCGAGGGAAATCCTGCTCCACAACATCGACATCCTGTACCCCCAAAAAGGGGTGCCCTTGTATACCAACACTTGGGACACTCGGGTCAGGGCAGCTATCAGAGTCGGCGACTACAAGCTGATTACCGGAGATCCAGGAAATGGCAGCTGGGTGCCTCCACCTGGGGGTGACCTGTATTTTGTACCCGGTGGGTATCACATTTCTTGATATTTTACAATGTGGTCATTCAATTGCGGTTTTTTGTCTTAAACCTTAGAGTGTAGGAGTATTTATAACCTTCTAAAAAGTCGCTTAAAAGTCGACAGGGTCGACTTCATTGCACCGGGTTTGATCCCATATGGCTCGGTCTCTTTCCGCAGCACGGAAAGCGTCGCAGAAAGCACGAACTCCGTAGCTTTTAGCGACGACCCACAGGAGTCTCCGAAACATTTAACTCGTAAACCGAAGGGTGCGGCCCGGAATCGAACCCACAACCTTCGGAGCACTAGTCAAACGGCTTGACCACTTCTTTAACTTTATAGTGTAGGATTAATTATAACTTTCCTAAACCTTAGCTGCAGGAGTGTTTCATAATCTTCTTGAGTGTTAGAGTGTAGCAGTATTTATAACATTTTTAAACCTTAGAGAGTAACAGTATTTATAGTCTTCTTAAACCTTAGAGTGTAGTCGTATTTTATAATCTTCTTGAATTTTAGAGTGTAGGATAATTTTATAATCTTAAACCTTAGATTGTTGGAATATTTTATAATCTCTCTAAACATTGAGTGTAGGATTATTTATAATATTCTTAAACTTTCGAATTTAGAGTTAGTTTATAACCTTAGCTCGAAGAGTGTAGGAGTAGTTTATAATCTTCCGAAACTTTTGAGTGTAGGAGTATTTTATACGTTTCTTACATCTTAGAGTGTAGAAGTATTTTCTAATCTCTTTAAACCTTAGATTGCAGGAGTATTTTATAATCTTCATAATCTTAGAGCATAGGAGTATTTTAGACTCTTTCTTATACCTTAGAATGTAGGAGTAATTTATAATATTCTCAAACCTTAGAGTGTATTAGTATTTTGTAATGTTCGTAAACCTTAGAATGTAGAAATATTTTATAATATTCTTAAACCTGAGAGTGTAGAAGTATTTTGTAATATTCTTCTATCCTAGAATGTAGTAGTATTTTATAATCTTCTTAAGCCTCGAGTGTAAGGGTATTTTATAATCTTCTTTAACATTAGAGGGAATGAGTATTTTATGATCTTCTTAAATCTTAGAGTGTATGAGTATTTTATGATATTCTTAACTGGTTCACTGCCAAACACAAAAGGGGGTTTAGACCAAACAGAAATTGATGGCAGACAATGGGAAGTAGGGGTGTCACAGTAATGATCTAAGAATGGTTTGAAGTGTAGGAATTATTTTGAATTTGTATATTTGTATTGTATATCAAATTTATGCTGAAATCTGTATTTATAGCTATACCAAAAAGACCAGAAGCAATTGATTGTGAAGATTTTCGTACAATTAACCTTATAAACCATATCACTGAGCTTCTACTCAGAATCATAATGAGAAGAACCAACAAGAAAATAAAAATGGAAATTAGTGAAGAACAGTATGGATTTGTGGAAGGAAAGGGCACAAACAATGCAATTTATACATTGCGGACACTAATAGAAAGGTCAATAGAGAAACAGAGGGACATATATTTGTGCTTCATAGATTATACTAAGGCATTTGATAAAGTAAAACATGATGAACTGATTAAAATGTTGGAAGATATCAACATTGATGGAAAAGATTTAAGAATAATAAAGAATGTTTACTGGAACCAAGTAGCAGCAATTAAAATGGGAAATAAAGAGGGTAGTTACGAACAGATAAAGCTAGGAGTACGACAGGGGTGTGTCTTGTCACCAGATCTTTTTTCCCTGTACAGCGAAGTAATAATGAGAGAGATCAAAGAGATGCCAGGAATACTAGTTGGAGGTTATAATATAAATAATATACGCTATGCAGATGACACAGTATTGATGGCGGATAATTCAACAGACCTACAACAATTATTAGACGTTGTAGTAACAGAGAGTGCAAGGAAAGGACTCTCCTTGAATATCAAGAAAACAGTAACAACGGTAATATCAAAGAAAATGGTGACACCAAATTGTGACATAGAAATAGAAGGAAAAATCCTTAACCAAGTGGATAATTTTAGATACCTAGGGGCATTTATAACATCAGATGGAAGATGTACAACAGAGATTAGGAACAGAATAGGGCAGGCAAAAGCCGCATTTCGTATAATGAAGAGTATCTTATGCAATACGTCACTATCACTGAATGTAAGAAAGAGAGTGCTGAAATGCTATGTAGAACCAGTTTTGCTGTATGGCAGTGAATCTTGGAATGTAAATGAACAAATTAAAAAGAAATTAGAAGCAACAGAGATGTGGTTCCTGAGACGAATGTTGCGAATTCCTTGGACTGCCAAAGTAACTAACAACGACTGCCTGAAACAGGCTAATGAAACTAGAACATTATATACAACAATAAGACAGAGACAAACATCTTTCTTCGGTCACGTGATGAGAAGAGAGGCATTGGAGAACATCGTAACAACTGGAAAGATCGAGGGGAAGAGAGGCAGAGGCAGACCAAGAGAAATGATGCTGGATGGATTGAGACGGTGGCATTGAGGAATATCAGCATCAGAGTTGATCCAGAAAACCAAAGACCGAGATCTGTGGAGAGCCATGAACAACTACGCCAGCCGGCACGGCACTTGATGATGATGATATCAAATTAAAGGGAACTGCACTTGGAACACGTCATTATTGCTACTATTTCTATAAGTTAGAAGCATAAGAAAATAATGTTAGATTTTGTAAAAGTAAATTTGAAGACAGAGGTGACAATTATTTAAAATGTTCACTTACCAAGGCACTACTCCTCAATCTTTGAAGATAATCCAATTACGTTTACTGAACAATTATAAATACACCACTTTTCTGCACCAAAATCACAAGAACTGCTCCTTAACACCATCAAGCCATAAGTAAACCATCATATTTTAAAGCACATCATTTTTACGCAAAATGGTAAAAGTCAGGAACACAGGAGGCAGATGTGTACTCATTACACTATATACACTATTTTCTAATTAGTTGTAAGTATTATTCTTTTAAATGTAATTATTTAAATACTCCTCAGATTATTTGTGACAGGCAAAGCAAACTTAGGGGCACAGGTGTGGCCCATTAGAGCAAGCATAATTCGACATGTGCCATCATTTGGTGACAAACTTTCACTGTTGGGTTTATTTTCCATAATGCTAAATAATTTAACTGAATAACCACATTACTGCACGTGCTATCAGTTTTACAATCTTTCACAGATTCCATTAAATCAGAATAATTATAATCTAAAATTGTTTAACACTATTATCTGGCGTTAATCGACGAGTCGAGAACCACAGGGTGTTGCCATTACTAAAATACTAAAAACAAATCATTATCACAAAGTTTAACCCACTTAAACGACTTTCACAATGCTTAATCCGTGTGTCTTGTCTGATGAATATCGAAGGCATATCTATTCTGTGTATACATTTTTGTTTACCGGGCACTATACATTGCGGAAGATACGCGAAAAGAAACAAATAACGAACTGTCAACATTCAGCCGATAAAGTGGCGCACTGTAGATCAGGGTAGTTCCATTCTGCCGATAAAGTGGCACACGGCAGTGAATTAGTTAAATTTACAGTATAGGAGTATTTTATCATCTTCCTAAACCTTAAAGTGTAGGATTATTTTATAATCTTTCTTAAACCTTAGAATATAGCAGTATTTTACAGTCTTGTTCACTTTTTACTATAAAGACTCAAAGATGACAGCCAGCGGTAGTGCAATGGCTAGGCCGCTTATCTGCTGACTGAGTGGTCGTGTGTTCAAAACCTCATGGGGGTGGGTTTTTTTTTATTGGGATGGGTTCTCGGGTTATCCCAGTCTAAAACTGATACCAAGATATGTCTTGGGAAATAAAAGCGACCCGCATAATACTGACCATATCACACAACTAATGTCGAATGATCTGTTTTGAAAATTGGGCTATAACCATATAACCAATTATAATACACTTTGAGGCATGTAGAAAGGTTCTTTACTTGCAGCACCGTCTTTGCGGGACAGTGCGGTAGACTTTCTCAGTGTGATGCAAGTCTTCGAAATGCCGCCCCTTAATGATCAATCAATCAATCAATCAGCTGATGTTTTCACAGTGAAGATTGGCTGCAATGGATCTCCAACACTGCCTCTCCCGCCTTGACTGTACATTCTGTCACATGTGTTCGTCCATCTCTTGATGTTATCTCCCCACTTGTATCAGAGTCAACATTACACTCCAGTATGGATTTTATAAAAGTGTTATGTCTTTTAACATGGCCGAAATATTTCACTTGCCTCTTTTTTATTTCTTTCATCAACTCTTTTTTCATTTCCAGTTTTTCTAGAACCTCTGTATTTGATTGTTTCTGTTTCCATGAATTACGACATATGCTTCTGTATATCCACATCTCCAGGGCCTCTATTCGACTTTCTAGTTGCTTGTTCAATCTCCAGGCGTTCGCGCCATACAGTAATAACGCCTTAGTGATAGTGATGCAAGTCTTTGAAATGGCGCTCCTCCTTCGCTGCTTATGCGACCCTCTTACGGTGCCCCCTGATGCGGCCGCCTCTTTGTATCGTAGCACGGTACGGCCTTGGTTATTTGTTCCATTGTCAGGAACAAACTCAAAATAAGTTTCAGAAATTCCTAGTTGTGTTTTATTTCTTAAAGCATTTTATCAGCGTTTGCCTGGTTTTGTTGTTTTTATTTCCAGAAATCCAAGAATCTGCTGTGAAAAACGTGTGGCTGTTTAACATCACCGCGGACCCGAACGAGCATAAAGATCTGTCCAGTAAGAGACCGCTTGAGGTCGTGAGACTGCTGCAAATACTGGTCCAATTTAACAATACAGCGGTCCCGCCTAGATACCCCGCACCAGACCCCAGGTGTGACCCAGCCCTGCATGGTGATGTCTGGGGACCGTGGGAATAGCAACTGTGCCTTCTGTGTTCATAAACGGAAATACTCAAGTTAAGATAGAAGAGTATTATACCCTACCCGGAAGATGGCATGTATTTGTTCACACAAAAGCACATCATCTTCTTAAACGCTTTATGATTTAACAGCAGATAGCCGGGCGATGTGCTTATGTGTTGTGTTACTGGATCACTTCTATCTGTATCATTGTCATCATGAGACATTATCTCTTTGCATGCCCTATGATTTAACAGCAGACAGCCGAGAGATGGCTTATGTGTCTTGTTACCGCCTCTCTTCTGTCTGTATTATGGTCATCATAACTGGCGTGGACAATCACAATTCTCATATCTTGCGATCTCCAACATCATGTATCTATTCGCTTGTCTGTGCCATGACTGTCAAGAATCTTCTCTCGCTGTCTTCCTCTATCACTCTTTCCATAAATCTGTCCAATTGTAACAAAATGTTTCTGTTATTTTTTTCTCTCGCAGCGGTCAATAGGAGATGATTTTCTCTTATTGATGTTTTTGGCTTGCGATGTGTTGCGTCTGTGTCCCAGCCTCTGTCAGCACATTAGATTACCAATGTTGACAGTCCATGGAACTTTCAGCGTTATTTTGTTAAACCACATTAATGAGTCCTCAATTGATCTTTGTTTGTTAGATTACTGGTAATTATTTTTCTAACATGCCTCTCTCTCTCTCACACACTCTCTCTCCCATTTTCTCTGTCTCACCCTTTGTCTAATTCTTTCTCTCCCGTTCTTTATATCCCATTCACTCTCTCCCATTATCTCTCTCTCTCTCTCTCTCTCTCTCTCTTTCTCTCTCTCTCTCTCTCTCTCTCTCTCTCTCTCTCTCTATTTATCTAGCTATCAAGACCCATCCATCCTTCTACCCATCCATGAAGACACAAGATATTCTATATATATATATATATATATATATATATATATATATATATATATATATATATATATATATATATATATATATATATTGACTACTGATCCACAATCTGGGATGGGTGTTCCAGTTCAGTCACTAAGTGACTTTACTCACTCCAGAAACAGGCTTTGGGATTAGTGTATAGTTTATAGTAATATAGTGTATAGTAAACATTAAGCTAACAATTATAACTTATATAAACGTCTTCAGTCACTACCACTCGGCAGTTGCATGTTTGTCAATAATGTCATACTAATTCTCAAAATCTATATCAAATGCTCAAAGTTACTTTTTGCCATTGTTTAAATGTAACGAAAGACACTGCTCAACATATTACATACCCCCAAGCCTAGGATTGATTTGTACAAAGCAAGCTTAGGTACTCTACAGCTCAGCTGTGAGATAATATTCCCGAACGAAGCACAGACACCATCATTTGACACATACAATCACAGACACCAACCACAATTTCACATACAATCGCAAACTATGTGAACACTATCTACATGCACCCTTGTTTTTTTAAAAGGCCCAGTATACTAATCCTTCTCCTGTCTATTGTAGGGCATAACTCTCTTAGATTGTGATATTACGAATGTCAATAAATAGTACTAATGAGGCATGCAGTAATTATATTGGCACATTTCTCATGTGCTTTTGTGTATACAGTGTTATTGTCGCTGTGATTTAAGTGATGTAGGAATAAAATAATGTATGAAAGAGAGAGAGACATATCGAGGACAGAATGTTAGACGGGTCCTAAGCGCCCATTTCTTAACCCTTGGAATACAAAGCGTGTTCGTTCGTTCGTTTCTTCGTTTGATCCGCCTGTCCGTTTGTCTGTATGTCTGTCTATGTACCTAACGAAACATACTGATGTGAATCAAAAATAGACCAGAAATGAAAGTTGGGGTTAATAATAATTGTCATCTGTGCAATGGAGAAGTACTGATAGCTAGAAACGCCAAAGGTCTGCAATGATTGTTGGACAATGCAGTAATTGAGTTTTTTAGCAAAGATTTTGAATATTAAGAAAATAAAAACAATGGTTATTTGTTTTAAACCTCAAATTGTGATAGTAAAATAGAAGAAAACATGCATAATCAAGTCACTAAATTCCATTAGTTGGGTGGCAATCATCAATCCAGATGGAAGGTGTATGACAGAGATGAAGAGCAGAATACGTCAAGCAAAAGCTGCATTTCATAAGGCGAAGAGTATCTTATTTTATAAATCGATTACATGGAATTTAATAAAGAGAATGCTGAAATGCTATCTAGAGCCTGTTGTGTTGGATGGCAATGAATTATGGAATAGTGATGAACAAATTAGCACACTCCAGGTAGTCAAGATGTGAAGAAAAGACGCTGGTATTGGAAAGGACACATATTGACAAATTTTATCAACAGTAAAACTAAACATGCCTTTATCTGGATCTCACAGATCAAAATAAACAGAGGAAAAGCTAAGACACACGGAGAAGAGAATTAGAGGTAGATATGGATAACATGTAGAGGACATGAGGGGAGCTGCGGGGGAGGGGGTGATAAAAGATAGGAGATCTGGCATGAGTTAGCTGAGGGTCTTTGTTCCACGGACGATACATCGCAGATGAACGAACGAACACTGTTTATTTTTAAAGGGTAACAAATTGGGCACACCAGCCCGTCTTACATTCTGCCCTTTCAATCACTCATCTTTCATTCATCAATAGTGAATGTTACATTCACATAGAAAAACATTGAATTATGCCCTTCTATGACTCTCTGTCATACATTATTTCATTCAAACATCATTCAAGGCTAAGTGAGGACAGCAACAATATACAAGTTATGCATTATAAAGGCATGGGGAAAATGCAAAAATCAATACTACACGACTCAGTAATAGTAAAGAATGGTGTGGCACTTGCTATTAGCTATGTGGAATATACTGGCCTGCGAAAAGGGGACTGGCTGTTATTCTAGGGTTTTATTACTATTATTATTTCTATTATTAAAAGGGAAGGCAATCCGTACTGAGACAGTGTTCGAATAACTTGCGATTATATGTATTGGGAAGGAAAGAAGGGAGATGACTACCAGACAACACTGACAACACATGGAAGTGACGTGTACCTGGAGAGTCAACAAACGACATGTACACAATCTATCATTTTGGCCAGTCTTCTTTTCAAGAAACAAAACAAAGGGAAAATAGAACACAAGAAATGAACAACTTATCTTACACTCACAGTATGATATCCATAGATAAAATCAATGTATACAAATGTGGACTAACTCACAAAAGCACCATCATCATGTGCCACG
This sequence comes from Cepaea hortensis, assembly GCA_963921405.1. Lineage (NCBI taxonomy): Eukaryota > Metazoa > Mollusca > Gastropoda > Stylommatophora > Helicidae > Cepaea > Cepaea hortensis. The sequence goes on along the minus strand of OY992884.1, from coordinate 19,016,942 downwards.
CTGACAAGCATGGGCATACATGTATCGCCATCTCACACCATAATCATGTGCCACGCTGACAAACATGGGCAGACATGTATCGCCATCTCACACCATCCCGAAATCTTGAATCAGCTCTGTTTTCTTGTCCCAAATATGCCTTGTGGCCTAGCCATCTAGGAATTTATTCTCTGCCTTCCACTTACTCTTTATCCATCAGGCTTTTTTAGCTGTTACTCAGTTTTCTAAAATTATTCCCCTTCAAAACGTGCCCAAAAATATCTTGATTGTCTAATTTCTCTCAACAAATTACAGTTTTCATTTACCTCTTGTAGGACTTGTTCATTGGTTTTTCTTTCTGTTAGTTAGTCTTTCCTCTTACGACTAAGTCGGCGCATAGGGCAGAAGTCATGGCTCTCCATATCCGGCGGTTCGCTGTATAACAGTGTAGGTGAGCTAAAGTAGACTGGATCAATGGTTTGCATCCCAGAGCTTCACTCTTCCAAATCAACAACGAAGGCCGGTGATAGCAAAAGTTCAGGTTTATTCTGGCTTCGTACAAAAGGCATCGCCGCATACAAAGTTGTTGGTTATAAAATTTCACGAAGGATAGTTTGTCTCAACTCGATACCACACTTTCCAGATGAAGACTTAATGCTACCTTCGACCTCACCAGCTGGCGGTCAAGCTCTCACTAACTTTCTTGTCATCTCCCGACACCCATAGCTACCCCTAAATATGGCGCGTAATCGTGCATTATTCGCTAACCTATCCTTACCTTGCGCGCCATCCCTACAACCAACCTTATAACAGGGTACTCTGTTATAGCTGCTACCTGTTGTAGATATTGGATGTTCACTTGGCCGTTGAACGTTTCTTTCTGTCCATGGTATTATTTCCATATCTCACACAAACCACATTTCCTCTGCCATTAGATGAATCTCAACTTCGACAAAAGTAAAAGGCAAGAATTGAAAATAAATTACCCTCTTTACCTGTATTGAAGCTTTCTGTGCATATCGTGCCAGTCCTTCGGTCAGCATGGCCAAAAGGATAAGAACGCTTGTTTTTAAACATCCGGTGTGCTGATGCTGAAGCAAGGGGTTCCTTGCTGAAGCAACCCCTACACCGGTCAGCTGGACTAAAATGTTGACCTCTCGTCCTTGACTTGTGGACGTAAATTACAAGTACATCTGAATTCGGTGTGGGTTCGCCTGAAGGCGAGGGACATGGTTAATAGGGAAAGTTAATCCACACGCAAAGTTGTGTGTATGGACTACGCTTGAGTTCAAAACGAGCGAGCGCCATAACAAAGAGAAACACCACCCATCTTTACCAGATATTTCCCTCCTACCCGTGTTAGGATGGGTGGATGCGTATTCGACCCCATGACCAACGCACTGGCAGGCCAGAAAGCTAGCCACTGAAAGTAAAGGGTAGATCTTCTTGTGAATTCGCCATCTTTTATTCCATAGAAAGCCACTTATAAACTGGTTGCATATAAATGTGTAATCAGTGTGGTTGGGACAGAGCCATGTATAAATTGATTGCGTATAAATGTGTTAACAATGTGGTTGGGACATGCCACTTATAAACTGACTGCATATACATATGTAATCAGTGTTGGAGTCTCTGTGGCGAAGTGGTCAAGCTATTTGATTCGGGCTCCGAAGGTTGTGGGTTCGATTCCGGGCTGCGTCCTTCGGTTCACGAGTGACATTTATTCGGAGACTCCTGTGGGTCGTCGCTAGAGCTACGGAGTTCGTACTTTGTGCGACGCTTTCTGCGCTGCGGAAAGAGACCGAGCCATATGGGACAACACCCGGTGCAATGAAGTCGACCCTGTCGACTTTTAAGCGACTTTTAATCAGTGTTGGCGGGAGGACAGAGCACGTATAAACTGATTGCATATAAATGTGTAATCAATCTAGTTGGGACACTGTTTTACTCGACTTATCTATGTTTAAAGATATCTAGCATGTTGCTTGACCCAAATATTTCCTTTGACCGGACTGCTATCTTGCCCGTGCAGCAAGTTTCTTTCATCAGTTATTCCAATTCCAATTCCAATTTTCAAAACAAACATTCCAAATTTGGTCTTCTTAAACCTTATTCCTCAGCGTCGGTTATTATTGAGATCCGTGGTTTTTGTGGGTTAATTCACCCTGATTCTTGTTTTGTGCGCTCTTACGAGTTGGTCCTGGTCGGACTGGTTATGTCGGCTTTTGTGTCTGTGACGTCAGCTGGGGGGATGGTGGCGGCTGTCCTTTGTTCCCGTCTCTGGTGGCTTCTTTTGTTAATGATGGCTCCTGGCTTGTTTGGCTTGACTGGCTGCAGTCCTTATAAGGACTTTTTATTTAGTATTTTTGCCTCCAGTTCTGTGTAATGCCTGTAGAAGCTGTTCGGTGTTATTTACCTCCTTGCGCTTTTTATTATTTTAGCATTTTATTGCTTTTTATCATATTATTATTTTTTTTTAATCAATTATTTCTGTTGATTTATTTGGTTGTTTCGGGATTTGAAATTTAAATATTGAGCACAACCCACTACTGGCAACGCTGATCGCATTATGGTATGAACCTAAGGCCTATCCACGTCAATATGGAAGCACTATACTCGAGTTTCGCTCTCGTTTGAGCTCGTCAGTAGTGCATATCCCTGACCGGATCCGGAAACAAGCCCCGGATCACGCGTGTGAAGTGGGTGTATAACCACGCGGCACACACTGGACACAGCCAAATTATCATAACAGAATAATACACCGTCACCAATCGTAGGATATGCTCAAGATTGCCCAATCGCCGTGACTGACGTCCGTCAATCGATGTGGACCCGAACGATCAGTACTTCTCACTGGCAAGGAGCACCAGGCCTCCTAAAATCCAGTGAGCAATAATCAAATTGATTTATTTGGTTGTTTCGGGATTAGAAATTTAAATATTGAGCACAACCCACTACTGGCAACGCTGATCGCATTCTGGTATGAACCTAAGGCCTATCCACGTCAATATGGAAGCACTATACTCGAGTTTCGCTCTCGTTTGAGCTCGTCAGTAGTGCATATCCCTGACCGGATCCGGAAACAAGCCCCGCATCACGCGTGTGAAGTGGGTGTATAACCACGCGGCACACACTGGACACAGCCAAATTATCATAACAGAATACTACACCGTCACCCATCGTAGGCAATGCTCAAGAATGGCCAATCGCCGCGACTGACGACCGTTAATCGATGTGGACCCGAACGATCAGGACTTCTCACTAGCAAGGAACACGAGGCCTCCTAAATTCCAGTGATTTTTGCTCAGAGGAATAGAACCATCATCACTTGCTTTAGTCAGATCCTCCAAGTGTCTTATAAACACAGAAGTACAACCTGATGCCATATGCTCATGACGATACCGCTGATTTTCCTACAAAGTTGTGACCATTGAACTCAAATTAGTTCATTGTGAAAATCTAATTCAGCGAGTCCTAAAAGATAGTGAGTGGTAGTTGTGGTTGATCAAGAAAGAGATTTAGCACCATAAAACCATCAGTGTGTGGAATGGATGTGTAAAGAAACCATACGTCTAACAGAGAATGTAGGAAAGTGGTGTATAAAGAGAACATCAAACAGAGAATGTTGGTAATATGTGTATAAAGAGAACATGTTATTGAAAAAGTGGAGAATGGGTATGTAATGAGAACATAAAACGGGAAAAGTGGGAAATTACTGTGTAAATAGCACATTCATATAACAGAAAATGGGGGGAATGCCTGTATAAAGAGAACATAACTCAATAGAAAAAAGTATGTAAATATTACCAGAAGTAAGATGAAGGAAATGAAGACACATGTGGTATCTTTAATGTAAGTGGGATAATTTATGACCAGACATTGAGAAATGCTGTTTAGACACTCCGAAATACGTTCCGTAGGACAAGATAGGCGGAAACAATCGGACGTCGTAATCGAGTCGTTCGGGCGGGCTGTGTTGAGATAGATACAGGGACACCTATTATGACCACTAAGTTTCCCCTGCTGAAAGGAAGGAAGCATGCAACCATGACCAATGAAGATGACGTCGAAAACAAGTTATATGAAGACCTCCTCAAAGGAAACTAACTTATTCTCCTTGGGGACTTCAATGCCAGAGTAGGCAAGGACACGGCCTCTTGGAGTGGCATCATTCGAAAATACGGAGTCGGAAATTGTAACAGCAATGGACTCCTCCTTTTTCTCCTTCAGACATGTGCCGAACACGATCTCCTGATCACCAACACAATTTTCTGTCTTCCTGTGAGAAATGGGATATCATGGATGCACCCTTGCTCGAAACACTGGCACCTCATTGACTATGTCATCATCAGGAGGAGTGAGAGACAAGACGTTCGGGTGACAAAATCTATGTGTAGTGCTGAATGTTGGACAGACCATCGTCTGATTATATAGTTTGGAAAGTTGGAAAGTACGGAGTCGGAAATTGTAACAGCAATGGACTCCTCCTCCTTCAGACCTTGCCGAACACGATCTTTATAAACATATGGATGAACAAGACCATGCCACAAGATTTAAGGAATGCGTCAATAGTCCACCTTTACGAACGTAAAGGAAACCGCTAATCCTGTGACAACCACCGAGGCGTCTCCTTGCTCTCAATTGCAGGGAAGGTACTCGCCAGAATATTTCTCAATCGCCTCACAGCCCATCTCGACCAAGGTCTTCTTCCTGAGAGTCAGTGTGGCTTCAGAAAAGAACGAAGAATTGTGACATGATTTTCGCTGCAAGGCAGTTGCAAGAGAAATGTCAGGAACAGAACTCCGACATGTTCTCCACTTTCATTGATCTTAGCAAAGCTTTTGATACAGTCAGCAGAAAAGGACTGGAAGATTATGGCGGATTATGGCTGTCCACAAAAGTTTGTCCAAATAGTGTGGCTATTTCATGATGGTATCGGTAGCCGTGGCTAAGGGCTTGCGAACGCGGTTTGTGAGCCCATATACCCGGGTTCGAAACACAGTGGTGCTGGTTTTTTTTTCGAAAAAGGTATAGGTGCCGGTCGTTCAGAAAGCAATGGCAAACTACTGAACGTAACATTTTCCCAGGAATCACGAACAGCGAAGATGCTGGGGTTGACTGCTACGTCCTGTGAAGGACATGCAACTAAATGCAAGCAAGAGTACAGGAAAATGGTGAGCTGTCTGAGCCCTTTCCTGTCACCACTGGAGTGAAGCAAGGCTGTTTCGTGGCACCAACACTATTCAGCCTCATGTTTTCAGCTATTCTGACGAACGCCTTCGAAAACAACAACACTGGAATAGACATCAACTACCTCATGGATGGAAAGTTGTTCAATCTCAAAGGGCTGAAAACTAAAACCAAACTACCTGCGACACCGTTAGTAGTAAGGGAGGGTGGAAACGAAGCGCTTTGAGCAATGAGCAATGAGATATATCTCATGTCTCATTCTAGTCTCATGTCTCTTGGTGGGGGTCCATATCTCATGTCTCGTGGTGGGTGGGTTGTGGCCTGCCTCATGCCTTCCAGCTCTTTCCTGTTTTTTTAAGTGTCAGCTGTCGTTTTTAAGCAGAGCATCGGGGTTAACAATGAAAAGATCAATTGAACTAGGTGGGCAGGTTAAGTGAAGATGAGCTCGATAACTATGGCGCCAGGTTTGCTAATTGATTCAGAAGATGTCAGCCTGTGTAATGCATTAATTAGCTTCCCGTTTGTATAGACGACAAAAGAGGTGTCAGGTGGTCGACAACCACGCGGGGTCGGACGGGGTGGTAAAGTGAGTGCAGGGTCGGGATGCAGGGTAGTGAGCAGGGTCGGTTCGAATCCTACTGGGTGGTTGGGTAGTGTAGCAGTGGGTGAGTGTGTAACGAAGCTAGGTGGTATAATTGGCGGTTCAAATCAGGCCCCTGGTGGCTAACTATACCCAACATAGGCCCCGGAGGTTCGAAGCCAGCGGTATCGCTTTGCATTATCCTCAGAAACCTAAGTTCCACAGCCAGCAGATTCAGCGTGACTGCTCATTGTCTTCACATTCATACAAAACTACAGGTTCTATGTAACAACGCAACACTCTTTTTCTTGTAGCAATTGCCATCTTTTTACTGGTCAATACGTTTTTCAGCTTGCAAAAGGTTATCTTCGCCACGGCGATTCTTGTGCTAATCTCTTCAATGCATCTCCCATCAGTTGTTATGAATGTTCCGAGATACTTGTATCTATCTACTCACTTGTTTCAGAATATTCCCATTTACATGTATATTACATCGCGGTATTTCGTTCTTCGTAGTGACAATCATAACCCGTGTCGTTTTATAATTTAATTCTAACTCTAGTTGTTCACCGGGTGCAACAACCGCCTCTACTAAATATTGCAGATCCTGCGCAGTGTCTGTTGATTACATAAATTATATGAAGGCAGTTCACTAGTTAAATTAGATAAAGACATTTTATTACAGAAATTAAATGAAGACATTTGACTAGAAATATTTAATAAAACGACGAAAAAACGGAATTCTACCGGCGTGAGAAAAGCTTATAAGTATGTTAATGTCAGTTCCTGTGAACATATTTAGCAGAAGCATTCTGCATAGTATATGCATATTTAGCTTTAAGGTGAAATCAATACTGTTGTACCGATCGGAAACAAGAAAAACGAATAAAACAACTACTAATAAACAACAAACATTCATTAACGGGTGTCCACGTAGTTCATCCTTGGCGTTCATGTCTCATTCAACAATTAGTATAATGCCTGAAGTCAAATTTGCGGCTTCAAAATATGTGTTCATAGCATATTTATATATAAAGATTTATATTCAAGGTGATTTTAAAGGACAAATTTCCTCATGTCACACGCTGCAAAAGACATATTTCGCTCAAACTTAAACATTAAGAGTGGAAAAGAGTATGTTGTAGATACTGTTTTTCCTTTGTTTCTAGTGGGACTTGGTAATTTGTTGTTCTATCTGGGCATGGTATGTATATTTTCACCACATCTTCACTGATGTTTTTCATCTTGTCTGCTCATTGCCCACGCTTCACAGTCATACAAAAGTACAGATTCTATGAAAGACAGAGACAATTTGCAGCTATTATTATTAAACAAAATGACAAATCGGAGGTCAGCTAATATGTACGTATTTGTAAATAAGGATACACAGCGATGTCTATTATATAACGATAACAAAGGTATTTAGTTGTAGAAAACTACCGTGCCTACCAGGCAAACGGCGGTAGGCTAGTGACTATGTTTAGATTAGCTGTGATGGCACCAGCTGGAGATATTAATCAGCTACCTGGTACCCAGTGAAGATGACACGATAAACGAGGCGGTATAGGCCGCGTGGCCCTGAACAAAACCAACAATGAAACAAAAATGGTAATGAAACGTTGCGTCGCCGAGAAGCATTATTTTAGAAACCAAAGATTACAATCGATCTGAGAGGGTAATAATAGACAGTCTAAGCATACCAGAAAGAGGTGTCTAATACACTGGGTACCAACGACAGACAGCTGGTCAAGAAGAAGCAATACACAGTATATAAAGTTAGGACTAAATAAACCGTAGTTTAAAGAATTCAAGTACATTATTACAAGTTAAATTACATAATAAAATAAATACAGTGATATGTATAAAATTATAAAAAAACAAAAAAGAAGAAAACACCAGTGTTACTTTAGCAAATAAGTGAAAAACACAACGGTATGAATACGTTGGTGTATTAGATACATACAAATGGTACACACAACATGCCATTATGTCAGCGTGACCGCTATATGTTATATATCGCGACCAAAATACACCGATCGCCCCTCACGTCAGCGTAACAGACTAACACTTAAACCAAGCGCCCGATATCTGTTCTATATTGTTGCCAACAATTATGTGCATGCCGCCATCTTTTGATGTGAGTTTGATTGATGAAGCCTGTCAGGAAACAACCATAGATACATAGTAAAAGTGTCGTGAGAATACAAATTCAAGCGTATTGAATCTCGGTGTTTCGTTATTCACGTAACGTTTCCTGTTTCCTGCTCCAGTCTATTGTTGTAAAATCTTACCAAAGCGGACACTGTGGACCAAATCTACATGAATGAAGTAGGATAGATGCGGTTGTCATATGTGTCTTATAGGGCTTGGTCATTGGTTTTTTAAAACTTATCGAAGGAAGAGAAGGACCCTTACACTACAAACAGAATAAACATTTACATTAATAATACCCATAACAAACACATGACCATCTACACTGGCTGTGACAAAAGTGACAGTCTGCTTAGAGAACACAGCGAATTTTCAACGAAAACATAGTATGTGTGTTATCTCCTTGGAAACGTAAATCTGGTTATATTTAAATCACCCTATGCATTCATGTCCCCCATGAAAACTAATGTAATGTCTGAAGAAGTCAAATTTTGAGGCTTCAAAATATGTTTTCGTAGTATATGTATATATATATATATATATATATATATATATATATATATATATATATATATATATATATATATATATATATATATATATATGTGTGTGTGTGTGTGTGTGTGTGTGTGTGTGTGTGTTCTAACAACAAATGTCCGCATGTCGCGCTTTACATCCATACACAAGTATAGGTTCTATGAAAGACACAACACCTACAAGTTACTAAGATTGGCACTGGGTTACCAACAACATTTGCGTCTAGAGTCAATACAACAGGACAAGACAATGCTTTTTTCGGCCTCTGATTGAGAACAACAGATATAAACGTAATTATGCAATTACCTCTTTACCACAGTACCGAGAAAGTTAAAAATATCATTTTAAATACGCTGACGACCATAGTAACACAACCAGTTAATTCTGCTTGCTCACTTTGTGTATTACCCACACCTACTATAGATTGCAGAAAATACTCATTGTCTACAACCAAGCTGAAAAATATCGGTAAAAATTATAAATGCCACGTCCGATTTCATAAAAAGAAGGAAATAATGTTAGCCAAATGTGAAAATATCGGTCAATCTTATAAATATCTCATCAAAACTTATAAAAAATAGGAAAATTTGTTAACCTAATGAGAAAAATATTGACCCTGTAAAGAAATATTTACAACAAAATTATAAAAATTAGGAACATGTGTTAACCTAATGAGACAAAATATCGACCAAAGAGAGCAATATTTCATCTAATCTTATAAAAAGTAGGAACATTTGTCAGCCGAAATGGGGAAAAGGTCGGCCAAATACATAAATATCTCAACAAATTATAAAACGTAGGAAAATTGTAAGTCAAATGTAAAAAATATGGGGCAAATAGGAAATCATATTAACCAAATGGGAAAAATATCGCTCAAACTTATAAATAGCGCGTCCAAACTTATAAAAAGTAGGAAAATGTGTTAGCCGAATGGTGAAAATATTGCTCAAATTAAGAAACATGTCGACCGAAGTAGGAAAATACGTGATTCAATGTATAAAAACGTTGGGTAAATACAGAAATATGTCGACCAAACTGATAAAAATCTCCGCCAAACTTATGAAATGTAGGAACATTTGTTAACCAAAAGGGGAAAATGTCGGCCAAATAGAGAAATAGCTCCACCAAACTTATGAAAAGTAGGAACATTTGTTAACGAAATGGAAAAAATTAAAAATATTGGCCATGTAAAGAAATAGCGCATCCAAATTGACAAAATATAGGAAACTTTATTAGCCAAAGGTGAAATCTATTGACCAAGTAAATAAATTCCTCGTCCAACCCCATAAAAAGTAGGAAAATTTCTTACCCAAATGTGAAAAAGATCCACCAAACTTATAAATGTCTCATCCAAACTTATAAAAAGTAGGAAAACAATACTAGCCAAATCAACTAAAAGGCTGACCAAACTTATAAATATATCATCCAAACTGACCAAAGTAATAAAAATATTGGGTAAATATAGAAATATGTCGACCAAACTTTTACAAATCTCCGGTACATTTATGAAAAATTGGAAATTTTGTTAACTAAATGTGAAAAAATATCGACCAAAGTTATAAAAAGCTCTGCCAAACTTATGAAAAATAGGAAACTTTGTTAACCCACACGAAGACAATTATTAACCAAAGATAGAAAAATATCGACCTAAATAGGAAAATTTGTTAGCCAAATGGGAAAAATATTGACCAAGTAAACACATATTTCAACCAAACTTATAAATATGTCATCCAAATTTACAACAACAACAAAAAAAAAAAAAAGGAAAATTTGTCGACCAAGTAAGAAAATATATTACCAAAACTGGAAAAGATACTAATCAAAGTGAGAAAAATACCAACCAAACTGAGAAATATGTATGGTAAGGTAAGAAAAAAGTTGGCCAAAGTAATAAATACGCTAGCCAAAGGAAGAAATATTAACCATAAGGAGAAAAAATTATAGCAAACTAAGAAATTTGCTATCACAACTTGTCGAATTGCCCTACCAACTACCCCGTTTGCTTTCACAACTTATCAAATTGACCAATTAACCACACAAATTCCCCACTGACTCTCACAATTTTACCACTTGCCATTACAACGTGTCGACTCCCGCTCACAATATACTACGAAAACATATTTTGAAGCCTCAAAATTTGACTTCTTCAGACATTACATTAGTTTTCATGGGGGACATGAATGCATAGGGTGATTTAAATATAACCAGATTTACGTTTCCAAGGAGATAACACACAGACTATGTTTTCGTTGAAAATTCGCTGTGTTCTCTAAGCAGACTGTCACTTTTGTCACAGCCAGTGTAGATGGTCATGTGTTTGTTATGGGTATTATTAATGTAAATGTTTATTCTGTTTGTAGTGTAAGGGTCCTTCTCTTCCTTCGATAAGTTTTAAAAAACCAATGACCAAGCCCTATAAGACACATATGACAACCGCATCTATCCTACTTCATTCATGTAGATTTGGTCCACAGTGTCCGCTTTGGTAAGATTTTACAACAATAGACTGGAGCAGGAAACAGGAAACGTTACGTGAATAACGAAACACCGAGATTCAATACGCTTGAATTTGTATTCTCACGACACTTTTACTATGTATCTATGGTTGTTTCCTGACAGGCTTCATCAATCAAACTCACATCAAAAGATGGCGGCATGCACATAATTGTTGGCAACAATATAGAACAGATATCGGGCGCTTGGTTTAAGTGTTAGTCTGTTACGCTGACGTGAGGGGCGATCGGTGTATTTTGGTCGCGATATATAACATATAGCGGTCACGCTGACATAATGGCATGTTGTGTGTACCATTTGTATGTATCTAATACACCAACGTATTCATACCGTTGTGTTTTTCACTTATTTGCTAAAGTAACACTGGTGTTTTCTTCTTTTTTGTTTTTTATAATTTTATACATATCACTGTATTTATTTTATTATGTAATTTAACTTGTAATAATGTACTTCTCATCTCATCATGTTCCTCTTGTACCTTGCGGTGTCGAGGTGAAGTATAAACTTCGTGAGAGTGGCCGGTTATGGGCTTCGTATATCGACATTCCCATGGATTCTGTTATTCCCTCCATCCAACGTTTACGTGGTCGGCCTCTTCCTCTGTTTCCATCTGGTCTGTACACCATTGCTTGTTGTGGCATGCTGTTGACTGGTAGCCTACTTGCATGGCCAAACCATTTGACTTGCTGCTTTCTAATAAAATCTAGAGCAGCTTTAACCCCTACTTTAGTCCTGATTTCTTCATTTATGATCTTATCTCTTCTTGATATGTTGAGTATTCTTCTCAGAAACCTCATTTCTGTTGTTGCGATTTTTCTTTTCTCTTTTTCTGTCATTGTCCAGGTTTGGCATTGGTAGCACAGAGTTGGTAGGAAGATTGTGTTGTAATGTGCCTTCTTAGTAGTTATTGATACATGTTTGTTCTTTAGTATTGGTGCCATTTGTCCAATGAGTTGATTTGCCTTATTGCACCTGTTTTCGATCTCGTCTTCTGATCAGTCCGTTTATACTTCTTAGTTTTTCTACGAGCAGTATGAAGATCCCCTGCCGGCTTGCTAGGCCAGTCGCAGGTTTAGGACACTAATCTGACCACAGGGAGTCCATCCCCTATGGCGAGCCATAGCCCCGTTAGCCCATGACCTCGCGGTCATGGTTGCCCGGTCTGCACCACGTGGAGGTGGGGGTTGACTTGTGTAGTCTGCGGGTCATCGGCAGGCTACTAATTTTCGCTCTTCACCCCTCCTGGGAGAGGCTAGCCGATCCTAACCCTGCTGGCTGCAGGGCCAGGCGCATTCCACACCTGTACTTGAATTCTTTAAACTACGGTTTATTTAGTCCTAACTTTATATACTGTGTATTGGTTCTTCTTGACCAGCTGTCTGTCGTTGGTACCCAGTGTATTAGACACCTCTTTCTGGTATGCTTAGACTGTCTATTATTACCCTCTCAGATCGATTGTAATCTTTGGTTTCTAAAATAATGCTTCGCGGCGACGCAACGTTTCATTACCATTTTTGTTTCATTGTTGGTTTTGTTCAGGGCCACGCGGCCTATACCGCCTCGTTTATCGTGTCATCTTCACTGGGTACCAGGTAGCTGATTAATATCTCCAGCTGGTGCCATCACAGCTAATCTAAACATAGTCACTAGCCTACCGCCGTTTGCCTAGTAGGCACGGTAGTTTTCTACAACTAAATACCTTTGTTATCGTTATATAATAGACATCGCTGTGTATCCTTATTTACAAATACGTACATATTAGCTGACCTCCGATTTGTCATTTTGTTTAATAATAGCTGCAAATTGTCTCTATCTTTCATAGAATCTGTACTTTTGTATGACTGTGAAGCGTGGGCAATGAGCAGACAAGATGAAAAACATCAGTGAAGATGTGGTGAAAATATACATACCATGCCCAGATAGAACAACAAATTACCAAGTCCCACTAGAAACAAAGGAAAAAACAGTATCTACAACATACTCTTTTCCACTCTTAATGTTTAAGTTTGAGCGAAATATGTCTTTTGCAGCGTGTGACATGAGGAAATTTGTCCTTTAAAATCACCTTGAATATATATATCTTTATATATAAATATGCTATGAACGCATATTTTGAAGCCGCAAATTTGACTTCAGGCATTATACTAATTGTTGAATGAGACATGAACGCCAAGGATGAACTACGTGGACACCCGTTAATGAATGTTTGTTGTTTATTAGTAGTTGTTTTATTCGTTTTTCTTGTTTCCGATCGGTACAGCAGTATTGATTTCACCTTAAAGCTAAATATGCATATACTATGCAGAATGCTTCTGCTAAATATGTTCACAGGAACTGACATTAACATACTTATAAGCTTTTCTCACGCCGGTAGATCTCCGTTTTTTCGTCGTTTTATTAAATATTTCTAGTCAAATGTCTTCATTTAATTTCTGTAATAAAATGTCTTCATCTAATTTAACTTGTGAATTACCTTCATATAATTTATGTAATCAACAGACACTGCGCAGGATCTGCAATATTTAGTAGAGGCGGTTGTTGCACCCGGTGAACAACTAGGGTTAGAATTAAATTATAAAACGACACGGGTTATGATTGTCACTATGAAGAACGAAATACCGCGATGTAATATACATGTAAATGGGAATATTCTGAAACAAGTGAGTAGATAGATACAAGTATCTCGGAACATTCATAACAACTGATGGGAGATGCCTTGAAGAGATTAGCACAAGAATCGCCGTGGCGAAGATAACCTTTTGCAAGCTGAAAAACGTATTGACCAGTAAAAAGATGGCAATTGCTACGAGAAAAAGAGTGTTGAACCTGTACTTTTGTATGAATGTGAAGACAATGAGCAGTCACGCTGAATCTGCTGGCTGTGGAACTTATGTTTTTTGAGAAAAAAGCAAAGCGATACCGCTGGATTCGAACCACTGGGGTCTATGTTGGCTATAGTTAGCGACCAGGGGTGTGATTCGAAACGTCAATGATACCATTTAGCTCCGTTACACACTCGACTACTACTACACTACTCCACCACACCGTAGGACTCGAACCCGTCAATCGCTATGGCAGCAACTAGACACCCCAATTACACATTGATATCCCACCACAGCCCCCATGACCAACTACTTCTCACCGCTAAGCCCTCACCACCCCTTAGTAGACATTTAAAAAGTCCCCGTCTAGGGTGGACACCGTTATCGACCAGCAGCGTGCTTCGAATAGTAAATGATACCACTTAGCTCCGTTACACACTCGCCCACTGCCACACTACCCCACCACACGGTAGGATTCGAACCTGACACCTCCAAATGAGAGGGTCTATGGTACCAACTTAACCCATTAGACACCCCACTTACACATTGGCGATACCCAGACACACTCTACCGAATTGGTTATCGCACCATCTGCAATGCGACTGTGGTACCAACGAGCCCCGTGTCTCAATTCATTTATCATTGTTTACATATACCGATGAACTGATTAAAAACGCCACCTATCGCCGACAGATGTAATTTACAAACCACATTATTTCTGGTACGGACAATATCGACTTTTTGCTCACAGATGTTCGCCGATCTTACCAAAGATACAAATACATCAACCCGTATCAGCCTGAACACACCAATCGATTATGCAAGCGTCTATACAAACGGGAAGCTAATTAATGCATTGCACCGGCTGACATCTTCTGAATCAATTAGCAAACCTGGCGCCATAGTTCAGTTGATCTTTTCATTGTTAACCCCGATGCTCTGCTTAAAAACGACAGCTGACACTTAAAAAAAAAAAAAACAGGAAAGAGCTGGAAGGCATGAGGCAGGCCACAACCCACCCACCACGAGACATGAGACATAGACCCCCAATGAAACATGAGACGAGAATGAGATATGAGATATATCTCATTGCTCATTGCTCAAAGCGCTTCGTTTCCACCCTCCCTTACTACTACCGTTAGAGAGCTCCTGTTTGCTGATGATTGCGCTCTTTATGCCAACTCAGAGGCAGATATGCAACACAATGTTTCAGCTTTCTCATATGCCTCTGCCAACTTTGGGCTCAATATCAACTTGGAGAAGACTGTAGTTATGTACCAGCCAGCTCCAGGGATTAATCACACAGTGCTGAATATCGAAGTGAATGGTCATAGACTAAGCGTTGTGGACAAATTCACCAATCTTGGCAGCACTGTGTCCCAAGCTGCCACAATTGATGATGAAGTTAATGCATGAATCTCCAAGGCCAGCGCGGCCTTTGGCAGACTGTACAACAGTGGTTCTCAACCGGTGGGGAATTCCCTCCCCCCCCCCCCCACAAGGGGGAATTTTGGAGTTTCCAGGGGGGGGGGGGGATGAAGATTATTTCAAGATCGCGTTAATACAAGAACCGATTACTTGATCTTGTTTTTCCTTTCATACTTTACGCTTCTGTACGCATCACCCTTCTGAAATTCATTTTATAACGTAAGTAGATCCGCAAATCACATTTTATGTACATGTCTAGACTTGTTTTAGTATGTACTATTAAATTTAGCTTCAATTATTACGTATACTGTGTAGGGGCAGGGGGAAATTTTGAGGGAGGAAATACAAGGGGGGGGGGGAATGACGTTCTAAAAATATGGTAAGGGAGGGGGAATGATGTCCTAAAAATATGGTGAGGGGGGGGGGAATGACGTCCTAACAATATGGTGAAGGGGGGAACGGACCAAAAAAGGTTGAGAACCACTGCTGTACAAGAATGTATGGGACAAAACATGGAATAAGCCTGCAAACAAAGCTGAAATTCTACAAAGCAGTTGTATTATCCATACTGCTATATGCTTGTGAAATCTGGACTGTTTATCAGCGACATGCTAGGAAATTCCAGACAGTCTGCCTTAGGAAGCTACTGAAGATTAAATGGCAAGACAAGATCCCAGACACTGAAGTTCTAGAGCGAGCGTCCATGC
Organism: Cepaea hortensis; assembly: GCA_963921405.1. NCBI lineage: Eukaryota > Metazoa > Mollusca > Gastropoda > Stylommatophora > Helicidae > Cepaea > Cepaea hortensis. Next base: position 19,001,034 of record OY992884.1, on the reverse strand, counting down.
CCAGTATACACACCATACTAATGAAGAATCAGATTCGCTGGGCTGGTCACTTAACTCGTATGCCAAATCACGGGCTCCCTAAACGAATTTTTTTTACCGTGAGCCAGGGTTGTGGTAACCGCTCCCAAGGCGGTCAGAGAAAACGCTTTAAAGACACTCTGAAGATCTCACTACAGGCTTTTGGAATTCATCATGACATATGAGAGACTACTGCCAAAGACCAAAATTCGTAGTGTACATCATTACACAAGGGTGTAGTCACTTGTGAAGCAAACAGAACTGCAAGAGCTGTGGGGAAAATAGGATGGACATGAAAATCACTGCAGGAGATCTTTCTCCTGGAACGTCATGCATTCTTTGCCCACATTGTCAAAGAACATTTCGAGCCAAATAGGCCTTACCAGCCATCTTAGAACTCACTGCTCCATACTTTCAACCCCACTGGATGAAAGGAATGGTCATCATCATTCTTGATGGACAAACAACAGGGAAACCCTGCACCCTACCTCGAACGCCTTGGGACTTTGCACTGGTTTTACAGACACTCGTCCGAGATTTCTGCCATACGCTTCCAACGTACACCGTGGGTACATGGTCATCATAGAACTGAATTGACAGTTGATCTAGAAGCCGGCTGATAGAAGAAACATTATAGATGACCCGGGCAGAAGACACCACAATCAGAAATGTGTGTAAGCTCTATGCTATTGAGAGAGGAGATGGGTGGGTCAGAATGTCAAAGGAATTGTTAGACCTGTGCATGATCATAATTATAATATTAGATTGGGAGTGTAGGAACTGGCCAGCGTTTGCAACAATTTATGCACATTTCGTGCCCAGGTGATGCAATCATCTACACGGATAGCTCTGTGCTAAAGAGGCAAAAGAAATCCCTAGGAGTTCACAGCGAAAATTAATGAACTGTGTTTATTGCACGAGAGTCTGGCGTATGATATCACCATATATAGTCTGAGATTGGAGATGGAGGAAGTTACTGCGGCGTTCCGCTGGCTGGAGGTCAAACAGCACACACTTATTGTGATTGTAACACAGACTCACAGAGCCGGTCGAGAAGAGTGGAGACATGTATGTTTCATGCAGAGCGGCATACTTCAAATAAAAGATCACAGATAAAGATCATCAGTTGGATTTTCTCCCCGTTGGAATCTGTACCCATGGCTGAGGTATTAGCGCGCGAGAAGGCAGGTGTGGTAAGTGCCCTTGGGAATCATGTGTATAATTGTTGAAGAACATCGCATTGAGAGAATGGTGCAGCAGGGAGTGAAGAGGGGACCTGGTAGACCAGTGGTTATCTAACGGTGGTAAATCCCCCCCCCCCCCCACACCACCCCAGGAGGGTAATTTTACCTCTGAATATTAAAATAATACAAGTATATTTGCCAGCAGCGGACTGTACAGAAGAATATATAGATATATAACGAATTAGACATGGCGGAAGACCAGTGTAAACATTTTGAAATGACTGTTATCCTCGGGGATTTCGATGTCAAAGTAGTCAACGAAACGGTGAGTGGTGTAACTGGTGGCTATGGTCTCGCTGATAGGGATGAGAGAACTGACAGATTAATAGGCGAAGTGAGCAGGAAGAAACCTGGTCTTGGTGTTTATGGTGGTTATAGTGTTTAAGTAGACAAATATTATGTTTACAGGAAATGTCATTTATATTGTTTGTTTATTTAACAAAGATCTACACCATCGAGTGAGATGGCAGAACATGACCGCCCACGCTTTTCGGCATGGCACATGATGGAATGGAATAACATTATTTATAGTAATGCCTTGATCTATTACTACACTTATTAATAATTCCGTTCAAGCATTCTGCACTCTGTCCCTTACAGGACGTTGCAATCAACACCAGCAGTTTACTGCCGTTGTTGATGTCTTGGCAAGGTTTTTATGTTTAGTAGTTTACAACATACATAGATAAGCAATGCTTAGGGGACATAATCATTTAATATTTGTCAAAGGGAAACTACTACACATTTTAAATAGAAATAATTTAACAGCTATAATGTTATTAAATAACTTACAAATCTCTTCAATATTTATTTACAAATAGAAAAATCTCCATAGAAGTCATAAATTTTAATTTAAAGAAAAATTATGTTAGATTCCTTAAAGAAAATATTGTGTATCTTTATTTAATTACATTTTATAATCAATTTCTGAATTCCATATTTATATTTTAATTTTAAGTATTCATTATTGACATTTATCCAAGTCTAGTATACGCTTCCCCTTTTGCGGGGAACGAACATTTTTTTACTGGCCTCCTAGGGCCACACATTTAAAAGGAAATTAGCTATAGCTATTTATCCCAAACTTTGATAACATTAACAAAGAAATGAGAAGACTGAATATTAACATGATAGGTATATGTGAGACCAGAGGACATAATTATAGACATCAGAAATATCACCATAAAGACAATATTTCGCCTATATATGTATGTATTTTATATTCTTCTGAGTCTTCTATCTGGCCGACGCTCAGAGGAAAGGCGAGACGATATATAATCAGAATGCTACTGGAACTATTGGTGTTGGAACTCTTCGCTGGCTGCTGAGGATGAGGACGGAGCGCTTATGGGAATGCCCCGAATGCTGTGGTGTCGGTTCTTAAATAAATCAATCAATCAATCTGAGTCTTCTCTCCTGTTCTCTTCTCTCAGTGAGTAATTAAATGTTGGATGTAGAGGAATTGTGAGAGTATGGCGAACATATCGTGGAAAGAAGAAACGAACACTGGGGTTTAGCTGTATGTGTTACAAGATCACCTATCAAAACCCCAAGGAAAGGATAAATGAAATGTTTGTGGCATGTCAATTGTAGAGGTGAAATACGGAAATTAACCTATGTGGGAACACTATGTGAATAAAGGCAGAGAAAGCTTATATGTGGAATGCTTGAACCGCTGGGCAACAAATACTAATGTAGTTAGTGGTGTGCCGACCTCGCTCGCAGACACAGGGAAAAGGTGTGACCATTGTGTTGTAGATACATCAGGGGCGTCACTAGGGGGGTGCGGGGGATGCGGGCCGCACCGGGTGACACCATCAAGGGGTGACACCAAAATAAAAAAATTGCAAATTTGACAAAGCAGACATAGCTCTGTCTAGTCGGGTTTCATAACCGTTCATTGTTAATTTTAGAAATTTTAATGTTAAATAACAAAAATTTAACTTTGTCCGAGTTTGTCGAAGTTCTTTATTTATGTTTTACCTGAAGTATTGAAGTTATATTGTTCAATTTGTTTTCTTTCTTATGTCCTTATTAACTTTTTGACTTATTTTACAAACATTACTATATGCGATTATATATGGTACAGGAACACTCGGAAGAAGACCATGGTGAAAGTCTAGAGGGGTGACACCAAGAGTTTACCGCACTGGGTGACACCAACCCCAGTGACGCCACTGAGATACATCCTTCTGCAGATGACCTCCGACACGATAACTACAATGTGCCAGTTCATGGACACACGCGAGTTCCTATCACGAGATTTCTGTAAACATGTTTGTTTCAGGTAACAGATACAACAAGCGTCCTGACAGCATAATCACAACAATGGATGATGCTACTTATCAGAAAAGATGTTTCCGTTATCTCTATTCTCCACCCTGTGTTATCTGTTGTGGGAGCTTGATGACATAACGATTAGACTCTTGCATGCGCACCGGTGGTCTTGGGTTCGATTCGCAGCTGTTCTGTTTGAATTTTTTTTTAAATTTAACTGGCTCGCAGGTCCACCAAGCCTATAAAGATACCATGAAATATCTTGGGAAGTACGGGCAGCCGGTGGGATATCGATTAAATCACCGACGTAGTACCGTTTGCCGGTCTCCCTGGCCTAGGCGTTAAACGACTTTCTCCGTAATCCCGTTTATTCGCGTAGGGTAACGCAGCACGCGAGAATTGGAAGCGGTTCTCGCCGCGTTGGTAACTTACGGGATAAGTGAGCCGGCCGCTCAGAAAGCAATGGCAAACTACTGAGTGTAATCTTGTCAAGAAATCAACAACAGCGATAAAATGCTGGTGTTGACAGCGATGATGTGGTTTAAGAGTGTAAAAAGGGACTTCTTGTGTTATCTTGTCTGGACCCGATGTTACTGTTTTCCATCATAGGTTATCTTAACGCTGCCGAGGACTACTTAAATCACAAGATTTCTTGGAGACAGGTGTGATGCCTTGACCTCCGAGATAATGGAGAAAAGAAGCTGGGCAGTATTCAGCTCATCTGTTCACCAACACACCCAAGGTAAACTGTCACATCATATATCAATGGTGGGGATATAATGGGATGACAGAATCCCCAATCTAGAGCTCATGGAGAGAACTATATAAATCCCAGTGAACAAGGAGGTCAGGAAAATACCCTGCTGCTGGGTAGGTAACACAATGAGAAACCTACAGACATTATAACCAGACACTCTCTTGTCTGAAACCTAGAAGGCAAACGTAATAACAGGAGACCAAACAGAAAAAAAATACACGTACAAGAGAATTACAGACAGCGATGAATAATACTGGAAGGATATGGGGAGATCTGTAGGAGATAGCATACGATAGGACAGTTTGGTGTTGGTTGGTAGAGAAGGGGTAGAGGAGGAGGAGGAGGAGGAAAGGGGGGGGGGGGGAGAAGATGATGAAAAGTGAAATGCCTATATCATCGTCAGTCAACCAGCGTATCTATCCTTCCATCTTTCTACCCCTAAAGCTATATAGATAATCAGTTGTCAGTTATCAGTAAAGATAAATATAAAACCTTGCCACTGTATCTTCTTATAGTCTGTGCCGTGAGACTGCAGCTTTCTCCTCATATAATATATGTACAAACAACTGGTAATCTAATGCTGACCTACTTACTAATCTAATGTTGACCTACTTACCTACCTGACCTGAACGCACCTACCTTAATTTGATAAAACTTTTATTTGAAGATGTATAAGAAAAGTCACAGCATACAAACCACATAATACCGTATAAAGTGATAACTGATACCACGATATTGTTATATGTTTTGACAGCACGGACGCCAACGGGTGAGTCTGTAGATTAATCCACATTTTTTTTCCGCGTTTCCATCCTGTTTCGGGATATTGCGGTCAACATCAGCATCTTTCAGCTGTATGTTGGTTGATTCCTAGGCTAGATTACGCTCATCAGCACGCCACGACTTTCTGAGCGACCGGCTCCAAACTCTCATAAGTCACTGGCGCGACTCGAACCAACCCACATTACTTGCTTAAAATAAAACCGTATGCCTAAACAGAATCAGATACCGGCGTACATGCATTTGTATTCTAGATTCTACTTTAAGTGCCAGGTCCGGAGTCTAGAACAGACATTGGCGATCATGACTTATTATTCTCGAATGCCTGACGTCCGACTGTTTCTTCCTCCTGCTGCCTTCGTACGGAACGTATATGGGAGTTTGTCGGCAGCATTTCTCAACGTCTGGTCATAGATCACCCCACTTATATTAACGATACCATACATGCCTTAATTTCTCTTTAACTTACTTCTGGTCATATTTACATACTTTTTCAATTGGGTCATGGTCTCTTTAAACACTAATTTCACACTTTTTCTGTTAGATGAAATAGATGTATGTTAATGTTGTCTTTACACAACCATTCAAACTTCTGAAGGTCTCATGGCCCTACAGTTCTTCATTGATCAACCATAGAATAGATCCAATAATTAAGACTGGCACTCCCCCATCTTCTAGGCTAGGACATAATCACAGGTTTTCACAGTGAACTAATTTGAGTTCAATAGTCACACCTTTGTAGAAAAATCACTGGTGTCACCATGAGCATAGAAAAGGCATCAGGTTGTGCTTATATGTTTATGAGACACTTGGAGTATCTGACAGAAAAAAAGGGATGATGGCTCTATCCCTCTGTTTTAACATCACTGTATGATATATTGATGATGGCTCTATCCCTCTGTTTTAACATCACTGTATGATATATTGATGATGGCTCGATCCCACTGTTTTATCCCCCTGTTTTAACATCACTGTATGATATATTGATGATGGCTCTATCCTTCTGTTTTATGCCCCTGTTTTAACATCACTGTATGAGATATTGATGAGGGCTCTATCCTTCTGTTTTATCCCCCTGTTTTAACAACACTGTATGATATATTGATGATGGCTCTATCCCTCTGTTTTATCCCCCTGTTTTAACATCACTGTATGATATATTGATAATGACTCTATCCCACTGTTTTATCCCCCTGTTTTAACATCACTCTATGATATATTGATGATGGCTCTATCCCTCTGTTTTATCGTCATTGTATGATATATTGATGATAGCTCTATCCCTCTGTTTTAACATCAATGGATGATAAATTGAAGATGGCTCTATCCCTCTGTTTTAACATCACTGTATGATATATTGATGATGGCTCTATCCCTCTGTTTTAACAGAACTGTATGATATATGATGATGGCTCTATCCCTCTGTTTTAACATCACTATATGATATATTGATGATGGCTCGATCCCACAGTTTTATCCCCCTGTTTTACCATTACTGTATAATATATTGATGATGGCTCTATCCCTCTGTTTTAACAGAACTGTATGATATATGATGATGGCTCTATCCCTCTGTTTTAACATCACTATATGATATATTGATGATGGCTCGATCCCACAGTTTTATCCCCCTGTTTTAACATTACTGTATAATATATTGATGATGGCTATATCCCTCTGTTTTAACAGAACTGTATGATATATGATGATGGCTCTATCCCTCTGTTTTAATAGCACAGTATGAGATTTTGATGTTGGCTCCATCCTTTTATTTTAACAGCACTGTCAAAACTGTCATTTACTGCCTATATAGTACCTTTTGGTATATGGAGGGGGAGGGGGGGGGGGGTTGAGCCTGAGGGATTAAGGCCGCCTGGCTAGTGCAAACTGTGCAGGTTAGGATTTTCTTTTTGCATCCGACAGAAAAAAAATTCCACACCTTACAGAGGATTCGAACCAGGGTCTCCCGAAAGAAAATCCGGCATTCCAGCCACTCAGCCATTTGTTGTTACGCTGATATCCTGAATATTTCTGTAACATGTGTATTTGAAAGTCTGGAACTGTTACAAAATGACACTATGCAGTACATGTAAAGCCATAAGAACACACAAGAACACTGAAAAACATCAATATTTCACAGATGCTGGAAGGTATATAGCCATGATGTGGCTAGTTTTTGTCATCTGTGTCACGGTTATAGTGCCGGCAACATCGGCAGAGACGAGGCAAAATGCTAAATCTAGTCAACCCAATATTGTGTTTGTGTTAGCAGACGACTACGGCTTCCATGATATTGGTTACCATGGTTCTGAGATTCAAACCCCGACACTTGATGTGGTAAGATGTAAATAATGTTTGTTTTAACACCCACTGAGTCATAGATCATTTATTTTCTAAGCAAGAACAGAATTCCTCAAAATTGTTTTTTAACTCTTTTGGAAGTTCACAGCAACAGCCCAACTAAGTAAATAACAAAATCACACACGTTAAAAAAAAATACACTAACAGATTCTGTTAGTCAATTCTGATTAAATCTATAAAGCACAATGACATAAAGATTAGTAGTTATGGTTCCATATCCTTTACAGGACGTAGCAGTCGACTCCAGCATTTTTTTACTGTTTGTGATTCCTGGGCAAGTTTTACGTTCAGTAGTTTGCCATTGTTTTCTGAACGACCGGCACTCATACCATTGTATGGAATCCAACGCAAGATTCCCTGCTTCCAAATTACCCACAGCTGTGTCTCAAAGGCGGTATGCGGGAATACGAATTGCATTCGTTAGCCCTTTGCCACAGAGCCGGCGATGGGTAGTACAGATGAAGAAATGGCATGCTGGTGTGTTGGGGGATGAGCAGATGGTCATCATTGTTAGATTGTGAGCAGGACACAAAAGATTGAAATACCATCTGTATCACAGGTGTAAGATAAATTCATCACATCTTTGTACGCATTGTTAAAAAGTTAGTTGCATGTTCTTTTACAGGACAGCACAATCATCCCCAGCATTTTTTGGCTGCTACTTATTTTCTAAGTAATGTTTCTTCAGTCGTTGGCCATTGCTTTCTGATTGTCCAGTGCTCATTCCATTATTAAAATTTATACAAAGCGACCTGCTATGACATCGCTTGCTGCTGACCTTGAACCTGGCTTACCAGGATTGTGGAATAATGTTCGCAATCCCTAAGTCACAGATGCTGACAACAACTATGTTAATAGAGTCCGCAACATGGAGTTCTTTCTGGACGCCAGTGAAGAAGAGGTAACAGAAGAAACATTTTGTAGTGTAATAAAGATAGTTGAGTATGATGAAGAAGACGAAGAGGAAGAAACATATTGTAGTGCAATAAAGAGACTTGAGTACGATCAAGAAGAGGGAGAAGAATACTCTAGTGCAATAAAGAGACTTGAGTATGATGAAGAAGATGTTATGTAGAAGGATTATGAAAACATGACAATTATGTAGCCAGTATCGATGGTCGGTAATTCACGTGTGTGTTTCTCATTCTGTTTCCAGCTGGCAGCAAGTGGTGTAAAGCTGGAGAATTACTACGTTCAGCCAATCTGTTCTCCTACCAGAAGTCAGCTGTTGTCTGGGAGATATCAGGTTTGTGATTCTTATTGTGTGGGAGATATCATGTACATGTGAATAAGGTGGTGTGGAAGATATCATGTACATGTGTATAATGTGGTGTGAGAGATATCATGTACATGTGTATCCTGTAATGTGGGGGATATCACGTGCATGTGTATCCTGTTGTGTGGGAGATATCATGTACATGTGTATAATGTGGTGTGGGAGATATCATGTATATGTGTATCCTGTACTGTGGGATATATCTTTACATGTGTATCCTGTACTGTGGGAGATATCATGTACATGTGTATCCAGATGTGTGGAAAATATCAGGTACTCAATATGTGTATCCTGTTGTGTGGATGATATCAGGAGTAGTATAAGAAATTGAGGGGCCAGCACACACAGAAAGAAAGCATAGAGTGTAAGTTTTGTACAAATGTAGAGAACGTTCCTGATCCAAATGAACTTAACACCATAGATACAAATCTAACACTTTTTGATGATCTTAGGCGAGAAATAAAAACAACACAAATGTCCATCCATCCATCATGTGCCATGTACGATCTTCATTTGTTTCTTGAAGGACTTGTTTATTGGTCTTTCTGGCTCTCCACGGTATTCTTTGCATTTTCCTCAGAAACCACATTTCTGCAGCCATCAGATGTTTTTTTTTTCAGCTTGACTGCTTATTTGTCCACGTTTCACATCCATACAAAAGTAAAGGTTCTATATAGCACCTCAACACTCTTTTTCTCGTTTCAATTGATATCTTTTTATTGGTCAGTATGTTTTTCATCTTGGAAAAGACTACCTTCGCATTGGCAATTCTTGTTGTAATTTCTTCAATGCATCTCCCATCAGATGTTATGACTGTGCCGAGATAACTGTATCGATTCACTTGCTTAAGGATATGCCCATTTACTCGTATATCTCATTGTGATATTTCCTTATTCCCAGTGACAACCATAACCTGTGTCTTCTTACTATTCAATTATAACCCTAGTTGTTCACTGTGTGCAACAACCGAATCTACTAAATGTTGCAGGTCCTATTCATGCCTCCAATCAAGATTGTATCGTCTGCATACCTAATGTTATTGATGCATCGTCCTACAATGTTGATTCCTTCCATATCTTCTATATTTCTGAAAATAGTTTCACTATACAGGGAAAAAAAGATTTGGAGACATTACACATCCTTGTCTAACACTTCTCTTAATAGGCTGATATTGACCTACATGATTATGAATTCTGATGACAGCTTGTTGTTTCCAATATACGTTTTTCACAAGTCTAAGGTCTTTTCCATCAATTTGTAGATCTTCAAGCATCCTTATCATGTCGACATGTCTCACTTTATCGAAAGCCTTTGTGTAGTCAATAAAGCAAAGATATAGATCTTTGTTTACTTCTATAGAACGTTCACTTACTGTTCTCAGTATATACACAGCAGTTACTGTACCTTTGCCTTCTACAAACCCACATTGTTCTTCTCCTATTTCGGGTTGTATTTTCTTCCTAACTCTTTACATGATAATTCAGAGCAAAATATTCGTGATGTGGCTCACTATACTAATTGTTCGATGTCGATCACATTCCAAGGCCCCTGATGTCTTCGAGATTGCCATAAATATATAATTATATAATTCAGGAGGTATAACTCCAGTATCGTACATTGCGTTCAGCAGTCTGGTGACTTGGTCTATTCCATATTCTTCTAAGGCATTGATCATTTCTATTGTGATGTTATCTGTACCCGGGGTTTTGTCAGTTTTCATATGGTTAAGAGCATTCTGAACTTCCATCTTCAAAATTGATGGTCCTTCATTATTATTCCGATGATCATATTGTTCTTTTCTTGTATCATCATAAACTTCTCTCACATAATTTGACCACGCATGTAAATTCTTATCTTTTCTATTATGAATTTGCCATGTTTGGTTTTTAGGCAACCCGTTGATGTGTGTGTTCTTGTGTTAGTGATTACATTGATTCTTTTGTGCATTAATTTGGTACTCCGGGTGTTGTGTTGGCGTTCAATTTCCTTGCAATTTTCCTCAAGCCATGTTTCTTTTGCCTCTTTGCATAATCCATTTATTATATATATATATTTAATGAGCATGCTTAAGAGGCTGGAGACGGAGTGGATCCGAAGAGAATGGTTGCTGCCTCTGGAGCGGTCTCGGCTGACAAAGATTAGTTTCATCTTCGTGCCAGGGCATACGGGGGTACAGTGAAATGAGCTGGCTGACAAGCTCGCAGGTATGGATAATGTGGAGGGCGGACGCGCCATGGACCAGGCTGACATTCTGAATGCTCTACGAATAGCAAGACTTTTGCGAGAACCAAGTGATGACTGCGAATCTACAACCATGGTCAGACTGCGAGAACAGCAAATCAACAGAGGTGTGGCCAAACAAGAACACTACGCAGGAAGCCAAAGAAGATTGATAAACCAACACAGAACTAGTGTCGTTAGCCGCTACACGATGCGGGATTTGCTGAGGAGGGGATCCGAGCACTTATGGACTGAATGGTTCGATGTGCATGGTTTTGATGTTAGATTGTTCTCTAAATCATTAAAAAATTCATCAATGCTGTCATCACTACTGTCTGCTGTTGGTGCATAAACTTGTATAACGTTGACATCAAAAGGTCTTCCACTCGACTTCAGCAGGAACACTCTGCCTGATGCAGTCCAATATCCTTTGATCGATTTTGATCTCTCTGTGTCCATTATAATTGTCATTCCTCGCTGTTGTTTCTCTCACCAGAATATATTATTCTATATCCTTTAGATCTTATAATGCCCATTCCTGTCCATCTGGTCTAACATATACCTAACAGGTTAATATTTAGTCTTCTCATTTCATTCTTAATGTTATCAATTTTCCCATCCCCACTCATAGTTCTTACTGTCACGGAGCGTTTGTGACACCTCAGTTGATAAGTATATATTTTAGCGCACCGCTGGCGCGGCTGGAATCTTATTGTTGTACAGGGCGCAACTGGTAGTTAGCAATTGTAAGCGCCATTGTTTATTTGGTATGTAGGTCTGATGTCTAGGGATCTTAGTTGATACTTTCATCACCATCCCATCGCCACCGTGGTTACTTCTCCACACATTCCTTTGCTAGTCGTTAGACTAGCCATTCAACCATTCTGCCATTCTGCCATTCAACACAAAGTACGCCAACTTGCTGTTAAACGCAACTCCTCTCTCCGGTAGAAATATAACTCAAACTCAGATGTAGATTTTAGGTTACTATATTCACCCTGACACTGTAACATGGACATATCATATACTCTATCATCCATTCCATGTTATGATAACACAAACATAATAAACGGTGGCATAGTCTAAGCCGTGCCTATCTTCTTGACGTGGTGCGTCCACGACAACAACCACAATTTGAATGCCGTTGTTTGGATTCGCTTCACGTGAGCTGCGAAGCGAGTCCTAGCGTTTTCACGCTGCGTGAAAAGTATCCACTTTTCACCATCCAGGTGTTCAGTTTCTGAACACTACTATAACCTCTAACCTCATCTAACCTGGGTTACGATATAACTGGTCCATGTTCTTGTCAGGGCCATCGCACTCACCCCCGCTTTACTCCAAAAAAATGCGCAGCATTTTTGTTTTGTTGTGTTCAAATTCCAATACGTGTCTTCAACTGCATTTAATTATGAACTTGTCAACAAAAGTTAGTTCAACATCTATATATTACAATGTTTCAACATTCTAATCTAATTATAATTTAAATTATCTGTAATCTGTCAATATTGCTTGATAAGTCCTTGTCATTCTGAAACAGAAACTTATTAATCATCTTCATTCAAATATCACACACACACACACACACACACACACACACACACACACATATATATATATATATATATATATATATATATATATATATATATATATATATATATATATATATATATATATATATATATATATATTCGGAAAGGTAAAAGTTGCACTGATGCATTATTTACACTTAGACAAATTTGTGAAAAAACTATTGAATATAGTGACCAGCAGAATATTGTGTTTGTAGATCAGGAAAAGGCTTTTGATAGAGTAGACAGATACAAATTATGGACCATCCTTGAAGACTATGGGATAGAAGGGCAACTGCTAGAAAACATCATAGCCATGTACCACTCGAGCCAAAGTGCAGTAAGAACACAGGAAGGTATATCAGATATGTTCACAGTCAATACAGGAGTGAGGCAGGGATGTGTGCTCTCTCCCCTGCTATTCAATATCTACATGGACAGAATTTCCAAAGAAGCAAGTCTCGACAGACCAGATTCAGAAAATTTAGAACTCTTTACTCCAGATGAAACAACTGACCCACAGGGAATAAATGAACTTCTATTTGCAGATGATCAGTGCCTGTTTTACAGCGATGAGGGCAGACTACAAAATCATATTACTAATCTGAGTTCAACCTGCAGCAGATACAATATGAGTATAAACACAGCCAAAACCGAAGTAATGCAAGTTAGCAGATCGCCAGGCCCACTAAGTATACGGATAAATAACAAACCTCTGAAACAAGTTAAAGAATTCAAATACCTTGGAAGTATGATCACAGAAGATGGCAGATTGGACAGAGAAATTGACATCAGATGTCAAAAAGCTAGTGCACTTACATATCAACTATCACCCTTACTGAAAAATCCAAACATACCCATGTCCGCAAAACGACAGATAATAAACAGCATATTCACACCAACCCTATGCTACCAATCTCAAACCTGGACTTTATCCAAATTACACCTTCGCAAAATCAACACCTGCGAAATGAGATGCCTGAGGAGAGCTGCCAACTTAACAATCCGAGACCGAGTTAGAAATGCTACTATCAGACAGACTGTGGGATCAACACCTTGTGCCACATTTATTGACAGACAGAAGATCAAGTGGTTTGGCCATGTCATTAGAATGCAACATCAACAACTACCATCACTGGCCTTACATCAAAGATCATCTGCGACGAGACCACGAGGACGTCCAAGAAGAAAATGGATTGACGACATCAGAGACATTGTACAACCTCACGGAATGACACTATTCAGTGCCGTCCACCAGGCGCTGGAACGCAAATTATTCCTCCCCACGACGCTTTACGGCAGAAGTGGAAGATGATGATGATGATGATGATACTTTTAATCTATCTCATTTAATTCTAAACATTCTCTCTAACCTGAAATCAAAATTTCAATCAGTCATTTGTATTGTCTGCACACATAAGACAATTTTATATTATGAACTTTTAGAACCAATGTTTTAGTTCCACATATGCGCAATACTGTTCCTTTACATAACCTAGCATGTTGTCGGTAGGTAGCGTTCCTTATGGCCATACTTAACTTGACCATCGTTGAACTTCATTTGACAATCTTCACAACCTTTTGCCACAGTCACTTCTGCCAGGTCTACCAGGATTCCTAGGGTGCACTGTATTATTCAAACTGCGATCTGGTCATAATAGGCACAGTATGGCTCATATTTTTAACATACTATTCCGTACACTTTGCTGTGACCTGTAGAATAGACATCCTACAGGATTACATCACAAACTTTTAAAAAAGAATATTTATGTCAGACACTCCCCGTCTATCTACTCTGCTTATGGTTTTCTTGTGATTGATAAATCTAGTGGTAAATACAATGGAAAATGTAGATATAAATAAGATACCTTTTATTTTCCTGAAAATACCTTATCTTCCCTTCAAGGATTAGAAAAGCATATGATAAAACTATAATATTTCATTATGAACAAACATGGAAGAAATTCTAAAAGAAATAGCTAAAAACGCAAGACCTAAATTCTCGGATCAGTTTATTGTCCCCAGTAATAAAACGTCGTTTAATACTATATTTAACCCCTCGTTAGAACCAGATAAAGATAAACACTATGAAATTACACAAGTTAATCTAGAATGAATACCGGAAGGGGCTTATGAAATCAAAGCTATAAATCCAAAAATACAAAGTACGAGGGGAAGTCAATAAATAAGGCTGATGAAAAAAATAAAAATTGCTGTAGAAAACTAACTAAATATGATAACAATCTGAAACCAGTTTATATTTATAAATACATTGTCCTTTATTTCTCAACATAATTTCCACAAACATTGATGCACTTATCCCATCGTTTTATCAGTCCTCCGAAACCGGTCGCATAGAACTGCGTGCTCTGTTTCCTAAACCTCTTTTTCACTTCACATTCAACTTCCGCGTCATTCGTGAAATGTCTCCCGTCAAGGTGAGTTTTCAGTGAATCAAAAAGGTTGAAATCGCTAGGGGCTAAGTCGACGCTGTATGGCGGATGTTCCAGAAACTTCCCACCTTGGTTAATGTTCTTCTGAGTTAATCGAGCCGTATGTGGTCTGGAAATGTCATGAAGAAGAAACACTCCTCTAGTCAGCAGGTCTTGAGAAAATTTTTCTACTCAGCTATGCACCGCTTTACGGAATAAACGATTGTCAGTATAAACAGGTAGCATTTCCTTGTTAATGTCCTTTTGTATGCAGTTCTTTTGCCCACAAAAAAAAAAAACCGCACAGCAGCACGTTGCTCTTTGGCTGTTCACTCCGTAAGTACAGTCGCCATTTTGTTTATGCGCTGCGCATGCGCATGAGACACCTAGTGTCACCTGATGAACGGGAATATAAAGTCCGATGTTGCTGTCATCTAATGACACCTGTAGAAAACACCAACTACATTTACCTGCCATCCCACAGAACTGTGCGACTTACTTAATGACTCGCCTTCGTATGATGGAGGCGATTCTATAAAACGTGAACCAAATAAATAAACTTTGAAATCCATAATGACTATTAAACCAGGATGCAAGGTGAGTTTTACAGACTCTAAGTTGTGCTTAAACTCACATAGTTAAACAACTTGCTAGACTGTGTCTTTGTGGCCTTGTGTAACAACTGTGTGTGTATAGTTGTTGTCTAGTGAAACGTATGCCTTTCTGTGGGGTTGGAAGGGGAGAAGCTTCAGAAAGTGAAGAGATGGAGATGCATGGTCTTGCATATTCAAAAGTTGCTCAAGATGGGCTCTGAAAAGTCTTACAAATGAGCACAGATTTCAAAATTACAAACTCCTTGCATAACCATATGTGCTCAGCCTCTGTCAGAAAATATGCAGACTACGACGTCTGTAACTATGTAACTACCTTTAAGTGTCCACAATATTAAAATAGTGTGTTAACCTTAATGTGTTTTTTAAAGATACACACAGGACTGCAACATGATATCATACGGCCATATCAGGCAAATGCTCTACCAAAAAACAGTCCAACTTTGGCTGATAAATTGAAGGAGTCTGGCTATGCTACACATATGGTGGGAAAGTGGCACGTGGGATTCTACAAGCAAGAGTACTTGCCCTGGAATCGTGGATTTGAGACTTATTTTGGTTCGTTTTGTAATTTAGAATGGTTCTTATTCAAGAAAGCTTTTGTAAAATACTAATACATGCATTTACTTAAATTATAGCTTGAAATCTTGTCAATATAAATTAATGCATTTTAAAATGTGAAATTAGCTTACAGCTTCCATAAGATATTACATCCAGACACAAGAGAAATGTTATCTAGAATCTGCTCGGCTGTATGGCAGTGGATCTTGGAATATGAATAAACAAAATACATGAGCTTATAAGCATCGGAGATGTGGTTCCTGAGATGAATGTTGTGCACAGCCAGAATAACAAACAACGCTTGGAAAGGCCAATGAAAGTAGACATTACATACAAGCATAAGAAATAGAAGAGACAATCAGTGTTCTTTGGTTATATGGTGTGAAGAGACGCGAAGGAAAATGTCCCGATGATAGGAAAAGCTCTGTTGTAGAGAGGCAGAGGCAGACCATGAGAAATGATGCTGGGAAGCCTAAGATAGTGGCATGGATGAATAACATCAACTGAGTTGATCCAGAACACCAAGGACCAAGATGTGTGGAGAATCATGAAAGCCTGCAAGATTTGACAGGGCACTTGAGGATGATGATCTAATCCGTACGGACAAAAGCTTGTTCTTCATTTGTGCCGTTAAGCTTAGGTAAGAATTTAGGATTTCAATCTTGAGCCGCCGATCTCCGTGGCATAGGGCTTACTGACACGATTCGTAAGTCCGCTTACCCGAGTTCGAAACAAAGCTACGACAGATTTGGCAGCAGACCGCGTTTCGCTTGGTTCTAATGAGTTGTTATGGAAGCCGGTCGTTCAGAAGGCAATGGCAAACTACTGAACGTAAATTTACCAAGACATCAACAACAGCAATAAAATGCTGGTGTTGGCAGCAATGTTCTGTAAAATGGATATGCAAAAGAAAAGGAAAAAAAGAAAAAACAATATTGAGCCAAATGTGTTCATCTGGACTGATGTTACGTGTGTGCACTATACTGTAGATAAAACATATCCATCCTGGTACTTGGTCTTCCTGTAGCCATAACCAGATTTTAAGCACAACACAGTGCCTGCCTGGACTTTCTTATTACATGCTGTCCGAACCACTTTATGTACTGTTTATCTATAAATGCATACTTGTTACATTTGGTCAGAGTTTTTTAAAATAAAATTCACTGCAATTAGATTGAAACAATCAAAGCCACTTAATACCAAGTATTCTTCGCAGACACCGCATATGAAAGCTGTTTAAACGTTTCTCTTAGTGTGAGTAAGTTATCCAGGCTTCACTGATATAAAGAAGAGTACGAAGGACACAGGCTTTATAGACAAGGACTTTTGTTTTGGCAGTAAGCTTCCTGTTCTGCCAGGAATAGGGTTTGATCACTTTTGAAACCTGTACCATCTCAAGTTTGTTTCAACAGTAAGTTCTTACTCAGTTGATATACAGAAACTCATTCTTTAGCTCATTTCACTACTGAGAACTGAACCGGACCAAGGTTACGATGACTTATGTTATCAAAGGTAAACTCTCTAACTGCAACCTTCTCCCAGCACATCCGTGCCACAGCGATTAGTCTCCTTTACAGAAACTCATCAAGGGAAATGTTATTTCCCCAGGTCCCCGTGAAATGGCAATATTCAACATATAAGAAGTCTGTACACATTGATGTAACGTTTTAGCTCTTTTTAGTTTGGCAGAGTATCTAAGTAGTGCTGCTCATTTAGAGCTACATATGTCCCTTGTACCAGTATTGTTCCCTGTTTTCTTGTTTGTTTACTTTATTAGGATAGTTTCCCCTTTTCCTTATAATAGTGGATGTTTGCTTTACTTGTTCGTCTGTTGTGTATTTATACTCTATTGTAGTAATGTGTATGGTAATTACAAGTGTGTATGTCTGTTTATGTTATGTGTGGTAATACTCTCTAAGTGTCATTTGTTAGGTTTTCAGAGCTTCATGTATGATGAAATATGCATAACTCATTAGATCGACTACCGAACAATGATTCTTAGATACATGTCTATAGGTGTAGTGTAATAGTAACATTCACACACAAAAATGGCACAAATCACATGTGTTGCAGATGATGAATACAATATGTAACATTGAGTTCATTGTGCAAGGTATTATGCACATACTCTTTCATACTCAATTTTAATACTGCCTTTCGTTCATCTTTCACTCTCGCATTCACTATGAATTCGCTTGTTAAGAATATACTTTTTATACACTCTAACATGCCATCTGTATGAAACTTATCACATGTAGTGCATTTGTCAAAATTGAAAACATCATTTACTTCTAACGCATTCGTCTCTTGTTGTTCTGGCTCATTTTCAACTTCGCTGTCTGAACTAGACGTTTCAATCAGCACAGCGTTAGCATTCTTCAACATCTTTCGTCCTTCACACTCGTTCAAAAAATGCCCGTAACTACGGCAAAAGAAGCTTTTTCTTGCTCTTTTGTATTGGCTACATTTTTTTGTATTAGTTTGTTGTTTGGTAACCATAGATTCTAAGTGTGATTTATAGTTAGGATTCTTGTCACACATTTCATATTGTCCGTGTTTACAATAACCACACGGAGTTACTTTTCATCTAGATTTATTTTTGTATGTGAATGGTTTTGTTCTGTAAAAAGTGGCAGCCGATGCTATGTTGATTTCGTTCGAATTTACAGTAAAAATGTCTCGATTCGCTGTAACAAAAAAGCTGACCCTTTTTGTTCGATCTGGTCAAGATTCTGACAGTCACTTTCTTGAAGAAACTTTGCAAATGCGGTCGGTAAAGATGTTATGTTCTTATTTCTTATCATTAGGTCTTTAAGTAGATCAAAATTTTGTTAAATTTGGCTGCGTTTAACCGCTTGGAAAAAATATCTTGGACTTCTGAAACGTAGTCCAGGAACGTGTGATTTGACTTAGGGATTAATTTAGCAAATTGTAGTTGGTACCCTGAAGCGTCAAGATGAAAGTGTTGCATTATGCGTTCTCTGATGTAATCGTAATCTTTCCTTAGATCTTGAGGAATTGTTTCCATTACTTTGAGAGGTTCCGGGGCGAGGTTTCGTATATAGATCATAGCCCATTGATCTTTTGGAATCTCGTGGTGTTTCATAAGAGTTTCGAAATTTTGTGTCCAAGCAGAAATGCACGAAATTGTTTGACTATGCCTTGGTAATTTTTTAATTTCTGTTCTTGTTATTTACTTTTTTGTTTAGCTTTATGCACTTGCGATTCAATTTCTAAGTGTTTTAGTTCAATCTGTGTTTCCGATCCAAATTCTTTCTGTTTTTGTGCTGCTGCTAAATCTAATTCTTTCTGTTACTGTGCTGCTGCTAACTCTAATTATTTCTGTTTTGTAGCTGATTCTAATTGCTTAGCTGCCAGTTCTAATTCTTTCTCTTTGCCTGCTAATTCTGCTAGTTGATTTTCGTGTTCGCGTTGTTGCGCCCTATCTTGTCTATCTGAAATTTACTGAAATTTCTTTTCAATCAATTGCCTTAGTTCTTCCCCTTAGTAACCTGGCCTTTTGCCTGCTTCAATTAAGTCTTTCAATGTTGAAATTTTCACAAATTGTAGTTACACTAAATTTAATACACAAAAATAGATTATTTCCCTTGGAATAATTTTACAATAATAATGACAACTTAATGTATATACGTTAGAAAAAATAAGTGCCTGTTTAGTTTTAACAATCAAAATAAAATGGGTACTTGACTGAATTTGATGAACTTCAGCACCACGGGGTGACTATTTGATCTTGATGGTTTAAATTCGTACATAACCTGCTGTGGAGACCCCAAAAAAATTGTAGTTTCTGTAGAATGTTTTGTCAGTCAGGTGACGTGCGTCTGGGGAGATAATTTTCTTTATTAGGAGTGTGCAATATGACTTTCGTCTGAACTCTGTCGTTTAAGTGTCTGGATACGGAATTTTCTTCCGTCGGGTTGTCTGTAATTGCTTGGTTAAGCCAAGACCAGTCGAGAGTCACCCGAGCCCTGATTTCTTGGTTACGCCAAGACAGGAGAAGAGTCCCACATGTTTCATGTCAAAGTCTCACGTCGCTCGTTCGTCTGTGACTCGACAGGAAAATGACATGTGTACAAAAGTCAGTCAACTGTGACAAATATGACTAAAATTCATTTAATATTGGAAAAACCACAATATACAGTATCACAATATTTCGCGCTCAGTACTGCGCTTGTCCGCTCAAATCATAATAGCTTCTCTCACACGGTGAGCTCACACACAGTCGGATCTCAAATATACCACAGTGCTAGCAAACATTCAGATCGGCAATACAAGTCACTCTCTCAAGCAAAACATCCAGACACGCCCTTACTCATTCAAAGCCCAGTCTCGTCTCCCCAAAACTTTCACTCTGGGTTCCCTGTCACGTGGTATTTAATCACGTGTCGCCTGAGGCCATCGTGGTCAGTACTGCGTCGCAGTACTGAGTCGTGTCCTGTCCGTGAACTAAGGATCAGTCCGTCTATTGACGACTGCTGTCTCACTTAGTCCAGTCCAAGGGTATACTGTCCTGTTCAAGGGCATGTTGTCCTGTCTGCTGTCCCTATGTCCTGTCTTCTTTTCCCATGTCCTGTCTCTAGGATCTGTCCTCTCTATCAGGTCACTAGGACTCTGACACTCCTCATAGAACAAATCATTTACATCACTTGAGGAAGTGAGTGTCGGTGCATATGCAGTGATAATGTTGGCAAAACCACAAGAGGTTGACAAGCTCAGGGATAATAGTCTTTCGTTACCTCCGGCTGGAATTTCAATCATTTCCTGTAGCGAATTCTTCACTGCAAAGCCTTTTTGCCTTTTTTCTGCCTGCTCTCTACCCTTCCAAAAAAGGTGTAATTGTTTTCCCTGAGTGACCCTTCCTCAGCGAGGAGAGTCTCCTGCAGGCCAGCAATATCAATGTTAAGACGATTGAGTTCGGCATCAATCACAGCCATTTCCTCACGTCGTCAATATTCGTCAGGTTAGTGGAAAATCCTGGACACGTGGTTCTTACTTTCCAGGTTGCACGCCGTAGCTTCTATTTTATTCTTTTTAGTAATACCTGGTGCATTGGTTTTTCAGCCTGTGATTCATATTTTGTCCTAGGCGCAAGGACCCATTGAAGCAGTCAGGCTGTGACGGATCAGCATCCAATTGGCTGGGGGATGCCCAGCTTGAGGCGGGCAGTAGATGATCAGTGACACCTGTAGGTGTCTCCCGCCATCAGAGGCTACGCGTGGCGCCCCGTGTGTTACAAGGACTTTATAACCCGTAACTGCTACCTCACACTTTGACTCCGAGACCGGTTAAGACCAGGGATGGAGTTATACTTCTCCATAGCACAAAGCCTGGGCTAAAATATAGAGACCATGTGTTGCCCATGCAGCATGATCCCTCTCTCGGCCTGTCCAGTTCACTCCAGAGGAAAGATAACAGCAATACATCTGGAACAAGACAAGCTGCAGAAGCTGCCGGATCAGCAAAGTAATGCTCTAACTGTCCGTCTTTCGGAGCTTCGATCCTAGACCAGCTGCCAACCAAGGCCTGGTCTGCCCTGCCATGACATTTTGTCTTTAGGTTGCATTTCTTCGCACCAGGATAAGGCTTGTACCTTTCCAATTGCGCTCTTCCGCCCGAAGCCGTTGGCACAATGTGGAGTGTTGGGTTTGGTAAGCGCCGCCCAACGTTCGGCGCTTACAGAAAGCAGTTAGTACCGTC
This sequence comes from Cepaea hortensis, assembly GCA_963921405.1. Classification (NCBI taxonomy): domain Eukaryota; kingdom Metazoa; phylum Mollusca; class Gastropoda; order Stylommatophora; family Helicidae; genus Cepaea; species Cepaea hortensis. Next base: position 18,979,208 of record OY992884.1, on the reverse strand, counting down.
TACTGTCATTACGGTAGCTCAGTCATATCTGACTATACCTGACTGTGAAACGAAAGAAGAACATATGTGGTAAACAATGAATGAAAGAAGAAGAACATATGTGGTAAACAGCGAATGAAAGAAGAACATATGCGGTAAGAGTTTCAAATGTTTGATAGAATAACTTGACATTTCCCATGATGTGGATATTTTCAGGGTATCTTTCAGGAGGTGAAGATTATTACAGACACTCACACCCATACGACAACATAGGTTATCTTGACCTCAGGGACAACAATGGACCTGTGCGGAATGAGACTGGGCATTACTCAGCTAATCTATTCACCAACAAGGCTGTTGATGTAGTCAAGTCACACAACACATCCAAGGTAAATTGTCACGTCACATAACACACCCAAGGTGTGATTATTGTCTGTCATGTCACACAAATTGTTTAGTGTAAATGTAACACATCTGAGGTGAATGGTCATTTGACACTTCTAAGATAAACTATTGATTGTTTACTTCACGTCACATAATACCCAATAATCAACCTGTTGCGTAATAGAATAGGTATGGTTTTGTAAACAGCTTTGCATCTCTGTACAATGTTGAGGTAATGGAAGAATTCTTATTCTTCTAATTGTTCATGCTTTTCGGTTTTTGTGATCATGTTTGTCCACAGCCTTCTGTCTCGCGTACTGCCAATCTTCTTATAGTCCATGCCGTGAGGCGTTGGTGATCATGTTTGTCCACAGCCTTCTGTCTCGCGTACTGCCAATCTTCTTATAGTCCATGCCGTGTGGCGTTGGTGATTATGTCTGTCCACAGCCGCGTAATGCCAATTATTTCTGATGCTGATGTTCTTCCGTGCCATGATGTAAGGTTGTCCAACATTTTCTCCCTGTCTCCCCTGGGAATTAATAGAGGGATTTAATACAGGGGTTTAATGTAAAGATTAAATTTTTTTTTTTTTTTTTTAGCATATCCTTTTACAGGACTTAGCTGTCAACAACACCAGCATCTTTCAGCTGTATGTTGATCTTTTTGCAAGATTACGCTCAGTAGTTTGCCATTGCTTTCTGAGCGGCCGGCTCACATACCCCGTAAGTTACCGATGCGATTCGAACCACTGCTGATTTCAACCGTCATCACGTTACCTGACGAGAGTATACGAGATTACGGAGAAAAGTCATAACCTCTAAGCCACGAAGCCGGCTGAAAAGAGAAGATTTAAAGATTTAAAGATTTAATAGAGGAATTAAATAGGGGGATTTAATAAAGGAATTTAATAGAGGTATTAAATAGGGGAATTTAATGGAGTGATGTGATTTAGGAATTTAATAGACGGATTTAATAGAGGGATTTAATAGAGGTATTTAATATAAATATTTAATACAGGAATTCAATAGGGGAATTTAATAGAGGAATTTAATAGAGGGATTAAATAGAGGAATTTAATAGAGTGATGTGATATAGGACCAAAATAAAGACCTAGAAGCAAACACCTGGATGGCTTGGCCTCGTGGCATGGCCGAGACAGAAACACGGATCTGATCCACGACTCTGGTGATCGAGTGAGATGGCAAGACATGACCGCCCACTCTTACCGGCATGGCATATGATGGATGGATGGATGTAGGAATTTAATAGAGGAATTTAACAGCTGTATTTTCTTGTCCCACGTCTGCTGATTTAGGACATTTTGAACCACACAATGAACATCACACAACACACAATGAACATCACACAACACACAATTAACATCAAACAAGACAATGAACATCACACAATGAACATCACACAACACACAATGAACATCACACGATGAAGATCACACAATGAACATCACACAATGAACATCAAACAACACACAATGAACATGCCACAATGAACATGACACAATAAACATGACACACTGAACATGACCAAATGAACATCACACAACACCCAAAAAACATCACACAACACACAATGAACATCACACAACACACAATGAACATCACATAACACACAATGAACATCACACAACACACAATGGACATCACACAATACACAATGAACATCACACAACACACAATGAACTTCACAAAGTGAACATCACACAATGAACATCATACAATGAACAACACACAATGAACATCACACAATTAAGATCACAAAATAAACATCACACAACACACAATGAACATCACACAATGAAAATTACACAACACACAATGAACATCACACAATGAAAATCACACAATGTAAATCACACAATAAGCAATGAAAATCAAAATATGACCATCACACAATGAACATCACACAGTGAACATCACACAACACACAATGAACATCACACAATGAATATCACACAATGAAAATCACACAATGAACATTACACAATGAACATCACACAATGAACGTCAAACAATGAACATAACATAATGAACATAACACAATGAAAATCACACAATAAGCAATGAACATCACACAATTAACATCACAGAACACACAATGAACATGACACAATGAACATGACACAATGAACATCGCACAACACACAATGAACATCACACAGTGAACATAACACAATGAACATCATACAATGAATATCACACAATGAACATCACACAACACACAATGAACATCACAGAATGAAAATCACACAACACACAATGAACATCACACAATGAAAATCACACAATGAAAATGACACAATTAATATCACACAATAAGCAATGAACATAGCACAATGAACATCACACAATGAACATCACACAGTGAACATCACACAACACACAATGACCATCATACAATGACCATCACACAATGAAAATCATACAATGAAAATCACACAACACACAATGAATATCATACAACACACAAAGAACATCATACAATGAAAATCACACAACTCACAATGAACATCACACAACACACAAAGAACATCATACAATGAAAATCACACAACTCACAATGAACATCACACAACACACAAAGAACATCATACAATGAACATCACACAACACACAAAGAACATCATACAATGAACATCACACAACACACAATGAACATCACACAATGAACATCACACAATAAACATCATACAATGAACATAATAAAATGACAAACACACAATGAACATATCACAAAACAATATGAACATCATACAATGAAAATAACACAATACACAATGAATATCACACAACACACAATGAACATCACACAATTATCATCACACAACACGCAAGGAACATTACACGATGAACATCACACAATGAATATAATTCAATGAACATCACACAACACACAATGAACATCACACAATGAACATCACACAATGAAAATCACACAATGAACATTACACAACACACAATGAACATCACACAATGAACATCACACAATGAACATCACACAATGAACATCACACAATGAAAATCACACAATGAACATCACACAACACACAATGAACATCACACAATGAACATCACACACCAAATTTTTAACATCACACAATGAACATCACACAACACGCAATGATCATCAGAAAACACAATGAACATGACACAATGAACATCACACAACACACAATGAATATCACATAACACACAATGAACATCAAACAACACACAATGAACAACACACAACACACAATGAACATCACACAATACACAATGGACATCACACAACAAACAATGAACATCACACAACACACAATAAACATCTCATAGTGAACATCACACAAAGAACAACACACAATGAACATCACACAATGAACAACACACAATGAACATCACACAATGAACATCACAAAATGAAAATCACACAATGAACATCACGCAACACACAATGAACATCACACAATGAAAATCAAACAACACACAATGAACATCACATAATAAAAATCACACAATGAAAATCACACAATAAGCAATTAACATCACACAATGAAAATCACACAATGAAAATCATACAGTGAACATGACACAACACAAAATGAACATCACACAGTGAATGTCACACAATGAAAATCATACGATGAACAACACACAATGAACATCATAAAATGGAAATCAGAGACCACTCAATGAACATCACACAATGAACATCACACAACACACAATGAACATCACACAACACAAAATGAACATCACACAATGAAATTCACACAATGAACATCACAGAATGAAAATCACACAACACACAATGAACATCATACAATGAAAATCACACAACACACAATGAACATCACACAACACACAATGAACATCACACGATGAACACCACACAACACACAATGAACATCACACAACACACAATGAACATCACACAATGAACATCACACAATGAACATGATACAATAAACATCATACAATAAAAAACACACAATGAACATCACACAACACACAATGAACATCATACAATGAAAATCATACAACACACAATGAACATCACACAACACACAATGAACATCACACAACAAACAATGAACATCACACAATGAACATTACATAACACACAATGAACATCACACAACACTCAATGAACATCACACAACACAATAAACATCACACAATGAACATCACACAACACACAATGAACATCACATGATGAACATTACACAATGTACATTACACAATGAACATCACACAATGAACATCACATATTGAACATCACACAATGAAAATCACACAACGAACATCACACAATGAACATCACACAATTAACATCACAGAACACACAATGAACATGACAGAATGAACATGACACAATGAACATGACACAATGAACATGACACAATGAACATCACACAACACCCAAAAAACATCACACAATACACAATGAACATCACACAACACACAATGGACATCACATAACACACAATGAACATCATACACAACACAATGAACATCACACAACACACAATGAACATCACACAGTGAACATCACACAATGAACATCATAAAATGAACAACACACAAGAAACATCCAACAATGAAAATCACACAATGAACATCATACAACACACAATGAACATCACACAATTACCATCAAACAACACACAATGAACATCACACAACACACAGTGTACATCACACAACACATAATGAACATCACACAACACACAATGAACATCACACAACACACAATGAACATCACACAACACAGTGAACATCACACAATGAACATCACACAATGAGCAACATAAAACACACAATGAACATCACACGATGAACATCATACAATGAAAATCACACAATGAACATAACACAACACAAAATGAACATGACACAATGAACATCACACATTGAAAATCACACAATGAACATTACACAATGAAAATCACACAACGAACAACACAGAATGAACATCACACAATGAACGTCACACAACACACAATGAACATCACACAATGAACATCACATAATGAACATAACACAATGAAAATCACACAATAAGCAATGAACATCACACAATTAACATCACAGAACACACAATGAACATGACACAACACCCAAAAAACATCACACAACACACAATGAACATCACACAACACACAATGAACATCGCACAACACACAATGAATATCACACAGTGAACATCACACAATAAACATCCCACAATGAAAATCACACAATGAACATCACACAACACACAATGAACATCACAGAATGAAAATCACAAAACGCACAATGAACATCACACAATGAAAATCACACAATGAAAATCACACAATAAGCAATGAACATCACACTATAAACATCACACAATGAACATCACACAGTGAACATCACACAACACACAATGAACATCACACAATGAACATCACACAATGAACATCATACAATGAACAACACACAATGAACATTATACAATGAATATCACACAACACACAATGAACATCACACAACACACAATGAACATCATACAATGAACATCACACAACACACAATGAACTTCACAAAATGAACATCACACAATGAATATCATACGATGAACAACACACAATGAACATCATAAAATGAAAATCAGAAACCACACAATGAACAGCACACAATGAACATCTGTAACAATGTGTATACAGAGGAGCAACAAGTTCGACTGTGTTATTTCAAAACAGGCTTTATTTGCACATGATGGTCGATACAAAATCCAAGTACAAATCAATCGTGATGTTGTCTTCTCTTCCCTCGTCCTTGGTGGTCACTACACAACAACCAGCTACGTTACGACTTGAGCATCCTTCTTACTGTTCTATATCGATGCTCAAGCGTGCTGTAGTCTTGCACCCCTAAGCTAATACTGATATGATATTCATTCTGCTACACCTCCCTGTCTTTTAAAAGACTTTTCTTCTTCAAAAGTCTTAACTCCTAACCCCTTTATCCTACACCTTCTCTCCTTACCTCCCATAATTTCTCTAAGCCGCCCCAAACTAACTCTATTTTAGGTGAATATTTCCTTCCACTTGTACCACATAGCAAACCACTATGAAGTTATATTTCTTCTTCGTTTCTGGCTCTTCAAAGTTTCTTTACAAAATATATATATATCATAAGAATGGCTCGTATCAATCGTTATCGTACACTTGACATTATGAAATTTCTCATTCACACAACACAGGATAGACAGAAAAGATGTAGTCAAAAAAAAAGTAAAGAAGGGGTGCGCACCCAATTTATGAAAAGTATAAGGAAATAGTTAACACAATCACATTTACCTTTCTTGCCAACGAAAAAACTTTTGTAAAAAGTTTTTAAAAATATATCTTATGAAATACATCTCTGTTCACTATAAATTAAGTTGCTCTAAGTTTTCTTTTATATACTCAACATTTATATTGCCATCCACAACCTTGTCTATATTTCACTTATCTCACCTTCAACCATGAACCAATGTTCATATTCCATGAACATTTTAAATTAATTAACGCTGTTTTTTCACAGCTCCTATATTTTCCCCCTCACATCCCATGACACGCCTCCTTGTTTATTTATTCCATATACCCAACCTTATATGCTGCTATTCACAGCCCCCTTTTTATCTATTCTCTATTAACCAACTATCATATCGTTACTCATAATATGGTATCCAATCCATATATCTTCAATTAATGCTGACTTTAATGCAGCTCCTATTTTAACTTTCCCATGACCATCCCCGGCATATGTTTCTAATACTTAATAGCCATATCAACCTCTTTATGCTGATTATCAAAGCAACAGAATATACCCATGAACATATTATTCGCAAAGATAATGTGTCTCTCTACTAGTCCTCAGTAGTTTATTACTATTTTCTGAACGAAGGGTTCTATATAAAGTCCCGTGTATTGTTTTTATACTGGACAAAATCATAACTGTTTATAATTTAAACTCAACTTAACTGATTTCTAACATATTTATAAACAAGGTAATTCTTATCTAACACACAAGACAATTCACTTAACTTATGAGTTAAGCGAAATAAAATCACAACAGGACATCATCCCCCCCCCTCCCCCAAGTTTTTATACATCATTTATGTTTCCCCTCATATCAATTAAAGGTATTAACTCATTCAAAGAAAAACATATTTTAAAATAATATAACATACATCCTATCTATTGTTAGTCTCTTTTATGGACTAACAATAACTTATTTATCTATTTAAGAAAACTCAAGAAGTCAAACCATAAAATCAATTGGCAATAAAATTACAATTAAAAAAATATACCTCACTCGAATTTACATCCATATTAGTTATCTTAATACCCAATTATGTCTATTCTTCAAGACAACTCATTATAAGTATCAATAGAACCCTTTTCCATAACAAATGTGTCATATACATCCTCAAGTATCATTTTCCTTTTTAAATCATGAAATTTATATCTTGCTATCTGCAGTATTTTCTATCAATTTATTTCCTACGTTTCCATTTCCTCAGTACCTCCAAGTTCCTCTGAATAAGTGCTATCTCCACATCAATATCTTCTTCTTCGTATAAAGTATTACTTTCTTCCATACTACTATTTGATTCTGAATTTTCATCCATTTCTTCTTCATCTGTATGTCTATTACTAGCAGCTGCCAATCTTTTTTTTTCTATATCCAATCTAATTTTTTTTATCATCGTTTCTTAACGACCTTTCTAATAGGGGTATATAATCGTCGCTTGATGAATTTTCCCTAATTCTTCTCTGTCTTTTCACTTCTCTTTCTCTCTGTCTCTCTATTCTCCTTTTCGTTGCTTGTCTAGTATTTTTAAATGGGGCACCTATCTCTTCTTCCATAGATTCTATACTATCATAATGACCCTCATTCATATTTTTTTCTTCTATCATTTTCGGTATTGTCTGTTCTTGAGTATCATCACAAACTGGAGTTGTTATTAATTGACTTTGTGCTGGATCTTTTCTAAAATCTGGGGGTATTGTAGCTCTTCTGACGACTTGTTCATCTAAGTATCTGGTGTCTGAATAATAATTATTATTATAATTATTATTTCCCTTATCATCATTATCTCTTCTTAAGTGCTCTACGTGTGCCCTTGCTATATGTCCCGTGATCTGGTTCTTTATACTGTACGATACATTTCCTAACTTTTCTAAAATGTAATAACCTGGAACCCAACGAGCATCAAACTTAGAGTTCCTTCTATGCTTCTTATAATAAACTCTATCACCTACTTTGAATTCCTGTAATTTTGTATTCACGTTTCTGTACTTTTTCTGTCTTTCTCTAGCTTAAATTATATTGTTCTTTAATCTTACATGTGCTTTATGCATTTCTTGTATGATGACCTCTTGAAAGTCTTCCCCCATATATTTACGTCTTGGTTTTAACAGATTATCTATGGGTAGTATTGGCTCTCTCCCGTGTAATAAATAAAATGGTGAAACCCCTGTGCTCTCATTTTGATTTGTGCGTATAGCGCTAAGCGCAGGTCCTAGGAATAGATCCCAATCTTGTTCATGTTCATCGACAATCTTTGCTATAATATCGTACAATGTTCTATGTTGTCTTTCGTTCTTAGCATTTGAAGAAGGTCTATAGTATGAGGTCTTTATATGTTTTATATTCAAATCTTTTAATAACTTTTCGAATTTCTTATTCACAAATTCTTTACCATTATCCGTGAGTACAATCTGTGGGCAACTAAATCTTGGTACGAATTCCTGTAAAAAAAAATATTAATGATAGTATCTGCGCTCTTATCTGGGATTGCATAAACTTCCGGCCAGAGACTGTAGACGTCCACCATATGAATTAGATACACGTTCCCTGATAATGTTCTAGGGTGAGGACCTGATATATCTAAACTAACTTTTTGCATTGGAAACTGAGGAATATCTGTATCTTGTAAGGGACACTTAATTGTTTTCAAATTCCTTAATCTGCATCTTTCACACGTATCGACATATTTACAAGCAGTTTTAAATAAATTCGGCCAATAATATTTATTCGTAAGTGCTTTCACTAATTTATCACGACCGAGATGACCATTCTCATCATGATATGCTTTTAAAACTTCACTTTCCAAATGTTTTTGGAATATATTTCCTTAGCTGTTCGTTTCTTTCACTCATGTAATATAACTGTTCATCCTCTTGCAAAACTAAATAATTCTTCTTATACTTATTCTCATCCGTTTCTTTTAATTTCTGTTTTATTTCTAAGACTTTTGGATCTAATTCTTGTTCTTCTTTCATATTAAATTGTGCTAAATGTGGGTCTTCTGCTCTAGGTTCAGACTCTTGATCCGACAGTAAACTCTCAAAGTCTTCTCTATTTATTATGGCAGAATCTAATATATTTGCTTGCCAGTTTCGGTCGTCTATCTCCGGTTCAGCTTCGTATTCCGAGTTTCCTGATGACTGTGGATACGGGATTCTAGACAATAGATCTGCACATGTGTTGTTCCTACCTGGTATGTATTCTATTCTAGTATTGTATCCCTATAGATTCAACGCCCATGTCTGTATTTTCCTGTTCTGCACTGGAGCTTCTAACAAAGATTTTAAAGGCATGTGGTCAGTTCTAATAATGAAATTTGCGTTATGTAGATAGTAGTTAAGTTTCTGAAGAGCATAATGAATAGCATAAGCCTCCTTCTCAATAGTCGACCATTTCCGCTGAGACCTGCTAAGTTTATGAGACAAGAAATAGATTGGTCTTTCATTTTTAACCCCTGGTATTCCAGATTCTTTTCCTTCATATGGTTGAACCAAACACGCTCCTATAGCATTATCTGAAGCATCTGTATATAATATTAACTGTTTGTTCAAATCTGGATATGTCAATAGTGGCACTACTGTTAAGCTATTTTTTAAAAACTCGAACGCTTTTTGACATTCATCATCCCACTTAAATCTAGCGTATTTGCCAGTTAAGTTAGTAATAGGCTCTGCTATTTTTGAGAACCCTGGAATGAAACGCCGATAATACCCACAGGTTCCGATAAACGCACGAACTTCTTTTACGTTAGTTGGAGGCGGTAGTTTTTTAATAACCTTTACCTTATTCTGATCTGGTTTAATTCCGTCTCAATTAATAATATACCCCAAATACTTTGTTTCTGTTTTTAAAAATTCGCATTTACTGAGCTTCAGTTTGACATCATGTATTCTTAATCTGTCGAATACTAATTTTACATGTTTTAAGTGATCATCTACATCTCCTGCTGTATAAATAAAAATGTCATCTATGTATGCCAATGCAAACTTTTGCATACCCTCTAATACTTGATTTATTAATAGCATATAATAAGAGGCGCTGTACGTACTCCAAAAGGCATTCGTAAGAATTCGTAAGAACCTGCGTGTGTACAAAAAGCACTCTTTTTCTGGGCGTCTGGGGACATAGGTATACACCAAACTCCTGATCTTGCATCTAACGTGGTAAAGAAAGTAGACCCATTAAGTAAGCCCAAAATATCGTCAATCACCGGTAATGGGTACGCTATATTTTTAGTGATTTTGTTCAACGCCCGGTAGTCGCAGCAGAATCGATGTGAACCATCAGCTTTGGTCACAATTACTATCGGAGATGACCATTCTGACTTCGATCTTGTTATTATTCCTGCTTTCAACATATCTTCTATTGCTTTTTCAACAATTTCTCTATTTCTTAGGAGAGTTCTATACGGTTTTAAACTAATTGGTGGATGATCTCCAGTATCTATTTCCATCGTAACTGTTTTTGTCCTTCCCAATTCTAAATCATTAATTGCAAATACATCCTGATTCTCTTTTATAAGTTGTTCTAATACTTTCTTATTTTCTGGTGGAGTTTTTAACTGTGCCAACAATTCTTGCTCTCTTGTTATTTTGTCTAGTGAATGTATTTGGGCTGTATTTCTTCTGAATGGATGGATCAATTCATCCTTTTGAACGTTCCCTTTTCTTTCGCGTCTGCGTCTGTTATTAATTCTTTCACTAGGAGTTTCTGAATAATTTATTCCCGGCATTTCTACTCTATCTGTTGCTAATATGTCATTAATGTTATGTTCTACTTTGGCTATTACACATCCTCTGTATAATTTAATTTCTCTACCTGTGTTGTTAATAATCATTACTGGAAAGATTAAGTGTTTATCTAATGATATTATTCCATCCGGAACTTCTAGACCAGGCTCATCAATTACCTCCCTTTGCAATTCAGTGATTCTAACTGTCTGTCCTGCTAAATAATATGGATTTCTTTTAACCTTTGCCTGTATCAAATTAACCGACTGTGGTTTTAACGTCGTAGACATTTTAACTCTAACCAGTGCTGATATATGCATGTCCTCCTCTAAATCTACGTACACGTCCTTGAATTTTAATTTATGTAGATCAAACATAAGTCTTACACCATTTTTTATTAGAAAATCTCTACCTATAAGCATATTTCTATTTAAATCTTTCACTACAAGGAAAAGATGTCTTATGTTGACTCCCCCCAATTTAAGATTTATTATTGTTTGGCCAACTACTTGTAAATTTTGTCCTGTAACAGAGTGAAGATTATTATGACTCTTAAATATTCTGCAATTTCTCATTATTTTATATAAAAAAAACTTTCTTTGATTACACTAACCTGAGCTCCCGAATCAATTAATGTACGAACTCTATATTTTCCTATTTCTATTATACATGAGCTAGGATCTGATTTATTCTCTGTAAACTGTTTGATTTCATCTAATTGAAAGTATTCTCTACTCGTCCTACTATACCTGTTATTAAAATATTCTTTAAATCTTGGGACCTTGTTATTTTCCCTCCTACTACAGGTCCTATTTAATAGGTAGGGCGCCGGTTTTCCTGCGTTCTTGTACTTGTAAAACTTCTGTGTCTATCTTCAACATTCCTATTTAATCTGCTATTGCCATTTCTACTTTGTGTATTCTACTGGACACGCCTGTTACCACAGAAGCGAAAAATGTGTCCACGTTGGCCACAAGACCAACAGACTATATTTGTGTTATTTGTGTTACCTACCGTCTCACTTGTAGGATTTCTCATTTGTCTTCTTTCATCATAAGCATTTCTATTACTACCTTGTAACGTCTGTATACCTCCTCTCCTATTCCATCCGAACCTTGTTTGTCCTATCTCCATGGGCTCTCCAATCCTATCCTCTCGACTGGTACCTATTTCCCGTCCTACTCTCAATCTAAATCTACGTCTCAAGTTCTCCTCTTGTACTGCTATATCTACAGCTTGTGATAACCTCTCAGGATTTTCCCTCATCAGCTTAAATTTCAGTCCGTCTGACTTTATACCATCTACAAAAATCCCGACCAACATCCGCTCTACCTCTTCTCCTCGTACGTTTTGTCCTAAGAATGCTTCTTCGGCCAGGTTAATCAACCTATCACTAAACAATTGTACCGTTTCTCCAGTGTTTTGTTTGGATTGTCTTAACACTGAAAACGCATGTTGGGGGTCCGTGATTTCAGCGTATTTATGTGCCAAATCGTCCTTGAACTGCTCCCATGTCTCATCTACCCTAGCTTCTAATTTTCTTCTGATATGATCAGAAACCGGTTCTGTTGCTGCCTGATAAGCAAGTTTCATTTTCTCTTCATCTGATGCTGACACCAAATATGCATATTTCTCTATTGAAGTTATCCACTTCTTAAAATCGTTCGCCTGTCCGCTAAATTTAACAATTTCAGCTGCCATTGCTTGTTGTTTCATGACTGTGTTTAGTTTACCTATTACCGTTCCTACCCCAGTCAAAACTTGTGTCAGTGAACCTTCTTCTGCCATGCTGAAATATTTTACTATACACCTATACAAGCAAATTCACATTTATAACAATTTATCTAAATGATCTTATTAAAATCACATTAAAAAATGTTCTCATAGGAGTTATACTTTACTTAATTACCGTCTTTCCTTGCTCCCAGAGAAGCGTGAATTCACGTACGTTCTTTAAAAATTTCCCTTGTCACGGTTCCTGTATAACTCAAACGTCTGGAGTTCGTATTATTTAGTAGCTATCCAAACGTGACTTCAGTGCTATCCTTCTTCTAGCGTCTCAGGTTTCGTTACTTTCAATTTCACTTTCAGCCCCTGGTCGGGCCCCTACCAGACTTGCAGTTTCTTTTCACCCTAACAGGGCTCTTCAAGGCGTCGGCTTGAAAGCGAGTCCAGCTCGATAGAACGATTTAATTTTGGTCTTCTCTTCAGCAGGTAGACACCCTGTTAAAATGTTCGCTTTTGTTGAAAACATTTTGATTCAAGATGAGCGAACGCAACCGTATTTTCTCGTAATTTCTAATTGAAGGAGCAATAGGGTGGACTTAAAACAAGCTCTCATTTTTCTTCAGGTTCTCAAAGTCAATATTAAATGAACATAACAAAAGGAAACAGCTCCTTTAAACCAATTCTCTATTGAATTCGAGTTGTTTATAGCTGTCTTGAGATTTCTTTGCTAGTATGTAAATGTGTGACCTTCAACACAAGGTTACCTAACGGCTGTAATAATGCAAGTCAAACCTCACAGCAATTCGACAAACATCACGTTGCTTCAAATATTTCTGACGAAAAACAGCTTGATAAAACTCCACAGTCATAGGCAATCATGTTATGTAGATGACTCCATTCAAAAATCTTGATGTGTGTAAGTTTAATTTAGGTAGTCTGAAAAACGCTTAAATTTTGACTTTGATTCAATTATAGTTGGTCCGATTTTGAACTTTTTCTTTCTTTTATTTAATGAATGTCTAAAATTTTGTTCGTACCTCAACAAGTTGGTTGGTCCACTTTAGCATGCGGCATGTTGACATTTCGTACTTCACGTTGCTCACGCGACATTCAAGTAAAAAAATCGGATCCTGGTCACGGCACCATTTCTCCATCTGTAACAATGTGTATACAGAGGAGCAACAAGTTCGGCTGTGTTATTTCAAAACAGGCTTTATTTGCACATGATGGTCGATACAAAATCCAAGTACAAATCAATCGTGATGTTGTCTTCTCTTCCCTCGTCCTTGGTGGTCAATACACAACAACCAGCTACGTCACGACTTGAGCATCCTTCTTACTGTTCTCTATCGATGCTCAAGCGTGCTGTAGTCTTGCACCCCTAAGCTAATACTAATATGATATTCATTCTGCTACACATCACACAACACACAATGAACATCACACAACACACAATGAACATCGCACAATGAAATTCACACAATGAACATCACACAATGAAAATCACACAACACACAATGAACATCATACAATGAAACTCACACAACACACAATGAACATCACACAACACACAAAGAACATCACATAATGAACATCACACAACACACAATGAACATCACACAACACACAATGAACATCACACAATGAACATCACACAACACACAATGAACATCACACAACACACAATGAACATCAGAAAACACAATGAACATGACACAATGAACATGACACAATTAACATCACACAACACACAATGAACATGACACAATAAACATGACAATGAATATCACACAATTAACATCACAGAACACACAATGAACATGACATAATGAACATCACACAATGAACATCACACAACACCCAAAAAAACATCACACAACACACAATGAACATCACAATGAAATTCAAACAACACACAATGAATATCACACAGTGAACATCACACAATGAACATCATACAATGAATAACACACAATGAACATCATACAATGAAAATCACACAATAAGCAATGAAATCACACAATGAACATCACACAACACACAATGAACATCACACAACACACATTGAACATCAAACAACACACAATGAGCATCACAAAGTGGACATCACATAATGAACAACACACAATGAACATCACACAATGAAAATCACACAATAAGCAATGAACATCACACAATGAACATCACACAATGAACATCACACAATAAACATCACACAATGAACATCACAAAATGAACATCACACAATGAACATCACAAAATGAACATCAAACAACACCCAAAAGACATCACACAACACACAATGAACATCACACAACACACAATGACATCATACAACACACAATGAACATCACACAACACACAACGAACATCCAATAGTGAACATCACACAGTGAACATCACACAATGAACATCACACAATGAACATCACACAGTGAACATCTCACAATGTACATCACAATGAACATCACACAACACACAATGAACATCAGAAAACACACAATGAACATGACACAATGAACATGTCACAATGAACATCACACAATGAACATCACACAACACAAAACAATATCAAACAACACACAATGAACATCACACAACACCAAAAAACATCACATAACACACAATGAACATCCGAAAACACAATGAACATCTCACAATGAACATCACACAATGAACATCACACAATGAACATCACACAATTAACATCACACAATTAACATCACACAACACACAATTAACATCACACAACACACAAATCACACCAAACAACGGAATCTGATGTTTGCTTTTTCCTTGTTTTGATCTCAAGCATAAAAGAGCACCTGAGGTTTATGATTATTTCTTGTATGTATTTCTTAGAATATTTTAAAACAAGCGGTCACACACACCGACAATCACTCTTTCTCTCACTCACTCACTCACCCACACTCTCTCTCTCTCTCTCTCTCTCTCTCTCTCTCTCTCTCTCTCTCTCTCTCTCTATCTATCTATCTATCTATGTATCTTTCTATCTATCTCTCATATTCACTCTCTCACTCTCTCACTCATTCACTCACTCTCTGACACCTTCACTCACTCACCCACTCTCTCTCTCTATCTCTCTCTCACACTCACTCTCTCACTCACTCACTCTCTGACATCTTCATTCACTCACCCACTCTCACTATCTCTCTCTCTCTCTATCTCTCTCATACACTCGCTCACGCACTCACTCTTTGACACCTTCATTCACTCACCCACTCTCTCTCTCTGTGTCTCTCTCTCTCTCATCACTCTCTCACTCACTTTCTGATACCTTCTCTCACTCACCCACTCTCGCTCTCTCTCTCTCTCTCTCTCTATCTATCTCTCTCTATCTCTCTCACACTCACTCTCTCACTCTCTCACTCACTCACCCACTCACTACCATACACACACATATATCTAAAATTTACATAACAACTAGTCAATTTGTGTTATTTATTCATTGTCTCTTTCTACACTCTGATGTGTGAAGTGCATTGTGTTTATTCTGCTAAAATATATAATTTGTTGGTAATATTGTTCACAACAATGCATTCGCTTAGTGAGTTTAACCACACAAGCCACCAACAATACATTGAACGATTTATTGCCTGGTATATGTCATTGCATATTGTCAGGTGCATTATGCAGATTTATATAAATTTATATCGAAAGACTGTGTTTTAAATTTGTGATTACTATGGGGATAACAAATGCTTCACACACGAACAATATCAGTGAGTGTGTTTTAAATATTTCAGAAAAATAATAACTCATTTATTCACTTCATATGATGTATGTTTTTTAGCCGCTGTTTCTGTACCTGGCTTACCAGTCCGTGCATGATCCTCTGCAAGTTCCAGCAAAATATGAAAATAGGTACAGAAACATCACAAACCGAGACAGACGTATCTACGCAGGTGAGACAACTGTATCTCGCGAACTCATTATAAACCAAGATTTTTTTATAATATGACCATACTACATTTAGTCAGCTGACATCATTGTGACAGCAGCAGACGTGATCGCAGCAGGGGTGACATAGATACATTCATAATTAGTATACTACAGGGACAATCAGCATTCCTTCACTCGGACACCTGCCGACAGAGGCAGGACACATAAGTCCTGAGTGAGACATCAATGCTTACACAAACACTGATTTCAATCAATCAATCAGATAAACAGTCAATCAGACTCTTGGTCAAATATGAATGAATGAATTCATCAATTAATTTATCAATCACTCAGTCAGTCAACCAGTCAGTTAAACAATTAATAAATCTGCCGATCAGCCAGTCAAATGATTGATCAATCAATCAGTCTACCGAGCAGTCAACACACCAATCAAACAATTGATCATCAATAAGTCAGTCAGCTAGTCAAGCAGTTGATCAATCAATCAGTCAATTAATGAGTCAGTCAGTCATTCTATCACATGCAACTCACAAGACGGTAATCATTACTCAGAATCAAAGCATCTTAATATTCGTCATCATCATCCAGTGGCTGTCCTGTACAGAACATTACCTCCATATCAGTCTTCCAAAATATCTCTCTATCACAGTGTTCTCAACCGGTGGGGAATTCCCTCCCCTCCCCCAGGGGGTATTTTAGGGTTTCCGGGGGCGGTGGGGGGGGGGGGGGGGGGGGTTAAGATTATTTCAAGATCGCGTTAATACAAGAACCGATTACTTTATATTGTTTTTTACCACCATACTTTACGTTTCTGTACTTCTTACCCTTCTGAAATTCATTTTATAACGTAAGTGGACCCGCAAATCACGTTTTATGTAGACGTCTAGACTTGTTCTAGTATGTGTTAATATATTTAGCTTCCATTTTTATGTATACTGTGTAAGGGCGGGGGTGGGTGGGAGGGGGGAATTTATAGGGAGGAAATACGAAAGGGGGGAGTGAGAATGCCGTTCTGAAAATATAGTGAAGGGGGCACGGGCCAAAAAGGGGTGAGAACCACAGCTCTATCATAAGCCAAATGTCCTGTCTCTGTCACTGCTATGTGTCAATTAAAACGTCGCTTAAAATTCGAGTCGACTTCATTGCACCGGATTTGTATCCCATATGGCTCAGTCTTTTTCTGCAGAGCCGAAATCGTTGCACTAAGTATGAACTCCATAGCTCCAGCAACGACCCCCAAGATTCTCCGAAAAAATGCTCGCGTGAATAGAAGGATGCGGCCCGAAATCGAACCAACAAGCTTTGGAGCCCGAGTCGGAAGACTTGATCCTTCGCCACGGAGACTCCCGTATGTGTCAATTATCTATCACATCTTGAATATAATCTACGCTGTCATTTTCCTTCTCTGTCTCCCCATTACACCTTCCTCCATAGTCATACGTTCCAGACATTCAAGCATGACTTTTCACATACCAAACAAGTTTTAGTTTTTCCACATGTTATTTGTCTTAAAAGCCAGACATCTTGATTACTGAGTCCTTGTTGGATATATCTGATTGTTCTCTTGTTTGTGGGACTAGTTTGTTATACTCTTCTTTAACATATTCAACTGCACAAATGTGCTTTTCATCTGATTTGTTTCAAATACGTGTATATTGCTACAGGAAACAAGTAATCTCTTAGTATTTCGTTCTATCTGTTACAGTCTATAAAGTTTTTATGTGCGTTAGTTGTTGTTGTGCATTGTTTGTTATTTTTAATTTATGTCATCACATTTTCAATGTTTGTCTCTCTGTTTATTAATATGGAATAACTAACAAAGATTGTCAGAAAGAGGCTAATGAAACTAGAACATTATATACAACAATAAGAATGAGACAAACAGCTTTCTTTGGTCTGAAAAATGTTTCTGGATGGACTGAGAAATTGGCAAGGGAGGATATCATCAGCAGAGTTGATCAAGAACACCAAGGACCGCAATCTGTGGAGAGACATGAACGCCTACGCCAGCTGACAGGGCACTTGATGATGATGCATATATCTGTTGTTTTATCGGCTGTCGTCATATTTATTTTTGTTGCATTGAGATAAAGCCATTAAAATACATTGTTACATTTCCAGATATGATCTCAACCACTGAAATACATTGTTACATTTCCAGATATGATCTCAACCACTGAAATACATTGTTACATTTCCAGATATGATCTCAACCACTGAAATACATTGTTACAATTCCAGGTATGGTCTCAACCACTGAAATACATTGTTACATTTCCAGGTATGATCTCAACCACTGAAATACATTGTTACATTTCCAGATATGATCTCAACCACTGAAATACATTGTTACAATTCCAGGTATGGTCTCAACCACTGAAATACATTGTTACATTTCCAGGTATGGTCTCAGCCCTAGATGAAGGTGTAGCCAACTTAACCCAGGCACTCAAAGACAAGGGGCTCTGGGACAATACCGTCTTGATATTTTCTACAGGTAAGATTCTCTACGTGATTATCACAGATCATGGGTCGGTAACCTTTTCGTAGGTCGTGCCGAAGTAATGTTACAAATGAACTAATGAACCACCATGAACTAATGCAACCGTTTTTGTCTAAAAGATTGAAATGAGCATAGGTCAAATGCTTGCTTTTTATACATTTTAATAGCACTGTATTTCATAATAATAATGTTGGTTACAGTTGGATTTCGGAACTAACAACAATATATCCTGGCATGCCACATAAATCACCATTATCTCCGGTGCTGTTCAACGCCTACACTGTGAGAAAGAAGAGAAGAAGAAGAAGAAGAAGAAGAAGAAGAAGAAGAAGAAGAAGAAGAAGAAGAAGAAGAAGAAGAAGAAGAAGAAGAAGAAGAAGAAGAAGAAGAAGAAGAAGAAGAAGAAGAAGAAGAAGAAGAAGAAGAAGAAGAAGAAGAAGAAGAAGAAGAAGAAGAAGAAGAAGAAGAAGAAGAAGAAGAAGAAGAAGAAGAAGAAGAAGAAGAAGAAGAGAAGAAGAAGAAGAAGAAGAAGAAGAAGAAGAAGAAGAAGAAGAAGAAGAAGAAGAAGAAGAAGAAGAAGAAGAAGAGAAGAAGAAGAAGAAGAAGAAGAAGAAGAAGAAGAAGAAGAAGAAGAAGAAGAAGAAGAAGAAGAAGAAGAAGAAGAAGAAGAAGAAGAAGAAGAAGAAGAAGAAGAAGAAGAAGAAGAAGAAGAAGAAGAAGAAGAAGAAGAAGAAGAAGAAGAAGAAGAAGAAGAAGAAGAAGAAGAAGAAGAAGAAGAAGAAGAAGAAGAAAGAAGAAGAAGAAGAAGAAGAAGAAGAAGAAGAAGAAGAAGAAGAAGAAGAAGAAGAAGAAGAAGAAGAAGAAGAAGAAGAAGAAGAAGAAGAAGAAGAAGAAGAAGAAGAAGAAGAAGAAGAAGAAGAAGAAGAAGAAGAAGAAGAAGGTGGTTCTTTTAAACAATTTCAGGGTTTCACAAATCTATGGAAACTTTATGATATGAAGCTAATCATAGCACACAACATCCAGGCGATAACTGATCATCTCTGCTAGTTACGTCTCCGGGTTTTTACACTGTCTCATTTACAATTTCTCTATAATGCTCTAGGGCAGGTGACATCAACCTAAACACATGTGTCAAGCTTGGTACATGAATTAAAATACAATACGTCATCTCATTGTAAAATCTGAATTTGTAATTAAATAGAAGCATGTACTTTTAAAGCTCTTCTTATTTTTACATGAATTCAAAGTGAAATTGTTTGACTTGATAGGTAAATATGTCCGATCTGATGCAAACTGTGTAAGTATGGAGCAACAATTAATGACTTTGATGATGTGAAACACTATGAGAATCACCAGCTAGCAGATCACTGAACCGAGGCTATTGTTATAAACCGACGATGTTTTAGTGTATCGTCAGGGTAAGGATAGAGACCAGGTTGCCGTGGAACTACAAACCGAACTCAGTCGCATAAGTACTTGGCGTGTTGAAGCTGGGGCAATGGTCAACCCAACAAAGGCAACAGTGACATGGTTCTCTTTAAATAATCATATTGTCAACACTCCAACACCAACTGTAAAGCTGTATTTAGAGACTGTGGAAAGATCGCAGGCAATGAATTACCTGGGGATACGTTTTTATCGAAGCCTTGCTTATAATGAGCACATAGACCAGGTGATAACATAGGCCAAGCGGAGTTTGGCTGCGATGCGGGTGATGGCGGCAGCAAACTGTGAGCAGCGCCATCTATCTCTTCTATACGAGAGGTTGGTCATGTCTGTCTTTGAGTATGCGATGGAGATCCTGACTCTCAGCCGTAAGCAGACAGAAAAGATGGAAATGATACAGAACGAAGCTATGCTCATTATTCTTGGATGTACGAGAGATACAGCATGCAGGGCGATCCGCTACCTTCTTTATTTTCCAGCCATTGAAGATATAATACAAATTTGCTGTTTGTGTTCACTTGAGGACTTAGAACCTGGCGAGGAGTGGGTACAAGTGCCAAAAGATTATTGAATGTACTTTTAAGTTTTCATCCAACTAGACAGAAAATGCAGACAAGGAAATCCGGCTGCTGTGGAGGCGGAAGATTTTCGAGAATTCGTTAGACGGTGATGCTGTCATTTACAGAGATAGGTCGGTCGTCCTACATTTGAGAATTTCATGGGCCTTTACTGCTCAGGCCGGAGGGAGAATTGTGAAGGAGGACTCTGGTGCTTTTGTTGTGACCACGAGTAGCCTGACTATGGAAGTCATGGCAGTAAGTAAAGCAATAACATGGCTCGAGACACAGATATTCACTGGCGCATGTTTCCTTAGCGACTCAATGAGCACGCTCAAGAGGATAGAGATGGGGTGAATCCGAAGAGAGTGATTGCTACCTCTGGAGCGGTCCCGGCTGGCAAAGATTAGTTTCATCTTCGTACATCTTCGGGAGTACAAGGAAATGAGCGGACTGACTAGCTCGCGAGTAAGGCTACTGTGGAGGACGGACGCGTCATGGACCAGGCTGACATTCTGAATGCTCTACAACAAGAAAGTCTTTTGCGAGAACCAAGTGATGACTGTGAATCTACAACCATGGTCAGACTGCGAGAACAACAAATTAAAAGAGGTGTGGCCAAACAAGAACACTACTCAGGAAGCTAAAGAAGATTGATACACCAACATAGAACTGGTGTCGTTAGCCGCTACACGCTGCTGGATTTGCTGAGGAGGGGATCCGAGTATTTATGGACTGAATGGTTCGATGTGCAATGAGGATGATCTGTCGACTAACTAACTAAGTAAGTAACTAACTAACTAACAAACTAACTAACTAACTAACTAATCTGACAGTAATATTTAGTCTTTCTGCTGTGGTCCCATTAGAGTTTCCGGCAATTATATATTTACCGCCGGTCTCTCTGACTGAGAGGTTACACGACTTTCTCCGTAATCCCTTTTATCCGGGCAGGGTAACGCAGCTCGCGAGAATTGGAAGCGGTTCTACCCGCGTTGGTGACTTGCGGGATAAGTGAGCCGGCCGCTCAGAAAGCAATGGAAAACTACTGAGCGTAATCTTGCCAAGAAATCAACAATCAGCTGATAGATGCTGATGTTGACAGCGATGACCTGTAAAGGTATATGCGAATAAAAAATATTAACCCATGAACTATCTCACGTGAGTATTATCAGGGCCTGTAAGAGAAGCCAAGAATAGTAGCAATGTAACCTAACATGCATGTCATAAGAAACAACTAAGGACGCGTGGCATGAGACTGGCCACACATCCCACAGAAATGTTTAGCAGCTAAAGCCAATCAGTCATGAATTAGTCTACATAGGCCTTATTGTGAATTTCTTGAGTGCCCGGGCTTTATTATGATGATATACTGATCATGCCACGCACTAAGTGATGACTAATTCATTCATTCAGTATCGCGTCCTTTGCAGAACCTCGCTCCCATAACAACTTTCCGGAAAAATTCTCGATCACAAGCAAGATGTCCCGCGATATGCGAGAGGTCCCTGGTTCAAATCCCGGACGAGCCCCCACGTTCCCTACTGCAGATCGCATTAATATAATAACTGTAACAATCCAACAGTATGCATCTAATTCCTTCTGGCTCAAAAGAACTGCACAAGAGGCAATTGGAGCCGTAATTCTGAACATGATGGATGAAGTAGACTCTGGGCTTTGAACAATAAATAACGCTGTTTATTTGTTCCAACGTACACCTGTTGCTTCGTTAAACATTACACTTCACTATTCATTAAGAGCCTGTGATACCACGGCGTGGCTTAAGAATGTTCTACATGAATATGTATGAATCGAAGACAAACATGGTTTCTATTAGTCCGCAGACTGTCCATTCCCTCAGTGTTCGTCTCGCCGCTCTAAATACAATCTGTCTAGTTTCTCTTCCTGTAAGTTCGTTACTTTTGCGGCAATATCTTGTAGCATGTTCGTCACTGCTATTATAAGTCTAGCCACTAATCTTTATGCCAACACTGATCCATAGCCACGCCAATGTTTCCTCTTAAAATTTGCACTGTCTTCTCGGTTCCATGTCCCCGCAAGTCTCCCGTTGTTGCCCTAATCGTTATGTGTCGTTTTTTATTGTTTCCAACGCGTCCCTTAGTTTTTATCGTATTTTGGCGTCGAGGATTTCTCTCTAATCTATATGAGGTCATTTTTGTTTGCACTCACTATATGGCAATCGATACACCCATCTGGAAATCATCTCCCACATACTGCACCCATCTTCTTTTGGCCTTCCTCTTCCTCTCTTCCCGGGCATATACCCTTCCATTATTGCTCTCTATTCAAATGGGGCCTTTAACATGTGCCTAACGCATCTTAAAGCTAGTAATAGGGCGCTTCATTGGAGATGACATGCAGATGAGGTAGAGAAGGAATTCATTATCTATCCTTATTTGGATCATGACAAATGAGGCATTACTAAATCCCTTTAATTCTTTCAATACGATGTCTTCCCATTGTACAATTGAATGATTATAACACAAACAATAGGATACATGATCACCAGAGTCGTGGGTCAGGTCTTTGAACACAGAACTGATCCAAGAATCTGCTGATCATCTAACCTGTTTGTGTTCTCATTATTCAAATTTCCTTAAATTATTTGGCAGAATACAAGCCATCACAGATCTTCCAGCATGGCCCATTTATCCTTGATCAAACATTCTTCTATCTTCCTGCTCTTTTATCAACCTTCTGAAATTCATGTCAAGGCATTATAAGTGATTGTATTGAAATTTCTTTTCTTAAAAAATATTGTCAGCGTGGTGTGACTTCAGAGTACAGAGCCAGTCGCATTCCATCGTGTAGCAATTATAACAGAAACGACAGTCTCGTTCCAGCATGCATCTATTATAACAGAATAGACAGCCTCCTTCCAAAATTTAGCTCGAAGTTGTTTTTACCGTTCAGGATAGAGAGAGACCACACATTGTCAAGTAAATGTGTCAGGAGGTAAAACTGAAACAGAATAAGTTGAAGTAAGAAGCGATGAGATTAAGGAAAGAACTGTTTTGATAGAAAGATGGAGAAGAAACACTTCAAAAGAGTGGATTACTGGGACAACAGGCAGGGTCAGTAGGAGTGACAGATTTTATTACATTTGCTTTCAGATAACGGTGGTCAAATTCATGCAGGAGGAAACAACTATCCACTTCGGGGATGGAAGCATTCGCTTTGGGAGGGAGGTTTGCATGGTGTTGGTTTTGTGGCTGGAGGGGCACTGAAACGAAGTGGAGCTGTCAGTCAAGAGTTGATTCATGTTTCTGATTGGTTCCCGACTTTAATTAAACTAGCTGGTGGAAATTTGAACGGAACGAAACCATTGGATGGCTTTGACCAATGGGATACAATCAGGTAATGTAGATATAGAAATGTAAGTCACATGTTGAAACATGCATGGTTTTTTAGTCGTCATTCTTTAATGCCGTCTCCGTGGCGAACGACTTACGGATGCGGTTCGTAATCTCGTATACCCGCGTTCGAAACACAGCTTCATGAGATTTGACAGTAGACCGTGTTGCCTTGGTTTTCGTTGGTATCAGTGCCGATCTTTGAGAAAACAATGGCAAACTACTGAATGTAAACTTGCCAAGAGATTACAGTGGCAGAAATGCTGGTGTTGACTGCGATGTTCTGTAAAAAGGATATGCCAAAAAAATTCTTTAACGATTTTAATTGAAAAGAAATCTTACCTGTGTGTAATAATGGAAATATCGGCAGTAGCCAATGCCTTTAATATATTGAATTGCGGAAGTTCTCACATAAACATGTATCATGAGTGGCTCAATGAACAAGCTGAAGTACTCACACACATATGTATCATGAGTGACTCAATGAACATGCTGAAGTACTCACACACACACACACACACACACACACACACACACACACACACACATGCATCATGAGTGATTCAATGAACATGCTGAATAAGGTCCTGTCTGCTCTCAGATGACATGAGTGGCTTGACACACTGAGTACATTAAAATTAGTCAAACTTACTTGTATCTGTGTAACAAGCCACTCAGGCATGAAAGGTAATAATTAAGCCTATAGGCTGGCAGAAATGGCAGTGATTGAGGGGGGAAGGGCTGTCGATGAGCCAGACAACATCAGCACCATTTATGTCTCTACTTCTCTTCTTCTTCTGTGTTTAGGTTTTCCTATATTTCTTGTGTCCAGTGGGAATTCCCAACAAAGTCCTTTCTAGTTATAATATTCTCAGTTTTCTCAATATCTATCCTATCCAGTGCATGCTAACTTTATATTGCACGGTAGTTAGCGAGAATAACAGCATCAACTACCATCACTGACCCTACATCAAAGATCATCTGCGACGAGACCAAGAGGATGCCCAAGAAGATAATGGATTGACGACATCAAAGACATTGTACAATCACACGTATTAACACTATCCAGTGCCGCCCTTCGGGCGCTGCAGCGCAAATTATTCCTCCTCACGATGCTTCATGGCAGAAGTGGAATATGGTGATGATGATGATGATAAGTTGAGAAGAAGAAGACTGGGGAGGAGAAAAACATAAAGGCAGAAAGTGCATGAGGTGGTGAGGAAAGGAATTAAACAACGATCCATACACTGGTCAGTTGGACTTCTCGTCCTTGACTTGGCGACGTAAATTACAAGTACCTCTGAAGTCGGGGTGTTTGCCTGATGGAGAGGAACACTGTTAATAGGGAAAGCTAATCTACATTAAGAATTCAATCCAGTGCTACTAGAAGTAGTATTCACGGACTACGCTCGATTTCAAAGCAAGTGAGCGCAAAACAAAACTTTATGTTGACTTTAGAAGTTCTGAGTTATTTCTACTGACCTTGTTTGTTAAGATTTCACTGTTTCTAAACAAGACTTGGATCATAATTTAAATCACTCCGCATTAAAATAAAACATACAAAGACTTTTAAAGTTAATCTTCTTCTTCTTCTTCAGCGTTCCGAGCCATTGAGGTTCTTTGCTGCAAATACAATCCGTCTCCATTCGTCTCTCTGGTGGACCTTCTCTTGCCAGTCGTTGATTCCAAGTGCTTGTAGGTCTGTACATGTATTATCTCTCCACCGCCTTCTTGGTCTACCTCGGGGTCTACGGTCATTTATTTCCTGAGTGTAAGCGAGTTTTGTTTCCCTATTATCTTCCATTCTTTCTATATGCCCCAGCCATTGTAGTCTATTAGCCTTCATGATACCAGTGATTAGCGGGGACTTAAACAGATCATAAATGTCTTTGTTACTTCTTCTTTTCCACTCTCCACTTTGTGTATCCCTAATGGGTCCAAAGATGCGTCTTAAAATTTTGTTCTCAAAGGTTTGTAACAAGGCTTCGTTTCCTTTCGTTGTACTCCAGGTTTCAGAGCCATACAGCACAACTGGTCTGATCAGTGTTTTGTATATTGTGATTTTGATGTTACGAGATAGCGCCTTTGATTTTAGTAGATGTTGTAGTGCATAGTATATCTTATTTCCAGAGTTGATTCTAGTTTGTATTTCTTCCCTTATGATGTTGGAGCAGTTGAAGATTGTACCCAGATATTTGTATGTTGCCGTTCTTTTAATGGTCATAGTAATAATAATAGTTAATAACTATTTAAAATACAATTTATATATTTCTTTATTCAAGCAATGGACTCCCCTCAAAGCGTACAGTTCTGCTCCACAACATCGACATCCTGGAGCCAAAGAAAGGTGTGCGTCTGCACAACACCACCTGGGACACCCGGGTCAGGGCAGCTATCAGAGTCGGGGACTACAAGCTGATCACTGGAGACCCAGGGAATGGCAGCTGGATCCCTCCACCTGATGGTCATCGGTACTCTGTACCTGGTGGGTATCACATTTCTTAGTACACTACTATCAGGTGACAGGTTAGGATTACCCTGCAACAGGTGTTTCTGTAGAGCATTAATGGGGCAGAATGGCTTGATGGTAAGGCATCCGCCTCTAACTCACGCAGACGAGGATCATCTTGCAGTGTGGACTGTTCGGACTGTTAGTACCTAAGACAAGTGTGGTATACTCCCCTCTGATCCCGGGGAAGTGGATCGGATGTCTAACTTCCTCAGGCAAGGGCAAAAACTTGGAGCACTCGTATCTACATTGTACATGTTATAAATCCTTTGCCATTTGGAAATGGAAATTCTTTTACTTATTTTTACTTATAGTCCATGTGGTGTTGATGATTATGTCTGTTCATAGCCTTCTGTTTTGAGCACTGTCAGTCATTTCTGATACTGATGTTCCTCCATGCCATGATGTCAAACCGTTGATCATTTCCTCTCTCCGTCTCCCCCTGCCTCACCTCCCCTCCAACTTCCCTGTTGTCACGGTGTATTCTAACTTTCACCTTCTCATGACATGCCCAAAGAATGGGGACTGTCTTCTTCTGATGTGAGTAACCACTTCTTTCTGTGGGTTAACTTCTTTCAAGATATCTTCATTACTCTTTATGCCCATCCACGGCGATCCATACATCATTCTTCTATCGTCTTCTTGTTCGTCATTCTGTCAAGGAAAGCGTATCACGCCTAGTTACGAACCCCAAAAGACAGTGTGTCTGATATCGGCATGCATTTGTGTAAGATTTACTTCCTTTATACAGACTCCATCCAAGATAACGGGCTCTGTAAACTGTGGATAGGGTTTCCTTTCTAACAATTTTGCCAGGGCAGTAGTCTAAAGGCCTGTACTTTGCAATTGCCAGCTGCTGTGGGATTATTATTCAACCAATACTAATAGTACGATAATTTTCATGCCAATACAACATCACCACTAATAGTACAATAGTTCTCCTATCAATACAGCATCAACACTAATAGTCCAATAGTTCTCCTAGCAATACAGCATCAACACTAATACGTCAATAGTTATCTCAATACAGCATCATTACTAATACACCAATAGTTATCTCAATACAGCATCATTACTAATACGCCAATAGTTATCTCAATACAGCATCATCACTAATACACCAATAGTATCTCAATACAGCATCATTACTAATACACCAATAGTTATCTGAATACAGCATCATTACTAATACACCAATAGTATCTCAATACAGCATCATTACTAATACACCAATAGTATCTCAATACAGCATCATTACTAATACACCACTCCCGTGTGTTGCTGGGGCCCATAAGGGAAGCAAAGAATAGTAACACTGTAGCCTACCATGCATGTCGTAAGAGGCGACTAAGGAGGCTTGATGGTTCCATCGCCCTGCTACTGAGTGAGTGCGTGGCGCGACACTGTGAGCTGTGAGTTTCGTGTGAAATGCTTTTGAATCTGCCTGAGGTTTTTTGGAACGTGACTGCATGTTCAGAGCGATGGCAGGTGGCTATGTCCCAGAGTTGACCGGTTTTTGCCTTATGCAGAAATGCGTGGCTGCTGGGCTTCTGGTTGACTGCCACTGCCATCGGCGATGAACTGTATTTTCGTGGACTGTGTGGGTGAACATCTAGGAAACATTCAGATAGGAAAATGACAGCAGATTCCATCAGAGATGAACTGGGTGTTTCGTGGGGGACCGGTGTGTTGACATTCTGGTGGCGGCATTATGCACAGTGTATTTGTGCGGGCTGTTGTTTGTCGAGATTCCTGTCTTTTCCACTTTTCACATTGGGCAGTGGGCAGCGTTTTGTGGGATATTCACTGGCATAGGAACGGAGCATAATGGGGACGACCCGTTGCTGTGAAGTTGGAACTGCGACTAACTAACTAACTAACTACTAATACACCAATAGTTATCTGAATACAGCATCATTACCAATACACCAATAGTCTCTCAATACAGCATCATCACTAATACGCCAATAGTTATCTCAATACAACATCATTACTAATACACCAATAGTATCTCAATACAGCATCATCACTAATACGCCAATAGTATGTCAATACAGCATCATTACTAATACACCAATAGTTATCTGAAAACAGCATCATTACTAATACACCAATAGTATCTCAATACAGCATCATTACTAATACACCAATAGTATCTCAATACAGCATCATTACTAATATACCAATAGTTATCTGAATACAGCATCATTACTAATACACCAATAGTATCTCAATACAGCATCATCACTAATACGCCAATAGTTATCTAAATACAGCATCATTACTAATACACCAATAGTTAACTGAATACAGCATCATCACTAATACGCCAATAGTATCTCAATACAGCATCATTACTAATGTAGTTGCCTGATGCGACACACGATAGTGATGTTACCAATACCAGCATCCCCTGCAGTGCCCCGGGGTATGATGGGAAGTCGCTCTGGAACACACTGATAAATAGAGGTGCGTGTCAGTTTCCCGGTTTCCGATTCCGATTTCCGAAAAAAAAGAAACTTTCCACCTCGTTCAACCCGTCTTAATGACGTTGGTTATAGTTGTGGTGGTTCATAGTGCGGTATAGGTTTTCTGGTCTTTTGTGCGTTGGAATCCTGCACAGCATCAACACTACTACACCAATAATTATCTCAATACAACATCATCACTAATACGCCAATAGTTATCTCAATACAGCATCATCATTATAACGCCAATAGTTATCTCAATACAGCATCAGCGTTACCAGCACAATAGTCCTACTCTCTATACAACAACAATAATTGTGCAGTTGTCCTCCTAGCTATACAGCATCAGCATTAGAAGTACAGTAGTCTTCCTCTCAGTGTAGTATCAACACTAGTAGTCATATGGTTCTCCTCCACATTTTTACAGCATTCACATAATTCCCCACTAGTCTGCCTTATAATGAAGCATTATTCTTACGTATTTTCAGATATGAATGAGTCCGCTGCTAAGAACGTTTGGCTGTTCAATATCGCTGCTGATCCAAATGAACACAACGACTTATCAGATGCGAAACCTGATGTTGTTCTAACGCTGCTAGAGATGCTGACTCAGTTTAATAACACAGCAGTGCCGCCTCGCTATCCACCTTCAGACCCACGATGTAATCCAGCATTGCACAATGGGGTTTGGGGTCCATGGGAGTAAAGGGCTCATCTACACAATATAAAAGGTAGAATTAAATACAGGAACACATACAGGTAGCAGGTGCTTTACGCAAAAGTTAGGCTCTTTGAGTGACCGGTATAAATGGAATTTGCTCAAATTAATTCCGTGTATATAAATGAGTCGATGGGAAATTGCCAAGCTAAGTGCAAGCAGCCAGAATGTGAACCTGCTATTTTCAGTTCAGGAGCATACATGTTACCTTTTTATATAAGCAGGTGTTTATATATATATATATATACTATTCTCTTTCACATAAACTGAATTTATACATTAAAATGTGTACCAGTAGTGAGATGTCAAGGTGTTTGTTGACTTTTGAAGTTCTGAGTTCTGTTCTTGTTTGATAAAATTTCATTGTGTTTCTAAACAAGATAAAGGAACATAGTTTAAAACACACCCTTTCAAAGTTGTCACTCTTCTACCAAATGTGATTAATTCACAGTGATCATTATTGGGGGAATCTACACCTGCAGAAGTTCATTTGTCTTCAGAATATTCTAGAGAGCGATCAGTGTCTTTCTCATCCTGCAGGAATGTCTTACATTCTGTAGCTTTAAGATTTTCATGCAGGTCCGCATGGTCGAAAGGGTAGGAACGCGTGTTGACATCCAGTGTGCTTATGCTGAGGTTAGGGGTTCAACCCCAACACAGGACAGCTAGACTAAAATATTCACCTTGACTTGAAATAGTCATCCTTGACTTGGGGACGTAAATTACAAGTACCTCTGAAGTCGGAATGGGTTCGCCTGTTGGCGAGGGACACTGTTAATAAGGAAAGCTAATCCACACGCAAAATTCAGTCCATCACTGCTATAAATAGTGTGTATGGACTACGCTTGAGTTCAAAGCGAGCGAGCGCAAAAAAAAATAAAAAATAAAAAAAAACAACCAAAAAAAAATATCTTCATGGGAAAGATGTATGACTTAACAAAAGTTCAGATGCATCATCATATGGAAGAATGTTTGAATGACGTATCAAGAGAACATTTACATAAACATTCACTGCCAAACAAAAACAAACAAACAAAAAACAGAGAGAAAGAGAGAGGGAATGGGTGTTTAAGAGTGAGTGAATCAGTGAGGGAGTGCATGAGAGAGAGAGGGAGTGAGTGAAAGAGAGAGAGAGAAAACTTATCACGAGTTCATGTACATCTTCACTGCAAACAGCGTGTGAGTGTGGTGACTTATCAAGAAATCAGTTACATTTTGACTAGGAAGAAAGTTGTTATGACTGATACAATAAATCCCTGTCATTTGAGGTTAAAAAATGAATTATTGCATGTTACATATGGCTGTAAATCCTGGACGATTAGTAAATAATTCTTAGAAGTTTCAGAGATATGGTTTTAAAGAAGAATGCTGAAAAGACACAAAGGCAACTTATCACAAACATTAGAAAGATACAGCCATAATTGTTTGACCTCATTATGAGAAGACAAAACCTCATTTGTGATAACTGAAAACATTTGTGGAAAGAGAGATGGAGACAGACAGTGAGAGATAGAGAAAGACAGTGAGAGATAGAGAAAGACGGTGAGAGATAGAGAAAGGCAGTGAGAGATAGAGAAAGACAGTGAGAGATAGAGAAAGACAGTGAGAGATAGAGAAAGACAGTGAGAGATAGAGAAAGACAGTGAGAGATAGAGAAATACAGTGAGAGATAGAGAACGACAGTGAGAGATCAAGAAAGACAGTGAGAAATAGAGAAAGACAGCGAGAGAAAGAGAAAGACAGCGAGAGATAGATAAAGACAGTGAGAGATAGATAACGACAGTGAGAGATGGAGAAAGATAGTGAGAGATCAAGAAAGACAGTGAGAGATAGAGAACGACAGTGAGAGATAGAGAAAGACAGCGAGAGATAGAGAAAGACAGTGAGAGATAGAGAAAGGCAGTGAGAGATAGAGAAAGACAGTGAGAGATAGAGAAAGACAGTGCGAGATAGAGAACGACAGTGAGAGATCAAGAAAGACAGTGAGAGATAGAGAACGACAGTGAGAGATAGAGAAAGACAGTGAGAGATAGAGAAAGACAGTGAGAGATAGAGAAAGACAGTGATAGATAGAGAACAACAGTGAGAGATCAAGAAAGACAGTGAGAGATAGAGAACGACAGTGAGAGATAGAGAACGACAGTGAGAGATAGAGAAAGACAGTGAGAGATAGATAAAGACAGAGAGATAGATAACGACAGTGAGAGATAGAGAAAGATAGTGAGAGATCAAGAAAGACAGCGAGAGATCAATAAAGACAGCGAGAGATAGAGAAAGACAGCGAGAGATAGAAAAAGACAGTGAGAGATAGATAACGACAGTGAGAGATAGAGAACGACAGTGAGCGATCAAGAAAGACAGTGAGAGATAGAGAACGACAGTGAGATCTCAAGAAAGACAGTGAGAGATAGAGAACGACAGCGAGAGATAGAGAAAGACAGCGAGAGATAGAGAAAGACAGTGTGAGATAGATAAAGACAGTGAGAGATAGATAACGACAGTGAGAGATCAATAAAGGCAGTGAGAGATAGAGAAAGACAGCGTAAGATAGAGAAATACAGTGAGAGATGGAGAAAGATAGTGCGAGATGGAAAAAGACAGTGAGAGATAGAGAACGACAGTGAGAGATGGAGAAAGACAGTGAGAGATAGAGAAAAACAATGAGAGACAGAGAAAGACAGTGATAGAATATTCTTGTATCATGGCACCGAAGACTATCAGTGCAATAGCTGATATATCTGTTAGAGGCTGCAGGATGTAGAGAAGCTTGATCGCCCATGTCAGTCAAGATGACTGTGAATTATGATGATCAAGAACGTAATTACATCCGGACTTCAAAGAGTACTTGTGGCTCCCCCACCCCTAATTTCCAAATTCAGCCCCACTGTGTAATCCAGCATTGCATAGTGGGGTTGGTGTCCGTGGGAGTAAGAAGCTTTTCTAGAAAACATATCTGCTCGAAATTAATTATGAATGATCAAGAGCTTAGTTCAGTCTTGACACGGTAGAATATTTGTAATGTTAATCAAAAGCTAAACATTATCTTCGCTTGTAATGTCTTCTCAAAATTCATGAATCTGGGAAGACACCTGAGGTATACTCCACTATGATCTGTTGATAGCCAATGCTTGTTATGCTGTGTTAATGTTATTAACTCACTTTCAGATGTGTAAGTATCAGTTTCATCTTCTTCTTCTTTTGACCTGATACCCCTGTTGGGGGATATACCCACAGCCACTATGCCAAACTTTTGTAGCCCAGGTCATTGCCACGAGTCAGCCCAACCGGAAAATCGACGGACAATAATTCAGAAACTAGTCAGTATTAGTGACAAATAGTCACAGTCATTTTGAAGAAAGGACTCAAACAAATAGACGGCTAACTTTAAGAACCAATCAGATAGCGAGCTCAGGCCACGTGGTGGAAGGGTCAAGCGCAGAAAACCGCGGACAGAAAGTCAGTCTGCTGAGAACCGCCATCGCGGCCACTTCACATAAAACTGAGAGCCAGAGCCAGAAAGTTGGGATGAGAGCAAAGATATGGTCCATTAGGAAAGGTTGACAACAAGCAGGTGAGATAGTTTATTCCGCAACGGCCGATAAATGATGGCTAGCAGAGACGCCACAGCAACCAGGCGACTGAGCACACTACATCAAAGTAGCAACTAGTCATGACGATATGCCGTGGAGTGTAGGCAGGTCAGGGGCTAGCGGGAACGTGTAACGGCTTAAAGGGCCGACGTAGCTATAGCTTACTTGTGCTGTTGAGGAAATAAAGATATTATTTGTGATTTCACTCCACACCTGTGACGCAGCTGTTGTTTACTGTATTCTAAAACACATTGCACTATGACTGTCAACGCAGCTTCTACATACCCCTAACAGCACTTTGGCATCATGGTTGGTTGGATGTTGATTGGTTAGTTTCTTTGGTGTGAGTTAGCCTTCTCAAATCAACCCTTGTTAATGTAGCCAGTCTCAGACCACTACCCACAGTGACGTTTGTGACATAATCACCAACCATCATTTTGCAGTGCGTCAACATTTTCACACCAACTACAGAGAACAACATACAATTGACCGCACCATTGAGAATCGAACACAACTTGACACTTGAGATAGGCAGATGTCGGCTATTTTTGGAAATTACCGCGTCGACAACTAAGCCTATTAGTGGAGGAAGCACGTCACGTGATACACCCCTGACCAACGACAGCGTACATTTCTAGAAACCCGCGCATTCCTCAATCTACAGCCCTGACGAACGGTCAGAGAGCGAAAGTGACCTGTGTTTTACATTAAAGAACGGCAGTTTGATCGTCTACTCGAGGTAAGCTTGTGAATCCGCAGATCAATGTATTACCCAGATGTATGCAGCTGAGGTATACCGTGTTTGTGTGTCAAAATAAAATGTATTACTTGTAAAATAAATCTCTGAAGTGTGAAATGGGCGATGCAACCTTCAAGCTACACCGAGCCTTAACGGGCAAAACTAACAATCTCATAATGTCTCAAAAACTGCAAACTCTGATGTTCTTCACTACATCTGCTAGCTTTACTATGTGCATACTACATCAATCTATCACAGGAAAATGTATGAGGTCAGAATTCAAACGCACTCGCACTTTGATGTTTTTCATCAAAACTGTCTTAAAATGCTTTTCTGCAAACACAAGCCAGTTGTGCACAAGAACCACTGCCTCACTTAAAATCGGATTTATTTCTGCCTATTTGAAATCTAAGGAGCTGAGAGAAGGATTATATCTTTCCTTTCCTCTTTATGAATTGAAATAATAATGTTTGATAGAAAATAAATGTATTCATGTGTCAGATTTAACTCAGACAAAGCACCTATTAAATGCATTGCTTCAAAAAGGTTACGCTTCACAGACGCCTTTGTGATAGACAGCCTAGTTGATCTGTCCAGAGAGGAACATAAACAAAACTTCGGTCTATTGCCAATTGTTGATCGCCAACAGAATGGACATGATGTGCACTACTAGCAAGACGAAGAAGAAGAATGATTAGATTAATATGAAGAAGAAGAGAGGTGGATTAGAAGAGGTACTTTATGTAACAACCTCTTACTAATGTATTGTTGTCATGATTCGTATGGATTACATTTTGTAACAAATACACATCAGAAATTCTGTATGTTGAACATGACTAACAATAACACACATGATGAGTTAAACTCATATTAACTACTGGAGATAGGGACAAATAGTACAAGCTATAAGAACCCAATCAACAGAAGTTAACTCTACACATTACACAACCCAACACACCACTCCACACCACAACAACAGCAGGAAAAAGGAAATGATTATAGGAAGAAGAAGAAGAAGAAGAAGAAGAAGAAGAAGAAGAAGAAGAAGAAGAAGAAGAAGAAGAAGAAGAAGAAGAAGAAGAAGAAGAAGAAGAAGAAGAAGAAGAAGAAGAAGAAGAAGAAGACGAAGAAGAAGAAGAAGAAGAAGAAGAAGAAGAAGAAGAAGAAGAAGAAGAAGAAGAAGAAGAAGAAGAAGAAGAAGAAGAAGAAGAAGAAGAAGAAGAAGAAGAAGAAGAAGAAGAAGAAGAAGAAGAAGAAGAAGAAGAAGAAGAAGAAGAAGAAGATGAAGAAGAAGACAAGTAGGTAATTTGGAAGGTACTGAGAAACATTTATACACACAAATGCATGACACTAATGAATTGATGAAGATGTTATAACTGTATGTCATTTATAAAAATGAATCTTGTCCTTGTCTGGGTCTTCTTGTCTTATAGCCTGACCTGAATGATCCAAGGAACAACACATCATCACTCCTATCTGTGTCTGACTGTACCTTTCTCAATGAACCACAGGTACATTGAGGAAAATACATACAGCAGGTACCCAAGAGATAGCAGGTATATCCAGTGTAATAATAATCTCTGACCCCACACAAATTAACACAACACCACTTCTTCTGATCTTGTCCTTCCTGTTATGTTGTGTTCACACTTAATAACATGCTGGAAAAGATTACATTGGTAGGATTATATATGCTTCTGTAAATTTTACACAGTGATGTTCTTGGTGGCAACCTAACCAGAAGAGGGAGGCAGGGAGAAAAGATGACCCGCACACATGAGATGGAAGATAAACTCAGCAGAGCAGAGCAAGGGCAACCTTCATGGAAGCTTCACTGGCAAGAACTGAAGTGGATCCATCAGTCCATGTGTCATATAGCAAATGACAGTGAGGCAACATTGATTTGATGAGTTAGCGCATCAAGAGTTATTTATAGAATGCCACAAATGTTGCACATCTTGACACTGGGAATAAACACAGTGTAAACGTCACGAATACGTAGCGTGACAACCGGACGGTTAGTTAGGGAGTTCTGAGCAGGCTAACATAGGGGTAGGATGTCTTTCACAAACACTCGCAGACTTCAAGCCGTTACTGATTCATAAGTCACCAGTCTCCGCATAGAATCGCTACAGTCTACAGCCAGCGGTTGACATTTGCTGCACTCAGTTTCACTGACAACGCTATCACCTGAAAGTATCTATTATTCTAAGAAGAGTAAGCATGGTTCCAGTTACGGGCAGCCTGGCGACATTGGCCGTTGGAGCTCGATTATGGTGAGCTCCGGTTGAAGGTAGGCAAGTGTAGTTGATTAGCATTACTAGGATACTAGGCGGCTGGCTTTGTTCCCAACACTCTCACTGGTCTAGGGAGATGATGCCTGATTGAAGAGCGGGAGTGAATGGTGAGCGAGAATGACTCAAGTCTGAATCAACCCCACACTCATAGCCGTCATCCAGCTGTGGTAAAATACATCACAGTTCACTCCACCAGCATATTCGTTGAGTCGTTTTTGGAGTTCAGATAGTTATGCTGTCCCGTACCATCATGCCTCAATTTACGCTGTCCTATACCATAATACCCCAGAGCCACACAGATCTCGAGGTGAACGTTGCTGCATTATAGAGCCTGAACTCATATCTTGGAGAGAGACCAACGTTACCTCTTGACATGGGAGCGTCGTACGAAGAGATTTGAACCATTGCCTCTTGACATGGAGGCGTCGGCCGCAGAGATTTGAACCATTGGATCGTCCACAGTGGAGCTTGACATTGGGTCAAGGACAACGGTTACAAGCACAAATACAACAGAGATAAACGCAACACACATTTGTGTTTGTGAGGATAATGCCGGTCTAAGAAGCTGGAGACCAGTTGGCTTTCCTCGTTTCATCTTGTATCTTCATTTTGTCAATTTTTATCTGTTGATACTCAGAAATGACAGTGTGATATCATCATGTTACGTATCGCTTTAGGCAGAGAACTTCATGCTCGCATTGTTTGATCCTGAATCTCACACCAGAGAATTCCTTGTTGTCGACGTTTGATCCTGATTCTCACACCAGAGAATTCCTTGTTGTCGACATTTGATCCTGATCCGCACACCAGAGAAACCTCAGTTCTCAGCGTTTGATCTTAACTCTCGAGTGTGATGTTAAACTTCTTCATCATATATTATATAAGGTTACTGTATCAAATAGACAGACAAGTGTCACTGTACCAGGGGAGCGACAGTATTGCGATTTTGTATAAAGAGTCAAGGATACACATGGCCATTGTTTGAGGACTGACTGATCCAGGGTTATTCAGGTGTACATATATGTCACCTGTGCTGACCATTACTATCATACAAATCTGCAGCACCTCACTTTGGTGACATCTTACATTTTATCCACGGAATACTATTATACAGTGCTTTTCGAGCTCATTGTACTGAGCGAGAAATCTTGTACCTCCCAACGCCTCTTGGGAGCTGAAACAACGCAAGTGGATCCATTTTTTTTGTGTGTGTGGCACAACGGAAACTTCAGGAGCTTATATGGGGTCAGCTGAAGATCTCGATTTGTCAACGTCTCATTACAACAGAATCAACGCATTCTTATCATGGTTGAAATTGCGCATACCTCGGATGACAGAATTGTATATGTAAATAAACCTGGAAATTCTGTACAATAACTCATTAGACCAGAACAAATTTAACAGATTGAAGATCTTTCTACATTATAGCTACACTTTGTAGCAAATGACACCAACATCAATTACGATCCACTTCAGGGATTGATGACAGGCAACTTGCCTATGGTGTCAATTTCGTTGTTCAAGGAAGGCCGGTATAACAACCGCCAGTACATAGGAAAATTGTGGATTCTATACCAGGATTGTCTGTCAAAGCTGTTGAGTGGACTACTATTGAACTATTGGAAAATAGACTTGAGCTGAGTATTATATTTGTTTGTGGTTTTTTCAGTTAATTAGTCACGGTCAAAATACTGT
Organism: Cepaea hortensis; assembly: GCA_963921405.1. Taxonomy (NCBI): domain Eukaryota; kingdom Metazoa; phylum Mollusca; class Gastropoda; order Stylommatophora; family Helicidae; genus Cepaea; species Cepaea hortensis. Next base: position 18,940,247 of record OY992884.1, on the reverse strand, counting down.
GATTTTGCACACATTTTTATCCTGCCTTTATTTGCTCTTATCTTTTGTGACGTCAGAGGCGCGTTACACAATATTGTGCTATTTTGCGCTGTAATTCTTATTTTAGGTACGCATTATTTATTTGTTGATATAATAATAGTGTCTTGCTTGGCTAATTTCATTTATTTAAAGAACTCTAACTGTCTATACTTTGTTTGCTAGGTTATAAATCTTATCTATTATAAAATTATTTGTCACTTTTCAATTTTAATTTCTCTATTTTTAATTTATTGGTTATTTCTTTCTACGTTCTTAAACTGTATTTGTCGATTTCGATATTTGTAAGACTGATCTCTTTTGTGCTAAACTTCCTTCTGCATTTCTTACTTATGATTATTATTGAATATTGGTGAAACATAGCAACATGTCGATGCTACAACACTTTCTACAAATATATGAAACTAACACAGTGTTCATAATCGAGAATGACGAAGACATAGAAGACACTCTCATTACTGAACAGGCATTGGTTAATGGAGTATCAACGACGTGTATTAGGGACACTAGTTCAGTTATTGCAGGAGTTGATCACAAACTGATCAACGAAAAGGATTACACAGGGAATAGTGTTGGGTGCAGAACATTCGGGGGTACTGTAGAAATATACAAGACCACGTGGGTCATGATTGAATGCCCTTATTACGAAGGCAGAATATGTGCAGCGGTATTACCAAACCCTGGGGCAGGGTTAACAATTGGTAATATTCCGAATGCCAAAGATTTCGTTCGGAAAGTGGCCATTGAACACAAACTTGACAAGACACTTACAAGAACCCAAGTTCAAATGACGCATAAAGAAGAAGAAAATACACAAGTTAAGCAGGTTACATCAACTGCTGATGAACATGATGTAACACAGAAGACTGATAACACAACAGAAAAGAAGTGTATAAGGCAAGTAAAAAGGGATTATATGTCTTTAGATGATATCTTTCTCAAGCACCCCAAAAGAAAACAAAAAGGCACACGCACTAGTTGTTGCAAGAAAGAGGTACATGCTCAACACGTAGGGCCCATTAAACAGTCAATGTGGGATTTTATAACCATGGTTATTACTCAGATCATGACAGTGGTTAGGCCGACCATATTACAGGGTATGTGTGTCGTCATGAACACGTACACATGGACAAGAAGATATGTTAGTTTTACCAGTACAAACAGGTTCGAGCATGGTAGAAAACATAGTGCTAGCGTGGTCATACGAATAAAGAAGTGTATCATAAACGGTCACACAGAAGTCAGGAAGTATGCCACAAACATATACTCACAAACCAGGAAATACGCCACAAACGGTGGTGCGCAAGTCAAAAGAAATGGTGTAAACTGTTGTGTACAAACAAAAAGATACTTTATGAACTTGATAAACAAATACAAAGAACACTACAGAAAGCTGACTGCATTTGCTTGCGTTACTTACGTGTCTTACTTTTGGTACTGACTTACCAAACATACGTCATGGCAGCATATGCAGTACACTAGGTACACAAGAGTGAAAACTACACCATTACTCCAAGCAACAAAGTTACAACATACAGATATTGGCGTACGTGCAGAAGAGAGATTCTATAGGTTTGAAACAAAGAAAGAAAGAAAGAAAATATATAAAATTAAGAAGATAAAGGAAAATAAATTGGGATGAATGTGAATGTTAGGTAATTAGATAAACACATAATACATTACAGACACAGTAGGGTATTACATAAGAAGTGGTTCTGATTTTCCCACACAGTTAAAATCACAAGTACTAAATTTCCTTTGACATTTCTTGTCTACAATTATTAGTTAATATGGGTTGGACGTAGATAATATCTTCTTGTCAGCACCTCATCAAGATTGGTATAGATGCAGGTTGGACAACATCAGAATGAATGGCCTAAGCCAAAATAATTTTGACACATAAACATGTGTATTGTTCAGAAGGTTTTACACTAGAATTGGTTGAGATTTGTCCAGCAGAAAATTAACAGCTGATGTAAACATCTGGTGAGGTGAAAGTCGCAAAATGATATATGGATTAAAACGTGTGGCGACGAAGTCGCTGCCCATAATATGTTCTTATCGTGTTTGGCAGCCCTCTGGCATGTGACATGGGTAATTGTTGTATGGTGGAGGTCTTCCTATGCGAATTGTTGAACATATGATAGAAAAGACAACTAGTCGCTGTTGTGGGTATGGGTTATTGACACATAACAGGATTTTGTTGTAGGAAGGTGTGGTTATTAATAGTAGTTTAAAACTGATAACAGCTTGGAGATCATGCAGCAGTGGAGCTCTATTGTTGGCGTGTGTATGGCTTAATAACACACGACTACAGTATTGATACAGTGAAGCATGGTTTCAATGAATTTTGTTTATATTTTTTGCTGAATGAATTTCGCTAACCTTGCGTAAAACATGTAACGATGTTGTGGTTGTATTGTCATCATGAAGATTTTTATAAGATGTTATGTCGTCTACTGTGTTCACTGTCTTGTTCATATTCATGATCATAATTTTGTTTTGCGTATATGGGTATAAATGAATATCTTGATCTATGCCACAAATAGACTAGTTAATAGCGGGCATGGCGAAATCTACATAGTTTTCTAAATCATATATGCCAACACCAAATAACAAATACCACATACCACATACCAACGGCAGAAGATTCAATGCACATCACCGCATTTGCACCACCACTAATCATTGGCACCTTGCCGTCTTGACAGACGATAGTTTGTGCGTTAAAAAGAAATATTAACTATTACCTATGGCAACATCACTAGGATTATATGAATTCCTATATCTTACTTTTGGTCTTCAGAATTCTCTTTCATCATTTGTGTCCATACTACTGAGACAGTACATCATGCATGATTTTTTTTAAATGAAAATAATTTAGCGGATTTACTCAGTCGATTATAAATAAATTATATATATATATATATAATATATATATATATATATATATATATATATATATATATATATATATATATATATATATATATATATTTTCTTTTTATTGTAACATTACAGTAGGATGACTGTGGCTAAGTCTGAATTGCCACGAATATATATATATTATTTTTTTTAAAGAGAATATAGATGTAAGTTAGTCACTTGTTGTTATTATTATTGCAGAGAGACAGGTGAAAAGTTTCACGTGACTAGATGTGTGTACTGTGGAGGCGGCATGAACAATTAAGTTGGCTTCATTCTTTGACAAGCCAGCGTGGTAGTATTGTTGGTAGTTTGCCTAATGGATATACTTTTTAATTTGACTTGTGTAATTTATTCTTGAAAAATAATTAACAGATTCAGTTTATGAGAATTGTTTATACTACACACGGAATCGATGACAGTATCGATTAACAGGTCAAATGACTGTGTATAGCTTATAAATTTCCGGTGATAGATAGATATGTGATAATTAATTAAGTAGTTACATTTTAAATTTAGATATGAAAATGGTTATTGTTTTTAATGTTATATTGTATTTATATATAATTGGTTGGTATTTATGATTTTAATTATGCGGACATTGATATGTTGTAGTTCATAATGTCAGTAGTATGTGCTGTGTTAACTATTGATCATCATACATATCATTTTCACGATGGATGAATGAAGAGAAAGGAATGAAAGAAAATTAATAGACACAAACATATAGTAAACACTACACATTATAGGATATATAGATACATATAACAAATGAACAACACATAACAGATATATAACACAGTTATATTGAGAATAGTTTTCCCTATCGACATGTTGTAGCGAAAAGAAATGATGGTGTACCAGGTCGACTTGGAGTTGTGTGGATATATGTATTCACGTCAAGGACGATCAGTTGTTGACTACGGATCATGTGATCGTTGGGTATGCAACATTGGACGGTGTTTTTAGTTAACTGACGGCACTCGGGGTTATAGAGACCGTTAGTAGTTTTAAGGTGTCAACATATATACACGATAACAGGTCTTAGTATATGAAATGGCGGTGTTTGAGCCTTAGTTTAGTTACAAGTAGTCGGGCATGTTAACGCGAGAACACTTCGATAATTATCTATATAATATTATTATGATATAAGAGGTGGCGGTGGTCCGGACTTGTATGTTAGTCCGGTGTTCAATATCCCACGATCTAGATTGGTTCACGTTGATAAACTGAGTTCCAAGGACGGTGAATTGTCTATCACAATATAATGTAATTTACGTCGCAGACATCATTTGCTTGCATGTCAAGATAACATGGAAAATGGTCTAACGAACATTTCCATTGTAGAGGGGGCAAAGCTGTCATATAGCAAATGACAGTGAGGCAACATTGATTTTATGAGTTATCGCATCAAGAGTTATTTATAGAATGCCACAAATGTTGCACATCTTGACACTGGGAATAAACACAGTGTAAACGTCACGAATACGTAGCGTGACAACCGGACGGTTAGTTAGGGAGTTCTGAGCCGGCTAACACAGGGGTAGGATGTCCTTCACAAACACTCACAGACTTCAAGCCGTTACTGATTCATAAGTCACCAGTCTCCGCATGGAATCGCTACAGTCTACAGCCAGCGGTTGACATTTGCTGCACTCAGTTTCACTGACAACGCGATCACCTGAAAGTATCTGTCAGAGTCTACCGAAGTGCAGTGATGCAGTGACATCGTTACGCCCGCCAGGTGACTTAGTCCCCAGCAGGGATGAAGTAACTTCGTTACGCCGCCAGGCGAGTAGTAGTCACCTGCCTGCAAGGTTGCTGGCTGACGAGACGGCCAGCGGTCAGGCAAGGACGCACGCATGTCTCGTGAAGCCACCTCAGGTGGGGAGGCAAGTTGCGAGCTATAGGCAGACAGCTCTGGGACGTCGACTGGACCGGACGCATGATGAGAGAAAGGCGTTGTGTGGTTTCTGTGCCTGAAAGTCGAGTGTCTGGACATCTTGAGAGATAGACTGTGTGCTGTATTGTGGATGTAAGTGTATTGAAGTACCAAGTATATCTTGTTGTGATCATCGTACTGTATATGATCTGTAAATAAATCCGTTGAACGTTGTGTCGTTGAGTCTTGAGTCAAATCACGTTGTACTTGTACTGTCTCACATGTGTTAGGTTAGCGAGCCAAGTTTAAGACCCTGACAAGTGTGGACGTGGTGGCATTCGTCCGGCTTTGAAATGAACGTCTTTATGTGATTAACGGTTAAAACTAGAGTTTGTGAACTTATTTTTGTCAAACTTGATTGTACATGTAAATGTGATCGTGGAAGGCTCATTTTGATTTAGTATTACATTGTTTAAACATGGAGACTAGTTGTGAACGTACAGTGCATACATATTGTTTGATCTTGTAAACGTGTAAAACATTCGTGATTGTGAAACTTGTCACCGTTTTGACCTTGTCGACATTGTGATCGTGTCGCCATTGTGACCTTGTCGCCATCTTGTAAACTTGATGTCTATGTCCTTACTGAATGTCATCTTGATGTAAGTGATGTGTCATCAATGTTATAGCGTGTTGAGATACATTTAGATTGTCTTTGTGAGTTGAGTTTGTGGAACGCAAAAAGTTTTGGAAAGAAAGTGACTTGTTTTGAAAAAAAAAATTTGTTGACGGACAAACTTACGACCTACAATTACACTCAACGCCATACAAACCTACTCAATACTTAGTGACAAGCAGGCACACACCAGCAAATAGACGCTGCACTACGGTGGACTCTGACACGTGTCAGGGTCTTAAACTTGGCTCGCTAACCTAACACATGTGAGACAGTACAAGTACAACGTGATTTGACTCAAGACTCAACGACACAACGTTCAATGGATTTATTTACAGATCATATACAGTACGATGATCACAACAAGATATACTTGATACTTCAATACACTTACATCCACAATACAGCACACAGTCTATCTCTCAAGATGTCCAGACACTCGACTTTCAGGCACAGAAACCACACAACGCCTTTCTCTCATCATGCGTCCGGTCCAGTCGACGTCCCAGAGCTGTCTGCCTATAGCTCGCAACTTGCCTCCCCACCTGAGGTGGCTTCACGAGACATGCGTGTGTCCTTGCCTGACCGCTGGCCGTCTCGTCAGCCAGCAACCTTGCAGGCAGGTGACTACTACTCGCCTGGCGGCGTAACGAAGTTATGTCATCCCTGCTGGGGACTAAGTCACCTGGCGGGCGTAACGATGTCACTGCATCACTGCACTACGGTGGACTCTGACACGCTCCCCCGGCAACTTCATGAAAGATGTCATCTTTCATGTATAATATATGTACATACTGGGTTAGTATTTTAACCTTGTCAGAGTCAACCCTTATGTTGTTATATACATTGGTATCATAATACATAGACATACACATCTGCGATAGAAACATATACGAAATGTAAGTTATATTCAAAGACATGTGGTGTTCAACCTTTAACACTTGTCAGGTTTCATCATCTCGATGGATGATTACCTCAATTGCATTATTGACCCAGTCAGATCGGTAGTACCAGCTTCACGCATCTACCTCGCAGCCTTTGAAAAAAAAGTAATAATATGGTTTCTGAAACAAAACCCATCTAGCTAGACCGAAATGCGGCTTTTACATAAGTCACATTAAACGCTCAACCCCTGACCTCATTTGGCCAGGAGCTGTTGTGTTGGTCTGCAATGTCGGCAACACTCTGCCATGCCCAGTAGATGTCTACCTGGTGTGTTAACAATCTGGCAAACACATGTCTATATTTATACAACACATTACAGTATACATTTCAAATTATGGCCCTTTGTGTACTGATGCAATAGCAACTAAAAGAAAGGGGAATAATTTCAACATTTTTGACATATAATATTTTACGATAGTTATTTTATTTCTTAGCGTCATCGCTTGACGTTTCTTCATCCTAACGAGAAAAAGTCGGTAGTATGAATACATTAATCAAGATATGATTCTAAGATTACACTACATAAATATATAAACACACAATTCGTGTATTCAACTTTGTTGATTCCTAAAGATTTTAGAATCGTCATAGCTTTTTAAACTTTTATTTGTCGTCTGCTAATTTTGCTCTAAATTTCTAACTAATCCGGAAGTACACACGAACACTAAGCAGTTGATGTTACAACTTGTAGAACACACTTGTTCCGGTCTGGTGTAGTTACGGAATGTACAATGTTCTAACAGTTCATGTGTTGGATGTTTCACTGTAAAAAAAAAAACTTCTGGATTTCGCTTGACTGCAGTGGTGTAGCTGTCAATGTTTAGGTCACACTTTCACACACGGATTTAAAATATCTCTGGAAAGTTCCACACGGAGATGCCACTGTCACATTGGATAGTTCGCTTACGGTAAGTTTTGTGCGAATGTGGCACTGTTCTTGTTACGCAATATATACAATTAATAAAGTTCGCTTTCTATCACACACTACACAATTATACACGACAATCACTATATTAAGTAATAAAATAAGAACATTATATACTTTGGGAGTAAACCCTATCACATTGTAGACATTACACAGCTTTTGTGAATGGACAAATTATTCACTGATAGATGGCTGTGTTGATCTGAGTGTATTTTACACACTGCACTCAGACTTTGCTTACTGGGTCGGTCGGACAACGGGACAACAGATCGGCAATCGTGTTGGTTCTGCCTGAGATATGTCGAACCTCGAAGCTTTAATCTTGGAGCTTAAGAGACCAGCGCGCTACCATCTGGTTTGAAGGTACACCAGAATTTATAAATCGCAATGGGCTGCTGTCAGATTCCACGATGAAATGGCGTCCTAGAAGGAATCTAGACAATTTTGTAATACCCACCACTAAAGCTAGGGCTTCCAACTGAGGTATTGATCAAGCCCGTTCTCTGGGTTTCAGTTTCCTGGATACGAAGTACACAGGGTGTAGGATGTTATTGTGCTCTTGCAACAAGACTGCCCCAATTGCCACGGAGCTCGCATCTGTACGTAATCTGAAAGGTAAATGGAGATTGGGCAATTTCAGGATGGGATTGTGTAAGCTATTATCAGAAAAACAAGATAATACTTTACGGAATGCAAATTTTAGGCATTCATTGCTTACAATTTTCTCCGGTTTATCTTTTGTTAGTAAGTTAGTAAATACTTCGGTTAGTTCAGAAAAATCAGGAATGAACTGCCGGTAATAATTTATCAGTCCTAACAAACTTCTGACTTGCTTTTTCGTAGTCGGAAGTGAGAGTTTTAGTATCTTGGACACAATGTTATCGTCTGTCGTGACAAAGCCATTGGATATTTTGTATCCCAAGAAGGATATTTCATGGTAGGCTATGACTACTTTTGCAGGCTTTACCGTCAGTCCGTGCTGTCTGATGCGTTCAAATGTCTGTTCTAATGTCTTTATGTGCTCTGTCATCGTCTCTGTGTGAACACAGATGTCGTCAATATAGCACATTATGTTAGGTATATCTACTAGAAGAAGTCGTGTCATACGTACGAATGTGGCTGGGGCATTGACTAGCCCAAATGGAAGTTTGCACCATTCGTACAGTCCCCAAGGTGTGGCTAAAGCTGTCAGATGTCTGCTCTGTTCGTCTACTGCTATTTGCCAGTAACCTTTAGTCATGTCTACCTTCGTAAAAAACCTAGCGTCTGTCAGTTCTGTCAGTAGATCGTCAGAGTTTGCCATCGGCTCAAGATCTAGAAGAGTTATCTTATTGAGCTTTCGATAGTCGATACAGAGTCTTATCGTATTGTCCTTTTTGCGTACAATGACCGTTGGAGATGAGAAGTCTGATTGGGATCGTCTTATGATGTTGTTCTTTTCTAGGTTGATGATCTCCTGATGTAGGTGTTCTTTGTAATGTAATGGAATGGTGTATGGTCTGCATCTTATGGGTGTGTTTGATGTGAGTGTGATGTGATGCTGTACTAATTCTGTTTGTCCTGGATTGTTAGAGAAGATGGTGTTGTATTGTTGTATTAGGTGTTTGCAACTGTCTGTTTCTGCTTGAGTTAACTTTGGATTGATCTTAATCTCCTTCAAGCAATCTGTCGTGTCTAATGCAGGTGTTGGAATTTCGTCACTAGCCTCGTCATCCTCGTGATCTATTATCACTGTACAAGCTGTCGTATCGTCTTGTTCGTTGTCTCTGTTGTAGTATGGTCTTAGCATATTTATGTGGAATATTTTATGTTTGTCTTTTATTTGGATCTCGTAGTCTACAGGTGAAATCTGTCTCTTCACTTTAAAAGGTCCCTGCTAAGAATCAGTCAATAAGTGTCGGTCACTAGGTAATAGAAGAAGAACGTCCTGTCCAGGTGTCAACGTTATTGTTCTGTTTCCTTTGTCGGCATACTGTCTATAAGTAGCACCAGATAATTTTAGTGCGATAAGCAAAAAGAATAGCTGGTAGATATACATCCCAGTTATTAGGGTGTTCTTGCGTGACTTTTGCAAGCATGTGCTTCAGATCGCCGTTAAACTTTTCTATAATTCCACTAGAGTGAGGATGGTACGGGGAATTGAAACACTGCTTCACTCCCAACATTTTGGTGAAAGCTTGGGTAGATGCAGGATAAACTGAGTGCCCCTATCAGATTGGATAGTGTCTGGAAATCCTATCCGAGAGAAAATATGGAAGAAAACTTCCATTATATCATTGGCAGTTATGTTCTTTAGCGGAATAGCTTCCGGCCAGCGACTACATTGATCAATGACAGTTAGAATATATTTATTCCCTCTAGTTGTTGTATGATTGAGAGGGCCCACTATGTCGACAGATAGTTTTTCAAAAGGTCGACTGGCTAAGTCAGTGACTTGTAACTTTGCCTGTGGGTGTTTACCTTTTTTCACCAGTTTCTGGCAGGTGTCACAACTTCTGCAATATTCTTTAATGCCATTGCAAAATTTGGGCCAATGAAACTGTGTTAATAATCTTGATCTGGTCTTAGCGTATGCCATATGCCCTGCAAGAGGTATATCATGGGCAAGATGTAAGGCTTGCTTACGATAATTAGTAGGCAAAACAGTTTGCTCTGTGGTGTTGTCACCTCTGGTATAATACCTAGTGAGGATATCATTTTTCACAGCAAAATACCATTTTGCATTCTTGGTTACCTTTGGCTTTTGGCCGATCAGATTAAAATATTTTGATAATGAAGGGTCAGCCTTTTGAGCTGTTACAAACGTTTCCTTCATGGTGTTAGTAGGTAGTGATACTGGGCTAAGCATTTGTATAGCCTCAGTTTGATTACTTTCATCTTGCACTCTAGCAGTAGATCTAGTTACTGCGTTCACACATTCATTGATATCAGATGGTGATGAAACAATGTTATCAATGATGTCATGAGATCTTAGTGCTACATTAGCTACCATACATTCATTAGGTGGTGTAACATTATCAATGATGACATTGGATGATGATGTTATGCTATCATCAATACACGGAGATGTTATGTCATGAGGTTTATCATTCACCTCTGGCAAATTTCCAATTATTACATCACACACTGGGTTTATTAATGCAGCGCACTTTACTTTCCCAGTGAGGAAAGGTGTTTCAATATATGCCCATGCTAGTGGGTATTTCTCAATATTGCCTGAGAATGTTCTGCATGTTACGTGCCTGCCTGTATAGTCTGTAGGCATTATGAACGTTCTCTTCAGACCAATAAGTGAGCTGCCCGTGTCTCGAAGGACTGTAGCAGACTTGCCATTCACATATCCGTGATGGATGTTTATCCTGCCTTTAGAATCTACTACCAAATTAGCTTCTTCATTGGCAATAGGAATGGAGTGGCCGCATGTTAACACGCCATCTTCATAAAAGGTGTTACAAACAGTACATTTATTTGCGTTAAAAATGTCAAAAGCCTGTGCTGAGTTCACAGGATGTTTCTCTGATTGTTCTTCATCTGACGATGAACTGTCAAACAAGGTGGCATTTGCTTTGTTGGTCATTTGCCTACCTTTACAATCATGGCGATAGTGTCCGTACGCCTTACAGAGGAAACATTTACGCAAATTTCTGAAGGATTTACGCTCCTTATCTTGTCTGTTTACCATGTTTTGTAGATAAGTATTATATGCGGGGTTCTTGTCGCACATCTCGGTTTGATGGTGAGAGTATTTACAATAATTACAGTGATTATACTTCTCAGATGTAGGTCTATGAGGTTTCTGCCTACTATAGGGTTTGTCATAGTTAGCCGCTGCTACAAAATTTATGTCAGTAGCTTCACTGGCAAAGCAATGTTTGTTGGCTGTGTAATACGCCGAACCACGTCTCTCAATCTCATCCACACTTGTGCATTCATTCTCCTGCAAAAATTTTGAAAATGCTGATGGAATGGATGAAATGACTTTATCTCTAATGATCAGATCTTCTAATCTTTGATAATTTTTGTCAATTTTAGCTGCTGAAGTCCATTTAGTAAATATATCTCGGACTAAGCAGAGGTAATCAGAGAACGTTTGAGTCGGTTTTGGGCTCAACTTGCTGAATTGTTCTCTGTAACCTGCTTCATCTAACATAAAATGTGCCATAATCTTTGCTTTCAGATAATGGTAGTCTTTTCTGAGGTCTTTGGGGATGGTCTCAATGACTTTAAGAGGCTCCCCTGATAAACTCCTCATATAAACAATAATCCATTCAGACAGTGGAACCTGGTAATGTTCCATTAAAGTTTCAAAATTTTGGGTAAAGACTGCGATGCAGTCACCCGAGGTATAATTACGTACAATACCTTCATATTTCTTGTACTGGTTTTCTTTCTCCAGTCTCTCAGATTTCTTATACTCTTTGTTGATAGCAGTCTCAGTATCAAGTTGTTTTATCTTTAACTGTAACTCCAGTTCTTCTCTCTTACTCTGAGCTGCTATTTCTGCTTTCTTAAGTTCACTATCTATCTCAGCTTGCTTTGTCTTTGCCGCCAGTTCTAATTCGGCTTGCCTTAAGGCTGTTTCTGCCTCTACTTGCTTGGCAGCCCTTTCAGTCTCTGCCTGCTTTAAGGCTCTTTCAGCTGCTCTTTCATAGCGTTCATTAGCTTTCTCACGAAGGTATTCAGAGTATTTATTCTCACTCCATTTCGTTAACTCATCACCTGTTAACTTCAATTTTAACCCCATATCGATGAAATCATTTAATGAAGACATGATGGAAAATGTCAATAAAATACCAGCCACACAAATAGTTATAAGTGGTTAGTACAATAAACAATTTACAATTTGTGTTCTATTGACAATACGTGCCCCAAATTTGCATCCAAAAGTATATGAAAAGAAAAATATACTCAAGTGCCCTGGATGCGGTGAAGAAACGGTTGGAAATCGGGCTAGGAACTGTAGGGTCGTTACTTCGAAACACAAATGACCTCTACGCGCACGGTTTCAGATGGTACGGAAAACCTGCTTTGTTTTGGAGGAAATAAATTAGCGTCTATTTGCTGGTGTGTGCCTGCTGGGGACTAAGTCACCTGGCGGGCGTAACGATGTCACTGCATCACTGCACTTCGGTAGACTCTGACACGCTCCCCCGGCAACTTCATGAAAGATGTCATCTTTCATGTATAATATATGTACATACTGGGTTAGTATTTTAACCGTGTCAGAGTCTACCGAAGTGCAGTGATGCAGTGACATCGTTACGCCCGCCAGGTGACTTAGTCCCCAGCAGGGATGAAGTAACTTCGTTACGCCGCCAGGCGAGTAGTAGTCACCTGCCTGCAATGTTGCTGGCTGACGAGACGGCCAGCGGTCAGACAAGGACGCACGCATGTCTCGTGAAGCCACCTCAGGTGGGGAGGCAAGTTGCGAGCTATAGGCAGACAGCTCTGGGACGTCGACTGGACCGGACGCATGATGAGAGAAAGGCGTTGTGTGGTTTCTGTGCCTGAAAGTCGAGTGTCTGGACATCTTGAGAGATAGACTGTGTGCTGTATTGTGGATGTAAGTGTATTGAAGTACCAAGTATATCTTGTTGTGATCATCGTACTGTATATGATCTGTAAATAAATCCGTTGAACGTTGTGTCGTTGAGTCTTGAGTCAAATCACGTTGTACTTGTACTGTCTCACATGTGTTAGGTTAGCGAGCCAAGTTTAAGACCCTGACAGTATCTATTATTCTAAGAAGAGTAAGCATGGTTCCAGTTACGGGCAGCCTGGCGACATTGGCCGTTGGAGCTCGATTATGGTGAGCTCCGGTTGAAGGTAGGCAAGTGTAGTTGATTAGCATTACTAGGATACTAGGCGGCTGGCTCTGTTCCCAACACTCTCACTGGTCTAGGGAGATGATGCCTGATTGAAGAGCGGGAGTGAATGGTGAGCGAGAATGACTCAAGTCTGAATCAACCCCACACTCATAGCCGTCATCCGATATCAGCTGTGGTAAAATACATCACAGTTCACTCCACCAGCATATTCGTTGAGTCGTTTTTGGAGTTCAGATAGTTATGCTGTCAAGTACCATCATGCCTCAATTTACGCTGTCCTATACCATAATACCCCAGAGCCACACAGATCTCGAGGTGAACGTTGCTGCATTATAGAGCCTGAACTCATATCTTGGAGAGAGATCAACGTTACCTCTTGACACCATGGACCCAGGCTTAACCCATATCGACCACTCTGAGGTGACATTTTTCCTGGCCAACACAAACTCCCTCCCAAAACTATGATACATAACCTAATTGAATTAACCCATGCCACACTACACTGTAAAACATTTTATTTATAAGAAAATTTACAACTTGTAGGATCATCATATTGATTGTTTATTGATTGATGAACTGTAAATGGAACTGATGTGCATTTTTCCATTTAAACATATGTTATGTAAAACAGATGAAAAAAAAAGAGAAATGTATACCCAAGCCAAAAGATACATAACTGATTTCATATTTAATGTGTCAGTTCAACCTATCTGTTAATTACCTGTTTATTTGTGTAAACAAGATGTCAATGTCCGTAATCTTTGTTAAATAATTTATTTGGCAAAGCAAACATAACTCAAAAAGAATTAAAATAACAGGGAAACGAGGGGACTCTACATCTCTTGTCTGTTCCAGACCCATGCTACATTTCACCTAATTCATACTGAGGAAGTCTTTCAGACATTTCACAGAATATCATGGGGGTTCGAGAGCTACTAGAATCCAGGTGAAGGGGCATAGTCAAATCTTGTGTTCACTGTTCTTCTAAAGAGGACCATTAACTCCTAGACAAATAATGCAACAGAGCCTGTAATACTTCAAGGGTCGTATTCTTGATTTATTTACATATTGAAAGAGGATGGGGCCCAGCTTCTTAAACCAGAATATGGGTAATGCACAACAGTTATCCCCAGTCCCATTAGAATATACGACAACGTTGTAATATTCTGTTGTGATGATTTGGCCGTGTCCAGCGTGTGCCGCGTGGTCTAGTGTTTACACACCGGCTTCTAACGCCAATGATCCGGGGTTTGTTTCCGGGTCCGGTCAAGGATATGCACTACTGACGAGCTCAAACGAGAGCGAAACTCGAGTATAGTGCTTCCACATTGACGTGGAAAGACCTTAGGTTCATACCAGAATACGATCATCGTTGCCAGTAGTGGGTTGTGCTCAATATTATATATCATACAGTGTTAAAACAGAGGAATAGAGGCATCATCAATATATCATACAGTGTTAAAACAGAGGAATAGAGCCATCATCAATATATCATACAGTGCTGTTAAAACAGAGGAATAGAGCCATAATCAGTATATCATACAGTGTTAAAACAGAGGAGATAGAGGCATCATCAATATATCATAATGTGCTGTTAAAAGAGAGGAATAGAGCCATCATCAATATATCATACAGTGTTAACACAGAGGAATAGAGGCATCATCAATGCATCATACACTGTTAAGACAGAGGAGATAGAGGCATCATCAATATATCATACTGTGCTGTTAAAAGGGAGGAATAGAGCCATCATAAATATATCATACAGTGTTAAAAGAGGAATAGATGCATCATCAATATATCATACAGTGTTAAGACAGAGGAATAGAGGTATCATCAATATATCATACAGTGCTGTTAAAACAGAGAAATATAGCGATCATCAATATACCATACAGTGCTGTTGAAACAGAGAAATAGAGCGATCATCAATATATCATACAGTGTTAAAACAGAGGGGATAGAGCCAGCATCAATATATCATACAGTGTTAAGACAGAGGAATAGAGGTATCATCAATATATCATACAGTGTTAAAAGAGGAATAGAGGCATCATCAATATATCATACAGTGTTAAGACAGAGGAATAGAGGTATCATCAATATATCATACAGTGCTGTTGAAACAGAGAAATAGAGCGATCATCAATATATCATACAGTGTTAAAACAGAGGGGATAGAGCCAGCATCAATATATCATACAGTGTTGTTAAAACAGAGGAATAGAACCATCATCACTTTTTTCAGTCATATACTCCATGTGTCTCATAAACACAGACACCTGATGCCATGTCAGTGCTCATGACGACACCGCTGATTTTCCTACAAAGTTGTGACCATTGAACTCAAATTATTGATTGTGAAAATCTAATTCAGCGACTCCTAAAAGATGGTGAGTGGTAACTAGTTGTGGTTGATCAAGAAAGAAATTTAGCACCATAAGACCATCAGTGTGTGGAATGGATGTGTAAAGAGACCATACGTCTAACAGAGAATGTAGGAAAGTGGTGTATAAAGAGAACATCAAACAGAGAATGTGGGTAATATGTGTATAAAGAGAACATGTTATTGAAAAAGTGGGGAATGGGTATGTAATGAGAACATAAACGGGAAAAGTGGGAATTTACTGTATAAATAGAACATTCATATAACATAAAATGTGGGGAATGCCTGTATAAAGAGAACATAACTCAAAAGAAAAAGTATCTAAATATTACCAGAAGTCATATGAAGGAAATGAAGGAAATGAATACACATGCGGCATCTTTAATGTAAATGGGATAATGTATGACCAGACACTGAGAAATGCTGTCGAGACACTCCGAAATACTTTTCGTAGGAAAACAGAGGCGGAAACAATCGGACGTCGTAATCGAGTCGTTCTGGCGGGCTGTGATTAGATAGATACAGGGACATCTCTTATGACCACTAAGTTGCCCCTGCTGAAAGGAAGGAAGCATGCAACCATCGTGAGTGTCTACGCACCAACCATGACCTATGAAGATGACGTCAAAAACAAGTTATATGAAGACCTCCCCAAAGGAAATAAACGTATACTTCTTGGGGACTTCAATGCCAGAGTAGGCAAGGACACCGCCTCTTGGAGTGGCATCATTGGAAAATACGGAGTCGGAAATTGTAACAGAAATGGACTCCTCCTCCTCCTTCAGACCTGTGCCGAACACGATCTCCTGATCACCAACACAATTTTCCGTCTTCCTGTGAGAAATAGGACATCATGGATGAACCCTCGCTCGAAACACTGGCACCTCATTGACTATGTCATCGTCAGGAGGAGTGACAGACAAGACGTTCGGGTAACAAAATCTATGTGTAGTGCTGAATGTTGGACAGACCATCGTCTGATTATATAGTTTGGAAAGTTGGAAAGTACGGAGTCGGAAATTGTAACAGCAATGGACTCCTCCTCCTTCAGACCTTGCCGAACACGATCTTTATAAACATATGGATGAAAAAGACCATGCCACAAGATTTAAAGGACGCGTCAATAGTCCACCTTTACGAACGTTAAGGAAACCGCTAATCCTGTGACAACCACCGAGGCATCTCCTTGTTTTCAATTGCAGGGAAGGTACTCGCCAGAATTCTTCTCAATCGCCTCACGGCCCATCTCGACCAAAGTCTTCTTCCTGAGAGTCAGTGTGGCTTCAGAAAAGAACGAGGAATTGTTGACATGATTTTCGCTGTAAGGCAGTTGCAAGAGAAATGTCAGGAACAGAACTTTGATATCTTCTCCGGTTTCATTGATCTTACCAAAGCTTTTGATACAGTCAGCAGAAAAGGACTGTGGAAGATTGTGGTGAAATATGGCTGTCCACAAAAGTTTGTCCAAGATTGTGGCGAAATATGGCTGTCCACAAAAGTTTGTCCACATAGTGCCGCTATTTCATGATGGTATTGGTAGCCGTGGCTAAGGGCTTGCGAACGCAGTTTGTGAGCCCGTATACCCGGGTTCGAAACACATCGCTGCTGGTTTTTTCGAAAAAAAGGTGTAGGTGCCGGTCGTTCAGAAAGCAATGGCAAACTACTGAACGTAAAATTTGCCGGGGAATCACGAACAGCGACAATGTTGGGGTTGACTGCTACGTTCTGTGAAGGACATGCAACTAAATGCAGGCAAGAAATTGGTGAGCTGTCTGGCCCTTTCCTGTCACCAATGGAGTGAAGCAAGGTTGTGTCCTGGTACCAACACTATTCAGCCTCATGTTTTCAGCTATTCTCACGAACGCCTTCGAAAACAACGACACTGGAATAGACATCAACTACCGCATGGATGGAAAGTTGTTCAATCTCAGAAGGCTGAAAGTTAAAACCAAACTATCAGCGATACCGTTAGAGAGCTCATGTTTGCTGATGATTGCGCTCTATATGCCAACTCAGAGGTAGGTATGCAACACAATGTTTCAGCTTTCTCATATGCCAACTTTGGGCTCAATATCAACTTGGAGAAGACTGTAGTTATGTACCAGCCAGCTCCTGGGATTAATCACACAGTGCCGAATATCGAAGTGAATGGTCATAGACTAAGTGTTGTGGACAAATTCACCTTTCGCTTGAGCTCGACAGTAGTGCATATCCTTGACCGGACCCGGAAACAAACCCCAGATCACTGGCGTGTGAAGCGGGTGTGTAACCACGCGGCACACGCTGGACACTGCCAAATTATCATAACAGAATATTACAACGTCACCCATCGTAGGCTGTAGCTCAAGATTTGCCCGATCGCCGCGACTGACGTCCGTCAATCGATGTGGACCCGATCGATCAGGTCTTCTCATTAGCAAGGCACACCAGGCTGCCTAAATTCCAGCGAGCAATAACCAAATTGATGTATTTGTTGTTTCGGGATTTGAGATTTAAATATTGAGAACAATCCACTACTGGCAACGCTGATCGTATTCTGGTATAAACCTAAGGCCTATCCACGTCTATGTGGAAGCACTAGACTCGAATTTCGCTCTCGTTTGAGCTACGAGAGCGAAACTCGAATCTAGTGCTTCCACAATGACGTTCCACTTCCACATTGATTAAATCTCAAATCCCGAAACAACCAAATAAATCAAATGAAACTATCTTGGCAGCACTGTCTCCCAAGCTGCCACAATTGATGACGAAGTGAATGCATGAATCTCCAAGGCCAGCGCGGCTTTTGACAGACTGTACAAGAATGTGTGGGACAAAACATGGAATAAGCCTGCAAACAAAGCTGAAAGTCTACAAAGCAGTTGTATTATCCATATTGCTATATGCTTGTGAAACCTGGACTGTTTATCAGCGACATGCTAGGAAATTCCAGACAGTCTGTCTTAGGAAGCTATTGAAGATTAAATGGCACGACAAGATCCCAGACACTGAAGGTCTAGAGCAAGCGTCCATGCCCAGTATCCACACCATACTAATGAAGAATGAGATTCGCTGGGCTGGTCACTTAACTCGTATGCCAGATCACGGGCTCCCTAAACGAATTTTTTTACAGTAAGCTGCGTTGTGGTAAACGCTCCCAAGGCGGTCAGAGGAAACGCTTTAAGGACACTCTGAAGATCTCACTAAAAGCTTTAGGAATTCATCATGACATATGAGACACTACTGCCAAAGACCAAAATTCGTAGTGTACATCATTACACAAGGGTGTAGTCACTTGTGAAGCAAATAGAACTGCAAGAGCTGTGGGGGGGGGGGGGGGGGGGGAAGCTCGACAGAAAAATCACTGCAGGAGATGTTCGTCCTGGAACGTCAAGCATTCTTTATCCACATTGTCAAAGAACATTTCGAGCAAAATAGGCCTTACCAGCCATCTTAGAACTCACTGCTTCATACTTTCAACCCCACTGGATGAAATGAATGGTCATCATCATTCTTGATGGACAAACAACAGGGAAACCCTGCACCCCACCTCGAACGCCTTGAAACTTTGCACTGGTCTTGCAGACACTCGTCCGAGATTTCTGCCATACGCTTCCTACATGCACCGTGGGTACATGGCCATCATAGAAATGAATTGGCTGGCAGTTGAACTAGGAGCCGGCTGATAGAAGAAACATCATAGATGACCCGGGCAGACGACACCACAATCAGATATGTGTGCATGCTCTGTGCCCAAAAGTATTAGGAGAGGAGTTGAATGGGTCAGAATGCCAAAGGAACAGTTAGACCTGTGCATGATCATAATTATAATATTAGATAGGGAGTGTAGGAATTGGCCAGCAAGTTGCAACAATGTATGCACATTTCATGCTCAGGTGATGCAATCATCTACACGGATAGCTCTGTGCTAAAGAGGGAAAAGAAATTCCTAGGAGTTCACAGCGAAAATTAATGAACTGTGTTTCTTGCACGAGAGTCTGGAATATAATATCACAATATATAATCTGAGAATGGAGATGGAGGAAGTTACTGCCGCGTTCCGCTGGCTGGAGGTCAAACAGCACACGCGCATTGTGATTGTAACACAGACTCACAGAGCCCGTCGAGAAGAGTGAAGGCATTTATGTTTCATGCAGATCGGCATGCTTCAAATAAAAAATCAAAGATAAAGATCATCCGTTAAATGTGTTCCAATTTGGGATCTGTACCCATGGCTAAGGGCCCTTGAGAATCATGTGTATAATTGTTGAAGAACATCGCCTGGAGCAAATGGTGCAGCAGGACGTGAAGAGGGGATCTGGTAGACCAGTGGTTCTCAACCGGTGTGGAATTCCCCCCACACCCCACCCCACCCCAGGAGGATAATTTACCTCTGAATTTGAACATTATACAAGTATACGCGCCAGCAGCAGACTGTACAGAAGAAGACATATATATATAGATAATATATATACATATAGATATATATATAGATAATATATATATATATATATATATATATATATATATATATATATATATCCATCCATCATGTGCCATGCCGGTAAGCGTGGGCGGTCATGTTCTGCCATCTCACTCGATCAACAGAGTCCTGGATCAGTTCCGTGTTTCTGTCTCGACCATGCCACAAGGCCAAGCCATCCAGATACTTGTTTCTAGGTCTTCCCCTTGGTCTGTTCCCCTCGATCTTACCAGTTGTCACCAAGTTCTCCAAATCATTTCTTCTCATAACATGCCCAAAAAATTGTGACTGTCTACGTCTAATGTCTCTGATCAGTTTACGATCTTCATTTGTTTCTTGAAGGACTTGTTCATTGGTCTTTCTGGCTGTCCATGGTATTCTTTGCATTTTCCTCAGAAACCACATTTCTACAGCCATCAGATGTTTTTCAGCCTGGCTGCTCATTGTCCAAGCTTCACATCCATATAAAAGTACAGGTTCTATGTAGCATCTCAACACTCTTTTTCTCGTTTCAATTGACATCTTTTTATTGGTCAGTATGTTTTTCATCTTGCTAAAGGCTACTTTTGCCATGGCGATCCTTGTTCTAATCTCTTCAAGGCATCTCCCATCAGATGTTATTACTGTTCCGAGATAATTGTACCTATTCAATTCAATATATATATATAGATAACGAATTAGACATGGCTGAGGACCAGTATAAGAATTTTG
Organism: Cepaea hortensis; assembly: GCA_963921405.1. Classification (NCBI taxonomy): domain Eukaryota; kingdom Metazoa; phylum Mollusca; class Gastropoda; order Stylommatophora; family Helicidae; genus Cepaea; species Cepaea hortensis. The sequence goes on along the minus strand of OY992884.1, from coordinate 18,919,471 downwards.
AAATGACTGTTATCCTCAGGGATTTCATTGTCAAAGTAGTCAACGAAAAGGTGAGTGGTGTAACTGGTGGCTATAGCCTCGGTGATAGGAATGAGAGAAGTGACATATTAATGGGCGAAGTGAGCAGGACAAAAACCTGGTCTTTGTGTTTATGGTGGTTATGATGTTTAAGTATACAAATATTATGTTTACAAGAAATGTCATTTATATTGTTTGTTTATTTAAACAAAGATCTTCTCCATTGCTGTATTGACTACACAAAGGGTTTCGATAAACTGAGACATGTCGATAAGATAAGGATGCTTGAAGTTCTGTAAATTGATGGGAAAACACCTAAGACTTGTATAAAAAATATATTGGAAACAACAAGCTGCCATAAGAATTGATAATGAAGTAGGCCAATATCAGCCTATTATGAGAGGTGTGAGACAGGGATGTGTAATGTCTTCAGATCTGTTTTCCCTGTACAGTGAAAATATTTTCAGAAATATTGAGGATATGAAAGGAATCAACATTGGGGGACGATGCATCAATAACATTAGATATGCAGATGGTACAGTATTGATTGCAGACAATGAACAGGACCTGCAACATTTAGTAGATGCAGTTGTCGCACACAGTGAACAATTAGGGTTAGAACTGAATTGTAAGAAGACACAGATTATGGTCGTCACTGGGAAGAAGGAAATACCACAATGTAATATATACGTAAATGGGCATATTCTTAAACAAGTGAATCGGTACAGTTATCTCGGAACAGTCATGACACCAGGTAGCCTTTTAGTTAGTTAATTAGTCTTTCCTCTTGAGCCTAAGGCGGCGCATAGGGCAGAAGTCATGGCTCTCCATGCTTGGCGGTTCGCTGCTACCTGTTGTAGATCTTGGATATTTACTTGGCCATTGAATGAGCCTTCTCTGATGATGGTTCTACGCAGGGTCTCTCTTGATCTTCCCCGTTTTCTTTTCCCTACTGGTGACCATATGAGGGCTTGGTAGGGGAGTCTTGTCTTGTTCATTCTGAGTACATGGCCGATGTAGTTCCAACGGCGTCTTATGAAATTGGATACTGTATCTTGCTTAGTCTCTTGTCTTATTTGCGAATTGGTTCTGAAGTCTGTCCAGTGGATGTTTAGAAGTCTTCTAAGACATTTGTTCTCAAAATTGTCTAATATTTTATCTAAAGCTACCGTTGATTTCCAACTTTCACATCCATACGTTAACACTGGAATCACACAAGAGTTGAAGATTTTAAGTTTTGTGTGTTTACTGAGTGTCTTTGACTTCCAGATGTTTGACAGTTTATTGAAGGCAATAGATGCCAGTGCGATTCTAGATGATATTTCTGGTGTTGAGTCCCCTGTAGATGTCATTTTGCTTCCTAGGTATGTGAAGCTGTTGACTTTTTCAAGAACGTAGCTGTTCAATTTGGTGTCATCTGAACTGTTGGTAAGATCAATAGTCTTTGTTTTTGTGCTGTTAATTTGGAGACCAATTTGCCCTGAAACATTTTGGAGGTGGTTTATTTTCTCTTGGGCATCCGGGTGTGTTGAACTCAAAAGCACTATGTCGTCGGCAAAGTCCAGGTCTTCTAGAATTTTGTCAACCCAATGGATATCCATATTTGTGTTGTTTGTGCATTTGCGCATGACCCAATCGATAGCTATTCCAAAAAGCATCGGTGATAAGACACAACCCTGTTTCACTCCTGTTTCGACTGAGAACCAGTCAGAGTTGCCTGTTTCTGTTCTTACGCAGCAACGTGTCTCTTTGTAGAAATATTTTATGACGTTGGTATATTTGGTAGGAAAACCATAGATGTTAAGTAGATTCCAAAGTGATGGACGGTGGATACTGTCGAAGGCTTTTTGAAAGTCGACAAACTTGGTGATTAATTTCGACTGGAATTCTACGGAGTCTGCAATGATTATTATGAGGGTGAAAATGTGGTCTATGCATGACCGTTTTGGTCTGAAGCCTGTTTGTTCTTCTCTGAGCCTTTCATCTATCGCCTTTTTCAATCTCTCATGTAACATGCTACAAAAAAGTTTTCCTGGTACTGATAATAGAGTGATACCACGCCAATTATTGCAATCAGACATATCGCCCTTTTTAGGCAGTTTGAAAATCACACCATCTTTCCACTGTTGTGGTGGGGATTCGCTTTGCCAGATTTCATTGATCAGCTGTAACAAACGTTGTAAGGTGTTCTCATCCGCTGCTTTGAGCATTTCTCCTGAGATTTCATCTTCACCAACAGCTTTGTTGTTCTTCAATATTTTGATGGCTGCTTTAATCTCTTCCATGGTGAATGACTCGCAGGAGGCATCTAGTGGGGGGCATAGTAATTTCTTCATCCAGGTTCGTAACAGTGTCAGGCTGCGGTCTATTTAATATTTCTTTGAAATGTTCTGCCCATCGTTGCTTTTGAAGGTCATCGGTAGCCTTTTGCAAGATGAAAAACATACTGACCAATAAAAAGATGTCAAATGAAACGAGAAAAAAGAGTGTTGAAATGCTACATAGAACCTTTACTTTTGTATGGATGCGAACCGTGGACAATGAGTAGACAAGTCGAAAAACATCTGATGGCTGTGGTAATGTGGTTTCTGAGGAAAATGCAAAGAATACCACGGACAGACAGAAAAACCAATGAACAAGTTCTTCAAGAAACAAATGAAGATCGTAAACTGATTAGAGACATTAGACGTAGACAGTCACAATTGTTTGGTCATGTTATGAGAAGAAATGACTTGGATAACTTGGTGACAACTGGCAAGTTCGAAGGGAAGTGACCAAAGGGAAGACCGAGAAGTAAATATCTGGATGGCTTGGCCACGTGGCATAGTCGAGACTGAAACACGGAGCTGATCCACAACTCTGGTGATCGAGTGAGATGGCAGAACATGACCGCCCACACTTACCGGCATGGCACATGATGGATGGGTGGAAATTTAATTCATTTTGAACAAATAGTTCTCTTCTCCCCCCGCCCTCTCCCCTCTCTCTCTCTCTCTCTCTCTCTCTCTCTCTCTCTCTCTCTCTCTCTCTCTCTCTCTCTCTCTCTCTCTCTCTCTCTCTCTGCCTTATTGTGCGTATTTTCTGACCATCCCTCATATTTCTTTAATATAAATATCTCCTGTAATAATAAATCATACAATTCAACTGCGCAAGCGTTTCCCAAATTGCTTAGGACATATTTAAAAACTCATAATAACATGATTTATAGTAATGCCTTCATTGATCACTACATTTATTTATAATTCTGTTCAAGCATTCCGTGGAATTAGCAGATAGTTTTTTTTAAAGTTACATATCCCTTACAGGACGTTGCAGTCAACACCACCATTTTTACTGCCGTTGTTGATGTCTTGGCAAGTTTTTACGTTTAGCAGTTTACCATTGCCGGTCTCTCTGGCTGTGGGGTTACAACACTTTCTCTCTGTAATCCCGTTTATCACGCAGAGTCTCGTAGCGGAGCGAGAGCTGAGGCGGTTCGACCCCCGCTCGTGACTTGCGGGATACTGAGCCGGCCGCTCAGAAAGCAATGGCAAACTACTGAGCGTAATCTTGCCAAGAGATCAATAGACAGCTGAAAGATGCTGCTGTTGACAGCGATGTCCTGTAAAAGGATATGCGAATTAAAAAAAAAAAAAATGTTTACCATTGCTTTCTGAACGACCGGCTCTCATACCAACACGTTAAAACCAGCCCCACACGGTCTGCAATTACCAGATAGCTAAATCCGATAGCTAATAAAAACACATAAGTAATCAATTAGTAGGGGACATAATTATATGACGATAGCAGAGACGAACAATATATTGTTCAAAATAACAATGAAGGGCCAGCAATTTTGAAGATGGAGGTTCAGAATGCTCTTAATCATATGAAATGTGGCAAAACCCCCGGCCCAGACAGCGTCACAACAGAAATGATTAATGCTTTAGAAGAATATGGAATAGATAAAGTTACCAGTCTGCTTAATACAATATATGATACTGGAAATATACCTCATGAGTTATGTAATTCTGTATTTTTTGCAATCCCAAAGAAATCAGGAGCCTTGGAATGTGATCAACATCGAACAATTAGTATAATGAGTCACATCACGAAGATTTTGCTAAGAATTATCATGCAAAGAGTTAGGAGGAAAATACAACCTGAAATAGGAGAAGAACAATGTGGGTTTGTAGTAGGCAAGGGTACAGTAAATGCTGTGTATATACTGAGAACCGTAATCGAACGTTCTATAGAAGTAAACAAAGATCTACACCTTTGCTTCATTGACTACACAAAGGCTTTTGATAAAGTGAGACATGTCAACATGATAAGGATGCTTGAAGATCTACAAATTGATGGGAAAGACCTTAGACTTGTAAAAAACATATATTGGAAACAACAAGCTGCCATAAGAGTTGATAATCAAGTAAGCCAATATCAGCCTATTAAGAGAGGTGTGAGACAGGGATGTGTAATGTCTCTAGATCTGTTTTCCCTGTACAGTGAAAATATTTTCAGAAATATTGAAAATATGGAAGGAATCAACATTGGGGGACGATGCATCAATAACATTAGATATGCAGATGATACAGTCTTGATTGCAGACAATGAACAGGACCTGCAAAATTTAGTAGATGCGGTTGTTACACACAGTGAACAACAAGGGTTAGAATTAAATTGTAAAAAGACACATATTATGGTCGTCACTAAGAAGAACGAAATACCACAGTGTAATATACAAGTAAATGGGAATATTCTTCAACAAGTGAATAGGTACAATTACCTCGGAACAGTAATAACATCTGATGGGAGATGCCTTGAAGAGATTAGAACAAGAATCGCCATGGCAAAAGTAGCCTTTAGCAAGATGAAAAACATATTGACCAATAAAAAGATGTCAATTGAAACGAGAAAAAGAGTGTTGAGATGCTACATTGAACCTGTACTTTTGTATGGATGTGAAGCGTGGACAATGAGCAGTCAGGCTGAAAAACATCTGATGGCTGTAGAGATGTGGTTTGTGAGGAAAATGCAAAGAATACCATGGACAGCCAGAAAGACCAATGAACAAGTCCTTCAAGAAACAAATGAAGATCGTAAACTGATCAGAGACATTAGACGTAGACAGTCACAATTTTTTGGGCATGTTATGAGAAGAAATGATTTGGAGAACTTGGTGACAACTGATAAGATCGAGGGGAACAGACCAAGGGGAAGACCTAGAAACAAGTATCTGGATGGCTTGGCCTTGTGGCATGGTCGAGGCAGAAACACGGAACTGATCAACGACTCTGTTGATCGAGTGAGATGGCAGAACATGACCGCCCACGCTTACCGGCATGGCACATGATGGATGGATGGATGGATAATTATCTAATATTTTTGCAAGGGAAATAACTAGAGTTTTAATAAAGAAATAATATAATAGTTATAATATTATTAAATAGCTACAAATCTCTTTATGGTTTTCTTTTATAAATAAACAAATTTACAACAAAGTCATAAATTACAATATTAAGACAAAGTATGATAGATTACTTATAAAAAATTGTGTGCATCTTTATTTATTTACATTTTATAATCAAAATATAAGTTATATGTTTATTTTTTAACTCTAAAAGTATATTTTTAGACGACAATCTTTAAGTTCTCAAGCCTAGTAAACGATTTCCCTTTGCGGGGAACAGACATTTTTTTACTGGCCTTATAGGGCCACACAACATTTAAAAAGAAATTAACCACACCTTAGACCTATCACAAACTTTGATAACATTAACAAAGAAATGAGAAGACTGAATACCAACATGTTAGGTACATGTCAGACCAGAGGGCATTATTATAGAAAACAGAATTATCACCATAAAGACAATATTTCGCCTAATGTAAATGTATGCGTATTCTGTTCTGTTGTCTTCTGAGTCTTCTCTCCTGTTCTCTTCTCTCAGTGAGTAATGAAATGTTGGAGGTAGCGGAATTGTGAGAGTATAATTAACATATCGTGGAAAGAAGAAACGAACACTGAGGCTTAGCTGTAGGTGTTACAAGATCACCCATCTTTTAAAACCCTAAGGAAAGGATACATGAAATGTTTGTGGCATATCAATTGTAGAGGTGGAATACGGAAATTAGCCTATGTGGGAAAACTATGGGAATGTAGGAACGCTTAGAACGCTTATGTGGAATGCTTGAACCGCTGGGCAACAAATACTAATGTAGTCAGTGGTGTGCTGACCTCGGTCGCAGACATAGAGAAAAGGTGTGGCCATTGTGTTGTAGATACATCCTTCTGGAGATGACCTACGACACGATAACTACAATGTGCCAGTTCATGGACACACGCGAGTTCCTATCATGAGGTTTCTATAAACATGTTTGTTTCAGGTAACAGATACAACAAGCGCCCTGACAGCATAATCACAATAGTGGATGATGATTCTTATCAGAAAATAACTTTCCGTTATCTCTGTTCTCCACCCTGTGTTATGTGTTGCGGGTGCTTGATGGCATAACGGCTAGATTCGCATGCGCACCGGCGGTCTTGGGTTCGATTCGCAGCTGTGCGGGTTAACTTTCTTTTTTTTTAAATTTAACTGGCTCGCAGGTCCGCAAGCCTAAAAAGGTAACATAAAATATCTTGGGAAGTTAGGGCGGCCAGAGTGATATCGATTACATCACGCACCTATTACCGTTTAGTCTTTTAAAATATGGGTCGACTAGTTTTAAAGTCGCTTTAAAGTCGACGGGTCGACTTCATTGCACCGGGTATTTATCTCATATGGCTCGGTCTCTTTCCGCAGCGCGGAAAGCGTCGCACGAAGCACAATCTCCGTAGCTCTAGCGACGACCCACGGAAGTCTCCGAAAATTTTCACTCGTGAACCGAAAGGTGCGGCCCAGAATCGAACCCACAACCTTTGGAGCCCGAGTCAAACGGCTTGACCACTTCGCCACAGAAACTCCCTCTGAGTCGACTCCATATGACCGATGTGGTTTAAGCATGTAAAAGGAGCCTTTTTATGTTATCCTGTCTAGTCCCGATGTTACTGTTTTCCATCAAAGGTTATTACTCCTTCTGAGGACTACTTAAATCACAAGGTTTCTTGGAGACAGGTGTGATGCCTTGACTTCGGAGATAACGGACCTGTGAGAAAAGTAGCTAGGCAGTATTTCGCTCACCTGTTCACCAACAAAGCCACTGATGTTGTACAGTCACACAACACATCCAAGGTAAACTGTCACGACAAACTCAATAGTGTAATATAATGGGATGACAGAATCACTCTTGTAGAGCTCACGGAGAGAAGTGAACAAATCCCAGTGAACCAAGAGATGAAGGTTACACGCTTGGGCTAGATAAGACACGCACTGAGATTACACGCTTGGGCTAGATAAGACACGCACTGAGATTACACGCTTGGGCTAGATAAGACACGCACTGAGATTACACGCTTGGGCTAGATAAGACACGCACTGAGAAACCTGCGGACATTATAACCAGACACTCTCTTGTCTGGAACCTAGAAGACAAACATAATAACGGGAGACCAAATAAAAGTACACGTACAAGAGAATTACAGACAGCAGTGAATAATACTGGAAGGACATGGGGAGAGCTGTGGGAGATAGCAAAAGATGGACAGCTTAGCGTTGGTTGGTTGAGAGGGGTAGAGGAGAAGGAGGAGGAGGAGGGGAAGAAGAAGATGATGAAAAGTAAAATGCCTATATCATCGTCAGTAAATCAACGTATTCATCCTTCCATCTTCCTACCCCCTAAAGCTACATAGATCAATATAAAACCTTGCCTCTGTATCTTCTTCTCATAATCTATGCCGAGAGATTCCAGCTTTCTCCTCATATAATATATGTACAAACAACTGCTAATCTAATGCTGACCTACTTACTAATCTGATGTTGACCTACTTACCTACCCGACCTGAACTTACCTACCTTAGTTTGATAAAACTTTTTATATTTGAAGATGTATAAGAAAAGTCATAGCATACAAATCACGTGATATGGTATAAAGTCATTACTGATACCACGATATTGTTATACGTTTTGACAGCACTGACGGCAGCGGGTGAGTCTGTAGGTTAATCCACATTACTTGCTTAAAATAAAACTGTATGCTTCAACAGAATCAGATACCGGCGTGTATGCATCTGTATTCTAGATTCTACTTCAAGTGCCTGGTCTGGAGTCTAGAACAGACATTGGCGATCAAGACTTATTGTTCACGAATGCCTGACTTCCGACTGTTTCCGCCTTCAACTGTTGTCCTACGGAACGTATTTGGGAGTTTGTCGGCAGTATATCTCAGCGTCTGGTCATAGATCACCCCATTTATATTAACGATACCATAAATGCCTTAATCTCTCTTCAACTACTTCTGGTCATATTTACATACTTTTTCTATTTGATCATGGTCTCTTTATACACTAATTTCCCACTCTTTCTGTTAGATGAAATAGATGTCTTTCAGTGTTTTCTTTACACAACCATTCAAACTTCTGAAGGTCTCATGGCCCTACAGTTCTTCATTGATCAACCATAGAATAGATCCAATAATTAAGACTGGCACTCCCCCATCTTCTAGGCTAGGACTTGTTGGGTTGGTTTTCACAGTGAACTAATTTGAGTTCAATGGTCACACCTTTGTAGAAAAATCACTGGTGTCACCATGAGCATGAAAAAAGCATCAGGTTGTGCTTATACATTTATGAGACACTTCGAGGCTCTGACAGAAAAGGGGATGATGGCTCTATCCCTCTGTTTTAACAGCACAGTATGTGATATTAATGACGGTTCTATTCCTCTGTTTTAATAGTATGATATATTGATGATGGCTCTATCTCTCTGTTTTAACATCATTGTATGATATATTGATGATGGCTAGATCCCTCTGTTTTAACAGCACAGTATGAGATATTGATGATGGTTCTATACCTCTGTTTTAACAGCACAGTATAAAATATTGATGATGGCTCTATCCCTCTGTTTTAACAGCACAGTATGTGATATTAATGACGGTTCTATTCCTCTGTTTTAATAGTATGATATATTGATCATGGCTCTATCTCTCTGTTTTAACATCATTGTATGATATATTGATGATGGCTCGATCCCTCTGTTTTAACAGCACAGTATGAGATATTGATGATGGTTCTATACCTCTGTTTTAACAGCACAGTATAAAATATTGATGATGGTTCTATCCCTCTGTTTTAACAGCACAGTATGAGATATTGATGATGGTTCTATTCCTCTTTTAACAGCACATTATGAGATATTGATGATGGCTCCATCCCTTTGTTTTAACAGCACAGTATGAGATATTGATGATGGTTCTATTCCTCTGTTTTAACAGCACATTATGAGATATTGATGATGGCTCCATCCCTTTGTTTTAACAGCACATTATGAGATATTGATGATGGCTCCATCCCTCTGTTTTAACAGCACAGTATGAGATATTGATGATGGTTCTATTCCTCTGTTTTAACAGCACATTATGAGATATTGATGATGGCTCCATCCCTTTGTTTTAACAGCACAGTATGAGATATTGATGATGGTTCTATTCCTCTGTTTTAACAGCACATTATGAGATATTGATGATGGCTCCATCCCTCTGTTTTAACAGCACATTATGAGATATTGATGATGGCTCCATCCCTTTATTTTAACAGCACATTATGAGATATTGATGATGGCTCCACCCCTTTGTTTTAACAGCACATTATGAGATATTGATGATGGCTCCATCCCTTTATTTTAACAGCACATTATGAGATATTGATGATGGCTCCATCCCTCTGTTTTAACAGCACATTATGAGATATTGATGATGGCTCCATCCCTTTATTTTAACAGCACATTATGAGATATTGATGATGGCTCCATCCCTTTATTTTAACAGCACATTATGAGATATTGATGATGGCTCCATCCCTTTGTTTTAACAGCACAGTATGAGATATTGATGATGGTTCTATACCTCTGTTTTAACAGCACAGTATAAAATATTGATGATGGTTCTATCCCTCTGTTTTAACAGCACAGTATGAGATATTGATGACGGTTCTATTCCTCTGTTGTAATAGTATGATATATTGATGATGGCTCTATCTCTCTGTTTTAACATCATTGTATGATATATTGATGATGGCTCGATCCCTCTGTTTTAACAGCACAGTATGAGATATTGATGATGGTTCTATACCTCTGTTTTAACAGCACATTATGAGATATTGATGATGGTTCTATTCCTCTGTTTTAACAGCACATTATGAGATATTGATGATGGCTCCATCCCTCTGTTTTAACAGCACATTATGAGATATTGATGATGGCTCCATCCCTTTATTTTAACTGCACATTATGAGATATTGATGATGGCTCCACCCCTTTGTTTTAACAGCACATTATGAGATATTGATGATGGCTCCATCCCTTTATTTTAACAGCACATTATGAGATATTGATGATGGCTCCATCCCTCTGTTTTAACAGCACATTATGAGATATTGATGATGGCTCCATCCCTTTATTTTAACAGCACATTATGAGATATTGATGATGGCTCCATCCCTTTATTTTAACAGCACATTATGAGATATTGATGATGGCTCCATCCCTTTGTTTTAACAGCACAGTATGAGATATTGATGATGGTTCTATACCTCTGTTTTAACAGCACAGTATAAAATATTGATGATGGTTCTATCCCTCTGTTTTAACAGCACAGTATGAGATATTGATGACGGTTCTATTCCTCTGTTGTAATAGTATGATATATTGATGATGGCTCTATCTCTCTGTTTTAACATCATTGTATGATATATTGATGATGGCTCGATCCCTCTGTTTTAACAGCACGTTATGAGATATTGATGATGGTTCTATTCCTCTGTTTTAACAGCACATTATGAGATATTGATGATGGCTCCATCCCTTTGTTTTAACAGCACATTATGAGATATTGATGATGGTTCTATTCCTCTGTTTTAACAGCACATTATGAGATATTGATGATGGCTCCATCCCTTTGTTTTAACAGCACTGTCAAAACTGTCATTTATTGCCTATATAGTACTTTGCGGTATATGACAGGGGGTTCTTGAGCCTGACGGATTAAGGCCGCCTGGCTAGTGCAGTTGCCGCGAACTGTGCAGGTTAGGGTTTTCTTTTTGCATCCGACAGGAAAATAATCCACACCTTACAGAGGATTCGAACCCCGGGTCTCCCAAAGGAGAATCCGGCATTCTAGCCACTTAGCCACTTGTCGTTACGCTGATATCCTGAATACTTCTATAACATGTGTATTTGAAAGTCTGGAACTGTTACAAATGACACGATGCAGTACATGTAAAGCCATAATTAGACATACAAGAACACTGAAAATCACCATTATTTCACAGGTGCTGGAAGGTATATAGCCATGATGTGGTCAGTTTTTGTCATCTGTGTCACGGTTATAGTGCTGGCAACATCGGCAGAGACGAGGCAAGATGCTAAATCTGATCAACCCAATATTGTGTTTGTGTTAGCAGACGACTACGGCTTCCATGACATTGGTTACCATGGTTCTGAGATTCAAACCCCGACATTTGATGCGGTAAGTTGGAAATAATGTTTGCTTTAACACTTACTGGCTCATAGATCATTTATATTCTAAACAAAAACAAATTCCGTCGAAATTGTTTTTGACTCTTCTAGAAGGTCGCAATAACTGCCCAACTGAGTGAATAACAAAGTCACACAAGTTAATGAAAATACATGACCAGATTATGTTAGTCTGTTCTGATTAAATCTATAAAGCACAATGATACAATGATTAGTTATAGCTGTATATCCTTTACGGGACATGGCATTCAACTCCAACATTACTGGCTGTTCGTGATTCCTGGGCAAGTTTTACGTTCAGTAGTTTGCCATTGCTTTCTGAACGACCGGCAGTCATAACATTATATAGAATCCAACGCAAAGCTGTCTGCTTCCAAATTACCCACAGATGTGTCTCAAAGACGGTATGCGGGAATACGAATTGCATTCGTTACTCCTTTGCCACAGAGCCGGCGATGGTTAGTGCACATGAAGAAATGGCATGCTGGTGTGTTGGGGAATGAGCAGGCAGTCGTCATTGTTAGGTTGTGAGCAGGACACAAGAGATTGAAATACCATCTGTATCACAGGTTTAAGATAAATTCATCATATCTTTGTGTGCATGGTTAAAAAGTTAGTTGCATGTTCTTTTACAGGACAGCACAGTCAGCCCCGGCATTTATTTGGCTGGTACTTATTTTCTAAGTAATGTATGTTCAGTAGATGGCCATTGCTTTCTGAATGTCCAATGCTCTTACCATTATTAAAATTTATACAAAGCGATCTGCTATGATATCGCTTGTTGCTGACCTTGAACCTGGCATTCCAGGATTGTGAAATTGTGTTCGCAACCCCTAAGTCACAGCTGTCGATAATCACTATGTTAACAGAGTCCGCAACGTGGAGTTCTGGGTGACAATGAAGCGCGACAGCATGGTGGCGTCAGAGCTAGACATGTCCAGTTGGGACAGTGACGATATACAAATACAGGCGTTGAGAGTTCATTCCAGTATACCATTCGTGTTGGTTAATGTTTATGCCCGCAATGCGAGTGTGGACGCCCAGAAGTGGCAGTGCTTAAGTGGCATATTAGGCCACGAGAGAAATGTTATTTTCTGTGGTGACTTCAACACTAAAGGCAGATCATGGGGAAACACTTCCTCCAACACACAAGGGGGGGGGGGAGCTCGAGACTGCACTGGAAACCATCGACCTGGTTTGTATCAACAGTGGCTGTGTCACCAGGACAGCAAGCCGTCCAGGCGATGAGGACAGTGCTATTGATCTGGCGCTAGTTTCACCTTCACTCACTACAGTGTGTAGATGGGGTGTCCTAGGACACCATGGCAGCGACCACCACCCTTGCAGCATATTGGTGGAGAAAGGCAGAACCAGGCAGCACAAGCTAAAGGTAAAGACGTTCCAGTATGACAGTACAGGGCAAGATGTGGTGAGTAAAATAAGACGTGACAAGCGCAGAACGTTTCAGGGCAGGAAAAAAAGCTGGGAGCAGCCACCGTGGTGGAGTTTCGAGGTGGAGAAGGCTTGGGTGGATAAGCGTAGTGCTGTAAGGAGATGGCAAAATGCCAAGAAGAACAGAGCTGGTCATCCTAGTCCCTGCTTGCACTTAGAAAGAGAGATGCACACAAAAGTAAGCTATTTCAAAAAACTGGTCAAGGTGGTTAAAAGCGAAAAATGGGCAGAGGTGTGTCAAAGAGTAAGCACAGACAAGTCACTGAAATTGTTCTGGCGACTACATAAAAGCATGAGTGGTGTAGTCAAGAATAAGAGCATTTCTGACTTCCAAGGTGCTGACCTCATCTGGCAGAGGACTGACGAGGACAAGGCCCCTCTTTGAACGCTACCTTGAGCAGAGCAACCAGACAGACATGGGAGGCCGAAATCTGGCCAAGGAGGTCACCTCAGAAAGATGCAAGGCCCAGAACACTTCGGATGAAGACACAGTGACAGTGAAAGGAATCAAGGCTGTGCTTCGACGATCAAAAAACAGTGCTCCAGGTCCTGATGGCATAAGATACGACGACATAAATAGGTGTACCGACAATGAGCTAGAGAAACTAGCAGACATGTACAACAACAATATAGGGAGTGCTAGCATCAAGGAGGAATGGTTAAACAGCTATCTGATTCCCGTGCCGAAGCCTGACAAAGACCACAAAAAAATTCAGGGATATCGAATTATAACCATGCAGAATACAATAGGCAAGCTGCTGGAGAAGGTAATTGCCAGGAAAATATCAAGCCAACTAGAGAGGCAAGGTGTTTTCCCACCTACCCTGGGTGGGTACCGTCCTAAAAGAGAAACCTGGACCAATGCAGCAGTCTTTGCCCATGATGTCTATGAAGGTTTCCACTCAGGCACTGAAACCGTTGCTGCAGCGATTGATCTTGAGGACGCATACAACAGAGTACCACTGGATTTTTTAATGTTTCAGCTTCTTGAACTAAACGTAAGTCCATTCCTCCTTAGTTGGATCGCTGCAGCCCTCTTCCAACGGAAAGTAGTTTTTAGATGTGGCAGTTGGACTTCGGAACCAACAACAATATATCCTGGCCTACCACAGGGATCACCATTATCTCCGGTACTGTTCAACGCCTACACAGTGAGAATCACCAGTGAGCAGATCACTGGACCTGGCAGGACATTGTCATATGCCGATGATGTTTTAGTGTATCGTCAGGGTAAGGATGGATAGAGAGGAGGTTGCTGTGGAACTACAAACCGAACTCAATCGCATAAGTACTTGGTGTGATGAAGCTGGGGCAATGGTCAACCCAACAAAGGCAACAGTGACTTGGTTCTCGTTGAATAATCATATTGTCAACAATCCAACACCAACTGTAATGCTGTGTTCAGAGACGGTGGAAAGAACGCAGGCAATGAATTACCTGGGGATACGGTTTGATCGAAGCCTTGCTTATAATGTGCACATAGACCAGGTGATAACAAAGGCCAAGCGGGGTTTGGCAGCGATGCGGGTGATGGCGGCAGCAAACTGTGAGCAGCGCCATCTATGTCTTCTGTACGAGGGGCTGGTCATGTCTGTTTTGGAGTATGCAATGGCAATCTTGACTCTCAGCCATAAGCAGATAGAAAGGATGGAAAGGATACAGAATGAAGCTATGTGCATTATTCTTGGATGTAAAAGAGATACAGCATGCAGGGCGATGCGCTACCGTCTTGATTTTCCAACCATTGAAGAGAGAATACAAGTTTGCAGGGCACGCGCCTACCTCAGAATTAACGCAAACACACAACATCCACTGCATAGTGAAATTAGGAAGGTAAAGGGCAGCAGGTTAAAAAGAGGACGGTCGTGGATGGGTCAAGCCGAAGACATTCTTCAACGGGTGTGTTCACTTGAGGACTTAGAACCTGGCGAGGAGTGGGTGCAAGTGCCAACAGACTTCTGCACATCCTTTTCAGTTTGCATCCAACTAGATAGAAAATGCATACAAGAAAATCCGGCTGCTGTTGAGGCTGAAGTACAAGCGTTGATTTTCGAGAATTCGCTAGACGGTTACGCGGTCATCTACACAGATGGGTCTGTCGTCCGACATGTGAGAAGCTCATGGGCCTTTACAGCTCGGGCCGGAGGGAGAATTGTGAAGGAGGACCCTGGTGCTTTCACTGAAACCACAAGTAGCCTGACCATGGAAGTCATGGCAGTAAGTAAAGCAATAACATGGCTCGAGACACAGACATTCACTAGGGCTTGTTTCCTTAGCAACTCAATGAACATGATCAAGAGGATAGAGGAGGGGTCGATCCGAAGAGAATGGTTGCTGCCTCTGAAGCGGTCTCGGCTGGAAAAGATTAGTTTCATCTTCGTGCCAGGGCATGCGGGAGTACAAGGTAATGAGCGGGCTGACAAGCTCGCAGGTGAGGCTACTGTGGAGGGCGGGCGCGCCATGGACCAGGCTGACATTCTGAATGCTCTACGAGAAGTGAGACTTTTGCAAGAACCAAGTGATGACTGTAAATCTACAACAATGGCCAGATTGCGAGAGCAGCATATTAAAAGAGGGGTGGCCAAACAAGAACACTACGCAGGAAGCCAAAGAAGATTGATAAACCAACACAGAACTGGCGTCGTTAGCCGCTACACGCTGCGGGATTTGCTGAGGAGGGGATCCGAGCACTTATGGACTGAATGGTTCGATGTGCAACGAGGATGATCTGTCGACTAACTAACTAACTAACTAACATATTGTAGAGCAATAAAGAGACTTGAGCATGATGAAGGAGAAGAAGAAGAATATTGCAGTGCAATAAGGAGACTTGAGTATAATGAAGAAGAGGTAGAAGAATACTGTAGTACAATAAAGAGACTTGAGCATGATGAAGAGGAGGAAGAAGAATACTGTACTGCAATAAAGAGACTTGAGTATGATGAAGAAGATGTGTGTGATGTAGAAGGATTAAGAAAACTTGACAATTATGTAGTCAGTATCAATGGTTGGTAATTCATGTGGTTGTCTCTCATTCTGCTTCCAGCTGGCAGCAAGTGGTGTAAAACTGGAGAATTACTACGTTCAGCCAATCTGCTCTCCTACCAGAAGTCAGCTGTTGTCTGGAAGATATCAGGTAATCTGTTGTGTGGGGGTATCAGGTATGTGTATCCTGTTGTGTGGGATATCTTGTTGTGTGGGGGTATCAGGTATGTGTATCCTGTTGTGTGGGGGTATCAGGTATGTGTATCCTGCTGTGTGGGGGGTATCAGGTATGTGTATCCTGTTGTGTGGGAGGTATCAGGTATGTGTATCCTGTTGTGTGGGGGGTATCAGGTATGTGTATCCTGTTGTGTGGGGGGTATCAGGTATGTGTATCCTGTTGTGTGGGAGGTGAGACGTACATATGCATACTATTGTATGGAAGATATCATATATAAGGGGCGTTCATTTCAAATCCGTTTGTGCCGCACCGCGCGTAATTACGTATGTTGAACATGATCATGTCATAGTCATGTGATAAGTACTGACCAATGAATAAAAGAGCACGTGCTTATCGTCCCATGATGCATAGGTTCTGTTTCTGACTGTTGAGAAGATGGCCGGGTTGATCCAGAATCCTTCCAAAGAAGCTCAAAGAGCGGTGATTCAGTTTCTTTCAAATGAAGGATATTGTCGGAAACGTTGAGATTGATGACTCAACCCCAAAGAGAGAACGGATGCAAAATCCTTTTCCCCAATGTGATCCTGCCCGTTTAATTAATTTAGCTGTACTTACTCAATTGTTTGAGACCAGAAATAGAGTTTTAGAGAACCAAGGAATACCTTCAGGAAATAACTGAAAAAGTTGTATTCCCTTGTATACCCAAAATATTATTTAAGTGGTTCCTTGCCTCTCCTCTACCAACTAATTAATTCTATCTAGGGTAATTTAAAACAATTTAACTATGACAAGAATAAATACAATCAATACATGACATGACCTCATTTTTTTATGATTTAATAAACACAAACATGGACTTTGTAAATTGCATTCAAAATTACAATTTCCTGTCATAAAATAAGGACATATACATATATAATGGTAATTATACAGACTTGATGTGCCAATTATAATGTGTATAATAACAGCTATATTTTTTCCAGTGGCATGTACTGCTAATCTTTTTATTGGCCTGGATGATCTGGAAAAAAAAAGAACTGTCAACCCTCAGGGTTCTCCACTTCCAGCTTAGGGAATCCCTCTGGCTATCAGTTAATTGCTGTATGTTCTGTAGTCTTAGTGTTCCAGGTCTGAGTAGAACATTATAAGTTGGCTCTTGGTTTTCTTTCCATTTTTGGCAGGTAAATGTTTAAATAAAGATTACCTCTCCTATGAGACAAATGGAACGTTTGCAGGTAGATAAGTTTCTGCACTACTCTATCAAGGGCATCACTCAACAATGTGCTCATTCAACAGGTGCTGCTTCAATCTTCACCAAGTCAGGTCTGGATCTACATTAGTATGACCACTACCTGAAATTCCATCAATCACATAATTCTAGCGATATCATAAATATGTCATTAGAAATGAAATGTAAAAGCCTAAGAACACAGCAAGCGAAAACAATAAAAGGAATCTTGTTCTTAGAGAAAATAAACATAGAAGAAAGATAGTCTTGGTGTTCTCAATTAGTCATCACCAACATAGTTGTTTGCTCTCACTCCAATCTTCCACTATCAGGTGTTCAAGGTTTAACTAGCAGATGTGCAGTTTCATCTTCACTTATGCCTGTCCTTCAGGTCTATAGTTTAAGTAATACCTTGATGGATTTGGAATTTGACAATTATGTTGACCATTCTCTTCTGTACCTAGTTTTGTTCTCTACATCTTTTTCTATTCAGGAAAAAGGGTCTCATACATTATGGGTTTTAAAATAATTTCCCATTGTAATGAGTAGTTACTTATAAACAATATAAGTACATCATGGAATCAATTCTTGTATAGCATTTAGGTGCATTCTTCTTCATTAAATACTTCAAGTGAGAAGTTATCTTCCATTCTCATGGATGTAATATGTATTATCATCATCATCAACATCATCATGGTTTCCTTATATTGTCATTACAATCATTATCATTCTTACATTATTATCATTACATTACGGTCATCATCATCCTCATTGTATTACATTTGTCAGGACACTAGACCATATGTGTTAACATGAGTGACATGAACTACAAAGTGGGATTTTGCTTAATGTACAAAACCAGATGCTTATAGTGTGCGTAATGTATTATATGGTTTGTGTCATGCTTAGCGCACAAAATCAGATGATTGTAACATGAATGAGATTTTATACAATGTGTCGTCATGCGTCGGAGTGTACTAAATTATTATTCAGTTTATGGGTTATGCCGAACAAGTTCTCTGGTGATAGACATGGCATTACACATGCAAGTTGTCTTCTATCATGAGATTGTTAGCTTATACTCCTTTGCAGCATTCACTCATTCTCAGACATAATATTCATATGTATGGATGATCAATTCTCTCATCTATCAGACATCATTCATCCTATCCTGTATCCTCCGTTGTAGGAGATATCATGTACATATGTATCCTGTGCTGTGGGAGATATCATTTACATGTGTAGCCTGTGGTGTGGGAGATATCACATACATGTGTATCCTGTTGTTTGGGAGATATCACATACATGTGTATCCTGTTGTTTGGGAGATATCACATACATGTGTATCCTGTTGTTTGGGAGATATCACATACATGTGTATCCTGTTGTGTGGGAGATATCATGTACATGTGTATCCTGTTGTGTGGGAGATATCATGTACATGTGTAGCCTGTGGTGTGGGAGATATCATGTACATGTGTATCCTGTTGTGTGGGAGATATCACATACATGTGTATCCTGTTGTTTGGGAGATATAACGTACATGTGTATCCTGTTGTGTGGGAGATATCACATACATGTGTATCTTGGGGTGTTGGGAGATATCACGGGCATCATAAGGTTGTGTGCAAGGTGTCAGGTAATCAGTTAATATATGTATTCTGTTGTGTGGAAAATATCATGTAAATGTATACCCTGTTGTATGGGAGATACTATGTATATCAGTAGCCTGTTGTGTGGGAGATATCATATACATGTGTATCATGTGATGTGGAAGATATCAGGTACTCAGTATGTATATCCTGTTGTGGGGATGATATCAGGTACTCAGTATGCGTATCCTGTTGTGTGGATATCAGGAGTAGTATAGGAAATTGGGGGACAAGCACGCACACATTTTTGTTTTTAAATGTCCCTTCTGAGGTCCCCTCTCGAAGGGAAATTTTTTTTTTTTTTTTAAAGTGTGTAAGATAGCGACCCAGTTACCTATATTTCTATACACCCCCAATAAAACATGTTTTCTTAACCTCAAAAACTAGTATTCACCGCCACACATAAAAATATTCATCAAAAATTAAACCGCTTAATATAAAAATATACATATAAACACGAACATTAGTGAACAGCAGACAACTTGTTCTGTGTGTAATCAAGCGAAATCTTTAACATACTATTCGAAAGATAAATTCCACATCAGAGCGAATTGTTAAGAATGTGATGGAGAAAGAAAACTTCTCAATAATAGATCGTCTTATAATAAACACACCACGCTTGAATAAATTTGTCGACTAGTGGCAAAATATCTATTCAATCTGTGAATCAGTGCGGGGAAATAATATAGGAGCGACCGAAAAAAATTGTATGTTTTAATTGCGTTGATGAATAAATTTAACTATTATTTTTTTTTTTTTAAATTCGCATATCCTTTTACATGACATCGCTGTCAACAGCAGCATCTTTCAGCTGTCTGTTGATTTCTTGGCAAGATTACGCTCAGTAGTTTGCCATTGCTTTCTGAGCGGCCGGCTCAGTTATCCCGCAAGTCACCAGCGGGGGACGAACCGCTCCCAGTTCTCGCTCGCTACGAGACTCTGCGTGATAACCGGGATTACGGAGAAAGTGGTGTAACCCCTCGGCCAGAGAGACCGGCTAACTATTATGCCATATGTAAAAAGTCAGTCAGT
This sequence comes from Cepaea hortensis, assembly GCA_963921405.1. NCBI lineage: Eukaryota > Metazoa > Mollusca > Gastropoda > Stylommatophora > Helicidae > Cepaea > Cepaea hortensis. The sequence goes on along the minus strand of OY992884.1, from coordinate 18,899,320 downwards.
GCTCTTTTGTCTACACCAGCAAAACCGCAGCTATTGAGACATCAGGTGTTGGTAGAATCTTGACATTTGCAGATGATGTGCTGGTGTACAGAAAGGCAGAGATAGGGAAAGTTTGGCTGTAGATTTACAGGTGGCGGTAAACAGGGTGACAGAGTGGTGCAGGGAAGCAGGGGTCGTTATAAACCCAGACAAGGCATCGTTTGTGTGGTACTCCCTGGATAACCAGATCGTCAAGGCAGGTGTCCCAGGTATTATGTTGAATGGGTGTCCTCTTGGTAGAGAGAGTAAATTGAAGTGCTTGGGTATCACCTTCGACGGGTATTTGTCTTTTAAAGATCATGTGGAGGATTGGGTAATGAAGGCTGGTAAGGGACTTACTGCATTGAGGGTGGTGGCAGAAGCCGGGGTAGAGAAGAGGATGCTGTACAGGCTCTTTCAGCAGTTAATAATTTATGTCATTGAGTATGGTTTGGGCGCTCCTGGCAGGATCAAAGAGCCAGCGTGAAATGTTGGAGAGTATACAAAATGCGGTCATGCGGGTGATTCTGGAGTGCACAAAGGACATACCAATTATATGCATGAGGAATATCCTGGCGCTATTAACATTGGCGGATAGGCATAGGGTCCTTCAAACGAAATGGTACCTGATAGTTGCTGTAGATAGGGATCACCCCCTGCATGAAGCCCTGGATATTGTCACGGGTCGTAGAGTAAGGCGAGGCAGGTCCTGGGTGGCACAGGCGGAAATATCTATACGCCAGGTGTGTGATTTAGAGACTATCAATCGTGAAAAATAGTGGGTTGAGATACGGGCAGACAGGACGGACTTGCACAATGTAATAGTAATACTGTGTCGTGAGTGCAGAGGATGGGCAGCGGGCCGCACAGAGTTTGAGGTGTAACAACTGATCAAGAGTAATTCCCATCAAGGTGACATAGTCATCTATACTGATGGGTCAGTGGTGAGAAACAAACGGAGTGGTTGGGGTTTCATTGCGAAGGCTAAAGGACGGTTCTTGAAAAATGAGAATATGGCACATGAGGCTACGACCTCCATCATGATAATGAAGTTGATAGCAGTAATAGCGGCATTCCGTTGGTTAGAGGAGATCACTGCAACACACATTGTCTTCATCACGGACTCAAGGAGTATGCTTAGTAAATTAGTCGATGGATCAACATCACGGCACACGGGTGTAACCCATAAGTGTTCCCTTCTCCTCCTAACTCAAACCTGAGTCTGGAAAAACTCAGCTCAGTGCACGAACTCCATAGCACCGGCGAGGATCCTGAAATACTTTGGGTAGATTTTTAACTCAAAATTTTGCCCGGGCAGCGCCGTTAGGCTACTCTTTTTCGATGTCCAACTGCCAAGGGATTTTTTACGTGCGCAACAATACACACGGGCGTCCGATCTCACTATCCAGAGACCAGGGGAAATTTTGTTACTAGAGGTCAATGTGAAATAAGTCCCGGTCCTCACCGGGGCTCGAGCCCGGGACCTCCAGTACTCGAGGCGGACACCATACCCCGAGACCACGCAGCCCCCCCCCCCCCCCCCGTGCTTAGTAAATTGGAGAAAGAAATGGCTCACCTCAGAGGTCACAGACTGTAAGAATGTTGTGGATTGTTAGCCCTGGCCATGCGGAGTTCGGGGGAATGAACAGGCTGATAAGCTGGCCGGGAATGCACCTCTTGATGGTAGATTATCTATGGATGAGGGAGAGGTGGTCGTGCGCATGTGGGACCAGGTGGGGAAGGTGGAAGAACAGTCTGAGAACCAGTATGTGAAAAGGATGAGATTGTGGGGGATTGGCAGGGGTTCTGATAGAGTCTCAAAACTGAGAGGCAAGACCAGTAGAACTTTCAATCAGATAGCGGTTGGAATGATTAGTCGTGTGACTCTTCGCTGGCTGTTGAACAAGAGGACTGATCGCATGTGGGAATGTCCTGAATGCAGTGATTTCGGTTCTTAGTTCAACTCAACTCAACAACAACAACAACAACAACAACATGTAAAAAGTTCAAAGGCGGCTGCAATTAATCAAACAGAACTTTTAAATGAAACGGAGAAACATTTGATTGATATAGAAGATAATATTAATTATGAGTATAAAATTCCGTACTTCAAATCAATTGAAAATATCCTAAGTGATGGAGAAATGTTTTTAAAACAAAATAATACATGTTCTCTGAAGGATATGGTAAAATATCGAATGCGGTTAAACAGACTTAGTGAAATAAATTTTGGAGGATTTCAGAAATTCGGCAAAGAAAAACTGAGAAGTATTCACCAAGTTGGATCAGAAAAGTTCGCCAAATGACTAAATTATTTACAAAGTTTAATAAACTGCAAAATCTTGATATTTATGTAATCGAAGCTATAAAAATGACTTCGGCTATTGAGAAAGCATTTGAGCTCAATCTTTTACAGGAACATGATTGGAAATGATTTTTTTCTTGATATGTTTACTGGTTGCTATGTGTAACTAAGGAGTGCTATGTAAGGGCACAATGTTGACTGGTGGTTATGTTTTTGTGTGAATTTTTATCTCCTTAAAATTAGACATAGAAAAGATTGGAGGATTGAAAACTTTGCAGAAAGAAATAGCGATACTCTGTTACCAAGAAATCATAAAAGGGTTAATTATTGGTGACTTTGGGTGTGGTAAAACTAGATTACTTTTAAATATGCTTTTAAAAGGATGGTTGGATTTTAATAAACTATAATATATCTTTGCAAAGGTGCTTCATCAACCAGTATATACGATTATAAAGAAGGGTTCTAAAGAAAACTTACCCAAAGAATCAATATTAAATACCATCAGAAACATAAAAGAAATACAGAATAAAGATATGTCTCCGTTTTCTTTAATAGATGAAGTTACACAATATGTTACACAGAAAGAAGGCATTGAGTGTAAGTTTTGTAAAAATGCAGAGGACGTTCCCAATCCAAGTGAACTTAACACCATACATAAAAATCTAATAATTTTTTATGCTCTTATGCGAGAAAAAGAAAAACAAGAAATGTGTGAAGATTATTATATTTCAGGAAGGCATAAATAACAACATAGATTGTTTTTATTTAGCTCAAACCAACTTTAAAGTACCAATACAAATAATAAGAGAAAATACTAATTTATTTGCTTCTTTGAACACGATGGCAGAAATTTATCTAAAACATATTATGATCATGCTAGTGGAGATATGCCATATGAAGAATTTAAAAAGTTATATAGTAAGTATTGGGAAGAACCTTATGTTTTTCTTGTGATTAATAAATCTAGTGATAAATACAATGGAAAATATAGATATCTTTACCTTTATTTACCTTATGGACACCTTTATTTTCATGAAAAAGCATTATCTGCCTTTTAAGGATAAGAAAAGTATATCATAACACTATAATATTTCATTATAAACAAAAATGTAAGAAACTCTAAAAGAAATAGCCAAAAACACCAGACCTAAATTCTCGGATCAGTTTGTTGTCTCCAGTAATAAAACATCGTTCAATACAACATTTAACCCCCAGTTAGAAGTAGGTAAAGATAAACACGACGACAAGATAAAGATTAACACGACGTGTGTATTGTTGCGCACGTAAACCATCCCTTGGCAGTTGGAAATTGAAAAAGAGTAGCCTAATGGCGTTGCCCGGGCAAAATTTCGAGTTAAAAATCTCCCAAAGTATTTCAGGATCCTCGCCAGTGCTACGGAGTTCGTGCACTGAGCTGAGATTCTGCGGACTCAGGCTTGAGTTAGGAGTAGAACGGAGCACTTATGGGTTACACCCGTGTGCCTTGATGTTGATCCGTCGACTAAACTAAACTAAACGTGATGAAATTGCGCTGGTTAATCTAGAAACTTATTATTCCTTTCCTGACGTGTCAGCTGTGTTTGCATGTATGACATCACAGACTAGCGTGTCAGTAGTGATTTCATGTATCACTTCACAGACTGGCGTGTCAGTTGTGCTTACATGTATCAGATCAGTTCTTACATTGTACTTACGTGTATCGTATCACAGACTGACGTGTCAGTTATGCTTGTGTATATCACATCACAGACTGGCGTGTCATTTGTGCTTACATGTATCACATCACAGACCTTAAGTTGTACTTACATGTATCACATCACAGACCTTATGTTGTGCTTAAACTCGCATAGTACCCGGGAAGGCTAACCCGGTCAACTAACGCCCGCTAAAGTCGGATGTGTCGGCCTTATGGGGCAAATAAACAGGCACACCGCAATTACGTCTGGAAAATAAAAAAGACTCCGGACGAACACAGAAGAACAGGAAGAAACTCACATAGTTAAATAACTTTCCAGTGTGACTTTGTTTTCTTGTGTTACAACTATGTGATGTTGTGTGTATAGTTGTTGCCTAATGAAACTTATTCTATCTGTGGGGGGGGGGGGGGGGGGGGGGATCTTCAGAAAGTGAAGAGACGGAGATACATGGTCTTGCATATTCAAAACTTTGCTCAAGATGGGCTCCGCAAAGTCTTAAAAATTAGCACAGATTTCAAAAAACAAACTCCTTGCATATCCATATGTGTTCAGTCTCTGTCAACAAAAATGCAAGACTATGAAATCTGTAACTGCCCACAATATTAATATAGTGTGTTATCCTTGATTTTTTTTTTTAAAGATACACACAGGACTTCAGCATAGTATCATATGGCCATATCAGGCAAATGCTCTACCAACTGACAGTCCAACTTTGGCTGATAAATTGAAGGAGTCTGACTATGCTACACATATGGTGGGAAAGTGGCACGTGGGATTCTACAAGCAAGAGTACTTGCCCTGGAATCGTGGATTTGACACTTATTTTGGTTCGTTTTGTAATTTGGAATAGTTCTTATTCAAGAAAGCTTATGTAAAATGCATATGCATGCATGTACTTAAATTATAACTTGAAATCTTGTCAATATAAATTAATACATTTGAAAATGTGAAATTAGTTTACAGCTTCCATAAGATATTATAATATAATACATCTAGACACAAGAGAAATGTTATCTTCACGGCTGTTTGGCAGTGGATCTTGGAATATGAATGAACAAGTTAGAAGAGCTTATAAGCATCGTAGGTGTAATTCCTGAGATGAATGTTGTGCACAGCCAGAGTAACTAACAACGCTTGGAAAGGCCAATGAAAGTAGACATTACATACAAGCATAAGAAGGAGAAGAGACAATCAGTGTTCTTTGGTTATATGGTGTGAAGAGAAGCCTTGGAAACGGGCTAGATGATAGGGAGAACTCTGCTCTAGAGAGGCAGAGGCAGACCGTGAGAAATAATGCAGGATAGCCTAAGATAATGGCTTGGATGAATAACATCAACTGAGTTGATCCAGAACACCAAGGACCAAGATGTGGGAGAATCATGAAAGCCTGCAAGATGTGACAGAGCACTTGAGGAGGATGATCTATTCATATGGACAAAGGCTTGTTCTTCACTTGTGCCATTAAGCTTAGGTTGGAATTTATGCTTTAAATCTTGAGCCGCCGTCTCCGTGGCAAAGAACTTACCGACGAGATTCGTAAGTCCGCTTACCCGAGTTCGAAACACAGCTGCGGCCGATTTGGCAGCAGACTGTGTTGCGATTGGTTGTAACGAGTTGGTATGGGAGCCGGTAGCTCAGAAATCAATGGCAAACTACTGAACGTAAACTTGCCAAGACATCAACACCAGCAGTAAAATACTGGTGTTGGCAGCGATGTCCTGTAAAAATGATGTGCAAAAGATAAAATAGAAAAAACAACAATATTGAGCCAAATGTGTTCATCTGGACTGATTTTATATTTGTGCTGTATATTGTTGATAAAACCTGCCCACTCTGGTACTTGGTCTTCCTGTAGCTCCATAGCCTGATGTTAGGCACAACGCTGTGCCTGACTGAATTTCTTATCACATGATGTCTGAACCACTGTATGTCTTGATTATTTATAAATGTATACTTGTTACCCGGTTAGTGGGGTAGGGGTATCCCCTATTAAAGGAGATGTAAGACGCCACCTTTCCTCCGTTAGTCTACGGGACACCCTTGGGCAAGGTGGAGTACCCGTTTAGCCTCCCGATCAGGGTTACGTGAAGCCATGGGTGCAGGTGGTGGATGGAATGTGAGAGCAGCCGACAGATTGTTGCGGCGATAGGCAGATGATCTCATCAGTAGAGACAATGGCTATGGCCACCAACTAGTACAGTCACTGCCCAGAAGGAAAGCAACGGCAAACTACCTTCTGCAAAACTTGCCAAGAAACCATAACAACCATGAAAGAAAACATAATAAGAAAGAGATCTGGTGGCGAGACCCCCAGGCCAGGCAGATCAGATAACACTGGGGAAGAGTGTGACGCAGGGACCAGTACTAGTAATCGTGATGACGGAGTAAATCCTGACTGTGTTACCAAGGAAATCCCCTGTGTCAGACTAAGAAACAGAGTGAGAATGGCAACGTGGAATGTGAGAAGTTTGAATGAGGGAAAGCTTAAAGTAGTGTGTGATGAGATTGAGAGGTTAAACATTCACATTTTAGGAATTAGTGAACATCGCGGTCTGTAAGGTGTGGAATGTGCCTGGCCCTGCAGCCAGCAGGGTTAGGATCGGCTAGCCTCTCCAAGGAGGGGTGAAGAGCGAAAATTATTAGCCTGCCGATGACCCGCAGACTACACAAGTCAACCCCCACCTCCACGTGGTGCAGACCGGGCAACCATGACCGCGAGGTCATGGGCTAACGGGGCTATGGCTCGCCATAGGGGATGGACTCCCTGTGGTCAGATTAGTGTCCTAAACCTGCGACTGGCCTAGCAAGCCGGCAGGGGATCTTCACACTGCTCGTAGAAAAACTAAGAAGTATAAACGGACTGACCCAAACGGCAATCGACCCGGCAATGTTAATGGACTACGAGATAGATCAGCGATTCAAAAAATAGGCACAATGAACGTCTTTGGTTTCAATAGTAAAGAAGAAGAGCTTATAGAAACAATGGAGGAGAGGAATATTGGTCTTATGGGAATAGCGGACACCAGAACAAAAGGGAAAGGATGCAAGGAGCTCCACCGCAGTTACACGTTTGTTTATTCTGGAGTAGAACAGCAAGAAAGGGCAAGACACGGTGTGGGAATAGTCAACGAACCACGGCTAGCAAGAGGAATACTAGAAATAAAATATATATCAGAAAGAATCATAACAGTGAGAATAAAAGAACAAACAATCACAACATATGTACAGATATACGCACCATGTAATGCAAACAATGATGAGCAAGAACGCGAGGACTTCTACGAAGACATACATGATGTGCTAAATAAAATAGATAAGCAGGACAACATCATAGTTATGGGAGACTTCAATGCAAGACTAGGACATAACAGAGTGGGCATAGAAAAACACCTGGGAGCATTTGGAGATCAGCAAAATGAAAGGAATGATAACGGAAGTAGACTGATAGAGCTTTGCAGCCAACACGACCTCTATATAACAAACACATTCTATAAACATAAAGATTCGCAAGTATATACCTGGTATAAATGGAACAATCTAGATACTAAAAGCCAAATTGATTTTATATTAACAAGAAATAACAGAAAGAGAAATATATTAGATGCAAGAGCAGTGCCCAATTTCAGTATAAACACAGATCATAAAGCAGTTGTTGCCACAATAAGAACCATTAGAAGAAGAAAACAAAGAGCAGGAAAATACATGCCATGCGAATCAGTAAACTTAAAAAACCTTAAAGACGACGCAGTAAGGGAAAATTATAAGAAAGAACAAGCTGAACTCTTTGTAAAATTACCTACGGAAAGAAAAACAGTGGAAGAAGAATGGGAGATGTTCAAATCAAGCATTTTAAATACTGCAACAACAACATGCGGAACCACGAAAAAACGCAAAACACGGATAAAGAAAATAACAAGTTGGTGGAACGCAGAAGTAAAGAAAGCGGTAAAAGAAAAAAAGGAAAAATATAAAAAGTGGTTGAAGAGCAAACAGGAATGTGATTACAGAGAATACAGAATAGCGAGAAGACATGTGAGTAGAATAGTAAAGAGGGAAAAACAAAAAGACTGGGAAGAGTATGGAGAAACCCTAAATAAAAACTACAAGGAGGCAACCAGAAACTTCTACAAAAAGATAAGTGCAATGCGAACCAGAGGAGAACCCTTTGACCCAACTGAAATAATTAACAGCGAAAATGGAGAACCAATAAGTGAACAAAAACAGATCCTAATAAGATGGAAGCAGTATTTCGAACAACTTCTCAACATCCTATCAGATGTCACAGGAATTCAAGAGACCTACACAGATGTCACCGAGGAACTAGAACCAGACATACTAAAAGAAGAAATTATAGAAGCCATCAGATTAGCCCCATTGAACAAATCACCAGGACAGGATGAAATACCAAATGAACTATTTAAAGCAGCAAGGGAAGTAGGAACAGCTTGGCTACATAGACTATTCAACCATGTTTGGGTAGAACAACAGACACCACGAGACTGGGGAAACGCCATAATTATCCCAATTTGGAAAAACAAAGGCAGCAAAAGAGATTGCACACAATACAGAGGCATTTCACTGTTGAGTCATACTGGGAAAATATTTTGCAAAATTCTTGAAAAAAGATTAAGAACTATTTTAGAACCCCAGCTAAGCGAAACGCAGCTTGGATTTAGGAAAAACAAAGGATGCACAGACGCCATTTTTGCTCTTAGACAACTTATAGAAAAATCAATTGAATTCAATGAAACACTCTACTTAGCCTTTGTCGACCAAGAAAAGGCATTTGATAGGGTAGATAGAAACAAGCTGTGGGAAATCCTTAAACAATATGGAGTGAGTACACATCTAACAAACCTATGTAGAAGTTTATACAACAACAGTGAATGCATAGTGAGAGCAACTGGAGGACACTCAGAACCCTTCACCATAAGATCTGGAGTACGACAAGGTTGTGTCCTGTCCCCTCTCTTGTTCATAACATATATAGACAACATATGTAAAGAAACCAGCCAAGCAGAGACAGCAAGAATACCGCATGACGAGAACACAGAAGAAGAACCATCTGCAAATCTAACCATTAGAGAACTCCTGTTTGCGGACGACCAAGCACTAATAGCAAAATCAGAAGCTGAATTACAAGACCACATGAATAGTCTAAACGAAATGTGTAGGGAACATAACATGAAAATTAGCACAAGCAAAACAGAGGTAATGACTATAACTAAAGAAGAACAAACAGCAACAATTCACCTAAACGAACATCCCTTGAAACAAGTAAAGAGCTTCAAGTACCTAGGAAGTATAATATCATCAAATGGCAGATCAGAAGACGAGATCGAAAATAGGTGCAATAAGGCAAATCAACTCATTGGACAAATGACACCAATACTAAAGAACAAACATGTATCAATAACTACTAAGAAAGCACTTTACAACACAATCTTCCTACCAACTCTGTGCTACCAATGCCAACCTGGACAATGACAGAAAAAGAGAAAAGAAAAATCACAACAACAGAAATGAGGTTCCTGAGAAGAATACTCAACGTATCAAGAAGAGATAAGATCAGAAATGAAGAAATCAGGACTAAAGTGGGGGTTAAAGCTGCTCTAGATTTTATTAGAAAGCAGCAAGTCAAATGGTTTGGCCATGCAAGTAGGCTACCAGTCAACAGCATGCCACAACAAGCAATGATGTACAGACCAGATGGAAATAGAGGAAGAGGCCGACCACGTAAACGTTGGACGGAGGGAATAACAGAATCCATGGGAATGTTGATATACGAAGCCCATAACCGGGCACTTTCACGAAGTTTATACTTCACCTCGACACCGCATGGTACAAGAGGAACATGATGAGATGAGATGAGAGTGAACATCGCTGGAGCGGCAAGGGACATTTTACAACTGAAAATGGAAGTATTTTCATTTATTCTGGTAGAGATGTCGGAGGCCAGAGTGGAGTGGCATTTTGTTTAGATAAGACAACTGCAAAAGCTTTAATGGGATATAATCCAGTTAGTGATAGAATCCTCACTATTTGACTTAAAGGCCGTCCAAAAAACACAACTCTCATACAAATAAATGCACCTACTTCAACAGCAGATGAGGACGAAATTGAAGATTTTTACAACACACTACAAGACACATTAAATAAGATTGGTCATAATGATATAGCAATAATAATGGGAGATTTTAATGCTAAAGTCGGTGCAGGAAGAGCTGAAAATGAGAGACACGTTTTAGGAAAATTTGGATTAGGAAATAGAAATGATGCAGGTGACAAATTAATTGAATTTTGCACAGAAAATGAGTTAACGATAGCCAACACACTTTTTAAACAACATCCAAGAAGACTCTTCACATGGAAGTCTCCAGACAGTTTTACCAAAAATCAGATAGATTATATTTTAATACAAAGAAGATGGAGATCAAGCATAACATCTGCAAAAACCCTACGAAGTGCAGACTGTGATACAGATCATCAGTTATTAGAAGCAGATCTGAAATTAAAACTCAAAAAGCTTACCCGAGGACCAAGGCCACTTCGTTTTGATCTCACACAAATACCGGACGCATACAACATAGAAGTTAGGAATCGCTTTGGGGTCTTGATGTCTGTACAAGAAGAAATGACACCTGATGAACTGGCAGTACAAGCTAGAGATATCTTGATAACTGCAGCCAAAGATTTCATTCCGACCAAGAGAAAGCAACTTAAGCCATGGATTACATCAGACACGTTAGAATTAATAAAACAACGAAGGGAGCTGAAACAGAAAGGAGATGAATCCGATAGCAGGATGAAGTATAAATCTTTAACTCGAGAAATAAGAAAGAACACAAGAAAGGACAAAAATCAATATATACAAGATTGCTGTACCAGAATAGAGCAATATCATAAGGCTGGAAGAGATTATGAAATGTTCAAGGAAATGAAGTTATTGACAAGAAATGTTCAACCTCAACTGAATGTTATCTGTGACAAGATGGGAAATACCTTAACAGAATCTAGACAAATTCTAGAAAGATGGCAGGAGTACTGCAGTGGAATGTATGATATGAGTGGCAGTGAGGATATGAATGAGATACATGAGCCAATGACAGCAGAGACAGAACCTGAACCCTCATTAGATGAAATTGCTTGGGCTATAAGGAACCTGAAGAATGGTAAATCACCTGGATGTGATGAGATACCAGCTGAACTAATTAAAGCAGGAGGAGAAGAAAGCATACACATATATCATGCATTATGTACAAAGATTTGGAAATATGGTATATGGCCAAAAGATTGGAAGAGACCTATCTTCATTCCAATACCAAAAAAGGGCAACCTGAAATTAATCACCAACTATAGAACTGTTGCCCTGATAAGTCATGCAAGTAAAATTCCACTAAAAGTCATAATGCGAAGACTTAGTAAGAAATTGTAAGAAGAGATTAACGTAGTTCAAGCTGGATTTAGACAAGGAAGAGGAACAAGAGATCACATATTCAACATGCGTTTAATAATAGAGAAGTGCAGAGAATTTAATGTAAACCTATTCTCATGTTTTGTGGATTATTCAAAGGCATTTGACTGTGTACAGCATCAGAAACTTTGGGAAATCATGAGGAATATGGGCTTTCCTTCACATGTAGTACATCTCATAAAAATGCTATATCTAGACCAACAAGCAGCAGTTAGAATAGATGGCGAGACATCAGATTGGTTTGACATCAAACAAGGAGTCCGTCAGGGCTGCGTGCTGTCACCCTATTTGTTTAACCTGTATGCCGAAAATATAATGAGAAATGTAAGAGATGATATAAACAGGGAGCCATATGATGCCCTAAATATAGGCGGTCATGACATACCAGAGATTCGATATGCTGATGATACAGTATTACTATCCACAACACAGAATGGCATAGAAAACCTAATAGCCTCAACACAATTGAATAGTGAAAATCACAACTTATATCTTAACATAGCAAAAACTAAGATAATGCATACAGATAAAACTACTATGGAGAAAGAAATATACATTAATGGGAGAAAATTGGAGGTGGTGGAAAATTTTGAATATCTTGGGTCATTGATTACGAATAATGGTGACACAATGAAAGAAATTAAACGGCGACTATCCATTGCTCTTCAAAGACTAAAACAGATGAATAAATTATGGAGTGGGACAGACAGAACTACAAAAATTTGATTTTTAAGAGCATGCATCTTTCCCATTGCAACATAGGCCTGTGAGACATGGACACTTACTAAACAAGCTGAACAGCGCATACATGCCTTTGAATATAAATGTTATAGACGAGTTCTAAGAATATCTTGGGTAAAGAAAAGAACAAATGCATCCATACTTCAAGAGTTGAATATTGAGGAGGGATGGCTATTAAAGACGATAAAACAAAGAAAATTGAAGTATTTTGGTCACTTGAAACGTCACGACAGTTTGGAGAGAACAATAATGGAAGGGTATATGCCTGGGAAGAGAGGAAGAGGAAGGCCAAAGAGAAGATGGGTGCAGGATGTGGCGGATGATCTCCAGATGGGTGTATCAGACGCGGGACATCTTGCTTGTGATCGAGAAGTTTTCCGGAAGGTTGTTATGGGAGCGAGGTTCTGCAAAGGACATGCTACTGAATGAATGAATGATACTTGTTACATTTGTTCAGAGTTTGTTGATAAAATTCACAACAATTAGATCTAAACAATCAAAAGCGAAAGACAAAGATAATGAAATTAAACGAAAGAAATAACAATTTGATCGCTCATGGTGAATTTTCACTTCAAGATACACAATCATGTACCTATTTAGGCAGAAATGTAAATATATGTGGTAAACAGTGAATGAAAGAAGAACATATGTGGTAAATAGCGAATGATAGAAGAATAATGTGGTAAACAGCGAATTATAGAAGAATATATGTGGTAAACAGCGAATGATAGAAGAATATATGTGGTAAACAGCGAATGATAGAAGAATATATGTGGTAAACAGCAAATGATAGAAGAATATATGTGGTAAACAGCGAATGATAGAAAAATATATGTGGTAAACAGCGAATGATAGAAGAATATATGTGGTAAACAGTGAATTAAAGAAGAACATATGTGGTAAACAGTGAATGATAGAAGAATATATGTGGTAAACAGCGAATAAAAGAAGAAGATTGTATGTGGTAAACAGCGAATGAAAGAAGAACATATGTGGTAAGTAGCAAACAAAAGAAGAACATTGTGTTGTAAACAGTGAACGAAAGAAGAACATATGTAGTAAACAGTGAACGAAAGAAGAACATATGTGGTAAACAGTGAACGAAAGAAGAACATATGTGGTAAACAGTGAATGAAAGAAGAGAAACGTATGTGGTAAACAGCGAATGAAAGAAGAACATATGTGGTAAACAGTAAACGAAAGAAGAACATATGTGATAAATAGCGAATGAAAGAAAAGAAAAAATAGGTGGTAAACAGTTAATGAAAGAAGAAGAACATATGTGGTAAACAGTGAATGAAAGAAGAACATATGTGGTAAACAGCGAATGAAAGAAGAAGAACATATGTGATAAATAGCGAATGAAAGAAGAAGAACATATGTCGTAAATAGCGAACAAAAGAAGAACATATGTGGTAAACAGTGAATGAAAGAAGAACATATGTGGTAAACAGCGAATGAAAGAAGAAGAACATATGCGGTAAATAGCGAATAAATAAAGAAAAACATATGTGGTGAACAGTAAACGAAAGAAGAACATATGTGGTAAATAGCGAATGAAAGAAGAAGAACATATGTCGTAAATAGCGAACAAAAGAAGAACATATGTGGTAAACAGTGAATGAAAGAAGAACATATGTGGTAAACAGCGAATGAAAAAAGAAGAACATATGTGATAAATAGCGAATAAATAAAGAAAAACATATGTGGTGAACAGTAAACGAAAGAAGAACATATGTGGTAAATAGCGAATGAAAGAAGAAGAATATATGCGGTAAATAGCGAATGAAAGAAAAAGAACATATGCGGTAAACGGCGAATGAAAGAAGAAGAACATATGTGGTAAACGGCGAATGAAAGAAGAAGAACATATGTGGTAAACGGCGAATGAAAGAAGAAGAACATATGTCGTAAATAGCGAACAAAAGAAGAACATATGTGGTAAACGGCGAATGACATAAGAAGAATATATGTGGTAAACAGTAAACGAAAGAAGAACATATGTGGTAAATAGGGAATGAAAGAAGAAGAACATATGTGGTAAACGGCGAATGAAAGAAGAAGAACATATGTCGTAAATAGCGAACAAAAGAAGAACAAATGTGGTAAACAGTGAATGACAGAAGAAGAATATATGTGGTAAGAGTTTCAAATGTTTGATAATATAACTTGACATTTCCTTTGATGTGGATATTTTCAGGCTATCTTACTGGGGGTGAAGATTATTACCGACACACACACCGATACAACAACAAAGGCTATCTTGACCTCAGAGACAACAATGGACCTGTGCGGAATGAGACCGGCCATTACTCGGCAAATCTATTCACCAAAAAGGCTATTGATGTGGTCAAATCACACAACACATCCAAGGTAAATTGTCACGCCACATAACACACCCAAGGTGTGATTATTGTCTGTCATGTCACACAAATTGTTTAGTGTAAATGTAATACATCTAAGGCGAATGGTTATTTGACACTTGTAAGATAAACTGTTGATTGTTTACGTCACGTCACGTCACATAATACTCAATGATAAATCTGTTCCGTAATAGAATAGGTTATCAGTTATCAGTTATCAGTTATCAGTTGGGGTATCTTCGTTGCACTCCGGACATGTCCATAGGTGCTCAGATCCTCCCCCCAGCATATGCATCAGCGTCCGGTGGCTAATAGTGCCAGTTCTGTGTTGGTTGACGAGGCGCTTTGTTTTCCCGATGTACCTCTCGCGTCTGGCTGTGCCGATTCTTACTCCCAGGTCTTTCATCCTGGAAAGCGATGTGGAATCACTGGCGTCAAAATCCTCTGTTCTCGCCATATCTTTAAGGGCGTTAATAACATCGGCACGATCCATGGGCTGGCCATCTACAGGGGGTGCAGAGCCAGCCAATTTATCAGCTCGTTCATTTCCCTCGACTCCCGCATGTTCCGGGACGAAGATGAAGGTGACTTTGCGGACAACAGACTTCCGCAGCGACTCAGTCCACTGTCTACGTACAGATCCAGCTTCGACCTTCTGAATCATGCTCATTGAATCACTTAGTACACACACGTTGGTATAATGCTGTGATTCCAGCCATATGAAAGCCTGTGTAACTGCCATCACCTCCATCGTCATGCTGCTCGTGGTCATGGAGTGGGCACCACTGGATTCTTGAACGGTTCGGCCCGCTGAGCGGGCTGTAAATGCCCACGCACTTCTCTGCTGCTTTACAACAGATCCATCTGTATAGATGAGCACTTCGGGGCTATCTGAGTGATCATAGATGAGCGCGTTAACCTCTGCATTGACAGCGGCAGGGTTCTGCTCTTTGCACCGTCTGTCGAGTGTGATAATGCAGGAGAAGGTACACTTAAAAGCTGGAGGCACCGGCACCCATTCCTTGCCGGGGTTGATACTGGTAAGACTGCAGACCTGTCCGACGACATCTTCCGCCCGACCCATCCATGATTTGCCCCTCTTTAGCCTGTCACCCTTTTCTCTGAATACAGCGTCATGCAGAGGGTGCTGCTCATCTGCACTTATTTTTAAGTATGCACGAGCTCTCCAGATCTTGATCCTGTGTTCCATTGTCGGGAAGTCAAGGAGGTATCTCATTGCTACACAGCTGGTGTCTCTCGTGCAGCCCAAAATGATGCGCATAGGTATAGTTTTGTAAACCGCTTTGCATCTCTGTACAATGTTGAGGTAATGGAAGAATTCTTATTCTTCTGATTGTTCATGCCATGCGGTTTGGATGATCATGTTTGTCCACAGCTTTCTTTCTCGTGTACTGCCAATCTTTTCTGATGCTGATGTCTCTCCATGCCATAATGTCAGGTTGTCCAACATCTTCTCTCTGTCTTCCCTTCCTCTCTTTCCCTCCAACTTTTCTATTGTCACGGTGTATTCTATCTGTCCCCTTCTCATGACCTGCCCAATGAATGTGGAATATCTTCTTTTAGAGTAACCAGTCCTCTTTGCGAGTTATCTTCTTTCAAGATATCTTCATTGCTGTTGCTGTCCCCAACAGTGTTCTCATCATTCTTCTACAAAACCATATCTCAACAGTTTCCACATAATTCCTCACTAGTCTGCTGATCTCCCATGATTTGCTTACATACATTAGGACTTGTTCAACAGAGCTCCTAAAACAACAACCATTATTGGCCTTTCACCATATGTCATAATGTCATTCCCCTGTTTTCAGCTAACGAAAGAAGAAGAATTCCGCCCCCCCCCCCCTCCCCTTTTTCCAAAAATTGTCAGCCTCAAAAGTTGCATTTTTTATATTCACAATATTTTATTAATACACCAAATTAATCATATTACAATAAACAAACAGTGAAAACACCAAAGAATTGTCACTAAATACAAGACACCATAATGCCAGAAAAAGTGTGTTTCATCAAACACACGATCAATAGAACACCAGGATATTGTGCCTGTAGCCATTTTGAGTCTGCCAATCGGTGGTCTTAATCCCTCCCCCCCCCCCCCCTTCTTTGAGGGATGCGATAGAAGGATGTGATAGGGGGATTTAACAGAGGAATGTAATATAGGAATGTAATATAGGAATGTAATAGAAGGATTTTCAGAGAAATTTAATAGAGTCATTTAATAGAGGAATTTCATAGCGTGATTTAATAGAGGGATTTTCAGAGAAATTTAATAGAGGGATTTGACAGCTGTATTTTCTTGTCCCACGTCTGCTGGTTCAGGACATTTTGAAAGGGGATGTTTTAATGTGTCGTCTACCTAAAGAGTGTGCTTGAATGGAATGTTGTCTGTGGGTAATATATGTGGGTTTTGTGGAGGGGTGTGCATGATGTTCATTGTATGTTGTGTGGTGGTGGTGTTCATTGTGTGTTATTCATTGTGTGTTGTGTGATGTTCATTGTGTGTTGCGTGGTGTTCATTGTGTAATGTGTGATGTTAATAGTGTGATGTGTGATGTTCATTGTCTATTGTGTGATGTTCATTGTGTGATGTGTGATGTTCATTGTATGTTGTGTGATGTTCATTGTGTGATGTGTGATGTTCATTGTGTGTTGTGTGATGTTCATTATGTTGTGTGATGTTCATTATGTTGTGTGGTGTTCATTGTGTGATGTGTGATGTTCACTGTGTGTTGTGTGATGTTCATTATGTTGTGTGATGTTCATTGTGTGTTATGTGATGTTCATTGTGTTTTGTGTTATGTTTTTGGGTGCTGTGTGATTTTCATTGTGTGCTGTTCATCGGGAGTTTTGTGATGTTTATTGGGTGTTGTGTAATGTTCACTGTGTGATGTTCACTGTGTAATGTTCACTGTGTGATGTTCATTTTGGGTATTTAGTGATTTTCATTGCATGACCTTAATCTGATGTTTGCTTTTTTCTTGTTTTGATCTCCAGCATAAAAGAGCACCTTAGATTTATGTTTATTTCTTATATGTATTTCTTAGAATATTTTACAACAAGAGGTCACACACACCGACACTCACTCTTTCTCTCACTCACTCACACACTCTCTCTCTCTCTCTCTCTCTCTCTCTCTCTCTCTCTCTCTCTCTCACTCTCACTCTGTCTCTGTCTCTCACTCTCTCACTCTCTCACTCACTGACTCTTTCACACACTAACTCACTCACTCACCCACTCACTACCATACTTATACATATATCTAATATTTACATAACAACTACTCAATCTGTGTTATTTATTCATTGTCTTTTTCTTACACTCTGATGTGTGAAGTGCATTGTGTTTATTCTGCTAACATATATAATTTGTTTGTTATATTGTTCACAACAATGCATTCGCTTAGTGAGTTTAACCACACAAGCCACCAACAATAGATTGAACGATTTGTTGCCTGGTATATTTAACTGCATCTCATCAGGTGCATTATGCAGATTTATATAAATTTATATCGAAAGACTGTGTTTTAAATTTGTGATTACTATGGGGATAACAAATGCTTCACACACGAACAGTATCAGTGACTGTCTTTTAAATATTTCAGAAAAATAATAACTCATTTATTCACTTAATATGATGTATGTTTTTCAGCCGCTGTTTTTGTACCTGGCTTACCAGTCCGTGCATGATCCTCTGCAAGTTCCAGCAAAATATGAAAATAGGTACAGAAACATCACAAACCGAGACAGACGTATCTACGCAGGTGAGACAACTTTATCTCGCGAACGCATTGTATACCAAGATATTATAAATATGACCATACTACATTTAGTCAGCTGACATCATTGTGACAGCAGCAGACGTGATCGCAGCATGGGTGACATAGCTACATTCATAATTAGTATACTACAGGGACAATCCGCATTCCTTCACTCGGAAACAAGCCGACAGAGGCAAGACACATAATTCCTCAGTGAGACATCAATGCTTACAACAACATTGATTTCAATCAATCAATCCAATTAACAATCAGACATTTGGTCAAACATGAATGAACGAATTCATCAATTAATTTATCAATCACTCAGTCCGTCAACGAGTCACTTAAACAATTGATAAATCTGCCAATAAGCCAGTCAAATGATTGATCAATCAATGAGTCTACCAAGCAGTCAACACGCCAATCAAACAATTGATCAATAATAAGTCAGTCAGCCAGTCAAGCAACTGATCAATCAATCTGTCAATCAATCAGTCAGTCTGTCAGTCAATACAAGGTATATCAGTCAGTCAGTCATTATATCCCACGCAACTCACAAGACGGTAACCATTACTCAGAATCAAAGCATTTTAATATTCGTCATCATCATCCAGTGGCTGTCCTGTACAGAACTTTAACTCCATATCAGTCTTCCAAAATGTCTCTCTATCATAAGCTAAATGTCCTGCCCCTGGTGCTGTCATATGTCAATATATCTCCATCATAAGCCAGACATCCTGTCTCTGTCACTGTCATGTGTCAGTTATCACATCTTGAATATAATCTACCCTGTCATTTTCCTTCTATGCTTCTCCGGTACACCTCCCTCCATAATAATTCTTTCCAGACACTCATGCATGCCTTTTCACATGCCAAACATGTGTAGTTTTTCCTAATTTTATTTGTCTTAAAAACCAGATTTCTTTATTACTGAGCCCTTGTTGGGTAAATCTGTTTGTTCTCTTGTTTGTGTGATGAACACAATTTATACTCTTTAATACATTCAACTGCCCAAATGAGCTTTTCAGCTGATTTGTTTCAATACCTGTATATCGCTACAGAAAACAAGCAATCTCTTAGTACTTTGACTGTTATTGTTCTATCTGTTACAGTCTATAAAGTTTTAAGTAGTTTAGTTTTTGTTGTACATTGTTTCTTCTTTTCAATGTGTGTCGTCACATTTTCAATGTTCTCTCTCGGTTGATAAATATAGATTAACTAACAATGATTGTCAAAAAGGGGCTAATGAAACTAGAACATTATATACAACAATAAGAAAGAGACAAACCGCTTTCTTTGGTAATGTGATGACAAGAGAGGCATTGGAGAACATCGTAACAACTGGAAAGATCGAGGGGAAGAGAGTTAGAGGTGGACCAAGAGAAATGTTTCTGGATGGACTGAAAGTGGCAAAGAGGAATATCATCAGCAGAGTTGATGTAGAACACCAAGGAACGCGATCTGTGGAGAGACATGAATCCTATGCCAGCTGGCAGGGCCTTTGATGATGATGATATATATATATATATTCTTTTATCGGCTGATATATTTATTTTTGTTGCATTGAGATAAAGCCACTGAAATACAATGCTACACGGTCGTGCGCGTCCCATTCGCACTGCGAGCGCTATCAAGACAAGTCACCTGAACAAGTCAAGAAGCCTGATACGGGGGAGGAAAATGGCACGTTGCGAGAACACCAAGAAACACGCGGTATCAAAGATGTGCAGTGTAGTAGCCGACAAGAAGACGAGCGGAGTGAACTTACGGCGAGCTGCAGTAAACAACAAGAACCTCAAGCATCCTTTAACGAAGCTACCACGAGGAAGAAAGATGACAACCCACTGCAAACAAGTGACAAGCTTACTGAGACGCAGAGAGAGAAGAAAGACACCAGAGTCGGAAACACTGACTCACCGACAAGCAAGTGGGTTGTCAAACGAATCCAAACGGAGCTGGCAGACCAAGAAATCCTGAAACAGCTACAAGATGAGAATCTCCACATCCGATTCTTGACGGCGGAGCGGCTACTCACCTACTAAAAGATTTCTACAACCTTGGCGGTGGTGACGACAGAGGGCAGCGAGATGCCGATAAAAGTATCAATCAACAAGAGAATGTAGCAGCCAGAGAGATTCATCCCTAGAGTCAACCAATGTTCCAGATGCCAGAGGGCCGTCCACAGCAGAGCAATATGTCGCAGTAAGACGGAAATCTGCCGGTACTGCACCGATCACCACGCCTTCAAGGAATGCCCGCTGGCCAAGCTGGACACGGACTTCCGAGCACCCAACAACAAGAGAAAGTGCGCCAACTGCCTGGGCAAGCATGGAGCAAGATACCTGGGCTGTCCTTACCTGCAACGACACAGAGACGTATTAAAGCTCGCCATCAACACAAAAACACCATACAACGAAGCAATGCGGAGGTGCGAGACAGTCACGGGTATATCACAAGCTGAAAGAGATCAACTGCAAAAACAGATAGACGAGTTGAAGAAACAAGTCAAGGCACTGCTGACGCCGACGCCGACCAGCGACAAGGATAAACTACTGGCGGAAATGAAAGAGATCCAGCAAAACATCAAGCAAGAAGTAGAACATATGACACTGATTAAGAAGGAGAACGAAGAAATCCTACAAACCATTAAATTAGAGCGAGAACTACAGAAAGCTGAAATGGGAATATCCCGAAACAAAACAACAGAAGTCGTACAAGAACTCACAGAGAAACCGCACGAAGAAAACCAAGAGATCGAGCCTCAACCGCAAGCTACAGCCAGCAGCCCGACTGTGACGCCCGAGGCAGACAAAGGGAAACAAATATCTCGCCATACATCCGAAGAAAACCGAGATGAGCACCCTGATGACGGCACGGAGAGACCACGGGAACCTACCTTGGAGGAGCTACTAGCAGATGCAAGAGTGGAGGAACTCAGGCACCAGGAATTCAAAAAGTGTTGGGATAAAAGAGAAGGGAAGAAACCCAAGAAACTCAGGAGACTAGTAGAATATCCAACTAAATACTATGAACCTGATTTTGCCGACTATTCGTACTACATAGAAGACGAAGAGATCATCACATGGCTGACCGCAAAGGAAAAAATCGAATGGCAACAGAAGCTCAAACTCGAAAAAGGAAAAAGGCGCAAGGAGGAAAATGAAAACATCGATAAGCTCCTAAAGAAAATACACAAAAAGGAGGTCCAAAAAAAAACACAAATAAATAAAAAGTCCTTTTAAGGACTGCAACCAGTCAAGCCCAACGAGCAAGGAGCCTTCACTAACAAAAGATACCACAAAAGGAGACGAGCACAAAGGATAGCTACCGACCGCCCCCCCCCCCCCCAGCTGACGTCACAGCCACAAACAAACAGAACCTGTCTGGATCAAGACTAATTCGTAAGTGCGCACAAGACGAACTAGGGTGAATGAACCCACAAAAACCACGGACCTCAACAATAACCACAGCTGAAAGGCGCAGGTTGAACGAGGCCGAATTTGGATTTTTTGTTTTAAAAATTGGAATTGAAATTGGAATTGTTACATTTTCAGGTATGGTCTCAGCCCTGGATGAGGGTGTAGCCAACTTAACCCAGGCACTGAAAGACAAGGGACTCTGGGACAATACCGTCTTGATATTTTCTACAGGTGAGATTCTTTCTGTGATTATCATATATCAGGGGTCGGCAACCTTTATGTAGTGTTGTGCCGAATCAATGTTACAAAGTCCTTCAGGGTGCCAACATAAGTCCACCCTGGACTAATCCATCTGTTTTTGTCTAAAAGATTGAAAACAGCATATGTCAAATGCTTGGCTTTTTAGACATTTTAATAGCACTGTATTTCCTAGTAATAATGTTGGTTGTGAGATGGTCGGGAGAGAAAGAAAGGACAGGAGTGAAACATCATCAAAGTCATTCATTGCTGCTCCACACTCATACAGTTTGCATCAGATCGGACATACATACCTATCCCGTCAAACAACTTCATTTTGAAGTGATGTAAAAATAAGAAGAGCTTTAAAAGTGCTCATTTCTATTTCATTACAAATTCGGATTTTACAATGAGATGACGTATTGTATTTTAATTCATGTACCGTGCTTGACACATGTGTCGTAGGTTGCTGGCATATGCCATAGAGCATTATAGAGAAATTGTAAATGAGACAGTGTAAAAACCTGGAGACATCACTAGCAGAGATGGTCAGTTATCTCCTGGATGTTGTGTGTTATGGTTGGCTTCATGTCATACAGTTGTCACAGATTTGTGAAACCCTGAAATTGTTTAAAAGAATGATACCGTTCTGATGGGAACTGCCTATTAAACATGATCATTGATCATATTTACACAGCAATATCTTCAAAAAATGTATTCCCTTAGTGAATTTAAACAAACACAAACAATAGTTTCCAAGATTTACTACCTGGCTCCACGTTCAAACAGTATCAGAGACTGTGTGTTATCTATTTCATCCAAAATATGATTTGTCTTTTCACTTCATACGATATATAATTTTACAGTGTGCACCTGATGAGATAGCCGGTCTCTCTGGCTGAGGGGTTACAACACTTTCTCCGTAATTCCGTTTGTCACGCAGCCTCGTAGCGGGAGCGAGCTGGGAGCGGTTCGTCCCCCACTGGTGACTTGCGGGACACTGAGTCGGCCGCTCAGAGAGCAATGGCAAACTACTGAGCGTAATCTTGCCAAGAAA
Organism: Cepaea hortensis; assembly: GCA_963921405.1. Classification (NCBI taxonomy): domain Eukaryota; kingdom Metazoa; phylum Mollusca; class Gastropoda; order Stylommatophora; family Helicidae; genus Cepaea; species Cepaea hortensis. The sequence continues at coordinate 18,876,231 of OY992884.1, read as the reverse complement.
TCAACAGACAGCTGAAAGATGCTGCTGTTGACAGCGATGTCCTGTAAAGGATATGCGAATTTTAAAAAAAACAAAAAAAAACCTGATGAAATGCAGCAAAATATGCCAGGCAATGAATCAGCAATATCTTTGTGTAGAGCTGTACTTGTATGCAGGACACAAATAGGTTCATTTAATAAATCATGTTTGTAAAATTATTGTAAGTCAGCCAAGATGTAATGAAATAAACAAATGCAAACAATGCAGAATTAAGCCAAGACTGAGTTAATCTGAGTCAAGATCCGATATCAAAGTACCAGTTTTAGTCGATTTTGTCTGTCGTTTCTTGGAGTCCCAAGGAGTCTCTGTGGCCAAGAGGTCAAGTCGTTTGACTCGGGCCGTCTCCTTCGGTTCATCAGTGAATTTTTTCGGAGACCCCTGATGATCGTCGCTGGAGCTACGGAGTTTTGTGCGACGCTTTCCGCGCTGCGGAAAGAGACTGGGCCATGTGGGATAAAAACCCGATGCAATGAAGTCGACCCTGTCGACTTTTAAGCGACTTTTTTTTTCGTGGAGTCCTAATTGTCAGTCAGATCCTCTGGCCACACCCTACCGCGCCATTCTCTCCAGATGATGATGATTTATCTGTTCATCCACACTATACACGCGATCCCACAGGGCCCTGACCACATCTGTCTTATCATGCACCAATACCCCACCCAGTGTTGCAGACCCAGCCAATCTGTCCACCTACTCGTTCCCCACCACACCAGCATGTCTTGGGGAAAAGATCCAACGGATGAACTCTATCTTTAATTTTTAAATTGAAGCCTGCCACTCTGCACGCAGCATGACTGTCTTCGTTTCTCAGCATGCTCTGTGAGTCTTTTACAGTCACTACATGTGTGGGATGTTTGTCCTCGGGTCACAGGAACACCACTGTGATTTCATCCACCTCCATTCCTAGAGGTGCAATGGAATAAACAGGTGCTCATTTTGCAATATACACAGACAAATAAATGCAACAAGATGAGAATATTTGGGAGTCATACAATCAAGTAATCATGCATTTAATTAACACACAGCAATTGGACTATAGCCGGCTCCATGGCCGAGGAGTTAGCAGCTTTCTCCGCTAACCCCGAATACTCTCGTCACGTGACGCGACAAGAATTAGCAGTGGTTCGAATCGCAAAAGTGACTTATGAGAGTATGGAGCCGGTCGCTCAGAAAGTCGTGGCGTGCTGATGAGCGTAATCTAGCCTAGGAATCAACATACAGCTGAAAGATGCTGGTGTTGACCGCAATATCCTGAAACAGGATGGAAACGCGAAAAAAAAAAAAAAAAAAAAAATTGGACTATAACTCTTTTCCAGTAGGGAACTCTTCATACAGTAAGATTGATTCTTTCTACTTTGCTCCCATTAGAGTGTCCGGCAATTATATATTAACTATGTATTAGGAGCGTTCATTTGAAATCCGTACAGTCTCATTCCAGTATGTAGCTATTATAACAGAATAGACAGTCTCATTCCGCATGTAGCTATTATAACAGAATAGACAGGCTCATTCCAGTATGTAGCTATTATAACAGAATAGACAGTCTCATTCCGCATGTAGCTATTATAACAGAATAGACAGGCTCATTCCAGTATGTAGCTATTATAACAGAATAGACAGTCTCATTCCAGCATGTAGCTATTATAACAGAATAGACAGTCTCATTCCTCATGTAGCTATTATAACAGAATAGACAGTCTCATTCCGCATGTAGCTATTATAACAGAATAGACAGTCTCATTCCTCATGTAGCTATTATAACAGAATAGACAGTCTCATTCCTCATGTAGCTATTATAACAGAATAGACAGTCTCATTCCAGCATGTAGCTATTATAACAGAGTAGACAATCTCATTCCGCATGTAGCTCGAAATTGTTTTTACTGTTCAGGATAGAGAGAGACCACACATTGTCAAGTAAATGTGTCAGGAAGTAAAACTGAAACAGAATAAGTTGAAGTAACAAGCGATAAGGTTAAAGAAAGAACTGTTGGTGGAATGTTGGAGAAAAATTTACGTGAATAGAACTGTTGATGCAATGTTGGAGAAAAATGACTTGGATAGGACTATTGATGTAAAGATGGAGAAAAATGGCTTGGATAGAACTGTTGATGGGATGTTGGAGAAAAATCACTTGGATAGAACTGCTGATGCAATGATGGAGCAAAATGACTTGAACAGAGTGGATTATTGTACAATAGTCTGGGCCAGTAGGAGTGACAGATTTTCTCACATTTGCATTTCAGATAACGGTGGCGAAATTCATGCAGGAGGAAACAACTACCCGCTTCGAGGATGGAAGCATTCGCTTTGGGAGGGAGGTTTGCATGGTGTTGGTTTTGTGGCTGGAGGGGCACTGAAACAAAGTGGAGCTGTCAGTCAAGAGTTAATTCATGTTTCTGATTGGTTCCCTACTTTAATTAGACTAGCTGGTGGAAATTTGAATGGAACCAAGCCATTGGATGGCGTTGACCAATGGGATACAATCAGGTAATGTAGACATTTACAAATTTAAGTCATATGTTGAAACATGCACGTTTCTTTTTTTTCTAGTTTTAAATCTTTAACAATTTTAATTTTAAAAACATCTTACCTGTGTGTAATCATGCAAACATTGGCAGTAACCAATACCTTGAATTAGCTTGAACTGCGGAAGTACTCACATACTCATGTATCATGAGTGACTCGATGACCATGCTGAAGTACTCACACACACACGTATCATGAGTGACTCAATGACCATCCTGAAGAAGATCCAGTCTGCTCTAAGATGACATGAGTGCCTCGACACACTGAGCACATAACATTTAGTAAAACTAACTTGTTTATATGTACCAGGCCACACAAGCATGAAAGGTAATAATTAAGCCTATAGACTGGCAGAAATGGTGGTGACTGAGGAGGGAAGGGCTGTGAATCATAAATGCTGGACGACTTTAAGAATGCCGGAGGCACAAGACATTGAATTACTTAACACGGAACTGCTGCGGTAAGTTGCTATAGTTATTAGAGATGTCCAGGAGATCAGTTGCAACAGCTGGCGGGTGTGTTAAGAAGATCAGTTGCTATTGCTGGCGGGGATGTGCAGGAGATCAGTTGCCCTTTGTCCCCTTTTAGAGCATAGGTCCTCTCTGTCGCTCTTTGTCCCCTATTAGAGCATAGGTCCTCTCTGTCGCTCTTTGTCCCCTATTGGGGCATAGGTCCTCTCTGTCGCTCTTTGTCCCCTATTGGGGCATAGGTCCTATCTGTCGCTCTTTGTCCCCTATTAGAGCATAGGTCCTCTCTGTCCCTCTTTGTCCCCTATTAGAGCATAGGTCCTCTCTGTCGCTCTTTGTCCCCTATTGGGGCATAGGTCCTCTCTGTCGCTCTTTGTCCCCTATTAGAGCATAGGTCCTCTCTGTCGCTCTTTGTCCCCTATTAGAGCATAGGTCCTCTCTGTCGCTCTTTGTCCCCTATTGGGGCATAGGTCCTCTCTGTCCCTCTTTGTCCCCTATTGGGGCATAGGTCCTCTCTGTCGCTCTTTGTCCCCTATTAGAGCATAGGTCCTCTCTGTCCCTCTTCGTCCCCTATTAGAGCATAGGTCCTCTCTGTCGCTCTTTGTCCCCTATTGGGGCATAGGTCCTCTCTGTCGCTCTTTGTCCCCTATTAGAGCATAGGTCCTCTCTGTCCCTCTTTGTCCCCTATTAGAGCATAGGTCCTCTCTGTCGCTCTTTGTCCCCTATTGGGGCATAGGTCCTCTCTGTCGCTCTTTGTCCCCTATTGGGGCATAGGTCCTTTCTGTCGCTCTTTGTCCCCTATTGGGGCATAGGTCCTCTCTGTCCCTCTTTGTCCCCTATTGGGGCATAGGTCCTCTCTGTCCCTCGTTGTCCCCTATTGGGGCATAGGTCCTCTCTGTCGCTCTTTGTCCCCTATTAGAGCATAGGTCCTCTCTGTCCCTCGTTGTCCCCTATTGGGGCATAGGTCCTCTCTGTCGCTCTTTGTCCCCTATTGGGGCATAGGTCCTCTCTGTCGCTCTTTGTCCCCTATTGGGGCATAGGTCCTCTCTGTCCCTCGTTGTCCCCTATTAGAGCATAGGTCCTCTCTGTCCCTCGTTGTCCCCTATTGGGGCATAGGTCCTCTCTGTCCCTCTTTGTCCCCTATTAGAGCATAGGTCCTCTCTGTCCCTCTTTGTCCCCTATTGGGGCATAGGTCCTCTCTGTCGCTCTTTGTCCCCTATTGGGGCATAGGTCCTCTCTGTCCCTTTTTGTCCCCTATTGGGGCAAAGGTCCTCTCAGTCCCTAGTTGTCCCCTATTGGGGCAAAGGTCCTCTCAGTCCCTCTTTGTCCCCTATTGGGGCATAGGTCCTCTCTGTCCCTCGTTGTCCCCTATTGGGGCATAGGTCCTCTCTGTCCCTCTTTGTCCCCTATTAGGGCATAGGTCCTCTCTGTCCCTCTTTGTCCTCTATTGGGGCATAGGTCCTCTCTGCCGCTCTTTGTCCCCTATTAGAGCATAGGTCCTCTCTGTCCCTCTTTGTCCCCTATTGGGGCATAGGTCCTCTCTGTCGCTCTTTGTCCCCTATTGGGGCATAGGTCCTATCTGTTCCTCTTTGTCCCCTATTTGGGCATAGGTCCTCTCTGTCCCTCTTTGTCCCTTATTGGGGCATAGGTCCTCTCTGTCGCTCTTTGTCCCCTATTGGGGCATAGGTCCTCTCTGTCCCTCTTTGTCCCCTATTGGGGCATAGGTCCTCTCAGTCGCTCTTTGTCCCCTATTGGGGCATAGGTCCTCTCTGTCCCTCTTTGTCCCCTATTAGAGCATAGGTCCTCTCTGTCGCTCTTTGTCCCCTATTAGAGCATAGGTCCTCTCTGTCGCTCTTTGTCCCCTATTGGGGCATAGGTCCTCTCTGTCCCTCTTTGTCCCCTATTGGGGCATAGGTCCTCTCTGTCGCTCTTTGTCCCCTATTAGAGCATAGGTCCTCTCTGTCCCTCTTTGTCCCCTATTAGAGCATAGGTCCTCTCTGTCGCTCTTTGTCCCCTATTGGGGCATAGGTCCTCTCTGTCGCTCTTTGTCCCCTATTGGGGCATAGGTCCTCTCTGTCGCTCTTTGTCCCCTATTAGAGCATAGGTCCTCTCTGTCCCTCTTTGTCCCCTATTAGAGCATAGGTCCTCTCTGTCGCTCTTTGTCCCCTATTGGGGCATAGGTCCTCTCTGTCGCTCTTTGTTCCCTATTGGGGCATAGGTCCTCTCTGTCGCTCTTTGTCCCCTATTGGGGCATAGGTCCTCTCTGTCCCTCTTTGTCCCCTATTGGGGCATAGGTCCTCTCTGTCCCTCGTTGTCCCCTATTGGGGCATAGGTCCTCTCTGTCGCTCTTTGTCCCCTATTGGGGCATAGGTCCTCTCTGTCGCTCTTTGTCCCCTATTGGGGCATAGGTCCTCTCTGTCCCTCGTTGTCCCCTATTAGAGCAGAGGTCCTCTCTGTCCCTCGTTGTCCCCTATTGGGGCATAGGTCCTCTCTGTCCCTCTTTGTCCCCTATTAGAGCATAGGTCCTCTCTGTCCCTCTTTGTCCCCTATTGGGGCATAGGTCCTCTCTGTCGCTCTTTGTCCCCTATTGGGGCATAGGTCCTCTCTGTCCCTCTTTGTCCCCTATTGGGGCAAAGGTCCTCTCAGTCCCTCGTTGTCCCCTATTGGGGCAAAGGTCCTCTCAGTCCCTCTTTGTCCCCTATTGGGGCATAGGTCCTCTCTGTCCCTCGTTGTCCCCTATTGGGGCATAGGTCCTCTCTGTCCCTCTTTGTCCCCTATTGGGGCATAGGTCCTCTCTGTCCCTCTTTGTCCCCTATTAGAGCATAGGTCCTCTCTGTCCCTCTTTGTCCCCTATTGGGGCATAGGTCCTCTCTGTCGCTCTTTGTCCCCTATTGGGGCATAGGTCCTATCTGTTCCTCTTTGTCCCCTATTTGGGCATAGGTCCTCTCTGTCCCTCTTTGTCCCTTATTGGGGCATAGGTCCTCTCTGTCGTTCTTTGTCCCCTATTGGGGCATAGGTCCTCTCTGTCCCTCTTTGTCCCCTATTGGGGCATAGGTCCTCTCAGTCGCTCTTTGTCCCCTATTGGGGCATAGGTCCTCTCTGTCCCTCTTTGTCCCCTATTAGAGCATAGGTCCTCTCTGTCGCTCTTTGTCCCCTATTAGAGCATAGGTCCTCTCTGTCGCTCTTTGTCCCCTATTGGGGCATAGGTCCTCTCTGTCCCTCTTTGTCCCCTATTGGGGCATAGGTCCTCTCTGTCGCTCTTTGTCCCCTATTAGAGCATAGGTCCTCTCTGTCCCTCTTTGTCCCCTATTAGAGCATAGGTCCTCTCTGTCGCTCTTTGTCCCCTATTGGGGCATAGGTCCTCTCTGTCGCTCTTTGTCCCCTATTAGAGCATAGGTCCTCTCTGTCCCTCTTTGTCCCCTATTAGAGCATAGGTCCTCTCTGTCGCTCTTTGTCCCCTATTGGGGCATAGGTCCTCTCTGTCGCTCTTTGTCCCCTATTGGGGCATAGGTCCTCTCTGTCGCTCTTTGTCCCCTATTGGGGCATAGGTCCTCTCTGTCCCTCTTTGTCCCCTATTGGGGCATAGGTCCTCTCTGTCCCTCTTTGTCCCCTATTGGGGCATAGGTCCTCTCTGTCGCTCTTTGTCCCCTATTGGGGCATAGGTCCTCTCAGTCCCTCGTTGTCCCCTATTGGGGCAAAGGTCCTCTCAGTCCCTGTTTGTCCCCTATTGGGGCATAGGTCCTCTCTGTCCCTCGTTGTCCCCTATTGGGGCATAGGTCCTCTCTGTCCCTCTTTGTCCCCTATTGGGGCATAGGTCCTCTCTGTCCCTCATTGTCCCCTATTGGGGCATAGGTCCTCTCTGTCGCTCTTTGTCCCCTATTAGAGCATAGGTCCTCTCTGTCCCTCTTTGTCCCCTATTGGGGCATAGGTCCTCTCTGTCGCTCTTTGTCCCCTATTGGGGCATAGGTCCTATCTGTTCCTCTTTGTCCCCTATTTGGGCATAGGTCCTCTCTGTCCCTCTTTGTCCCTTATTGGGGCATAGGTCCTCTCTGTCGCTCTTTGTCCCCTATTGGGGCATAGGTCCTCTCTGTCCCTCTTTGTCCCCTATTGGGGCATAGGTCCTCTCAGTCGCTCTTTGTCCCCTATTGGGGCATAGGTCCTCTCTGTCCCTCTTTGTCCCTATTGGGGCATAGGTCCTCTCAGTCCCTCTTTGTCCCCTATTGGGGCATAGGTCCTCTCAGTCCCTCTTTGTCCCCTATTGGGGCATAGGTCCTCTCATCTGTCGCTCTTTGTCCCTATTGGGGCATAGGTCCTCTCTGTCCCTCTTTGTACCCTATTGGGGCATAGGTCCTCTCATCTGTCGCTCTTTGTCCCTATTGGGGCATAGGTCCTCTCAGTCCCTCTTTGTCCCCTATTGGGGCATAGGTCCTCTCAGTCCCTCTTTGTCCCCTATTGGGGCATAGGTCCTCTCATCTGTCGCTCTTTGTCCCTATTGGGGAATAGGTCCTCTCTGTCCCTCTTTGTACCCTATTGGGGCATAGGTCCTCTCATCTGTCGCTCTTTGTCCCCTATTGGGGAATAGGTCCTCTCTGTCCCTCTTTGTACCCTATTGGGGCATAGGTCCTCTCATCTGTCGCTCTTTGTCCCCTATTGGGGCATAGGTCCTCTCATCTGTCGCTCTTTGTCCCCTATTGGGGAATAGGTCCTCTCTGTCGCTCTTTGTACCCTATTGGGGCATAGGTCCTCTCATCTGTCGCTCTTTGTCCCCTATTGGGGCATAGGTCCTCTCATCTGTCGCTCTTTGTCCCCTATTGGGGAATAGGTCCTCTCTGTCCCTCTTTGTACCCTATTGGGGCATAGGTCCTCTCATCTGTCCCTCTTTGTCCCCTATTGGGGCATAGGTCCTCTCAGTCCCTCTTTGTACCCTATTGGGGCATAGGTCCTCTCATCTGTCGCTCTTTGTCCCCTATTGGGGAATAGGTCCTCTCTGTCCCTCTTTGTCCCCTATTGGGGCATAGGTCCTCTCTGTCGCTCTTTGTCCCCTATTGGGGCATAGGTCCTCGACCAACTCACTCCCTAGCCTCCCATCCTTAGCTGTCTCGTGCAGCATCCGTCCGTGTCCTCCCTATATTGATAATTTCTGTCTCTACTTCAACTTCTGTTGTTAGATCTACCTCTATTTCTTTTGTCCGTGGGGATTCTCAACAAAGTATTTTCTATTTATGCTATTTTCAGGTTTTCTCTATGTCTGTCCTATCCAGCGCATGAGGCAGACCGATAACAACTGTACAGTAGTTAGGGAGAATAAGACTGAGGAGGAGAAAAGTCAAAGGCAGAAAATTTGCATGAGGAGATGAGGAACGGAATTATACAAAGACCTTTAAAGTTTAGAATTCTTCAAAATAATACAACTGATGTATTTCTTTATTCAAGCAATGGACTCCCCTCAAAGCGCACAGTTCTGCTCCACAACATCGACATCCTGGAACCAAAGAAAGGGGTGCGTCTGCACAACACCACCTGGGACACCCGGGTCAGGGCAGCTATCAGAGTCGGGGACTACAAGCTGATCACCGGAGACCCAGGAAATGGCAGCTGGATCCCTGCACCTGATGGTCATCAGTACTCTGTACCTGGTAGGTATCACATTTCTTAGTACACTACTATCAGGTGGCAGGTTAGGATTATCATGCCACAGATGTTTCTGTGGAGTATTAATGGGGCAGAATGGCCTGATGGTAAGGCATCCGCCTCTAACTCATGCAGACGAGGATCATCTTGCAGTGTGGACTGTTTGGATTTTCACATAAGACAAGTATAGTATCCTTCCCTCGATCATGGGGAAGTGGATCGGATGTCTAACTTCCTCAGGCATTGTAAATGTTACAAATCCTTAGCCAGTTGGAAATAGAAAACATGTGACTTGTAGTCCATGTGGTGTTGATGATTATGTCTGTACATAGTCTTCTGTCTTGTGCACTGCCAGTCATTTCTGATACTGATGTTCCTCCATGCCATGATGTCAAACTGTTGATCATTTCCTCTCTCGGTCTCCCCCAGCCTCACCTTCCCTCCAACTTTCCTGCTGTCACGATGTATTCTAACTTTCACCTTCTCATGACATGCCCAAAGAATGTGGACTGTCTTCTTCTGATGTGATTAATCAGTTCTTTCTGTGAGTTAACTTCTTTCAAGATGTCTTCATTACTCTTTGTATCCATCAACAGCGATCCATCCATCATTCTTCTGTCGTCTTCGTCTTCGTTCCTCTGTCAAGGAAAGCGTATCACACCTGTATTTGTATAAGATTTACTTCCTCTATACAGACTACATCCGAGATAAAGGGCTCTGTCTACCCATGGCTTGGGTTTCCTTTCTAACAATTTTGCCAGGGCAGCAGTCTAAAGGCCTGGACTTTGTAATTTCCGGCTTCTGTGGGATTTTTATACAGCCAATACTAATAGTATGAAATGTGTCCTGTCAATACAGCATCAACACTGACAGTACATTAGTTCTCCTAGCAGCACAGCATCAAAACTATCAGTTATCAGTTATCAGTTGGGGTATCTTCATTGCACTCCGGACAGGTCCATAGGTGCTCAAATCCTCCCCCAGCATATGCATCAGCGTCCGGTGGCTAATAGTGCCAGTTCTGTGTTGGTTGACGAGGCGTCTTGTTTTCCCGATGTACCTCTCGCGTCTGGCTGTGCCGATTCTTACTCCCAGGTCTTTCATCCTGGACAGCGATGTGGATTCACTGACGTCAAAGTCCACTGTTCTCGCCATATCTTTAAGCACGTTAATAACATCGGCACGATCCATGGGCTGGCCATCTACAGGGGGTGCAGAGCCAGCCAATTTATCAGCTCGTTCATGTTCCTCGACTCCCGCATGTCCCGGGACGAAGATGAAGGACAACAGACTTCCGCGGCGACTCAGTCCACTGTCTACGTACAGATCCAGCTTCGACCTTCTGAATCATGTTCATTGAGTCACTTAGTACACACAGGTTGGTATAATGTTGTGATTCCAGCCATATAAAAGCCTGGGTAACTGCCATCACCTCCATCGTCATGCTGCTCGTGGTCATAGAGTTGGCACCATTGGATTCTTGAAAGGTTCGTCCCGCTTAAAAGGCTGTAAATGCCCACGCACTTCTCTGCTGCTTTACAACAGATCCATCTGTATAGATAAGCACTTCGGGGCTATCTGAGTGTTCATATATGAGCGCGTTGACCTCTGCATTGACAGCGGCAGGGTTCTGCTCTCTGCACCGTCTGTCGAGTGTGATAATGCAGGAGAAATTGAACTTAAAAGCTTGAGGCACCGGCATCCATTCCTTGCCGGAGTTGATACTGGTAAGACTGTAGACCTGTCTGCGACATCTTCCGCCCGACCCATCCATGATTTGCCCCTCTTTAGCCTATCACCCTTTTCTCTGAATATAGTGCCATTGTCGGGAAGTCAAGGAGGTATCTCATTGCTACACAGCTGGATGCGCATGGCTTCGTTTTGTACCTTTTCAAGTCTTCCAATCTGTGTAGGGCTGACAGTGAGGAACCCCAGGGCATACTCGATGCGTGAAAGCACCAGTCCTTGGAACAGAAGTATTATCAGTCTTTGCTCGATATTGGCAGTCGACATGACTCTCATTGCTGTCAAACCTTTTCGAGCTTTCGTTATGACATAATCGACCTGATCTCTGAAGGACAGGCTACGATTAAGCCTCACGCCAAGATATGTCATTGACTGGGTTCTACTCAAAATGCTCCCATCCATTCTTACTGCCGGCAGGTCTGTGTTCACAATATGGTTGTTTAGGGAGAACACTATGAGGAAATTCGATCTAGTTCGCCCTGCATATCATTGGCAACAGCCTGTCTATCTCGACCCTCAGCAAATGACCTACCTTTCCCGTCCAACTGTTGTTCACTGATCGGCACCGTATACGCGTTGAATAGTACTGGTGACAGTGGTGAACCCTGCGGCAATCCTGGACATATCGTTATCGGCTCAGAAGACCAACTCGCGCATCTTAGCAGCACTTTCCTTTGGAGCAGAACTGCAGCTATCCATCGTATAAGGTGAGGGTGCACTTTCAGTCTGAGGAGGGTTTGCATCATGTGCTCGAAGGATACTCTACTGTATGCGTCCTCTAAGTCTATGGCGGCTGCACATGTCTCTTCTCTGACCTGAAATCCTTCGAAAACATCTTGAGCAAAGACAGCCGCATTCAGTTATGACTTTTTGTTACGTCTGTATCCTCCAAGTGTGGGCGGGAATCAGCCGAGGTGTTCCAAGTCACAAGATGCTCCCATCCATTCTTACTGCCGGTATGCATACCGCCTGACCTACCACTGTCTCCTGAAGAACATGCTGTGTTAGGGAAAGGTCTCAGTTTTGTCCCTCTACGCCCCCGCATGGACAGTCGCGCCATTCTGGAAGACGTCTCCAACTTCCACAGACGACTCCGCCTCAAGTACCACCACAAAGACAAGCCTGTCCTCAGTCCCACCCCACAGCTTCCAGACATTTTTCCATCTTCAACCAAATCCCGTTCCACATGGACCCCACCCCCCGGAGTTTCCAGCGCGCTTGACCTCTACATAGCCAACACACTCCATGAGATCAAGCAACTTTCTTTCCCTCGCTTGAAACGCTCCAACCTATCCCCTTCCGAATGGCGTGCCCTGTCTCAACTACAGCGCAGACAGGACATAGTCATCAAACCGGCGGATAAAGGGGGTGCGGTAGTTGTTTGGCAAAAAGATCTATATGTCGAGGAAGTCATGTCTCAACTTAATAAACCTGACAATTATTCACCCTGCACCGAAGACCCCACTCTCTCCTACAACCGGAAGATTCAAAACACCATCAAACAGCTCATACGTGAGGATGCCTTACCACCCAGTGCCACTTCACTTCACATCCATGACTCCGACTAGGGCAAACCCACCCTCTACATGCTGCCCAAAATACATAAACTTAAAAATCCTGGACGTCCGATAGTTTCTGCCTGCTCGTGCCCGACTGAACTATCTCAGCGTTTCTTGACAGGATTTTCCAACCTCTAGTTGCGAATCTCCCGTCATACATCAAGGATACAACGCATGCGTTACTTTCATTCAACTCTCTCCAACTGACTCCTGGGAACACATACAGACTATTCCTAATAGATGTATGTTCCCTCTATACCTCCATTCCTCACGCTGATGGCCTCAGGGCGCTACAGTTCTTTCTGGATCAACGCACAGATCAAGCCATCCCTACACGCACACTTGTGAGACTCGCTGAATTGGTCCTCACCAACAATTCCTTTGAGTTCAATGGCCACTACTTTGAACAAATCAGCGGTGTCGCCATGGGCACTAAAATGGGACCCAGCTACGCATGTGTATTTATGGGACATCTGGAACACCAGATTGAACTCAGCTATGATGGTCTTCTCCCTTCTTTTTACCGACGCTACATCGATGACGGCATAGGTCTCACTGACATGCCAGAGGCGGAACTGAACCGGTTCATTAATTATGTCAAGAACTTCCATCCATCGATCCAATTCACCTCAGAAATTTCCACCACCTCTGTCAATTTCCTTGACACCACCATCAAGTTAAACCCTACAGGCCTCACGACCTCCGTGTACTATAAACCTACTGATGCTCACGGTTTCCTCCTGTACAGCTCATCCCACCCCAAAAGCTGCAAAGATTCCATCCCATATTCCCAGCTACTCCGCCTTCGTCGCATCTGTCAGGATGATAATGACTTCCTCGAGAGAGCCCACGAAATGCTGGACTTTTTCCGCAGACGGTCCTACCCAGAGGACGTCTTGTCGACAGCTCTCTGTCGCATAACCCAGGTCTCGCGGGAAATGTCCCTCGCCAAGCATACGCGACCTCAGAACAATGAACCCAAGCTTATCCTCACCTTCCATCCACATGCCTATGCCATCAAGCAAATTTTCCTGAGACACTGGTCCATCTTGGAATCGGATACTACCACTCGTGAGGTATTCTCAAATGGCCCCAGGGTAATTTTCCGCCGTAACCAGAGCCTCAGAGACCACCTTGTGCACAGTCGCCTCCCCACGGTTACCTCATCCGTGGGCACCTTTGAATGCCATCGTAGGAACTGTCTGACATGCCCAAACGTTGTTCAGACACCAGAAATTGCATTTCCCCGAGGCACCTTCACCTTGAAAGATTGTTTCACCTGCACATCCCGCAATCTGATTTATGTTATCATCTGCAAACGATGTGACATGAAATACATTGGCCAAACGGGCAGACGTCTTGCGGATCGTTTTAGAGAACACCTCAGAGACATCAATCAGGGCGCTGACAAACCTGTCCCCAACCATTTCAATTCCTCCAACCACAATGGAGCCGACGATGCATGTGTCACCGCATTAAAACCCTGCTTCTCAAATAGCTGTGTCAGACTTAGAATTGAATGCCAGCTAATCAACAATCTGGGATGCATCCATCCGGCAGGAATGAATACTGTCGTGGACGCTACAGTATAACTGTGGCATCTTCCCCAATTGTTTACACTACCTATTACCGTGCTGTTCTCTCTCCCCCCCCCCCCCCCCCCGCGATATCTAGACCTAATTGTCCCCACATTTCTATGTTTTCATAGCAGACTATTCACATATTTTTGGCTACTCAAATCCTTTTTGGCAACCCATTTTCAATTCTGCGCCACGCGTTTTCGCAGCTGGCCTAGTCACATTTCCTGCCCCACATGTAAATATCAGGTTGTGCATCATAGTGATAGGTCGTGTGCTTGTGTTTCTGTCGTTGTTTATCTGTGTTGTCATTGACAAAGATTCTTAGAATCGAAACGTCTGTGTGTCTATTGTATGCGTTCGCGTGTTTTTTATCTTATTTCATTATTCATTTTTATTATATTTATTGAGTGCTTCTGATTTCGGATTTTTCACCTGTATTTCGCGACACGTGGATCTCCTTGTAAGGTATGTGCAACGTTTGTTAATGTTTAGTTCGTTTTTTTCTCGCAGGAATTTAAAATACCTATTTGTTTCCATTTCATCAAGTCACAAGCAAGTATATGTGCTACAATTTTCTCCAGTAGCTTGCCAGCAGTGTTCTGCATCGTAATGATTCTGTAGCCGCTTATCTTGGAATGGTCTCTGTTCGGTTTTGGCAGCGGCAGCAAGTAGCTGTGTAGCCATTCCTCTTTGATCTGACCCATCTAGATACTGGTGTTGAATTCTCTGGCCAGTTCTTCCATGGCATCATCTGACATCACCAGTAGGTCACCATATCGGATGCCGTATGGGCCTGGCGCGGTTTTATGTGATTTCTTGAGCATCTCACGTATTGTCTCAGCTGTGACTATGCATACTTCGCCTGTCCCGACCCCCTCGCACAACTGAGAGAGTGTCGTTGTGGTCCTCTGTCTGTCCCGACCCCCTCGCACAACTAAGAGAGTGTCGTTGTGGTCCTCTGTCTGTCCCGACCCCCTCGCACAACTGAGAGAGTGTCATTGTGGTCCTCTGTCTGTCCCGACCCCCTCGCACAACTGAGAGAGTGTCGTTGTGGTCCTCTGTCTGTCCCGACCCCCTCGCACAACTGAGAGAGTGTCGTTGTGGTCCTCTGTCTGTCCCGACCTCCTCGCACAACTGAGAGAGTGTCGTTGTGGTCCTCTGTCTGTCCCGACCCCCTCGCACAACTGAGAGAGTGTTGTTGTGGTCCTCTGTCTGTCCCGACCCCCTCGCACAACTGAGAGAGTGTTGTTGTGGTCCTCTGTCTGGCGGGCTCGTCTTTCTGGTCAGTCTGCTCTATCAACACTAGCGGTACATTAGTTCGCATATTACTACAACATCAACATTAGTAGTCCAATAGTTCTATCAATACAGCACCAGCGTTATTAGCATGATAGTCCTCCTCTGGATACAGCAATTATAATTGTACAATTGTTCTCCTAGCAATACAACATCAGTATTAGTAGTTCCTCTCAATGTAGTATCAACACTAGTAGTCAAATAGTTCTCCTCCACATCTTTGCAGCATTCACATAATTCCCCACTCGTCTGCCTTATATTGAAGCATCATTCTTAAATATTTTCAGATATGAATGAGTCCGCTGCTAAGAACGTCTGGCTGTTCAATATCACCGCTGATCCAAATGAACACAACGACTTATCAGATGCGAAACCTGATGTTGTTCTAACGCTGCTAGAGATGCTGACCCAGTTTAATAACACAGCAGTGCCCCCTCGCTATCCACCTTC
Organism: Cepaea hortensis; assembly: GCA_963921405.1. Lineage (NCBI taxonomy): Eukaryota > Metazoa > Mollusca > Gastropoda > Stylommatophora > Helicidae > Cepaea > Cepaea hortensis. The sequence continues at coordinate 18,860,934 of OY992884.1, read as the reverse complement.
AGACCCACGATGTAATCCAGCATTGCATAATGGGGTTTGGGGCCCATGGGAGTAAAGAACTCATCTAGGAAATATAAAAGGTTGAATTAAATACAAGAGCATATACAGGCAGCAGGTGATTTATGCAAACGCTAGGCTCATTGAGTGATCCGTACAAATGGAATCTGCTAAAATTAAATCTGTGTATATAATTGAACACTGTATACAACAATAAAAAAGAGACAACCAGCTTTCTTTGGTCATGTGATGAGAAGAGAGACATTAGAGAATATCGTGACAACTGGAAAGATTGAGGAGAAGAGAGGCAGAGGCAGACCAAGAGAAATGAAGCTGGATAGATTGAGACGATAGAATGGAGGAATATCATCAGCAGAGTTTATCCGGAACACCAAAGACCGAGATTTGTGGAGAGCCATGAACGCCTACGCCAGCTGACAGGGCATTTGATGATGATGATGATGATGATGATGATGCTGATGATGATGATGATGATGGTGATGATGGTGATGATGATGATGATGATGATGATGATGATGATATAATTGAGTCAATGGGAAATTGCCAAACTAAATGCAAGGGTCAAAATGTGCGTCTGCTAGTTTCAGTTCAGGAGCATTCATGTTACCTCTATACATAAACATATATTTTATATATAAATATATATTATACTATTTTTAAAACAGCATTTATACATTAAAATGTGTACCAGTGGTGAGATGGCAAGTTTTTGTTGACTTCTGAAGTTCTGAGTTTTTTCTACTGATTTTGTTTGATAATATTTCGTTGGGTTTCTAAACAAGATAAAGGAACATAGTTTAAAACACACCCTTTTAAAAGTTGTCACTCGTCTACCAATGTGAACAATTCACAGTGATCATTATCGAGGGAATCAACACCTGCAGAAGTTCATTTGTCTTCAGAATATTCTAGAGAGCGATCATTGTCTTTCTCATCGTGCAGAAATGTCTTACATTCTGCAGCTTTAAGATCTTCATGGGAAAGATGTATGACTTCACAAACGTTCAGGTGCATCATCATGTGGAAGTATGTGAACGACTTATCAGAATTACATTTACATATCCCCAAGACGCTTGACGGCAGAAGTGGAAGATGATGATGATGATGATGATGATGATGATGATGATGATGATGATGATGATGATGATGATGATGATGATGATGATGATGATGATGACATTTACATAAATCTTCAATGCAAAAGAAAACAATAACAGAGAGAGAGAGAGAGAGAGAGAGAGAGAGAGAGAGAGAGAGAGAAAGAGAGAGAATGGGTGTGTAATAGTGAGTGAATCAGTGTGGGGTGAGTGAAAGAGAGAGAGAGAGAGAGAGAGAGAGAGAGAGAGAGAGAGAGAGAGAGAGAGAGAGAGAGAGAGAGAGAGAGAGAGAGAGCAAAACAACTTATTATGAGTTCATGTTCATCTTCACTGCAAACAGCGTGGGAGTGTGGTGACTTATCAAGAAAACAGTTACATCTTGACGATGAAGAAAGTTGTTATGACTGATGCAATAAATCCCTGACATCTGAGGTTAGAAAAAGAATTCTTGCGTGTTGCATATGGTTGTGAATCCTAGACAATTAGAATACAATTGGGACGCAGAGGTGTTTCAAAGGCACCAGGGCCGGTTTATATACTGGCCAAGACCTATTGACGCGTCCTCGTCGAGCATCCTGGGCAACAGGTCCCTTCGGGGTCCTGGCTAAAGTCAGTAGGATCGCCGATTCCTCTGAAGTCGGAGAGTGTCTGCCTGTATGGCGAGGAACCACCAGTCTGCACACCGATAAGCCAGACATGGGACAACGGATACTCACGCAAACCTCAGGTCCTGTATGACATCACACTGATGTTGGACAACAGGATGTCTTCATCCGACATACAGGACTTCGCGTTGGAACTCAAGCCAACAAACACAAGCCAGCAGTAAACAATTCTTAGAGGTTTCAGAGATGTGGTTGTACAGAAGAATGCTGAAAATACATATCTTTGACAGCCACAATGCGTCTTCTAAACTTGTTTGAAAAGGGCTAAGACACAAAGGCAACTTCATCCATCAGAAAGAAGCAGCCATAATTGTTTGACCTTATTATGAGAAGGCAAAACCTCAGTTGTGATAAATGAAAACATTTGTGGAAAGAGAGATGGAGAAAGACAGTGAGAGATACAGAAAGATAGTGAGAGATGGAGAAAGACAGTGAGAGAATGAGAAAGAAAGTGAGAAATAGAGGAAGACAACGAGAGATAGAGAAAGACAGTTAGAGATAGAGAAAGACAGTGAGAGGCAGAGAAAGACAGTTAGAGATAGAGAAAGACTGTGAGAGACTACGAAATACAGTGAGAAGTAGAGAAAGACTGTGAGAGATAGAGAAAGACAGCGAAAGATAGAGAAAGACAGTGAGACGTAGAGAAAGACAGTGAGAAATAGGGAAGGACAGTGAGAGATAGATAAAGACAGTGCGAGGAAATTATTGTGTCACTATACGAAAGGATATCAGTGCATGATCTGATACATGCTGTTGGAGATAGCAGGGTGTCGAGAAGCTTGATTGCCAATGTCAGTCAAGAAAACTGTGAATGTTGATGATTAAGAACTCCATTACATCCTGACTTCCAAGAGTACTTGTGCTCCCTCGCTTTCTACATTCAGACCCACTGTGAAATCCAGCATTGCGTAGTGGGGTTTGGTTCCGTATGAGTGAGAAGCTTTTCTAGAAAACATATCTGCTCTAATTATTAATTATCAAGAGCTCAGTTCAATCTTGACTCGGTAAAATATGTGTATGGCTGATCAAAATCTAAGCATCATCTTCACTTGTAATTTCTCAAAAGTAATAAATCTGGGAAGACGCATGAGGCACACTCGACTGTGATAGCCAATACTTGCCATGCTGTCTTAATGTGATTAACTCACTGTAAGATGTGTAAGTATCAGTTTCATCTTCTTCTTCTTTTGTCCTGATGACCCCTGTTGGGGGATATACCCACAGCCATCGAAGACAAGCTTTTGTAGCCCAGGTCATGGTTGGTTGGATGTTGATTGGTTAGTTTCTATGGTATGAGTTAGCCTTCTCAGAACAACCCTGGTTAATGTAGCCTGTCTCACACCAACCCTGGTTAATGTAGCCTGTCTCACACCAACCTTGGTTAATGTAGCCTGTCTCAGGTTAATTCTGTTTAATGTAGCCTGTCTCAGACCAACCCTGGTTAATGTAGCCTTTCTCAGATTAATTCTGTTAAATGTAGCCTGTCTCAGACCAACCCTGGTTAATGTAGCCTTTCTCAGATTAATAGTTGAACAGTACCGGAGATAATGGTGATCCCTGTGGTAGGCCAGGATATATTGTTGTTGGTTCCGAAGTCCAACTGCCACATCTAAAAACTACTTTCCGTTGGAAGAGGGCTGCAGCGATCCAACTAAGGAGGAATGGACTTACGTTTAGTTCAAGAAGCTGAAACATTAAAAAATCCAGTGGTACTCTGTTGTATGCGTCCTCAAGATCAATCGCTGCAGCAACGGTTTCAGTGCCTGAGTGGAAACCTTCATAGACATCATGGGCAAAGACTGCTGCATTGGTCCAGGTTTCTCTTTTTGGACGGTACCCACCCAGGGTAGGTGGGAAAACACCTTGCCTCTCTAGTTGGCTTGATATTTTCCTGGCAATTACCTTCTCCAGCAGCTTGCCTATTGTATTCTGCATGGTTATAATTCGATATCCCTGAATTTTTTTGTGGTCTTTGTCAGGCTTCGGCAAGGGAATCAGATAGCTGTGTAACCATTCCTCCTTGATGCTAGCACTCCCTATACTGTTGTTGTACATGTCTGCTAGTTTCTCTAGCTCATTGTCGGTACACCTATTTATGTCGTCGTATCTTATGCCATCAGGACCTGGAGCACTGTTTTTTAATCGTCGAAGCACAGCCTTGATTTCTTTCACTGTCACTGTGTCTTCATCCGAAGTGTTCTGGGCCTTGCATCTGTCTGAGGTGACCTCCTTGGCCAGATTTCGGCCTCCCATGTCTGTCTGGTTGCTCTGCTCAAAGTAGCGTTCAAAGAGGGCTTTGCCCTTGTCCTCGTCAGTCCTCTGCCAGATGAGGTCAGCACCTTGGAAGTCAGAAATGCTCTTATTCTTGACTACACCACTCATGCTTTTATGTAGTCGCCAAAACAATTTCAGTGACTTGTCTGTGCTTACTCTTTGACACACCTCTGCCCATTTTTCGCTTTTAACCATCTTGACCAGTTTTTTGAAATAGCTTACTTTTGTGTGCATCTCTCTTTCTAAGTGCAAGCAGGGACTAGGATGACCAGCTCTGTTCTTCTTGGCATTTTGCCATCTCCTTACAGCACTACGCTTATCCACCCAAGCCTTCTCCACCTCGAAACTCCACCACGGTGGCTGCTCCCAGCTTTTTTTCCTGCCCTGAAACGTTCTGCGCTTGTCACGTCTTATTTTACTCACCACATCTTGCCCTGTACTGTCATACTGGAACGTCTTTACCTTTAGCTTGTGCTGCCTGGTTCTGCCTTTCTCCACCAATATGCTGCAAGGGTGGTGGTCGCTGCCATGGTGTCCTAGGACACCCCATCTACACACTGTAGTGAGTGAAGGTGAAACTAGCGCCAGATCAATAGCACTATTCTCGTCCACGTCTCGTGTTCCATACGGTATATCAAGCAAATTCAAGTACCGTCGGGGGCCGGATGAAATGACGTCGCGGTCCGGATCCGGCCCGCGGGCCGTAGTTTGGTGACCCCTGGGCTAGAGCAATGGGCCGTTTTGTACATGGGTCAGTAGTTCCTGTGGCACGGCCATATACTGAGCCGCTACACATGTGGTTAGGTTGTGTAGTTATTGTAGACTCGTAGTGATATTGTGTATTGTTCAATGCATGGAGTCAAAAGGAAGATGTACACTTGAACTGCGCTCTCTTGTTCGATCCAGCTGCGTTGAGTTGTTGTAAAGAGTTAATTGTTGTGAACTGTGCATAGTGATAGAGTGAAACAGAATTTAAGACATTGTGAGAAACTGCTATAGTGAGACGATTATATTATCGCCAGGCAGAAGTGTGATCACAGCAGCAACAGATGTAGAGTATGCATGCACCATCATTGCCCCTGCAAACCGGTCAGGGATTCTGCAACCGGCGCTCATAGAATATTCGCGACACACGAAAGAAATATATACGTGTCCGAGCGCAGCAACCAAAACCCAAAGCCACAAACATGCATTTCAGATTGCTAGCAACAAACATGATTGATCCACGAGCATCAAACTTAAGGACGCTGGCAACTGCTTAAAAGAAGATGTAAACTTGAACTGCTTTCTGTTGTTCTATCGATCTGCGTTGAGTTGAATTAAAGAGTTAGCTGATGTGAACTGTGCAGAGTGATGGAGTGAAACAGAATAGTTGCATTAAATGACAGTTGTTGACTCAACTGCGCAGTTGCTGTGACATTCTAAACAATAAAATAAATAACACGAAGTAATGCTGCTTACGAGAACACAATTACGGGAAACATAGGACGTTGCGCCGACTAGCATTCATCAACAAACAAATACAAAAAACACACTATATATAAACATGGAGAAGACACTAACGGTGACTACATTAAGGCATAATAACTGAATGTGAAGAATGGAAAGATGAGCAAAAATGAGAAGAAAAATCTTTTCTATTGAAAAATGTGCTTCTTATCTCAGGACTCCAGGTTACTAAAAGGGCTAAAAACATTTGAGAGAGAATCTGTTCTTGAATTGAATATAAATGATCTATGATCAGCAAGTATTAAAGCAAATGCTGTATCCAAATTATGGCATAAATGGTCGGGGTTTGCGTCTCAAAACCATGGTAACCAATGTCATGGAAGCGGTAGTCTTCTACTAGCACAAACCACAATATTGAGTTGACCAGATTTAGTATCTTGCCACGACACTACCGAATTTTACTGCACTAGCATTGTGACACAGATGACAAAAACTAGCCACATCAAGGCTATGTAATTTTCAGCATCTGTGAAATAAAGATGTTTTTAAATGTTCTAGTCTGTCCACTCATGGCTTTAAACAAATAGGTAAAAAAAAAAAGTATACCAACTTGCCAAAATTAAAACTTTCCTTGACGAAAATACAACAAAGTTATTATATACTTCCCACATACAAACACATATTGATTATTGCTCCACAATCTGGGATGGATGCTCCAAATCAATAACAAAACGCCTTTATTTACTCGAGAAAAGGGCAGTGCGCTTAATTAATGGTAAAAAGCTTACCGACAATTCTAACCTACATGAACGTCTTCAGTTACTGCCACTCCACAAACGCCTATTTTTTTAATAATACTAAACTAATTCACAAAATCCTATTTCAAAATGTTCCAAGCTACTTTGGCCATTGTTCAAATATAACGCAAGACAAAGCGAACGACTAAATATACTTCATGTCCCTAAACCTAGGATAGACTTATATAAAACAAGCTTAGCATACTCTGCTGATCAGTTGTGGAATAATCTTCCACAAGAAATCAAAGACGCCACCAATCATTATACATACAGTCGCAACCTGTTTTAACAATACCTCAGTACAGACTACATGCCGCCCCTCCCCCCTAAAAATAATAATGGTAAATTATCTCAAACGACAACTAGCCAATAAACATTATTATATGTATGGCACGTTACACCTTTCTTAGGTATTTATAATGCCCATGTTAAACATTGCCTCGGTGAGTCATGTATTATTGATTATTTTTCATGCTTATTAATGCTTATTGTTCTTTTGTTGTCTTAGATTAGCTCCATAAGTGGTGTTGAGTGAAATAATGTATGAGAGGAAATAGAGAAAAAGGGCAGAAAGTCAGACGGGACTGCGTGCCCAACTATTAACCCTTTAAAAATAAAGAAAGAATGAAAGATTGATATCATACAATGATGTTGAAACAGAGAGATTTGAGACATTAATGTAGGATACAGTGCTGTTAAAATAGAGAGACAGAGACATCATCAATATATCATACAGTGCTGCTAAAACAGAAAAATGTATCCATCATCAATATATCATACAGTGCTGTTAAAACAGAGTGATAGAGCCATCATCACTTTGTTCAGTCAGATACTCCAAGTATCTCATAAACAGAAAAGCACAATGTGATGCCATTTCCATGCTCATGGGGACACCGTTGATTTTTTTTTTCAAAGTAGTGAGCATTGAACTTAAATTATTTCACGGATCAGCAATGCCGAATGGATAAGAATGTTTTTAAACATCCGGTAAGGGGTTCAACCCCTACACCGGATAGTTGAACTAAAATGTTGACCTATCGTCCTTAACTTGGTGATGTAGAATTACAAGTACTTCTGAAGTCGGAGTCGGTTCGCCTGATGTTGAGAGGCACTGTTAATAGGGAAAGCTTATCTACACGCAAAATTCAGTCCAGAACTACTGGAAGTAGTGTATATGGACATCGCTTGAGACCGGTCTATGTCTTTTAAGGATCATGTGGAGGCTTTTGGTGGTGAAGGTTGGTAGGGGACTTAATGCTTTAAGGTCGATGGCAGCAATCGGAGTAGATCACAGGATGCTGTACAGGCTCTTTTATTACTTAATAATTTCTGTCATTGAGTATGGTTTGGGGCTCCTGACAATATCAAAGAGCCAGCTTGAAAGGTTGGAGCGCATACAGAATGCGGCCATGCGGATGATCCTGGGATGCACACAGGACACACCAATTATATGCATAAGGCATATCCTGGCGCTACCAACAATGGCGGATAGGCATTGTTTCCTTCAAGCCAAATGGTACCTGAGAGTTGCTGTAGATAGGGATCACCCCCTGCATGAAGCCATATATATGGTCCACGGTCATAGACTAAGACGAGGCAGGTCCTGGATGGCATAGGCAGGTGTGTAATCTAGAGACCATAAACCGTGAAAAAGAAGGGGTTGAAGTCAGGACGGACTGGCACAATGCCATAGTAACACTGGGCCGTGAGTGCAGAGAATTAGCAGCTGGCCGCACAGAGTTTGAGGTGCAACAACTGATTCAGAGTAACACACGTCAATTTGACATAGTGATCTATACTGATGGGTCAGTGGTGAGAAACAAACGTAGTGGTTGGGGTTTCATTGTGAAGGCTAATGGACAATTCTTAAAAAAGGGAAGAGTCTGGCATATGAGACTACGACATCCATCTTGAGAATGGAGGTGGAAGCAGTCACAGCGGCATTCCGTTGGTTAGAGACCACTGCAACGCCATTGTATTCATTACAGACTCAAGGAGTATGCTAAGTAAGGTGGCGAAAGGAATGTTTCGTGTGGAATGGATCACCTCACTTCAGAGGTCACAGACTGTGAGAATTCTATGGAATTTTTGCCCTGGCCATGCAGTATTGAGAGGGAACGAACAAGCTGATAGGCTAGCAGGGAATTTACCTATCTGTGGTAGATTACCTATGGACAAGGGGGAGGTGGTCGTGCGCCTTTGGAACCAGGTAGAGATTATGAGGGAACAGATTGAGAACCCGTATGAGGAAAGGATGATATTGCGGGGGTTAGGCAGGGTTCTGGTTGAATCTCAAAACTAAGTGGGAAGACCTGGACAACTTTCAATCAGATAGCGGTTGTAACGATTAGTAGTGTGACTCTTCTCTGGCTGTTGAACGAGGGGACGGTGCGCGTATAGGAATGTCCTGAGTGTAGTGACGGCAGTTCTTAGCTCAACTCAAAGCGAGCGGGAGCAATCAAAGAAATTAGTTCACTGTGGAAACCAGTCCAGCGAGTCGTAGAAGAGGGGGAGTGGTAATTGTTGGATCTGTGGTTGAGGGAACACTGTAGGGCCTTGAGAGCATCAGCGTGGGGAATGGGTGTGTAAAGAGAACATAGATCAAATAGAAAAAGTGGGGCGTGGGTGTGTAAAGAGAACATCTAACAGAAAAAGTGGGGAATATGTGTTTAAAGAGAACATCTAACAGAAATAAAAATGGGAAATTGGTGTATAAAGAGAACATCTAACAGAAAAAAAAATAGGGAATGCTTGTATAAAGAGAACATCTAACGGAGAAAAGTGAGGAATGGGTATATAAAGAGACCCAATAGACAAAGTATGTAAATATTACGAGGAGTAAGTTGAAGAACATCAAGGAAATTAAGGCATGTGTGGTGTCTCTAATGTAACTGTGACGATCTGTGACCAGACGTTGAGAGATGCTGTTGAGAATCTCCGAAATACCTTCCGTAGGACAAGAAAAGGGAGCGGAAACATTCGGACGTCATGATCTTGTCTTTCCAGTAGGCCTTGATGAGATCGATCTTCTGCAAATAATCTGCTTTACGATAACTACAATGTACCAGTTTACGGACACAGACGAATTCCTAACACGAAGTTTCTGTAAACATTCTTGTTTCAGATAACAGATACAACAAGCGCCCTATTAGCATAATCACAATATTGTGTGATGATACGTATCAGAAAATATGTTTCTGTTATCTCCTTTCTCCATCCTATGTTATCTGCTGCGGGAACTCGATAACATAACGGCTAGAAGCTCGCATGCCATACCGGTGCTTCTGGGCGGTTTAAAATTTTTCTAAATTTACATGGCTGCCAGGTCGACCCAGTGTACTAATGAATGTCTTGGGATGTAAAGGCATCCGGCATGATATGGATCACATCTTAAAGTCGAAAAAAGTCGACAGGGTCGACTTCATTTCACCGGGTTTTATCCCACATGGCTCAGTCTCTTGCCGCAGCGCGGAAAACGTCGCACAAGCACGAACTCTGAAGCTCTAGCGACGACCCACAGGAGTCTCCGAAAAAACTTCACTCGTGAAGCGAAGGGCGCGGCCCGGAATCGAACCCACAACCTTCGGAGCCCGAATCAAACGGCTTGAGCACTTCGCCACGGAGAATCCATGGATCACATCACCCAATTAGTTCCGTTTGTTCTAATTTTTTTTTTTAAATATATGAGTCGACTTCTTATGACCGATGCGGCTTTGTCACGTAACAAGGGCCTTTTTGTGTTATCTGTTTTCCATTCTGTTATCTTAATGCTGCTGAGGAATCCTTAAATCACAACGTTTCTTGGAGACAGGTGCGATGCCTTGACCTCAGAGATACCAACGGACCTGTGAGAAAAGAAACTGGCCATTATTCAGCTCACCTGTTCACTAACAAAGCCATTGATGTTGTACAGTCACACAACACATCCAAGGTAAACTGTCATGTCACACATCAATAGTGGGAACACAATGGGATGACAGAATCACCCGTGTAGAGCTCATGGAAAGAACTAGACAAATTCCAGTGAACCAAGAGATGAGGAAAAGATACTGGCGCTGGACAGGACATACTGAGAAACCAGTGAAAATTATAACCAGACACTCTCTTGTCTGGAATCTAGAAGACAAACGAAATAACGGATGACCAAACAAATACACGGACAAGAGAATTACAGACAGCGATGAATAAAACTGGAAGGATATGGGGAGAGCTGTAGGAGAAAGCCAAGGATAGGACAGTTTGGCATTGGTTGGTTGAAAGGAGGGGAGAAGGAGGGGGCAGAAGAAGAAGAAAATGATGAAAAGTAAAATGTCTACATGATCGCCAGTCAACCAGTGTATCCAACCTTCCATCTTCCTACCCCTAAAACTACTTAAATAAATATCATAAAACCGTGCCTTTGAATATGGTGTATTTTTAATGAATGTGCAATGTTTGAAAATATTGCCGGTCCAAGTACAACCCTCTGTAAAGTTCATGAAACATAATAGGTAAATACAAAACTTGGACCGGCAATATTTTCAAACACTGCACAGTCATTAAAAATACACCCGACATCTTCTTCTTATAGCTAATCCCGTGTGACTGTAGCTTTCACCTCATATAATATCTGTACAAAGAACTGGTAATCTAATGCTGACCTACTTAATTGTCAACAACCTGAATTTACACAGACATGCTGGTCACGTCATTCGTACCTCACGATCACAAACACGTTTCGTACGAAAGGTATATAATGAATCGGGATTTATTCCACATAATATACAGCTCGTTTCTCGAGCATACATAAATGGCATTCAAACACTTAAATACATTCTTTACACTCGCTACGTATAACTGCGCCCTTTCTAAACTACACAGATGGCGAGAGTAAACACACAGGTCTTGTCGCTCTAACTGTCAGGTCCGGTCTGCTGAATTCACAGGTCTGGTTCAGCTACTCGTCCTCCGTTCTCGTGTGGTCAGCCGCACGGCGTGCTGGGTCACTTGTCACGCAGCCCAGTGGTCCAGTCCTCGTTAACTTTCAGCTGTACTATTGTTCAGTCTGGTTACGAGTAGTCCCCGTGGTTAACGTACCCTGTCCTATCTCGGGAGTTAATCCCGTTATGTCCTAGTTATGTCCTAGCTATGACACGTGCGTGTCCTGTCTAGGTCCTGTCATATAACTGTTCGGAGTTCTATCTCCTTATACTGTCTTTCTCTATCTATTCTCTTGTAAAGGTCCTTATCTATGTCCTGTCTCTGTCCTTTCCTTTATTCGTCTTTGTCCTACTTCTCTTTATACATGTCCAGCTCCTTGACACGCTCTCGCCCCCCCCCCCCCCCCGTATTGCGTCAAGAAATTTAGCTCATGGATGTGACGCAATCTGTTGTCATATCTAAAATTTAGTTGGGTCTAATTTTGTCAAGTGCTGGTAGAGTCAAGTACTCATGTCTTGGGTATAATCACTAACTTATGACCGTCTGATGTCACAATGTCGTACTTATTCACTGGCTTATTAATCAGTGTTGCACAACTGTACTGTTGGCTAGAGTAAATACTCATTCACATTACATATGTGAGAGCTGTAACGAACCAAAGCCATTGTCTATAAGACCTGCTTTTCAAAATGTCGATTGACCGACATCCCGCACAGATTGTCCCTTTTCACGGGTACAATACATGAATATAAATTCATGCTCTCATGTAATGTTTCTCCAACTCTATTACATGTTATGTGTGTGCTGATGTTCACCTCTCTAACTTCCGTTTGGGGCTAAATCTTTCAATGTGTCCTCAGAGTATAGTAAGTGTGTTATGTCCCCTATTCATGAGTTTTTCCCCCCCCCCTTCCTTTTTATTGCTGTATGCATTTTTATCTGTAAGTATATCTGGTTGTTTGCGTGTTTAGTTAAATTTAATGTATGTTTAAATCAGAAACATAGGTGTATGTTTATAATTTACTGAATGATGTTTTTCAAGCGTCGCAGGTTGGTTTATGCAGTCACGAATGAATGCGTTTGCTTAATTTGTGACTGCCTTGCCGACCTAGGAAGCTTAAAAATGTTCCTATACATGTAATGTAATAATGGCAACAACACACGTAAACTACACAGCACATGTGTCACACCTAAGACGCAGACAATTTATAAAAACTCTTGGCTGTGCCAAAAAATTGCACATTGTTCGCTCGCCTTATATTTAATACATTCACTCTATTCTTGCTCTCGTCTTTCTCTCGCACATTCAGTGCTCACATGTTTAAAAAAAAAAAAAAAAAACATGTTATGTCATTAAAATACTATTGTAAAATATAATGAAAAAGAATAAAAATAACTAATGGAAAAAAAATGAAAAAATTCACAATAGTTCTGGCTCAGCCTACACGTTTTTGAGCTGATTAATAGTGCGATATATTCGCACTGTGTATTTTTATACAATGTTTACAAGTTGACTGGGTTGTTTTGCCTCGTTCTAAAGATACTAACTACTCTATTAAATATGCTCTACTTTTGTGTACTGAGCTTTACTAACTACGGGGAGATAATTTACGTAATTAAATTAAATGGGGTAAAATGTGTTGGTTCCCTTATTCTAACTATACTTCTTGATGGTAAAAATATTTACTGATGTTATACTTTTAAACTAATCTGTGTTAACTAACTAGATTATCCTAATTATTATCTAATTAATTGTGGAATGATAGTCTCTTAGGAGACTCATAGGATGTGATTAATCTAAGGTAATTATTGTTAAGACTAATTATCCCTGTATGTAAATGGGAATAGGGAAATAGGTGTTATTAATCTATGAAAACTAAAGTTATTATGTTCTTATAAACTAACTATACATAAGAAACTATAGTACTCTATGAAACTGCAATAAAAATATATATTATACATCACATTTACATACATTATACATTTATATACTATTCATAAATAATAATACATACATTTTCAATTCTTACACTAGTTAAACTAATCTGTTCCAGGTAAGGTGACGATATCGCGTATTTTCCTTTTTGAATATCTTCACTTAATATCATAGTTTGTATTTACATTTTCCTATATTCCACGCGATGTTCCTGGAGTGTGTATTCACAATGTTGTATCTAATTCTGTCGAACATAACATATTGCTATCGACGTAGATAGTCACTCATATGTGTTGACAGTTTTCTTCATAGCAACGCATCTGTATGATCAAACTCTGGTACTAATGTCAGAGACGATGATGGTGTTGCGTCGTTATTCTCTGGCACTTCAGATATTTCAAAGTTAGATGGTCTACTAAGCATGTCAGCTAGTGTATTACATTTGCCTCTAATGTGCCTGACCGAAAATGAATAATTTTGGAGTATCAGGGACCATATGTAGATCCAGTTGTTCTTATGGACTCCTGTCTCCATTACTGTGAGCGGGGATTTGTCAGTTTCGATGACAAAGTGTGTCCCTGCCAAAAATCTATGCAGTTTACGGACACAGTACACAATAGCTAAAGCTTCCAATTCACAGATACCATACTTGGCTTCAGTCGGGGTAATCTTGCGACTTACACATATTACAGGATGTAGAATGTCGTCGTATCTTTTACCCAATACACCAGCGATGGATACTGTGCTGGCATCAGTCCTAAGAAAATATTGTAAGTTCGGGTTAGGCAACCGAAGAATTGGGACATTCCTAAAAAGATGCTTAAGTTTTGACATTGCATTCATTAAAATAGCATCTTTCACATCAATTTTTTTATTTGACTTCAATAGATTTGAAAAAACACTGGTAATTTCTGCTAAATTGCGAATGAACTTATTATAATAGTTTACTAATCCCAGTAAACTCCTCACTTGCTTTTTGGTCACTGGCATAGTATGGTTCAAAATTTTGATTTTGGTGACAATTTTATTATCAGTTTGCAATTGGCCTTTAAATATAGTATGGCCTAGGAAGTCTATTTTCTCCAAGCCCAGCTCCACTTTGGTTGGCTTTACTGTAAGTCCAAATAGCTTTATCCTTTCGAAGACTTGTCTCAGTTTTTGTAAGTGTTTTGTCCAGTCTGTTGTATGTACACATATGTCGTCTATATATGTCTGAGTATCTGTTATTCCATGTAATAGGTCTCTAGTAAGACGGACAAAAGTAGCAGGCGCATTGCTTAGGCGGGAAAGGAAGAAATCGCCACTCATATAGACCTAAAGGTGTTGCAAAGGCAGTAAGATGGACAGAATCTTTATCCATAGACACTTGCCAATAGCCTTTGGTTAGGTCAAGTTTTGAAAAGATAGTATATGTTGCCATATTTAAGATTAGATCTTCACAGGACGGAATTGGTTCTGCGTCTACTTTTGTGATACTGTTTAGTTTCCTATAATCGACGCAGAGTCTGATCGTCAAATCCTTTTTTTTTTCACTAGGACAATAGGAATTGAATATTCCGACTGAGATCAAGAATTTATTTGTCGAGTTTGTTCCTATAATTCAGAGGGATGGAATAAGGTCTACATTTTATCGGAGTATAGTCAGAAAGAAGGATGGAGTGTTCTATTCTATCTGTCCTACCTGGAATGTCTAAAAAGAGCTGTCTGTATTCTGTCACTAAAGCTATTGTCTGTTGTTTCTGTTCGTCTGTAAGTTTTGGTTCTATATGTATACTGTCAATTGTCGTAGTCATGTCTACTGTTGGAATTGATAGTTCCATGTCGTCGTCCTCTGTTTGATTCACTATTGTGGTTGCGCTGAGTACGTTTTCTGTCAGATTGCTGGGTGTATTTGCATTGTGTTCATCTTCTGTCTGACTACTGTCTGGTGTGGTTGCATTGTGTTCGTCTACCGTCTGATTAATTGGTGTAGTTGCATTGTGTTCGTTTTCTGTCTGGTGTTCTGTCTAGAGTAGTAAGGTTTCAGCATGTTGATATGGAATATCTTGAGTTTGTTTTTCATCGATATTTCATAGTCAACATCTGATATCTTTCGAAACAACTTTGAATGGCCCTTGCCATGATGTTAAAAGTAAGTTTCTTTTATCAGGTAATAGGAGTAATACCTCTTGTTCTGGTTCGAGGGGTAAGGTCTGTTTCAAACCATCATATTTTCAATCACAGCTTCATTTAAACTTTGTAATTTCGCTGCTGAACACAATCACTGTCTTGTCACTCTTGCTAATGTTAGTGAGCAATGAGTTCTTTCACACCGCTCTGAATATCAATCATGACCACTCTTATCACAATAGGTCGTAGTTTTATAAATCACTCTCTGATAGCACTCTTATCACACTCGGTCGTAGGTTCATAAACCACTATCTGACACCACTTTTTACCGCTTGTCAACAACCTGAATTTACACAGACATGCTGGTCTCTTCATTCGTACCTCACGATCACAAACACGTTTCGTATGAATGGTATATAATGAATAGGGATTTATTCCACATAATATACAGCTCGTTTCTCGAGCATACAAAAATGGCATTCAAACACTTAAATACATTCTTTACACTCGCTACGTATAACTGCGCCCTTTCTAAACTACACAGATGGCGAGAGTAAACACACATGTCTTGTGTAGCAGAATGAATACCATATCTGTTATTGGCTTAGGTGTGCAGGATTAAAGCACGCTTGAGCATCCTGATAGAACAGTAAGAAGGATGCTCAAGTCGTGACGTAGGTGGTTTTGGGTAGGGACCGCTAAAGCTGAGACAAGACAAGACAACATCATATTTAGTGGTCTCTGATTTTGTATCGGCCATCATAAACCAATAAACCTGTTTTAAAGTGAACTTACTTGTTGATCCTCTGTACACGTATTGTTACAGATGGATTTTTGGCGCCGCACCCAGGATTCGATTTTTGCTTGGATGTCGTGTATAACGCGAAGTACGGGAACTAACAGGCCACAGCGGACTTTCACGAAAAATTTGTTACCAACTTGCTGAGGTAGGAATCAATAAATTTTGAAGACATTCATTAAACAAAAAGTTCCAAAACCGGACCACTTTCAATTGAGTCAAAGTCAAAATGAAGCATTTTTCGGACTACCTAAATTAAAGTCATACGCATCAAGATTTTTGGATGGAGCCATCTTCATAACATGGTTGCCTGTGGAGTTTTACTAAGCTGTTTCTCATCATAACTACTTGAAGTAACGTGATTTTTGTCAAAATGCTATGAAGTTTGACATACCATTATTACAGCCGTTGGTTAACCTTGCGTTTGAAGGTCAGCCAGTTACACACTAGGACTGTCCAGGTCCAGGAGCAAAGAAATCTCAAGACAGCTATAAACAACTCGAATTAAATGGAGAACTCGTTTTGAAGGAGCTGTTATCTTCCGTTTATCAAGATCACTTAGGACGAACTCAAAAGCCGTTATACTCATTGAACCTTCACCTTGAGTACCTGAAGAAACACGAGAGAGCTTATATTGAGACAAGCCTATTTCTCCTTCGTTTGGAAATTACGAGAAAGTACAGTCGCGTTTGCTCATCCTGAACTCTAGCATATCAGAATGTTTTTGAACAACCAAAGCGAAAACCTCAATAGGGAACCCTCGGAGGTGGTTAGGCAAATTGGGTTGCCGGCTTGCTGAAGAGGGGACCCAAATTAAATCGCTTTGTCGAGCTAGAGCCGCTTTCAAGTCGACGCCTTGAAGAGCCCTGTTAGGGTGAAAAGAAGATTTCAAAACTGGTAGGGGCCCATCCAGGGGCTGAAAGTAGCGAAACCTGAGACGTTGGAAGAAGGATGTCACTGAAGTTACGTAATCGGTTGGATGGCTTCAAATAATACGGACTCCAGACGTTTGTGTTATACGTGAACCGTGGCAAGGAAAATTTTCAGCTAACGTACGTGAATTCACTTTTCTCTTGGATCAAGGGAAGACATGGTTGACGGTAATTAGTTAAAGTGTAACTACTAGGAGAATGTTTTTTTTAATGTGATTTAAATAAGATCATTTAGATAAATTGTTATAAATGTGAGTTTGCTTGTATAAGTGTATAGTGAAATATTTCAGCATGGCAGAAGAACAAAGTTCACTGGCACAAGTTTTGACTGGGGTAGGAACGGTAATAGGTAAACTCAACACAGTCATGAAACAACAAGGAATGGTAGCTGAAATTGTTAAATTTAGCGGACAGGCGAAAGATTTTAAGAAGTGGATAACTTCAATAGAGAAACATGCATATTTGGTGTCAGCATCAGATGAAGAAAAATTGAAACTTGCTTATCAGACGGCGACAGAACCGGTTTCTGATCATATCAGAAGGAAATTAGAAGCTAGGGTGGATGAGACATGGGAACACTTCAAGGACGATTTGGCACATAAATACGCTGAAATCACAGACCCCCAACATGCGTTTTCAGTGTTAAGACAATCCAAACAAAACACTGGAGAAACGGTACAATTGTTTAGTGATAGGTTGATTAACCTGGCTGAAGAAGCATTCTTAGGACAGAACGTACGAGGAGAAGAGGTGGAGCGGATGTTGGTCGAGATTTTTGTAGATGGTATAAAGTCAGACGGACTGAAAATTAAGCTGATGAGGGGAAAACCCTGAGAGGTTATCACAAGCTGTAGATATAGCAGTACAAGAGGAGAACTTGAGACGTAGATTTAGATTGAGAGTAGGACGAGAAATAGGAACCAGTCAAGAAGACAGGATTGAAGAGCCCATGGAGATAGGACAAACAAGGTTCGGATGGAATAGGAGAGGAGGTATACAGACATTACAAGGAAGTAACAGAAATGCTTATGATGGAAGAAGACAAATGAGAAATCCTACAAGTGAGACGGTAGGTAACACAAATAACACAAATATAGTCTGTTGGGGTTGTGGCCAAAGGGGACACATTTTTCGCTTCTGTGGTAACAGGCGTGTCCAGTCGAATACACAAAATAGAAATGGCAATAGCAGATTAAATAGGAATGTTGAAGATAGACACAGAAGTTTTACAAGTCCAAGAACGCAGGAAAACCGGCGCCCTACCTATTAAATAGGACCTGTAGTAGGAGGGAAAATAACAAGGTCCCAAGATTTAAAGAATATTTTAATAACAGGTATAGTAGGATGAGTAGGGATGCGTTCAACTAGATGAAATCAAACAGTTTACAGAGAATAAAACAGATCCCAGCTCATGTATAATAGAAATAGGAAAATATAGAGTTCGTACATTAATTGATTCGGGAGCTCAGGTTTGTGTAGTCAAAGAAAGTTTTTTATACAAAATAATGAGAAATTGCAGAATATTTAGGAGTCATAATAATCTTCACTCTGTTACAGGACAAAATTTACAAGTAGTTGGCCAAACAATAATAAATCTTAAATTAGGGGGAATCAACATAAGACATCTTTTCCATGTAGTGAAAGATTTAAATAGAAATATGCTTATAGGTAGAGATTTTTAAATAAAAAATGGTGTAAGACTTATGTTTGATCTACATAAATTAAAATTCAAAGACGTGTACGTAGATTTAGAGGAGGACATGCATATATCAGCACTGGTTAGAGTTAAAATGTCTACGACGTTAAAACCACAGTCGACTAATTTGATACAGGCAAAGGTAAAAAGAAATCCGTATTATTTAGTAGGACACACAGTTAGAATCACTGAATTGCAAAGGGGGGTAATTGATGAGCCTGGTCTAGAAGTTCCGGATGGAATAATATCATTAGATAAACACTTAACTTTTCCAGTAATGATTATTAATAAAACAGGTAGAGAAATTAAATTATACAGAGGATGTGTAATAGCCAAAGTAGAACATGATATTAATTACATACTAGCAACAGATAGAGTAGAAATGCCGAGAATAAATTATTCAGAAACTCCTAGTGAAATAATTAGTAACAGACACAGACGCAAAAGAAAAGGGAACGTACAGAATGATGAATTGATCCATCCATTCAGAAGACATACATTCCAAATACATTCAGTAGACAAAATAACAAGAGAACAAGAATTGTTAGCACAGTTAAAAACTCTACCAGAAAATAAGAAAGTATTAGAACAACTTACAAAAGAGAATCAAGATGTGTTTGCAATTAATGACTTAGAATTGGGAAGGACAAAAACAGTTACGATGGAAATAGATACTGGAGACCATCCACCAATCAGTTTAAAACCATACAGAACTCCTCTAAGGAATAGAGAAATTGTTGAAAAAGCAATAGAAGATATGTTAAAAGCGGGAATCATAACAAGGTCCAAATCAGAGTGGTCATCTCCGATAGTAATTGTGACCAAAGCCGATGGTTCACATCGATTCTGTTGTGACTACCGGGCGTTGAATAAAATCATTAAGAATGTAGCGTACCCATTGCCGGTGATCGACGATATTTTAGGCTTACTTAATGGGTCTACCTTCTTCACTACGTTAGATGCAAGGTCAGGATTTTGGTGTATACCTATGTCCCCAGATGCCCAAAAGAAGAGTGCTTTTTGTACACACGCAGGTTCTTACGAATTTTTACGAATGCGTTTTGGAGTACGTACGGCGCCTTCTCATTATATGCTATTAATAAATCAAGTATTGGAGGGCATGCAAAAGTTTGCATTGGCATACATAGAAGACATTTTGATTTATACAGCAGGAGACGTACAAGATTACCTAAAACATGTAAAATAAGTATTCGACAGATTAAGAATACATGATGTTAAACTGAAGCTCAGTAAATGCGAATTTTTAAAAACAGAAACAAAGTATTTGGGGTATATTATTAATAGAGACGGAATTAAACCAGATCAGGACAAGGTAAAGGTTATTAGAGAACTACCCCCTCCAACTAACGTAAAAGAAGTTCGTGCCTTTATCGGAACCTGTGGGTATTATCGTCGTTTCATTCCAGGGTTCTCAAAAATAGCAGAGCCTATTACTAACTTAACTGGCAAATACGCTAGATTTAAGTGGGATGATGAATGTCAAAAAGCGTTCGAGTTTTTTAAGAAATAGCTTAACAGTAGTGCCACTATTGACATATCCAGATTTGAATAAACAGCTAATATTATATACAGATGCTTCAGATAATGCTATAGGAGCGTGTTTGGTTCAACCATATGAAGGAAAAGAATCTGGAATACCAGGGGTTAAAAATGAAAGGCCAATCTATTTTTTATCACATAAACTTAGCAGGTCTCAGCGCAAATGGTCGACTATTGAGAAAGAAGCTTATGCTATTCATTATGCTCTTCAGAAACTTAACTATTATCTACATAACGCAAATTTCATCATTAGAACTGACCACATGCCTTTAAAATCTTTATTAGAAGCTCCAGTGCAGAACAGAAAAATACAGACATGGGCGTTGAATCTACAGGGATACAATACTAGAATAGAATACATACCAGGTAGGAACAACACATGTGCAGATTTATTGTCTAGAATTCCGTATCCACGGTCATCAGGAAACACGGAAGACGAAGGTGAACCGGAAATAGACGACCGAAACTGGCAAGTAAATATATTAGATTCTGCCATAATAAATAGAGAAGATTTTGAGAGTTTACCGTCGGATCAAGAGTCTGAACCTAGAGCAGAAGACCCACATTTAGCACAATTTAATATGAAAGAAGAACAAGAGTTAGATCCAAAAGTTTTAGAAATAAAACAGAAATTAAAAGAAACGGATGAGAATAAGTATAAGAAGAATTATTTAGTGTTGCAAGATGATGACCAGTTATATTACATGAATGAAAGAAACGAACAGTTAAGGAAATATATTCCAAAACATTTGGAAGGTGAAGTTTTAAAGGCGTATCATGATGAGAATGGTCATCTCGGTCGTGATAAGTTAGTAAAAGCACTTACGAATAAATATTATTGGCCGAATTTATTCAAAACTGCTTGTAAATACGTCGATACCTGTGAAAAATGTAGATTAAGAAATATGAAAACAATCAAATGACCCTTACAGGAAACTGATACTGCACAATTTCCAATACAGAAAGTGAGCTTAGATATATCAGGTCCTCACCCTAGAACACTATCGGGGAATGTATATCTAATTCATATGGTAGATATCTATAGTCTGTGGCCGGAAGTTTATGCAATCCCAGATAAGAGCGCAGATACTATCATTAATATTTTTTTTACAGGAATTCATACCAAGATTTAGTTGCCCACAGATTGTACTCACGGATACTGGTAAAGAATTTGTGAATAAGAAATTTGAAAAGTTATTAAAAGATTTGAATATAAACCATATAAAGACCTCATACTATAGACCTTCTTCAAATGCTAAGAACGAAAGACAACATAGAACATTGTACGACATTATAGCAAAGATTGTCGATGAACATGAAAAAGATTGGGATCTATTCCTGGGACCTGCGCTTAGCGCTATACGCACAAATCAAAATGAGAGCACAGGGTTTTCACCATTTTATTTATTACACGGGAGAGAGCCAATACTACCTATCGACAATCTGTTAAAACCAAGACGTAAATATATGGGGGAAGATTTTCAAGAAGTCATTATACAAGAAATGCATAAAGCGCATGTAAGGTTAAATAACAATATAATTAAAGCTAGAGAAAGACAGAAAAGATACAGAAACGTAAATACAAAATTACAGGAATTCAAAGTAGGCGATAGAGTTTATTATAAGAAGCATAGAAGGAACTCTAAGTTTGATGCTCGTTGGGTTCCAGGTTATTACATTTTAGAAAAGCTAGGAAATGTATCGTACAGTATAAAGAACCAGATCACGGGACATATAGCAAGGGCACATGTAGAACACTTAAGAAGAGATAATGATGATAAGGAAAACAATAATTATAATAATTATTATTATTCAGACGCCGTATACTTAGATGAACAAGTCGTCAGAAGAGCTACAATACCCCCAGATTTTAGAAAAGAGCCAGTACAAAGTCAATTAATAACAACTCCAGTTTATGATGATACTCAGGAACAGACAATACCGAAAACGCTAATAAAAGAAAAAAAAATACGTATGAGGGTTATTATGATAGTGTAGAATCTATGGAAGAAGAGATAGATGCTCCATTTAAAAATACTAGACAAGCAGCGAAAAGGAGAATAGAGAGACAGAGAGAAAAAGAAGTGAAAAGACAGAGAAGAATTAGGGAAAATTCATCAAGCGACGAATATATACGCCTATTGGAAAGGTCGTTAAGAAACGATGAAAAAAAAATTAGATTGGATATAGAAAAGAAAAGATTGGCAGCTGCTAGTAATAGACATACAGATGAAGAAGAAATGGATGAAAATTCAGAATCCAATAGTAGTATGGAAGAAAGTAATATTTTACATGAGGAAGAAGATATTGATGTGGAGATGGCACTTATTCAAAGAAACTTAGAGTTACTGAAGAAATGGAAACATGGGAGATAAATTGATAGAAAATACTGCAAATAGCAAGATATAAAGTTGATGATTTAAAAAGGAAAGTGATAATTGATGATGTATATGACACAATTGTTATAGAAAAGGGTTCTATTGATACTTATAATGAGTTGTCTTGAGGAGTAGACATGACACTATATATTTAGGTATTAAGATAGCTGATATGGATGTAAATTCGAGTGTGGTATATTTTTACTGTAATTTTATTGCCAATTGATTTATGATTTGACTTCTTGAGTTTTTTTTAAATAGATAAATAAGTTATTGTTAGTCCATAAAAGAGACTAACAATGGATAGGATGTATGTTATATTATTCTGAAATATGTTTTTCTTTGAATGAGTTGATGCCTTTATTTGATATGAGGGGAAAGATAAATGATGTGTAAAAACTTGGGGGGGGGGGGGGGTATGATGTCCTGTTGTGATTTTATTTCGCTTAACCCATAATTTAAGTGAATTGTCTTGTGTGTTGAATAAGAATTACCTTGTTTATAAATATGTTAGAAATTAGTTAAGTTAAGTTTAATTTACAAACAGTTATGGTTTTGTCCAGTATAAAAACAATACACGGGGCTTTATATAGAGCCCTTCGTTCAGAAAATGGTTAATAAACTACTGAGGTCTAGTAGAGAGACACATTCTCTTTGAGAATAATAGGTTCATGGGTATATTTATTTTTTTAGCAAGTTTGCTGTGATAATTAGCATAGAGAGGTTGATGATATGGCTATGAAGTGTTGGAAACATATGCCGGGGTTACTACACAAATAAAATGGTTATGGGTAAGTTAAAAATAGGAGCTGCATTAAAGTCAGCATTGATTGAATATGTATGGATTGGATGCCATATTATATACGTGAATAACGTTTAAAGATGCTGTGATAGTGAAACAAATATAAGAAGTTGGTTGATAGAGAATAGATAAAAAAAAAGGGGGCTGTGAATGGCAGTGCATAAGGTTGGGTATATGGGTTAGATAAACAAGGAGGCGTGTCATGGGTTGTGAGGGGGGAAAATATAGCAGCTGTGATAAACAGCGTTAATTAATTTAAAATGTTCATGGAATATGAACATTGTTTCGTGGTTGAAGGTGAGATAAGTGAAATATAGACAAGGTTGTGGATAGCAATATAAATATTGAGTATATAAAAGAAAACTTGGATCAACTTAATTTATAATGAACAGAGATGTAATTTCATAAGATATATTTTTGAAAAACTTTCTACAAAAGTTTTTTCGTTTGCAAGAGAGGTAAATGTGATTGTTGTTGACTATTTCTTTATACTTTTCATAAATTGGGTGCGCACCCCTTCTTTACAATATTTTTCCCCTAACTACATCTTTTCTGTCTATCCTGTGTTGTGAAAGAATGAGAAATTTCATAATGTCAAGTGTATACTAACGATTGTTACGAGCCATTCTTATGATATATAAATTTTATAAAGAAACTTTGAAGAGCCAGAAACGAAGAAGAAATATAACTTCATAGTGGTTTGCTATGTGGCACGGGGATGAGGTACAATTGGAAGGAAATATTTACTTAAGATAGAGTTAGTTTGGGGCTTAGAGAAATTATGGGAGGTAAGGAGAGAAGGTGTAGGATAAAGGGGTTAGGAGTTAAGACTTTTGAAGAAGAAAAGTCTTTTTAAAGAAAGGGAGGTGTAGCAGAATGAATACCATATCTGTTATTGGCTTAGGTGTGCAGGATTAAAGCACGCTTGAGCATCCTGATAGAACAGTAAGAAGGATGCTCAAGTCGTGACGTAGGTTGTTTTGGGTAGGGACCGCTAAAGCTGAGACAAGACAAGACAACATCATATTTAGTGGTCTCTGGATTTTGTATCGGCCATCATAAACCAATAAACCTGTTTTAAAATGAACTTACTTGTTGATCCTCTGTACACGTATTGTTACACTTGTCGCTCTAACTGTCAGGTCCGGTCTGCCTGAATTTACAGGTCTGGTTCAGCTACTTGTCCTCCGTTCTTGTGCGGTCAGCCGCACGGCGTGCTGGGTCACTTGTCACGCAGCCCAGTGGTCCAGTCATCTTTAACTTTCAGCTGTACTATTGTTCAGTCTGGTTACGGGTAGTCCCCGTGGTTAACGTACCCTGTCCTATCTCGGGAGTTAATACCGTTATGTCCTAGTTATGTCCTAGCTAGGTCACGTGCGTGTCCTGTCTAGGTCCTTGTCATATAACTGCTCTGAGTTCTATCTCCTTATACTGTCTTTCTCTATCCATTCTCTTGTAAAGGTCCTTATCTATGTCCTGTCTCTGTTCTTTCCTTTATTCGTTTTTGTCCTACTTCTCTCTATATATATCCAGCTCCAAGTACAACCCTCTGTAAAGTTCATGAAACATAATAGGTAAATACAAAACTTGGACCGTCAATGGTTTCAAACACTGCACAGTCATTAAAAATACACCCGACATCTTTTTCTTATAGCCTATCCCGTGTGACTGTAGCTTTCACCTCATATAATATCTGTACAAAGAACTGGTAATCTAATGCTGACCTACTTAATAATTTAGTGTTGACCTACTTACCTACCCGACCTCAACTTACCTACCTTAGTTATATAAAACTTATTGTATTTGAAGATATCTGAGAAAAGTCATAGCATACAAATTACGTGGTATAGTATAAAGTGATTACTGATACCACGATATTGCTATATGATTTGAAAGCACGTAAGGCAACGGGTGAGTCTTTAGATTATTCACTCTTCCACATTACTTGCTTAAAATAAAACAGTATGCTTAAATAGAATCAGATACCGGCGTATATGCATTTGTATTCTAGATTCTTCTTCAAATGCATGGTCTGGAGTCTGGAACAGACATTGGCGATCATGACTAATTGTTCACGAATGCCTGACGTCGGATTGTTTCCGTCTTCTACTACTGTCCTACTGAACGTATTTCGGAGTTTTTCGGCAGCATTTCTCAATGTCTGGTTACAGATCACCCCACTTATATTAAAGATTCAACACATGCCTTAACCTTAATTTCTCTTCAACTTCTTTATGTCATATTTACATACTTTTTTCTATTGGATCATGGTCTCTTTATACACTAATTTCCCACTTTTTCTGTTAGATGAAATAGATGTATATTAATGTTGTCTTTACACAACCATTGACCATTCTGATGGTCTCATGGCCCTCATATAACATTTCTATTTGAAAGTCTCATTGACCAACAGGGCTATGGCTCGCCATAGGGGATGGATTCCCTGTGGTCAGATTTGTGTCCTAAAACCTGCGACTGGCCTGCAAGGAGCTCCACTACAGTTACACGTTTGTTTACTCTGGAGTAGAACAGCCAGAAAGGACAAGACATGGTGTGGGAATAGTCATCGAACCACGGCAAGCAAGAGGAATACTAGAAATAAAATATATATCAGAATGAATCATAACAGTGAGAATAATAGAACAAACAATTACAACATATGTACAAATATACGCACCATGTAATACAAACACAAATGAGCAAGAATGCGAGGAATTCTATGAAGACATCCATGACGTGCTAAATAAAATAGATAAGCAGGACAATATCATAGTTATGGGAGACTTAAATGCAAGACTAGGACATACCAGAGTGGGCATAGAAAAACATCTGGGAGCATTTGGAGATAAGAATAATGACAGGAATGATAAGGGAAGTAGACTGATAGAGCTTTGCAGCCAACACGACCTCTACATAACAAACACATTCTATAAACATAAAGACTCACAAGTATACACCTGGTATAAATGGAACGATCTAGATACTAAAAGCCAAATTGATTTTATATTACAAAGAAATAACAGAAAGAGAAATATATTAGATGCAGGGGCAGTCGCGAATTTAAGTATAAACACAGATCATAAAGCAGTCATTGCCACAATAAGAACCATCAGAAGAAGACAACAAAGAGCAGGAAAATAAATGCCATGCGAATCAGTAAACTTAAAAAACCTTAAAGACGAGGCAGTAAGGAAAAATAATGAGAAAGAACTAACTGAAATCTTTGCAAAATTACCTATAGAAAGAAAAACAGTGGAAGAAGAATGGGAGATGTTCAAATCAAACATTTTAAATACTGCAAAAATAGCATGTGGAACCACAAAAACACGCAAAACACGGATAAAGAAAATAACAAATTGGTGGAGCGCAGAAGTAAAGAAAGCGGTAAAAGACAAAAAGGAAAAATATAAAAAGTAGTTGAAGAGCACACATGAATGTGATTACATAGAATATAGAATGGCGAGAAGACATGTGAGTAGAATAGTAAAGAGGGAGAAACAAAAAGAGTGGGAAGAGTATGGAGAAATCCTAAATAAAAACTACAAGGAGGCAACTAGAAACTTCTACAAAAATATAAGTGCAATGCGAACCAGCGGAGAACACCCTTTGACCCAACTGAAATAATTAACAGCGAAAATGGAGAACCAATAGGTGAACAAAAACAAATCCTAATAAGATGGAAGCAGTATTTCGAACAACTTCTCAACATCCCATCAGATGTCACAGGAATTCAAGAGGCCTACACAGATGCCATCGAAGAACTAGAACCAGACATACTAAAAGAAGAAATTATAGACGCCATCAGATTAGCCCCATTGAACAAATCACCGGGACAAGATGAAATACTAAATTAACTAATTAAAGCAGCAAGAGAAGCAGGAACATCTTGGCTACATAGACTATTCAACCATGTTTGAGTAGAACAACAGACACCACGAGACTGGGGAAACTCCATAATTATCCCAATTTGGAGAACCAAAGGCAGCAAAAGAGATTGCACACATTACAGAGGCATTTCACTGTTGAGTCATACTGGGAAAATATTTTGCAAAATTCTTGAGAAAAGATTACGAACTATTATAGAACCCCAGCTAAGCGAAAAACAACTTGGATTTATGAAAGACAAAGGATGCACAGATGCCATTTTTGCTCTTAGACAATTTTTGGAAAAATCAATCGAATTAAACGAAACACTCTACTTAGCCTTTGTCGACCAAGAAAAGGCATTCGATAGAGTAGACAGAAACAAGCTGTGGGAAATCCTTAAACAATATGGAGTGAGTACACATCTAACAAACCTATGTGGAAGCTTATGCAACAACAATGAATACATAGTGAGAGCAACTGGAGGACACTCAGAATCCTTCACCATAAGATCTGGAGTACGACAAGGTTGTGTCCTGTCCCCTCTCTTGTTCATAACATATATAGACAACATATGTAAAGAAAACAGCCAACAGAGATCGCAAGAATACCGCATGACGAAATGTGTAGGGAACATAACATGAAAATTAGCACAAGCAAAACAGAGGTAATGACTATAATTAAAGAAGAAAAAACAACAATTCACCTAAACGAACATCCCTTGAAACAAGAAAAGAGTTTCAAGTACCTAGGAAGTATAATATCATCAAATGGCAGATCAGAAGACGAGATCGAAAATAGATGCAGTAAGGCAAACCAACTCATTGGACAAATGGCACCAATACTAAAGAACAAACATGTATCAATAACTACTAAGAAAGCACTTTACAACACAATCTTCCTACCAACTCTATGCTATCAATGCCAAATTTGGACAATGACAGAAAAAGACCCCCAAAAAATCACAACAACAGAAATGAGGTTCCTGAGAAGAATACTCAACGTATCAAGAAGAGATAAGATCAGAAATGAAGAAATCAGGACTAAAGTGGGTGTTATAGCAGCATTAAATTTTATTAGAAAGCAGCAAATCAAATGGTTTGGCCATGCAAGTAGGTTACCAGTCAACAGCATACCACAACAAGCAATGATGTACAGACCAGATGGAAACAGAGGAAGCGGCCGACCACGTGAATGTTGGACTGAGGGAATAGCATAATCCATGGGAATATCGATACATGAAGCCCATAATCGGGCACTCTCACGATGTTTATACTTCACCTCGACAGCGCAAGGTACAAGAGGAACATGATGCGATGAGATGAGATGAGTATTTAGAAGTCTGGATCTGTTATATGTTTGTTACAGCTGATATGCTGAATATTTCTATAACATTTGTATTTGAAAGTCTGGATCTGTTATAAATTGACACGACGCAGTAAATGTAAAGCCATAATTAGACATACAAGAACACTGAAAATCATCATTATTTCGCAGATGCTGGAAGGTATATAGCCATGATGTGGCTAGTTTTTGTCATCTGTGTCACGGTTATAGTGCCGGCAACATCGGCAGAGACGAGGCAAGATGCTAAATCTGGTCAACCCAATATTGTGTTTGTGTTAGCAGACGACTACGGCTTCCATGACATTGGTTACCATGGTTCTGAGATTCAAACCCCGACACTTGATTCGGTAAGTTGGAAATAATGTTTGCTTTAACACTTACTGGGTCGTAGATCATTTATATTTTAAGCAAGAATATAATCCCTCAAAATTGTTTTTGACTCTTTTAGAAGGTCACAGCAGCTGCTAAACTGAGTAAATAACAAAATCACACAAGTTAAAGAAAATATATGACCAGAGTTTGTTAGTCTGTTCTGATTAAATCTATAAAGCACATTGACACACTGATTAGTTATAGTTGCATATCCTTTACAGGACATGGCAGTCGACTCCAGCAATTTTGACTGTTTGTGATTCCTGGCCAAGTGTTACGTTTAGTAGTTTGCCATTGCTTTCTGAACGCCCGGCACTCATACCATTGTATGGAATCCAACGCAAGACTGTCTGCTTCCAAATTGCCCACAGCTGTGTTTCAACGCGGTATGCGGGATTACCAATTGCGTTCCTTAACCCTTTGCCACAGCGCTGGCGTTGGTTAGTGCACATGAAGAAATGGCATGCTGGTGTGTTGGGGAATGAGCAGGCGATCATCATTGTTAGATTGTGAACACAGGAGAGTGAACAACCATCTGTATCACAGGTTTAAGATAGATTCGTCAGATCTTTGTGTGCACGGTTAAAAAGTTAGTTGCATGCTCTTTTACAGGACAGCACAGTCATGCCCAGCATTTTTTGGCTGCTACTGATTTTCAAAGTAATGTATGTTCAGTCGTTGGCCATTGTTTTCGGATTGTCCAATGCTCATATCAATATGAAAATATATACAAAGCGATCCACTCTCAAATATGTTCAATGCTCATGCGATTATGAAAAACAAATTCGCTAAAAGTCGACAGGGTCGACTTCATTGCACCGGTTTTTATCCCGTATGGCTCGGTCTCTTTCCGCAGCGCGGAAAGCGTCGCACAAATCACGAACTCCGTAGCTCTAGCGACGACCCACAGGAGTCTCCGAAAATTTCAACTCGTGAACCGAAGGACGCGGCCCGGAATCGAACCTACAACCTTCGGAGCCCGTGTCAAACGACTTGACCACTTCACCACGGAGACTCCAACCATTATGAAAATCTGTACAAAGTGATCTGCTCTCAAGTGTGTCCTATACTCATACCATTAAGACAAACTTAATACCAGGACTTCCGGCCGCCAACATGGCGGTTAGGCATTGAACCGTTAACGCCTGTGGCGTGTTTATGCTTGTAGTTACGGTTTGCAATCGCATTTTCCTCATGTTGGACTGGTAGTACTGAGTGAGTGCGTGGGCGATACTGTGAGCTGTGAAATTCGCGTGGAATGCTTTTACATCTGTCTTGTACAGTGACCTGCATGTTCGGAACAATGGCTACCGGCTGTTGCTGAATTGACTGTTTTGCCTTTTCGGTTCACGAGTGTATTTTTCAGGAGAATCCTGGGAGTCGGCGCTGAAGCTACGGAGTTCGTGCTTTATGCGACACTTTCGGCGGGTCGCCCTGTGGAAAAAGACCGAGCCATGTGAGTAAACCCGGGTCAATGAGGTCTTTCTGGTGACTGACGAGTCCATCGACGATGAACTGTGGCTTTCGTGGATGACTTTTGTGTTGGCATTCTGGCGGCGGTATTATGCACAGTGTACCTGTGCGGGCTGTTGGATTGCCGAGACTCCTGACTATTCCACTTTTCACATTGGACAATGGGGAGCATTTTGTATGATATTCACTGGTATAGGAATGGAGAATAATGGGGACGACCCGTTGCCGTGAAGTTGGAACCTCGACTAACTAACTAACTAACTAACTAAGTAACTAACTCACTAACTAACTAACTAACTAACTCACTCACTCACTAACTAACTAACTAACTAACTCACTCACTCACTAACTAACTAACTAACTAACTCACTCACTCACTCACTCACTCACTAACTAACTAACTAACTCACTAACTAACTAACTAACTAAGTAACTAACTCACTAACTAACTAACAAAGTAACTAACTCACTAACTAACTAACTAACTAACTCACTAACTAGCTAACTAACTAACTCACTCACTAACTAACTAACTAACTCACTCACTCACTCACTAACTAACTAACTAACTAACCATTATGAAAACCTATACAAAGTGATCTGCCATAAAAACGCTTGCGACTGACTTCGAACCTGGCATACCAGGATTGTGAAACAAAGTTCACAACCCCTAAGTCACAGATGCTGACAACCAATACGTTAATAGAGACAGCAACGTGGAGTTTTGGGTGCCAATGAAGAAGAGGAAGAAGAAGAAACATATTGTATTGCAATAAAGAGACTTGAATATGATGAATAAGAAGTGATGTGGAAGGATTATGAAAACATGACTATTATGTAGTCAGTGTCAATGGTTGGTAATTCAAGTGGGTGTTGCATCTGTGTCTGTCATTCTGCTTCCAGCTGGCGGCAAGTGGTGTGAAACTGGAGAATTACTATGTCCAGCCAATCTGCTCTCCTACCAGAAGCCAGCTGTTGTCTGGGAGATATCAGGTACTCAATTAATACGTATATCCTGTTGTGTGGGAGGTGTCAGATACTCAATTAATACGTGTATCCTGTTGTGTGGGAGATAGCACGTGCATGTTTATACTGTTGTGTGGGAGGTATCATATACATGTGGATCTCGTTTGGTTGGAAATATGTAAATGTCTCTCTTGTTTATTTGGAGATATGTACATGTGTATCCTATTGTTTACAAGGTGCCAGGTAACCAGTTAATATATGCATTTTATTGTGTGGAAGATATCAGTTACTCAGTATGCTATCCCGTGGTGTGGGAGATATCATGTGCATGTGTATCCAGCTGTGTGGGAGATATCAGGTACTCAGTATGTGTATCTTGTTGTGTGCATGATATCAGTACTAGTATAAGACATTGGGGGACCAGCACACACACATTTTTTCTTTTTCTTTTTTTATTTCGCTTCTCGTATCCCCCCCCCCCCCCCAGAAGGGGATTTTTTTTTTTTTAAATTTTATGTGTGTAAGCTAGCGACCCAATTACCTATATTACTATACACCTCCAATAAAAAATGTTTTCCTATTTGCGAAAACTAGTATTCACCACTACAAATAAAAATATTCATCAAATATTAAATCGCCTAAAATAACAATACATATATAAAAACAAACACCAGTGAACTGCAGAAAACTTGTTATGTGTGCAATCATTGAAACCTTAACCAGACTATTCAAAAGAAAAATTCGGCCTCAGAGCGAACTGTCAAGAATGTGATCGAGAAAGAAAACTTCTCAATAATGGATCGTCTTATAATAAACACGCTACGCTTGAATAAAATGTCGACCTGTGGTAAAATATATATTCAATCTGTGAATCGATGCGGAAAAATAACTATTGGAATGACCAAAAAAAATGGTATGTTTTAATTGCGTTGTTGAATAAATTTGACTATTATACCATAAATAAAAAGCCAAAAGGCGGCCGCAATTATTTAACAACTTTATGAAACTGAACGGAATAGAACTTTCAAATGAATTGGAGAAACATTTGATTGATGTAGACGATAATAATGAGTATAAAATTCCGGTTTTCAAACCAGATGAAAGTGATGTGAACTCTGTTGAAAATATCCTATGTGATGGAGAAATGTGTTTAAAACAAAATAATTCATGTTCTCTGAACGATGTCTCAAAATGATTGTATGTTGGGCATAAAAGGACAAGCGAGAACTCGGGCATTAAAAACAACTGGGTCAGGCCGCCGAAAAGGCCTCGTGTTGGCTATGGAACTGCCGAAACATAGATTTGGACATATCTCGAGAACAGTATGGTTAATGTGGTAACTGCATGGCGACTAACATTGGATCCAATCTCTCAACTAAGAGCAAGAACTTGCACTGTCTTGTGTCGACTCCATAGCCTTCCCTCCGAGCGAGGGTAGTGCATCTAAGAACATGACTGTTCAGAGGGGCAATCGCCTCATAGTAGTAGTCGTCAAATCATGTAAATGTCGGTCGAAGTCCAACCTCCATACCAGGGCGGTTACCGTCTTCCGTAAGTCGCTCTCAGCTGCAGAGACTAAGAGGTGGGTGGAGGAACCCAAAGGAAGAATCGGCTTTCTAGCGTGCAGCTCCGTGAACGGGTCACGAAGAAGGAACATAGCAACGAAGACGAACGGAGGCGATAGAGGCAGTGGCTGGGGAAGAAGCTGGCTCCCCACGACCAAATATGCTGGGATGGTGTGAGGGCACCAAGCAACGGATGCACAGGCTCTCTTCCCTGAAGGAGAGAGGCTTCAGAGTGGACATGTTCACTGCTAAGGGGCAAGACAAACAACAAGGACAACGAAATCGACCGAACGTCTGGCATGGCATGGGAAAGACGCCCGAAGTCATGACTGGACAGGCCCGCCCTTAGAGAATGTTAAGAAGGTAAAAGGACCGAAACATTTGGGGAAGGAGGACACTTCTGACGATCAGAAACCCCCTGCAGTGTTTACACTGCGGCGGAGTTTTTATCACAATATAATGTGGTTAGACAGACTTAGTGAAATAAACTTTGGAGGATTTCAGAAATTGGTCATAGTAAAATTAAAGTATTCACCAAGTTGGATCAGAAAAATTCGTCAAATGACTAAATTATGTACACAATTTAATAAACTGCAAAATCTTGATATTTATGTGATAGAAGCTATAAAAATTACTCCGACTATTGAGAAAGCATCTGAGCTAAATCCTTTACAGGAACGCGATTGGAAATGATTTTTTTTTCTTGATATGTTTACTGGTTGCTATGCTAAGGAGCGCTGTTTTTGTAATGTAAAGACACACAATGTTGACAGGTGGTTATGTTTTTGTGTGAATGTTTATCTCCTTAAAAATGGACATAGAAAAATCGTGAAGTGATTGTAGACTTTACATAAAGAAATAACGATCCTCTATTACCAAGAAACATAAGAGGGTTAATTATTGGCGACTCTGGGTGAGGTAAAACTATAATACTTTTATATATGCTTTTTAAAGGATGGTTTTTTTTCGCATATCCTTTACAGGACATTGCAGTCAACACCAGCATTTTTCAGTTGCTGTTGATGTCTTGGCAAGATTACGCTCAGTAGTTTGCCATTGCTTTCTAAACGACGGGCTTACATACCCCCGTAAGTAGCCAACGCGACGCGATCCGCTACAGAATCTCGCGCAACTGCGTTACTCACGTGAATATACGGGATTACGGATAAGTCGTAAATCCCTAGGCCAGGGAGACCGGTAAAAGGAAAGTTACATTTTAATAAACTATATGTCCTTGGAAAGGCGCTTCATCGACCTATATATAAGATTAAAAATAAGTGTTTTGAAGAAAAGATACCCAAATAATCAATATTAAATATCATCAGAAACATAACAGAAAAACAGAATAAATATATATCTCCATATTCTTTAATAGAGAAGTTGCACAATGTGTTAAACGGAAAGAAGGCATAGAGTGTAATTTTTGTGACGGTGCAGAAAACGTACTCGATCCAAATAAACTCAACACCATAGATAAAAATCTAATAATTTTTGATGATCTTATGCGAGTTAGAAACAAGACAAGTGTGAAAATGATTATACTAGCTACAGGAAGGCGTAACAACATAGATTGTTTTATTTAGATCAAAACTACTTCAATGTACCAATACAAAGAATAAGAGAATATACTACAAACAATAAGAGAATATACTAATTTGATTTGCTTGTTTGAACACGATGACAGAAATGTATCTAATATATATTATGATTATTCTGGTGGAGATATGCCATATGAAGAATTTAAAAAGCTATGAAGTAAGTGCTGGGAAGAACCTTATGGTTTTCTTGTGATTGATAAATCTAGTGATAAATACAATGGAAAATATAGATGTAAATTAGATACCTTTTATTTTCCTGAAAAGACATTATCTTCCCTTCATTGATTAGAAAAGTGTGTGATAAAACTATAATATTTCATTATAAAACAATGGGAGAACTTCTAAAAGAAATAGCCAGAAATGCCAGACCTAAATTCTCGGATAAGTTTGTTGTCTCCAGTAATAAAACATCGTATAATACAACATTTAGCGCCCCGTTAGAACCAAATGAATATAAACCCTATAAAATTGCATTAGTTGATCTAGAAACTTATTATTCCTTTCCTAACATTAGCAAAGACAACAACTAGTTTATTTACTCCAAAGACAATGGGAACAGATGGACGATGGACCATACAATCAATACCAGAGAGGGCTTATGAAATCAAAGCTATCAATACGAAAATACAAAGTATGACAGGAAAAGATTCTATAAAACTGGAACCAAATAAACAAACTTTGAAATCCATCATGACTATTAAACCAGGATACAAAGTGAGTTTTACAGATTAAAAAATACACACTGGCTAATCTATTCAATCAATAATGTGCCATGCCGGAAAGCGTCGTGGATCTGCTCAGTGTTCCTGCCTCATCCATGCCATGTAGCCAAGCCATCCAGATATTTTCCTCTCGGTCTTCCTCTTGGTCTGTTCCCTTCGATCTTGCCAGTTGTCACTAAGTTTTCCAGTCATTTCTTCTCATAACATGTCCATGTACTCAGAATGGACAAGACTCCCCTACCAAGCCCTCATATGGTCACCAGTAGGGAAAAGAAAACGGGGAAGACCAAGAGAGACCCTGCGTAGAACCATCATTAGAGGAGGCTCATTCAATGGCCAAGTAAATATCCAAGATCTACAACAGGTAGCAGCGAACCGCCAGGCATGGAGAGACAGGACTTCTGCCTTATGAGCCGCCTTAGGCTCAAGAGGAAAGACTAACTAACGTCTAATTTCTCTAATCAGTCTACGATTTTCATTTGTCTCCTGTAGTACTTGGTCATTGGGTTTTCTGTCTGTCCATGGTATTCTTTGCATTTTCCTCAGAAACCACATTTTTGGAGCCATCAGATGTTTTTCAGCTTGACTGCACATTGTCCAAGTTTCACATCCATACAAAAGAACATTCTCTATGTATCCCTCAACACTCTTTTTCTCGTTTCAATTGACATCTTTTTATTGGTCCGAATGTTTTTCATCTTTCTAAAGGCTACTTTCGCCATGGCGATTCTTGTTATAATCTCTTCAAGGCATCTTCCATCAGATATTATGACTGTTCCGAGATAATTGTATCGATTCACTTATTGAAGAATATTCCCATTTACTTGTATATTACATTGTAGTACTTCGTTCTTCCTAGTGACGGCCATAACCTGTGTCTTCCTACAATTTAATTCCAACCCCAGCTGCTCACTGTGTACAACAACTGCGTCTACTAATTGTTGCAGGTCCTGCGGATCGTCTGCAATTAATACTGTATCATCTGCATATCTAATGTTATTTATGTTTCGTCCTCCAATGCTGATTCCATTTATGTCTTCTACATTTCTGAAAATATTAGGATTCCACAATAACATTTATGAAGAGGGTACTCACGAATCAGAACACATTGTAAATATTATGAGTGTTAATTCAGTTAAACATCATACATGGAAGTTTCTCTAATGGTTCAGAAATTCGAATTATTTATTCTTTCTTCCCAAACGGTTCTCCGGGAGGTAAAAGTTTGAGAAACCAAGCAATCTGGTTTTTCTTCCTGTATCGATGTAGCAATTCTATTGGGGTTGGATTTATAATTGACCAAGGATATCACCTATCTATCTTAAAATATTCAACTGCTGATTCTGCAGACCCCTTGGACTAAAGGATTACAACACATAGAGAGACTGCCTGTCACGGAAAAAACTGCAGTTTAGTGATTCCTTGATAATTTACATATCAAAATGCAAGGAAGGAGAAGGGTTAATAATTGTGTACTTCATTCTGCGAGGAGGAATAAAATTCACGATCATTGACCTACGAATATAAAAATATGATACAGGTACGCGCCGAGGGCAGTGACTCCAGCTAGTATCGGCCGACGGGAAAATGAACGGAGAATGCTTTGAAGTGCAAACGAGCGATGGACAGAGGACCAGCGAACCAGCGGAGACGGTGATCAAAGAGGTTGGACACTTTGAGGTACAAACGTCGGAGAATACAGGGAAACATCGTAGAGACGAAGGAGACCGGAGCGAGGAGCGGCCGGACGTATACGGACGTATACGTGATTTCACTGAACTTTTGATGTTACGGGTGCGACAAATTTGATTGTAGATCAAACAATCAACGGAGGATGGGACACGCAATATAAATAGCTGAACATGGAGTTTCGGTTTAGTGTGTGTTCCAAACTGGGCTGAATGATCTATGCCTCCTGAGTGGGAATAGAAATACACGTCCCTAATGATGGAAAGAGGGGATATTAGTGTGTTATTCGCTTAGTGTATTTCGATTCCAGGAACATAGATGCATATATAAGGTTCTACTACACAGCCTGACCTATCAAAGAAGATCAACCAGTACATCTCTTGTACAGAGAAAGCAGTGTTGATAATACAGGAAAGACATTTTAATTTAATCAGGCACTTCACAGGTGCAGTGAAAGTATGTCACTATAGCAAATGCAAAGTGGGTGACTTAACGAATATAAAAAAAAACAGGTTCTGGTGATCCTTAGAGAAGGAACTTTATTCAAGCATAGAAAATAGGATAAAACATTGTCATTGAGTACTCACCTAAACGAAACAGGGAAGAACCCTAGACCAGTGTACCTATATTCAGAGAACGGTTAAATAACTGTGGACAGGTGTGAGGTGTTTTCACTGATGGATTATAACAACATAAAACGGAAAACTCTGTCTACGGAAAGGACTTACCGTGATCACATTACTGTACGGTGTTACTGTGGTGAACAATTGTTTATGTTTTCAAGAATTGGATTAAGTCAAGACTCAAGCTGAACGGATCATACCGGGTGAGAACGTTCTAATTCTGTGTGTGATATCTGATGTTTTGGCCTGTTGAATATGCCGGAGAAGATTACGGAGACTATCTATCAACATCTTATCTTGCCTCCACACTAGAAGAACATACCAACTACATAGACACTATCCATACATACACCAGACATAGTTTTTATTAATAAATCTTTTGTTTATTGTTGAAAGGAACTGTTGTCGGAGTATGTGTTGAAGGAATAACGGAGAGAGAGTGAAAGAAATAGATATATGGAAGGGAAGACAGAAGAGAGGAGTGTAGACAAAAGTCAGTCAATAATCCCAACAGATAATAAGTTTGAAGATGTGCTTGTTGATTCCAACTTCCTCTCAGGAAAACAAGTGACATAATTGGTGGAGCAGCGGGATAGAAAATAATACCCATATGACCTGGGCATAACAGGGCATATACATAGAGGGGTACCTGCATATTGGCACAGGCATAGCGGAGTACCTGCATGTTGGGACATACTGATTGGAATAAATATAAGTATACATTGATGACTTTTAATGGAAGGACGTCCATTGGATATATGGTGCCATTACATTTATGGTAGAACCATTTCATTAATGCTGGTGACTTTACAGTGAGAAAGTTCCAGACAGGGTGAATGTGGATAGGTGGTAAGACACATTACATACCTAGTCACACGGTCACACGTCTACATAAGTCTTTATCCTATATCTCCTCTTGTGGATGAGAGAGTGGTTGTGATGTACTGTGTGGTGTTGTAGATTTAGAATATTTAATAGACATAGATAAATGATATAGGTTCTAGGTAGATTATCTGTTTATAGGAAGGACTTCTTTATTGCTTGAGGGGTCTGTACTCTATTTGCGGACTTACATTCTTAACTATGGCAACTCCTAAAGTAACTACAGCAGAACTAAGGGCCAACGGGGAGGAAATTGGTTTATCTGGCTCGGAACTAACTGATTACATCCAGGAAAGAGAGCGAGAGATTCGTCAAGCGGAACGAGAAGATCGGAAGGCCGAGTTGGAAGTGAGAAGAATAGAGGTGGAGACCAAACGAATGGAAATGGAACAAGAGGCCAAGAAACTGGAACAGGAGACCAAGCGACTGGAAATGGAACAAGAGGCCAAGAAACTGGAACAGGCGACCAAGCGACTGGAAATGGACCAGGAGACCAAGAAACTGGAAATGGAACAGACTGCCAGGAGACAAGAAATGGAACATGAATACCGCTTGAAAGAGTTAGAACTCAAGACACAAACCAAGGGTGAAATAGATGCAGCAGAAGGAAGTTCATCTTCACCTGGGGCAACCCACATGATTGGGCAGGGTTACCATGCCATGAAGTTTCCCTTGGCGGTCTTTGATGAAAGTAAAGAGAAGATATACCAGTTTTTGGATCGGTTCGAGGCCATGGCAGTCGCTATGGGACTAGATAGGACCCGATGGGCTCTTAAATTATCCCAGGCCTTACGTGGTTCAGGGTACGAGGTCTACACACGCCTACCACCAGGACATGAAAATCAGTACGAGGAATTGAAAGCCGCTTTGATGAAACATTATGAAGTCACAGCACAAACGTATAGGAAGAAGTTTAGATCGTCTAGACAAGAGCCGGGAGAGCTATTCGCCGCCTACAGTCTGAGGCTGAAATCCTATCTCCAGAAATGGATGGACTTGGCAGAATTCAAGAGGGATTATGAGAGTCTCGAAGAGATGATGGTGGTCGACCAGATGCGTAAGCAAATGTCGAAACCTCTCAGAACCTTCTTGGGAGAACAAGGGGCGGAACGGATTGATGTTGTGAACAAGCTGGTGGAACGATTCGTAGAGGTACATGGGGAGGCTGGGGAACTCAGTATTCAAACCAAAGGTCAGGAGAAACAAGAGAAAAAGAAACCTAAGAACTGGGAAGGAGAAAAAGTGGAACCTTATATAAAGCACACAGAGGAGAGTTCAGAGAAGGTGAAGGAAGGAAACCAGAGCACCTCGAATTCTTCAGCGAAACGACAGTGGTCGGAGAAGTGGTGTTCATTCTGCAAAGTGCCATCTCATAACACGAAGGACTGCAGATCGAAACCTAAAAGTTCTTACTTTGCAGCATGCAAAGTGATTCCTACGACGGTGATCACAGACAAGGCTGAGATCGGCGAAGGAGAAAGGAACAAAAAAGACACACGGAAACCTAGGAAGGGAACATGGTGCACACACTGCCAGTCGATAACACATAATACTGTGGACTGCAGATGCAAGGCAAACGACGCCAATTGCATAACCAACCTCGAGGAATCAAAAGAGGAAGGCAAGGAAACGGTCAAGGAGATGGAAGACACTCCGGACCAAGAGAGGCCACCTGTGGTCGAACTGATTGAAGTCAATGGCCAGCAGGTTGTTTGTCTCTACGATACCGGTTTGGATGGGGAAACGGTGGTGGATGCCAGCTTGGTAAGCCCAGACCAACTTACAGGGGAGACCATAGAAATACAGCCGGCAATGAGGAGTGCTGGTACCATGACGCTGCCAATCGCCACGGTGGAGATTAAATCCAGGTACGTCACGGGCATTATTCCAGCTGCTGTATTATCTGACTCCTTATTTCCCATGATCCTTGGTACGAAATATGTCTTTTTGGGAATGCCCAAACAGCCAGCCCACAAGG
The DNA here is from genome assembly GCA_963921405.1 of Cepaea hortensis. Classification (NCBI taxonomy): domain Eukaryota; kingdom Metazoa; phylum Mollusca; class Gastropoda; order Stylommatophora; family Helicidae; genus Cepaea; species Cepaea hortensis. The sequence goes on along the minus strand of OY992884.1, from coordinate 18,820,423 downwards.
GAACAGTAGTCAGTGGATCTCAAGGGAAGGAAAAAGAGGCAGAGACACTATGCGACAACTCAGGGATAGGAGAATTGCATACTGCCCAGAGGAAGGATACTACGTTGCATCCTTGCTACAGGAAGCTGCAAAGAAGTGCTGAGCCACCAGAACGGGGACAGTACTTTCTGAAGAATCAACTACTCTATCGGAGAGCTGGGAGGGGAGATAACCTGCACGAGCAGTGGGTGGTTCCAGAGACCCACCGTCCTCACATTCTTCAGAATGGACACATCATAGGCGAGAATCGACATATGGGTGTCAGAGAGACCTTGCAGCAAATTTCCGGCCATTATTGCTGGCCAGGAATGACCGGAGATGTACGCCGGTGGTTGAAGTCTTGTTCGGAGTGCCAGAACGCACCACCCAACAAGCGGACTAAGAGTAACATAGCTTTTAAAGAGGAAGACAAAGTGGAAGTGTGGGGTCCAGCAGAGACCAATATACTCCAAGTAGGATGGAAAGGACCTTATCCTGTGGAAAAGGTGGTGTCCAAGAACATCTACAAAATACGGATCGGGGAAGAGCAGAAAAATCTCCCTAGACATCTCATTAGGAAATATGAGGAGAGATTCGGGAGCAAAGCTTCGCACTTAATGGTGATGGCAGCCATTGGGACAAAAGTTACCAGTCCAGACGAAGACCAGAGATCGCCAGTACAACATAGGAGAGCCTATGGGACAGTACGTGATAGGTCAGATTTACCCAACGGAGGGAGTAGGGAGATCACACGTCAGGGAAAGGACAAGAGGGAAACTTTCCCCAGTAACCAAGTTCAAAAGGGGTGGGTAACGGCGGAAAAGACGCGGAATACCCAGAACTCCAACCGAAGATTGGCTGACCAGATACAATATCGCCCAAGATGGTCCTGGAAGCAAAAGTCCAGGAGATTTGGGAAAGACGACTCGGTCCAACGAGGACGAGGGGGAACATCCCCAGAGGCAAAGCCGGGGGAAACCAAGAGGACATGGAAGCAGTGTTACAATCAGGATGGGACAATCCGTCTGTATTGTGAGCCATCGCTTACGCCAGTGGAAAGGAGGCCGACTGAACGTACCGGAGCGATGAGCCAACACTAATTTCAGTCATGAGTAGTATGGTAGGGTGCATATGAGGTCGCCTACTGGATGAGGTGCTGATCCATGTGAGGATCCAATCATATCAACAACACGTGATGTTAATAGCTACTTCGCAGAAGCTCAACGCACTGTGGATGTGATGGACGTTGTTGCTGCAACAGGACTTCACAGTGGAATAGATCTCTGGTAAGGAGAATGTAGGAGCGGATTTCTTATCTAGACATCCAACTCCAGAGGAAGAGGAATAAGTTGGAGGATCAGAGGAATCAAAACTACAGGGATGAAAAGTCGACGCGGTCAACTCTCTTAAGAGGGGGCCTATGTCACGGAAAAAACTGCAGTTTAGTGATTCCTTGATAATTTACATATCAAAATGCAAGGAAGGAGAAGGGTTAATAATTGTGTACTTCATTCTGCGAGGAGGAATAAAATTCACGATCATTGACCTACGAATATAAAAATATGATACAGGTACGCGCCGAGGGCAGTGACTCCAGCTAGTATCGGCCGACGTGAAAATGAACGGAGAATGCTTTGAAGTGCAAACGAGCGATGGACAGAGGACCAGCGAACCAGCGGAGACGGTGATCAAAGAGGTTGGACACTTTGAGGTACAAACGTCGGAGAATACAGGGAAACATCGTAGAGACGAAGGAGACCGGAGCGAGGAGCGGCCAGACGTATACGGACGTATACGTGATTTCACTGAACTTTTGATGTTACGGGTGCGACAAATTTGATTGTAGATCAAACAATCAACGGAGGATGGGACACGCAATATAAATAGCTGAACATGGAGTTTCGGTTTAGTGTGTGTTCCAAACTGGGCTGAATGATCTATGCCTCCTGAGTGGGAATAGAAATACACGTCCCTAATGATGGAAAGAGGGGATATTAGTGTGTTATTCGCTTAGTGTATTTCGATTCCAGGAACATAGATGCATATATAAGGTTCTACTACACAGCCTGACCTATCAAAGAAGATCAACCAGTACATCTCTTGTACAGAGAAAGCAGTGTTGATAATACAGGAAAGACATTTTAATTTAATCAGGCACTTCACAGGTGCAGTGAAAGTATGTCACTATAGCAAATGCAAAGTGGGTGACTTAACGAATATCAAAAAAACAGGTTCTGGTGATCCTTAGAGAAGGAACTTTATTCAAGCATAGAAAATAGGATAAAACATTGTCATTGAGTACTCACCTAAACGAAACAGGGAAGAACCCTAGACCAGTGTACCTATATTCAGAGAACGGTTAAATAACTGTGGACAGGTGTGAGGTGTTTTCACTGATGGATTATAACAACATAAAACGGAAAACTCTGTCTACGGAAAGGACTTACCGTGATCACATTACTGTACGGTGTTACTGTGGTGAACAATTGTTTATGTTTTCAAGAATTGGATTAAGTCAAGACTCAAGCTGAACGGATCATACCGGGTGAGAACGTTCTAATTCTGTGTGTGATATCTGATGTTTTGGCCTGTTGAATATGCCGGAGAAGATTACGGAGACTATCTATCAACATCTTATCTTGCCTCCACACTAGAAGAACATACCAACTACATAGACACTATCCATACATACACCAGACATAGTTTTTATTAATAAATCTTTTGTTTATTGTTGAAAGGAACTGTTGTCGGAGTATGTGTTGAAGGAATAACGGAGAGAGAGTGAAAGAAATAGATATATGGAAGGGAAGACAGAAGAGAGGAGTGTAGACTGTCAATAATCCCAACAGATAATAAGTTTGAAGATGTGCTTGTTGATTCCAACTTCCTCTCAGGAAAACAAGTGACACTGCCAGGCAATTTTGTCACAATCGATGAAAACTATAAACAACTTGACAGTAAGAATCACTGATCAAAATAACAAGCTTTTAAATTTAAGAGATAAAACTGTTATTATAAGATTTCTTATAAGAGAAATTTTACACGTAAAAAATAATTGCACAATTTATGAACAAGTTAACTTAAATATTTCAGAAAACCAAACAGATAAAATACAAAAAGCCATAAAAAATAATACCCCAGTTGCTAACTATTAGAATTATAGAAACGGGAAACGATGTATTAGCATTAACAAAAAGACAAATAAACAAAGAAAAAAAAAAAACATTATCTCAAAATAAGGGAACTCATATTACTCTGAGTAGAAAACAACTCAAATATAACAAGAAGATTGATGGAGGTTTTTTAGCGGCTCTAGCAAGCATGACCTTATCTCTACTTAAAACAACGAAACCTTAGGAATAGGACCCTTAACAGGTTTAGCTTCTAGTGGAGTTCAGAAACTTATTGGCCCCGGTTTGTTTTTAAAACGAGGAGGATGTATTTGTCAAATTGAATAGGATGGAAAAGGCCTTTATTTAGGAACAGTAAATGGTAGTGGATTAGAGTCTTGTGGAGATGGGCTATACTTATCAAGAAAAGGTAATATATAAAATGGTGACAGATTTCTAGGAGATTTAGTTAAAATATATAAAATATGCTATTTTAAACTTGATAAAAATGGAAACAAAAGAAAGCATATATCTTCGATTACCTACTGCGCCAATACAAGATCCAGTAGAAGCCAACAGTTATAGAATTCAGAAGATTCTTGATATTCAAAACTGCTTTGGAAAAAAAATAAAGAAGATAGGAGAAAGACATTGATTGATTGATTGATTGATTGATTGATTGATTGATTGATTTAGGAACCGACATCACAGCATTCGGGACATTCCCATAAACGCTCCGTCCCCATCCTCAGCAGCCAGCGAAGAGTTCCAACACTAATAGTTCCAGTAACAATCTGATTATATGTCCGTCTCGCCTTTCCTCCAAGCGCCGAGCGTCGGTCAGATCCCCTCGTCACACCTCGTTGTCTCATTCTTACCAGACCATGGTGATCCATCTGCATCTCAGAGGTGTACACGTGCTCCCACAAGGCCGCAACCACGTCTGCAGAAAGAGTGCTTCTGGTAGATCAGGGGAAATTACTGTGGTTATATTTAACTTTTAAAAATTAGAATCACAATTTTCAATGTGGAAAATTAAACTTGCAACATTTTTCACAGAATAGCAAATTTGAAGCCTCATTGTGGAATTGTGTAAATTTTGCTTATGTGTTGCAACTGTACAAAGTGATAATCTCTGTGTGCTGAATGTGTAGAAAGTATTAAGACATGGGGATAGCATAGGGAAGCAATGAGGAGTGTTTACAGCTTAAAGATGTAATGATGCTTTCTCCAATAAACATTTCTATGTTGTTTTATTGTAACACACGTACACGCACAGTTTGTGTATCATATTGTTGGTGTGCTGATTTTGCCTCGTTTTCAATTAAGGGCTCGCCAGATTTGAGTTCCTAACTAACATCATTATGTGCCTTGCCAATAAGCGGGTATATCATGTTTCGTTGTTTCACGCAATCACCAGAGTCGTGGATCAGCTCAGTGTTTTTGTCTCAATTATGCATGTGACCAAGCCATCCAGATATTTATCTCTCTGCCTTCCCTTGTTCTTTATCCCTCAATCTTGTTAATTGTCACCAAATTCTCCAGTTTATTTCTTCTCATAAGATGCCCAAAAAATCTTGACTGTCTACGTCTAATTTCTCTAATCAATTTACAGTTTTCATGTATTTCTTGTAGGATTTGCTCATTGGTTTTTCTGTCTGTCCATGGTATTCTTTGCATTTTCTTCACAAAGAAAAATATTTGTATTGGTCAATATGTTTCCCATCTTGCAAAAGGTTACCTTTGCCATATCGATTCTTGTTCTAATCTCTTCAAGGTACCTGCCATCAGATGTTATGACTGTTCCGAGAAAGTTGTACCGATTCACTTGTTTAAGAATATTCTCATTTACCTGTATATCCTAACTATACTCCACAAAATATGCATAAAACCACAGTGATTTTTTCAGTATACTTATATAACTGGAAGAAAAAAAAAGAGAATTGAGGTTTTTTAGTTTAATTGTTACCGAAAACACTGTTAAAACATTTAGATTTGCTCATAACATTTGAAACATTCCTACCTATATACAGCATGGATGCGAATCATTGACAATTTTGCAGTTACAACAGAAGAAAACTTTTAAACTAAAATGTGACAGAACATGTCTTAGAATACCATGGATCAAGCACATGCATTATTGAGTACGGGCTTTTGAACTAAAATGTGACAGAAAATGTCTTAGAATACCATGGATCAAGCACATGCATTATTGAGTACAGATAACAACCGTAGACCCATCAAGTGCCCGTTGGTCTGCACAAATATGCGGCTAGAACCATATACCCAGTACTCCTCAGTGGGTGGAGAAGGGTTCTGGGCTGTACTTTCTCTTATGAAACGTCAGTGCTTTGCTTTGTTCAGGTGCTAACAAGCGCCAAGTTATGTTTATACCAGTTAATCATTACTCACGGATTAACCAGGGTCAGAGAATCACATGACAATTAATGCAGAAGTGTAAAAGACTCAGAAACAGTGATAGTCTGCTAAGATGCAGTGAGAGAAACACCATGCCGCCCGAAGGTGGCGATGGCAAATCACATTGCCGCCAAAATCTTAATATTGTGTTAGAAAAGTGTACATGAGGGGTAGTAAATCAAATAACTCCACAGGAAATATAAAGAATATTTGCAATAAAAAACAACCAGTAATAATATCCCAGTAAATACTTACTGGCGTTAACTGCATTTACCAATCCACTAGCACTTGAAAGTGCTATACAGTTTCCCTTCATTGAGCTGGGTCAGTGACTGCGTTTGTAATACTCTCCGCGACTTGAGAGGACCCGGCCATCTCACTCCCAGCGTGTCTCTGTGACAATATGGTTACACCGTCTGAAAGTTGTGGGTTTGAATCTGTCTCCATCATTCGGTTCATGGGTGCAATTTCTTCGAGACTCCTGGGGGTTGTCGCTGGTACTGCAGAGTTTGTGCCTTGTGCGGTGCTTCTGCAGGTTGTCCCGTGGAATGAGACCAAGCCATGTGGGATAAAACCTGGTGCAGTGATGTCGATTATCTAGCCGGTGAACCGTGTAAACTCCCGGAAATCCTTCCAGGCATTGGGTTAGAATGTTCTCAAGAACAACAAACAAACGTGAGGAATGTTTTCAAGAACAACTGGCATATGAGGAATGTTCTCAAGAACAACCGGCATGTGAGTAATGTTCTCAAGAACAACTGGCATATGAGGAATGTTCTCAAGAACAACTGGCATATGAGGAATGTTCTCAAGAACAACTGACATGTGAAGAATGTTCTCTAGAACAACTGTCATATGAGGAATGTTCTCAAGAACAACTGACGTGAAGAATGTTCTCTAGAACAACTGACATGTGAGGAATGTTCTCAAGAACAACTGGTATGTGAAGAATGTTCTCAAGAACAACCGACATGTGAGGAAAGTTCTCAAGAACAACTGATATGTGAGGAATGTTCTCAAGAACAACTGGTATGTAAGAAATGTTCTCAAGAACAACTGGTATGTAAGGAATGTTCTCTACAACAACTAGTATGTGAGGAATGTTCTCAAGAACAACCAACATGTGAGGAAAGTTCTCAAGAACAACTGGCATCTGGGGAAACTTTTCAACAACAACTAACATGTGAGGAATGTTCTCTAGAACACCTGGTATGTGAGGAATGTTCTCTAGAGCAACTGACATGTGAAGATAAAATCGAAGCTATAGAAATATAGACTAAAGGGAAGAATATTATGATAGGAGAATAAAACAACTTATTACAGAAACTGGGATTTAAGAAAACTGCTGAAGGGAATGAAGGCCAGAAAATTAAGGTATATCGGCCGTATAAAAGGGTAGAACCTCTAGTTAAAGGATATGTTTGGGGTACAGTTGGTTGGAAAGCATGGAGGAGGAGCAATACAGTTGAGTGAACAACAACATGGGATGGACTTGAAGAAGCATTAATGAACTCACCATGACGATATGGGACATAGGAGGGCACATGACCTACTTGGGCCTAATTCCAGCAGGACCGTGCGTGTTGTGCTGAATCGTGATCAGGTTACATTCTATTATGTTTCCCAGGATGTGAAGTTTCAGAACCGGTAAGGCACAGCCTGCTGGTTTTAATGCATAGAAGTTGCCGTGAAGTTGGAACAGCGACTAAATTAACTAACTTACTGTCTGAAGCTTCATAATCTGTTTTTCATTTTTACTGTCATTACCATGAGCTAGTCCTACTGCTATCAGTCAGCTATCTTCCCGTCTGCCTGACTGTCAAGGTCTTGGACCGACTAGTGACAGAAGAGGGGCAAGGACTAAGAGGACATAGAGACAGGACCTCTATAAAGGTATAGACAGAATACAGACAGCACCCAAGCTAGGACGTAAGAACACTAATTAGACTAGATTCGGGTGGGGACACTAATGTGTTATAGTTAGAACAACAGAGGGACCTACCAGAGAACAGGGGCGGGTACAATAGGTCACGGAGAATACCGTGACGACGTAAACTAGAGTAGAACTTTAGAGAGTGACGAGTGCTAAGTAGACAGTGCTGCGTGCAAAGAGAACGGCATGCAGAATTGCGAACCCCACGAGGAAGTTTGACCACGTGGGCAAGTGACAACCTGAGCGGCTTCAGACAGAGACATGACGGCCTTCGGACTGAACGTAGTGTTGTTCTGAAGCCATTATCTATTGTTGTGAATGCATGCGATATTTAACAAGAGAGTGACCATGTGTGATAATGTGCATTTATATATTGTGTAACGAGTGATGATTATTATGATGATGTGTCAGGCAGATAACGCCTTATTTTGATTGTCAGGCTTGCCTGAAATAAACTCTGTATAAAAACATCTGTACGAGCGAAGTTGTAATTGAGTTACGGATGATGTGGCCTGATTGCGAGTGAACTCAAGACTGTGACAGGCCACATTCTAATGGTGTCAGAAGCTACTGATTGAACACACACCCAAGCGCACGGCTGAGTGGGGAGACAGTCAGTGAAAAGAAAATATCTGACACCAACATTCTAATGGTGTCAGAAGTCACTGATTGAACGCATACCCAAGCGCACGGCTAAATCTGAAAACGGGCAGTGAAAGAAAGTCAGCACTAACATTCTATATGGCTAATCTAATGACTCCACGCATGCCTGATTCTAATTGTGTACAGTAAAGTTGAGTAACAGAAGTTTGGTTCGAGCTAATATAAAATGCCGCACACTAACGTGTTTACACATGCCTGAAGATATTAGCAAAGTAGCGAGAAAGAAAAATTGTGAAGTGCGCGGAATTACCTTTAATTGAACTGGTTACCGTCGCCAGCGTGTTAGCGTGTATTTATTGATTGAATTAATTTAGAGCAAAGTCAAATGTATTGTTCTGATTCTACCATGTGTTGTGTAAGACTTTTCAGCTGAAATTCAAACCCGAAGACAGACGACAGACAGAGACATTACGACATTTATAATTAAGAACATTCTAATAAACCACATTTCAGTTTTTCTGTACAGGCAATGTGCCCAGTCAACTCATGATACATTTGTGTATTTCTGTATAATTTAATTATATCAGATAATAATTGTTTGCGCTCTATACACCAGGATGTGCATGAATTTAGTTGTACCATCCAGCCAAAAGTAGCGATAGAAGCAGAGAAGATCTTGTTTTCCCCAACCGAAAGAAAGATTCTGATCATCGTCAACGATCAGATAAGTAACAATAATTTTGACTCGCATCCTAAGATAGCATCTTTATTTTTTATTTTGTCACTGTAAATTGAGTATTATACAATTGACTATTATTGTATTTGCAAGTGCATGAAAAATAAATAACAACCAACCATGTCTACACTTAAAGAATGTATAGAAGCAGGCATAGCATTAGGTTATAGTGGGATAAACTAGAAAAATGGGCAAAAGCTGAATTCAAAGAATACACTGATAGACAAGCTGCAGCAGATAAAGAAGAAAAAGACAAAGAAAGAGATGAAAGGGCAAAAGAACGGTTGCAACAGAAGGAGCTTGCAGAGATAGCTGAAAATACTAAAATAAAACAACAAGAAATAGCTGAAAGTGCTAAAATGAAACAACAGGAGTTAGCTGAGACCAATAAATTAAAACAAGCAGAGATTGAATCCCAAACACAGATTAAGATGAAAGAGCTCGAAATTGAGTCTCGTGTTTAGACTGCTACAACTAAACTCAAAAGTAAAGAGGAAGAGAATAAGTTTGCCAAATATAAAGGGATTGTAAAGCCATTTTGCCAAGGCGATTCCATCTCAGCTTGGTCAGAAAATTTAGAATACCAGCTAAAAGTCCAGGAAATACCAAAAGAGCAATGGGCAATGATCTACATGAAGTATCTATCCGGGGAGCCTTTAAAGGTAATAGAATCCCAAACACAGATTAAGATGAAAGAGCTCGAAATTGAGTCTCATGTTCAGACTGCTACAACTAAACTCAAAAGTAAAGAGGAAGAGAATAAGTTTGCCAAATATAAAGGGATTGTAAAGCCATTTTGCCAAGGCGATTCCATCTCAGCTTGGTCAGAAAATTTAGAATACCAACTAAAAGTCCAGGAAATACCAAAAGAGCACTGGGCAATGATCTGTATGAAGTATCTATCCGGGGAGCCTTTAAAGGTAATAGAATCCATTCCCCAAGAACGTAGGAATAACTATGAATATATTCACCAAAGGGTAATGCACCATTTTCTGTTAGACGCCTCAGGGTACCAAATTAAATTCCTCAAGCTAAAGCCTAAGAGTAACCAAACATTCATCGACTACGTCTCAACAGGCCAGGACGTTTATAACAAATGGCTTAAGGCATCTAAAATTAACAATAATTACGATAAACTTAGAGATCGCATGATCATGGACAAAATTATCTCAACCATCCCCAGTCCATTTGCTACGTTTTTGCAACAATCAGATGTAGATTCTCTCGAACAACTAGAGAAACTAGGGTCTGCATATTTCTCATCGAATAGGGATGTTTTCAAATCTGTGATAGAAGAAAGTGAAATTGTAGCAGCGGCGATAGACAAACCACAGAAACCGTATAAATTTAAGGAAAAGCAAAGGGGCAACACACAACAATGTCCATATTGTAGATTTCAACATCCAGAGTATTCTATGTGCGATAAAAATCCTAAATACCCAGAGCACTTAGAGATGATGATAAAGAAACAGCACACTAAGAGAGAAACATTTAGAAGTGCTGTAAAATGCTTCTTTTGCCATTGTTTTGGGCACTATTCCAATGCTTGTACTGGAAGAAAGAGGCTGAAGGCAGTGAATGCAGTGTTAGTTGAGACATCATCTGAGAGCGAGAGTGATATGGAAGAGATGTGTGAAAATGGTGAAAATGTAGTAGCATCGATTGATGTATTGAATTACAATAATTGCACAACATGCCATCAGTTTCATAATAACAGAATACTTAAATGTGGGTATGCAGTGTCGTGTTCGCTTGAAAACGCAAATGCAGCAATAGCCTCCAGAGGCACTTTAGAGTTCCACCACAGAATAGTCAATGACATGCCATGTAAAGTTCTTCTTGATAGTGGCAGTACATTAATCGGGTTGAAAAGTGAACTAGCCAAGCCAGAAGATTATACGGGAGAAACAGTTAACTGCCGCACAGTTTCAGGCAGCATAGAAACGTACCCGTTGGCCAGAGCTGACATAAACACCTTTTTTTGTCTGGCACATTTACTTGCGCGGTTTTAAAGAACCCATGTGCGGACTTGATAATTGGCTGTTTGCCACTGGTGAAGAAATGTACCACTGAACAGATAACAGCCTGGAGAGAAACCTCCTGTCAGGCTGAATCAAAAACTAGGTCAAAAACTAGTAGACAAGAGAATGACCTACAAAACAAAACAGTACACCTCAGTGCATCCAGTGGTACGGTGAACAACGACACCACACAAAAGGTCATACAGGCGCAGCACGCCAAATCAAACATACCACCGTATTTGGAACAGCCTAACACAAGTGTAAACAGTGTACACTTTGAGCCGAATCAAGATGTTTTGTTACTATTACCAGATAAAAGTGACTTGTTGACCTCATGGCAAGGTCCGTTTAAAGTGGTGAGAAAGATTTCAGAAGTTGACTATGAGATATCCTTGAACAACAAACTCAAGATATTTCATATCAACATGTTAAAGCCTTATTACAGAAGACAAGAACAGGAGACGGAAGATCAACACAACGCAACCACACCAGTAAACCAAACTCCAGACAAACAAATGACAAACACAATAGTGAACTATGAAGAACACAAACACATTACAGCAACAGTTATCAACCAGACAGAAGAAGATGACTTTGAATTACCAGTACCGACTGTAGAAAGCACCACAACAATCAGCAGCATACACCTAGAACAAAAGAGGTGCAAAAGATGACAGACGAACAGAAACAGCAGACAATAGCAATGTTGACTGAATACAAACAAATTTTCTTAGACAAACCAGTTAGGACAGATAGGATACAACATTCCATTGTTTTCATAGATGATATATGCATCCATACAACAGACTGGACAACACATCTACAAACGTTAAGACTCGTCTTCGAAAGAATAATATTGTTTGGACTGACAGTCAAACCAACGAAAGTAGAGATGGCGTTGGAGGAGATAGATTTCCTTGGCCACACGATAGCCAAGGGCCAGTTAAAAACTGACAACAAAATTATAACCAAAATCCTAAATCTCACTATTCCAACAACAAAGAAACAAGTGAGAAGCCTGCTGGGGCTAGTGAATTACTACAGCAAATTTATCTCCAAATTGGCACAAGTAACATGTGTATTTTCAAATTTGTTAAAGTCATCTGCAAAGATAAATGTGCAAGATGCTACTTTAGTCAATGCTATGTCAGAATTAAAGTACCTTTTCAGTAAAGTTCCCATCCTCCGCTTACCTAACCATGATTTACAATACATCCTTAGATGTGACGCCAACGCAACTACAATCTCTTGTGTACTGCTTCAAGAGCATGAAAAGATCCTCCACCCAATCTTGTATGTCAGCCGCAAACTGACCACAGCTGAATCACATTATGATGTCTCTCAATTGGAGGCTCTCGCCATCGTATATTGCATTACGAAGCTTCGTAGATATTTGGCTGGAACTCACTTTGTCGTCGAGACCGACAACTCTCCACTGTCAGTTATGGAGAAAGGCCAACCTAAAAATAACAGAATTTATTGCTGGGCCTTAATTCTGCAAAATTACTCCTTTTCCCTGCGACATATTAAAGGGAGCAACAACACCCTTGCAGATCTGCTCACAAGACCATCAGGCATGGAAGTGATGCAGAAAGCAGATGAAACACTGCCACAGGTACCTTCAGTTACTACCGAGTAGTTCACATAGAAATTGTTTTAGTAATGATAAGGCATAAGACACTGTGTGAGATAGATATCATTACGTGAACTTACAAAGAACTCTGCTATTACCTAAACGCATGAACAATGCAGTGATAGAGTCATAGAATAATCTAGTGCGTAGAAACTGTGATACTAGTGTGAACATATTGTGACACGTCATATCGTCACGGAAACTGCAGTGACAATTGTATATACACTATCATAAGGAAGAACCCAGAGGAACGACACGTTGTCATCACCATCGCCTGGACCTACGATTACTTAAATAGTTAGATTATTATGTAACATATTTATGTATATAATATGTATGTATTATTGTTGTATAACATATTTTAACGAAGTTGCACTAAAGCAATCTAGTGGTTCATCATAGTAGAAACATTAGCATTAGTAGAACCACTAATACTTCAACACTTCCGGTTTTAGGTCAAGATGGCGAGATGTGTTTCTTTCTAGCTCGGCTTAGAACGGTTGATCGGCGGTCTGACAAACCACCATCGTAAAACTTCCCGTTGTTTCAGAACCAGATTTCTGGCTCTAAATGTTATGTTGCTTCGCTGAAATTTGTTGAATTCCAATGGACTTTGCCTACGACATAGTGCTTTTGAGTTCAACACACCCGGATGCCCAAGAGAAAATAAACCACCTCCAAAATGTTTCAGGGCAAATTGGTCTCCAAATTAACACCACAAAAACAAAGACTATTGATCTTACCAACAGTTCAGATGACACCAAATTGAACAGCTACGTTCTTGAAAAAGTCAACAGCTTCACATACCTAGGAAGCAAAATGACATCTACAGGGGACTCAACACCAGAAATATCATCTAGAATCGCACTGGCATCTAGTGCCTTCAATAAACTGTCAAACATATGGAAGTCAAAGACACTCAGCAAACACACAAAACTTAAAATCTTCAACTCTTGTGTGATTCCAGTGTTAACGTATGGATGTGAAAGTTGGAAATCAACGGTAGCTTTAGATAAAAAAAAATTAGACAATTTTGAGAACAAATGTCTTAGAAGACTTCTAAACATCCACTGGACAGACTTCAGAACCAATTCGCAAATAAGACAAGAGACTAAGCAAGATACAGTATCCAATTTCATAAGAAGACGCCGTTGGAACTACATCGGCCATGTACTCAGAATGGACCAGACAAGACTCCCCTACCAAGCCCTCATATGGTCACCGGTAGGGAAAAGAAAACGGGGAAGACCAAGAGAGACCCTGCGTAGAACCATCATCAGAGAAGGCTCATTCAATGGCCAAGTAAATATCCAAGATCTACAACAGGTAGCAGCGAACCGCCAGGCATGGAGAGACAGGACTTCTGCCCTATGCGCCGCCTTAGGCTCAAGAGGAAAGACTAACTAACTAATACTTCAACTGATAGTTTAGTTGAAACATTTGTAGCATTATCCACCATTTAATTAGATTAGAAAACTTTACAATTATTGCTTAGATTTAGAAATGTAGATACTATTTAAATTTAGTTAGTAAAGCATAGGAAACGGTTCTCTAACAAGACTGCTACCGATAAAACCATTTAAAGCGGCGAGGTAATATAGTTAGATTTAATTAGAAATGTAATAGATTAGTTGTTAAAATAATTTAGAAATTTAGCAATTTGTAACTTTAGTACATTTAAGGGAACTAACACATTTCTCTTACAGAATGTTAATTTAGTTAATTATCTTCCCTTAGAAACATCCATAAATTGATACTTAATTAATTATATACCCATATTTAACAAACAGTTATTATTTAGTTTATTTATTTTAAAATTATTTATGTATTACACCCATTATTTAGTTAATTAGATTGAGTATATTGTTTAGTTCAGTAACATCCTTTATTTATTAAATAACATCTTTGTTTTACTTAATATCAGAAATTAATAATTTAGTTAATTTATTTCCCTTTAATATTTATTTAATTTAATTTAGATTAAATCCCTTAGTTAATAGTATTAGACATCATCCCGTAGAATAAGAGTAATGCTAGTAATCATCAGTCTAGTGACTGATCAAACCGATTGTACATTACAATAGCTAGAGATAGTTAAACTTATTTAGTTTCTGTTGTATTGCCGTAAGCAATACATTTAAAATTGTACATAACAATGTGATATATGAAACAATTTAGTTCGGCTCTATATTGTTTAACACGAGCCCATTTTTACGTCAATGACAAAACATTTTTAAAATTGACAAGGTATGAATGAGTGAATATGAGATGAATATACGGACGAATGAAAGAAGTAAAATTATGAGTGTGAACAGTGGTGCAATTTTTTTCGCACACACGTGTTTTTATGACTTGTCCGCGTCTTCTGTGTAAACCATGTAAAGTGTGTATTTTTATGTGTGTTATAGTCACTATTGCATTATACGAATGGTTGTTTTCTAGAATCCCAGATCGGCGAAGTACGTCATAAATTAAGCAAAGGCATCACTTTGTGACGAACATCAACCTACCTGTGATAATCGAAACCTGAATACATCAATTATAGACATATAGTTATGTTTCTAATTACAACACAGATAAATTAAATTGTTACACGCAGACAAACAGGAATACAAACAGATAATTATACAAACAACAGTTGATTTCAAAGGGACGGAACACTGTATCAGGGGACACTACAGACTTAGAATACGTGGAAGGGCGAGTTGAATATTTAGCCACAAACGGAAACGAGATAGGCAAGTATCAGCATACACACAAATAACAAGAGAAGTGAAAGTACATGTCACGGGAGCCATGAATTATAGATTCATGTATTGCATCCTTAACAGGAGCAATTTGTATTGGGATATCGGTGAATCGGTATTTCGAGGGGCTTAGTTTGTTAACGCGCCCTGGTTCTACACAGCTCCCAAGAGTGTAATGTAATGACTCTTGCTTAGAGTGAAGATGTGTTAAGCTGATCTAAAACCAGTGGTTAGATACAGCAAATTGTGACCAGACTTATTTGAGACACAAGTGAACCTTAAGATATAGCAGTGAACCCCTTGACTAAATTAGATCAGACTAATTTTATATGCTACGATGACATTGCGTCACCCTTACTACATTAATCTGGTGACGAAATACGAGGGACGACGAGAGAATGTCAAGGTGTTGGACCGACTAGTGACAGAAGAGGGGCAAGGACTAATAGGACATAGAGACAGGACCTCTATAAAGGTATAGACAGAATACAGACAGCACCCAAGCTAGGACGTAAGAACAGTAATTAGACTAGACTCAGGTGGGGACACTAATGTGTTATAGTTAGAACAACAGAGGGACCGACCTGAGAACAGGGGCGGGTACAATAGGTCACGGAAAATACCGTGACGACGTAAACTAGAGTAGAACTTTAGAGAGTGACGAGTGCTAAGTAGACAGTGCTGCGTGCAAAGAGAACGGCATGCAGAGTTGCGAACCCCACGAGGAGGTTTGACCACGTGGGCAAGCGACAACCTGAGCGGCTTCAGACAGGGACATGACGGCCTTCGGACTGGACGTAGTGTTGTTCTGAAGCCATTATCTATTGTTGTGAATGCATGCGATATTTAACGAGAGAGTGACCATGTGTGATAATGTGCATTTATATATTGTGTAACGAGTGATGATTAATATGATGATGTGTCAGGCAGATAACGCCTTATTTTGATTGTCAGGCTTGCCTGAAATAAACTCCGTATAAAAACATCTGTGCGAGCGAAGTTGTAATTGAGTTACGGATGATGTGGCCTGATTGCGATTGAACTCAAGACTGTGACACTGACTAACTTGATTCAGCATCATCACGATGCCCAGAGTTTCACAACTCTGACACTAACAGCACCATCTATAAAAAAAAATACTTCTTAGAAACTCGTTTTCATAGTGGACTCTCCATTTTGTGATGAAATGATTTTGTTAATGTCGGTCTTTATTGTTTATAATGAATTAAAAGCTGTCCAGTCAGATGTTGAACTCATCACATTCTGAGAACATACATTAAACATAGATTCCAAGATCTTTTATTTATAACAAGCCGCTTGTAGGACCATGTAGAGAATGCGAGGGGGGGGGGCAAAGACTGAGAACCATTATGCGGAAATAATGATATGTAGGAGGATCAGCAGGGGGTTCTGGAAAAATCTCGAAACTGAGAGGGAAGACCAGAAAAACTTTCAATCAGATAATCGGTGGGAACGATTTGTAGTATGACTCTTTGCTGGCCGTTTAACGAGGGACAGAGCGCAAATGGCAATGACCTGAGTGCAGTGATGTCGGTTCTTAACTCAACTTTTCATTCAAATTTTAGGAATTAGTGAACATCGCTGGAGCGGCAAGGGACATTTTACAACTGAAAATGGAAGTATTTTCATTATTCTGGTAGAGACGCCGGAGGCCAGAGTGGAGTGGCATTTTGTTTAAATAAGACAACTGCAAAATCTTTAATGGGATATAATCCAGTTAGTGATAGAATCCTCACTATTAGACTTAAAGGCCGTCCAAAAAACACAACTCTCATACAGATATATGCACCTACTTCAACAGCAGAGGAGGACGAAATTGAAGATTTTTACAACACACTACAAGACACATTAAATAAGATTGGTCATAATGATATAGCAATAATAATGGGAGATTTTAATGCAAAAGTAGGTGCAGGAAGAGCTGAAAATGATAGACACGTTTTAGGAAAATTTGGATTAGGAAATAGAAATGATGCAGGTGACAAATTAATTTAATTTTGCACAGAAAATGAGTTAACGATAGCCAACACACTTTTTAAACAACATCCAAGACGACTCTTCACATGGAAGTCTCCAGAAAGTTTTACCAAAAATCAGATAGATTATATTTTAATACAAAGAAGATGGAGATCAAGCATAACATCTGCAAAAACCTTACGAAGTGCAGACTGTGATACAGATCATCAGTTATTAGAAGCAGATCTGAAATTAAAACTCAAAAAGCTTTCCCGAGGACCAAGGCCACTTCGTTTTGATCTCACAAAAATACCAGACGCATACAACATAGAAGTTAGGAATCGCTTTGGGGTCTTGATGTCTGTACAAGAAGAAATGACACCTGATGAACTGGCAGTACAAGCTAGAGATATCTTGATAACTGCAGCCAAAGATTTCATTCCGACCAAGAAAAGGCAACTTAAGCCATGGATTACATCAGACACGTTAGAATTAATAAAACAACGAAGGGAGCTGAAACAGAAAGGAGATGAATCCGATAGCAGGATGAAGTATAAATCTTTAACTCGAGAAATAAGAAAGAACACAAGAAAGGACAAAAATCAATATATACAAGATTGCTGTACCAGAATAGAGCAATATCATAAGGCTGGAAGAGATTATGAAATGTTCAAAGAAATGAAGTTCTTGACAAGAAATGTTCAACCTCAATTGAATGTTATCTGTGACAAGATGGGAAATACCTTAACAGAATGTAGACAAATTCTAGAAAGATGGCAGGAGTACTGCAGTGGAATGTATGATGTGAGTGACAGTGAGGATATGAATGAGATACATGAGCCAATGGCAGCAGAGACAGAACCTGAACCCTCATTAGATGAAATTGCTTGGGCTATAAGGAACCTGAAGATTGGTAAATCACCTGGATGTGATGAGATACCAGCTGAACTAATTAAAGCGGGAGGAGAAGAAAGCATACACATATATCATGCATTATGTACAAAGATTTGGAAATATTGTATATGGCCAAAAGATTGGAAGAGAACTATCTTCATTCCAATACCAAAAAAGGGCAACCTGAAATTATGCACTAACTATAGAACTGTTGCCCTGATCAGTCATGCAAGTAAAATTCTACTAAAAGTCATAATGCGAAGACTTAGTAAGAAAATGGAAGAAGAGATTAACGTGGTTCAAGCTGGATTTAGACAAGGAAGAGGAACAAGAGATCACATATTCAACATGCGTTTAATAATAGAGAAGAGCAGAGAATTTAATGTAAACCTATTCTCGTGTTTTGTGGATTATTCAAAGGCATTTGACTGTGTACATCATCAGAAACTTTGGGAAATCATGAGGTATATGGGCTTTCTATCACATGTAGTACATCTCATAAAAATGCTATATCTAGACCAACAAGCAGCAGTTAGAATAGATGGCGAGACATCAGATTGGTTTGACATCAAGCAAGGAGTCCGTCAGGGCTGCGTGCTGTCACTCTATTTGTTTAACCTGTACGCCGAAAATATAATGAGAAATGTAAGAAATGATATAAACAGGGAGCCATATGATGCCCTAAATATCGGCGGTCATGACATACCAGAGATTCGATATACTGATGATACAGTATTACTATCCACAACACAGAATGGCATAGAAAACCTAATAGCCTCAACCCAATTAAATAGTGAAAATCACAACTTATATCTTAACATAGCAAAAACAAAGATAATGCATACAGATAAAACTACTATGGAGACAGAAATATACATTAATGGGAGAAAATTGGAGGTGGTGGAAAATTTTGAATATCTTGGGTCATTGATTACCAATAATGGTGACACAATGAAAGAAATTAAACGGCGACTATCCATTGCTCTTCAAAGACTAAAACAGATGAATAAATTATGGAGTGGGACAGACAGAACTACAAAAATTAGATTTTTAAGAGTCTGTCCATGGCATTCTTTGCGTTTTCTTTAGAAACCACAAAAGTTCAGTAAATGCGAAAGATTCTCAATGCCAATGAATTTCTTTACCTCGCGTTTTCTTGACCAGGACTTCTTGAATGATATTGATATAAAGAATTAGACATGGCTGAGGATCAGTGTAACAATTTTGAAATGGCTGTCATCCTCGGGGATTTCAACGCCAGAGTAGCAACGAGAAGGTGAGTGGTGTTACTGGTGGCTATGGCTTAGGTGATAGGAATGAGAGAGATGACGATGAATAGGCGAAGTGAGCAGGACAAAACCTGGTCTGGCACAGTCAAGGCCTGCATGCACCTATTTTCGCACTGGCGAAAGGCCGTGCAAGTTTATGGGGTTTATGTAGACAAATATTATGTTTAAAGGAAGTGTCATTTATGTTTGTAAATTTCATTCCTTTTGATCAAATAGTTCTCTCCCTCTTCTCCTCCTTCTCTCTCTCTCTCTCTCTCTCTCTCTCTCTCTCTCTCTCTCTCTCTCTATCTATCTATCTCTCTCTCTCGCTCTCTCTCTCTCTCTCTCTCTCTCTCTCTCTCTCTCTCTCTCTCTCTCTCAAAATGCCAAATGCTGGTGCAATTATGTTTACACAGAGAATATTTAAAATATAATAACATGATAGTAATGCCTAGATTGATCACTACGCTTATTAATAGCGTTTTAAATTCTGCGGAATTACTAGACATCTAAAAGAAAAGTACCTAGATACCCTATGATAAGGGGACATAAACATCTAATATTGTGACAAGGGAAATTAATTTGAAAAAGAAAATAATATATCTAGTATGCTATCATAATCTTATCTATAAATGTCTTACATTTTCTTGTAGAAATAAAAGAGTCAGTACTGGAGTCAGATTTAATAACCTACAATAAGACTATTAATTTTGTTTTAAAATTTGTTTGTTATCTTTACGTAATTGCATTTTATAATCAAATTTTGGATTTTGTCATTTATATTTAATTCTTAAGTTTGTACTTCTAATGATACCTAAGATAAATATATAGATAATATCCCCTCTTTGGGGAAACATTTTTTTACTGGCCGTCTAGGGCCACACAAAATTTTGAGACAATTAACCACCCCACCCCATACTTTGATATGAATTGCTAACAATTAGATATATTTAGCTTCTGTGAAAAGTAAAGACATACTAGACACAGACTAAGAACTGCATCTTCAATCAATCAATCATGTGCCATGCCCGAAAGCGTGGGCGGTCATGACTCGCCATTTCACTCGATCACCAGAGTCGTGGATCAGCTCAGTGTTCCTGTCTCGTCCATGCCATGAGGCCAAGCCATCCAAGTATTTTCCTCTCGGTCTTCCTCTTGGTCTGTTCCCTTCGATCATGCCAGTTGTCAATAAGTTCTCCAATCCATTACTTCTCATAACATGTCCAAAAAATATTGACTGTCTTCGTCTAATTTCTCTAATCAGTCTACGATTTTCATTTGTCTTCTGTAGTACTTGGTCATTGGTTTTTCTGTCTGTCCATGTAACTCTTTGCATTTTCCTCAGAAACCATATTTCTGTAGCCATCAAATGTTTTTGACTGCACATTGTCCAAGTTTCACATCCATACAAAAGAACAGGCTCTATGTACCCCCTCAACACTCTTTTTCTCGTTTCAATTGACATCGTTTTATTGGTCAGAATGTTTTTCATCTTGCTAAAGGCTACTTTCGCCATGGCGATTCTTGTTCTAATCTCTTCCAGGCATCTCCCATCAAATGTTATGACTGTTCCGAGATAATTGTATCGATTTACTTGTTGAAGAATAGTCCCATTTACTTGTATATTAAATTGTGGTACTTCGTTCTTCCTAGTGACGACCATAACCTGTGTCTTCTTACAATTTAATTCCAACCCCAGCTGCTCACTGTGTACAACAACCGCGTCTACTATTTGTTGCAGATCCTGTGCATTGTCTGCAATCAATACTGTATCATCTGCATATCTAATGTCATTGATGCTTCTTCCTCCAGTGCTGATTCCATTTATATCTTCTATATTTCTGAAAATATTTTCACTGTATAGGGAAAAGAGATCTGGAAACATTACACATCCCTGCCTAACGCCTCTCTTAATAGGTTGATATCTTACTGCATCTTACAAGGGTGAAACCAAAGTGTGACTTATTCACAATGAGAAGCAATTCCAATTCCAATTCCAATTTTCGAAAAAAAAAAATCAAAATTCGGTCTCGTCAAACCTGCTTCCTCAGCGTCAGTTATTGTTGAGATCCGTGGTTGTGTGGATTGTTAGTCCTAATTCATACTGGTTTTATTGGTTCCGATCTGTTTGTCGGATAAATTTCTTTTGTGCTGTCTGGTTATTTTCTTCTGTCTTATGCTGTGTTGTTCTCACCGAGGCTGGTGCCGGTCATGTTCAGTTCTCATAAGGACTCGATATTGGCAAAGGCAGAGAATTTAAGTGCAGTCTCAGGTTGTTCTCCCGGCCACCTGCCCGTCCTCCTCTACGTTCGCTTTCTTATTTTCGTCATCGGTGTATGGGTTGGTGCGACAAAAAGACGACCAGGTCTCCCTGTCATCCCCGTTCAGGAGCTCTCCGTTAGAGCCAACTCACCATCCTGCCACTCAGGGTTTTTTTTTTTTTAAATTAAAGATATATGTGTATATATACGCACATACATTTTTAAAAATAATAAACATTGTCATTATAGACATATAAATATATACAATGTAGGGAGGTTATGTGGCCTTCCAAATTCTGCAGATGAACTGTATGACCAGCCGCTGTATTTTTGGGTTGCTGTTTATGTGTAGGCACTCCGTCATTGTCAATGGAGTCCCAGCTTTGAAGAAAGTGATCTCTTAGCTCCCTTCGCTCTCTATTGTACTTGTCGCATGCTAGTATTAGTAAATAGTGTTCAATGGTGTTGTTTTCTAGGCATGCTCTGCAGAATGGGTTTTCTCTTGTGTTTTTCCAGTTACCTAGCCTGATTCTCCACAGCTGTCTGTTTGCCGGTGCTTTCATTTTGGACTTGACTTGTGGCTTGTAGCTGGGTTCACCCAGTACTTGGTATCCATGGCGACCTTTAGCACTGTCACTGTCTCGCCACTGTTTCCTCCATTCCTGGAGAATGTCGTTTTTGATGATATTCTTCCCTTCTACTTTACCTAGGCCTGTGCTGATTTTATTATTGCTGGTTAGTCCTCGTTTCGCCGCTCTGTCTGCTTGTTCGTTTCCCAGGATACCCTTGTGGACTGGTATCCATCCGATGGTGACTTGGCATCCCGTGTACCTGAGGTTGGTGGCTGTCGCTAATATCTCCTCTTTTATGTCGGGTCTCTTTCCAGGACAGGGATTCTATTAATATACACAATCTCATTGGTGGTTTTTCAGCTGCAATCTCCAGGCCTTTCGTTATGGCTACCAGTTCGGCCGTGCATACTGCTGTCTGGTCAGTTAGTTTGAACTGTTTATTCAGCTTCCAATCTGGAACCACTACTCCTGCTCCTACCTCTCCCTATTCGTTCTTGGACCTGTCTGTGTATATTATGAGGTTGTCCTTACTGATTTCTTGTATGTACGCCTCGGCCGCATCTCTTGCATCTGTGTTCTCCGTGTCCCTGGTGATGGTCTTTGCCAGATTAGAGTCTGTGAATGGGACTGTTATTTCCCATGGTGGGATTGTTGGCTTGAACCGTCTTGTCTGTTTCAGGGTTTCTGCTAGCTCGATTTCTTCCTTCATCTTTTCTGCTGCTTCCCATCCTGCCGGTCTTTGCAGTTTTACTATTGGGATGCCCCCCCCCCCCCCCTTTGCTGTGGTTGCTACTGAACGTTTGATATCCAGGGTGGTCTTCGTCTTGTGCTATTTACGCCTCAGACTCAGTGGTAGAACACCCAGTGCTACCTCAATGCATTCTTCTCCAGGTAGAATGTTATTACGTTTACATAGAGAATATTTAAAATATAATAACATGATAGTAATGCCTAGATTGATCACTACGCTTACTAATAGCGTTTTAAATTCTGCGGAATTACTAGACATCTAAAAGAAAAGTACCTAGATACCCAATGATAAGGGGACATAAACATCTAATATTGTGACAAGGGAAATTACTTTAAATTGAAAAAGACAATAATATATCTAGTATGCTATCATAATCTTATCTATAAATGTCTTACATTTTTTTGTAGAAATAAAAGAGTCAGTACTGGAGTCAGATTTAATAACCATTACAATAAGACTATTAATTTTGTTTTAAAATTTCTTTGTTATCTTTACGTAATTGCATTTTATAATCAAATTTTGGATTTTGTCATTTATATTTAATTCTTAAGTTTGTACTTTTAATGATACGTATAAATTTGTAAGATCACGATATCCCCTCTTTGGGGAAACATTTTTTTACTGGCCTGCTAGGGCCACACAAAAATTAGAGACAATTAACCACCCCACCCCATACTTTGATTGATTGATTGATTGATTGATTGATTGATTGATTTAGGAACCGACATCACAGCATTCGGGACATTCCCATAAGCGCTCCGTCCCCATCCTCAGCAGCCAGCGAAGAGCACCAACACTAATAGTTCCAGTAGCAATCTGATTATATGTCCGTCTCGCCTTTGCGCCGAGCGTCGGCCAGATCCCCTCGTCACACCTCGTTGTCTCATTCTTACCAGACCATGGTGATCCATCTGCTCCTCCGAGGTGTACTCGTGCTCCCACGTATGAAAGACATTGAAAGATAATACAAAATCTGTATCTATTATTAACGGAACTGATACGGCGTTAACAGCTCCTGCAATAGGTAAGGGGGAAGCAAGAATTGGATTATGAACAACAATTGTTGCAGCGCCAATAGTTTTAGAAATGGAAATTGCAGCATTAGGAATGGGAACCGGAAGTATTATTTTAAAATATATCGATAAAAAATTAGAATAAAGATCTGATAAACCTAAACAGATTTTAATTGTATCAATTAATACAATTCATAATCATATTTCCTAAACGCTGGAAGATGGAAGTATTTCTGAAGAAGAATTTAAACTTATTTTAGAAGAAGAAAGCAAATTTTGAAAGATAAAAGAAAAAATAAGACATCATAGCGCGAAAAAATTGTTAATGTGAATTATTCATTAGAGAAAGAAGAACTCATACAAAAAAATTAAGAGATTTTTTAGATTCTGCAAAATTAAAGTAGCTGTAAGATTATCAATGTTTGTTTTTTACAGGACATCGTTTCGAGATCAGCATCTTTCAAGTGATTGTTGATTTCTTGGCAAGATTACGCTCAGTAGTTTGCCATTGCTTTCTGAGCGGCCGGCTCATTTACCCCGCAAGTCACCAGCGCGGGTAGAACCGCTTCCAATTCTCGCGCGCTGCGAGACCCTGCGTGGATATACGGGATTACGGAGAAATTCGTGTAACCCCTCGGCCAGAGAGACCGGCAGGACTATTAATAAGATGCAGAAATTTGGCAAAACCAAACCGTTACTTTAAAAAAATGGCCTTCTTAAGTACTACAGATCCAATTTTAAAAACAAGATCCAATGGTGAATGAATATCAAAATACTAAAAGAAACAATCAGTTACATAATCTGGCTATTGTTGGATGATATCAGGTACTCAATATGTGTATCATGTTGTGTGAAAAGATAGCAGGTACTCAATGTATGTATCCTATTGTGTGGACGATATCAAGTACACAGTCAATATGTGTATCCTTTTGCTTGGATGATATCAGGTACTCAGCCAATATGTATTTCCTTTTGTGTGGAGATAATCTTATTTAAATATGTTTTTGTTCAAGAAACAAATACTTATCTTCATCATTCAGCTCACAACATGGGAAACATTTTAATGTGCCACTATTTGACCGATACATTGATTGCTTTTTTTTTCATTCTGCTGTCTGAGATTTATCATCACCATCATCATCATGTGCCATGGAGATAAGTGTGGACTATCTCACGTGATCGCCAGAGTCTTGTATCAGATGTGTGGTCTTGCTCTGAATATGTCGTGTGGCCAAGCTTTTCGGATATTTAATTATTTGCCTTCCCCGCGCTGTTTCCCCATCAATTCTGCCATTGTCACTACGTTTCTAATTCCAAGTTCTCCTCAGAAATGTGCTTGCACGTATCAGTTCACAGACTGGTGTGTCATCTGTGCTTACATGTATCACATCACAGACTGACGTGTCAGTTGTGCTTGAATATATCACATCACAGACTGACGTGTCAGTTGTGCTTGAATATATCACATCTCAGACTGACGTGTCAGTTGCGCTTACATGTATCACATCACAGACTGACGTGTCAGTTGAGCTTACATGTATCACATCACAGACTGACGTGCCAGTTGTGCTTGAATATATCACATCACAGACTGACGTGTCAGTTGCGCTTACATGTATCACATCTGAGACTGACGTGTCAGTTGTGCTTACATTTATCAGATCACATACTTTAAGTTGTGCTTAAACTCACATCGTTAAACAACTTGCCATTGTGTCCTTGTTTAACAACTCTGTGACGTTTCGTTTATAGTTGTTGTCTAGTGAAACTTATTCTATCTGTTGGGTTGGGAGTTGAGAAGCTTCAGAGAGTGAAGAAACGGAGATGAATTGTCTTGTACATTCAAAAGTTTGCTCAAGATGGGCTCTGTAAAGTCTTACAAATGAGCACCGATTTCAAAAATACAAACTCCTTGAATATCCATATGTGCTCAGCCTCTGTCTACAAATATGCAAAACTATGACATCTGTAACTGTGTAACTGCCTTTGACTACCCACAATATTAATATAGTGCGTTAACCTTGATTATTTTTAAAAGATACACACAGGACTTCAGCATAGTATCATATGGGCATATCAGGCAAATGCACTACCAACAGACAGTCCAACATTGGCTGATAAATTGAAGGAGTCTGGCTATGCTGCACATATGGTTGGAAAATGGCACGTGGGATTCTACAAGCAAGAGTACTTGCCCTGGAATCGTGGATTTGACACTTATTTTGGTTCGTTTTGTAATTTAGAATTGTTCTTATTCAAGAAAGTTTATGTAAAATGCATATGCATGCATGTACTTAAATTATAACTTGAAATCTTGTCAATATAAATTAATACATTTGAAAATGTGAAATTAGCTTACAGCTTCCATAAGATATTATAATATAATACATCTAGACACAAGAGAAATGTTATCTAGAACCTGCGCGGCTGTTTGGCAGTGGATCTTGGAATGTGAATGAACAAGTTAGAAGAGCTTATAAGCATCGGAGGTGTGGTTCCTGAGATGAATGTTATGCACAGCCAGAATAACTAACAACGCTTGGAAAGGCCAATGAAAGTAGACATTACATACAAGCATAAGAAAAAGAAGAGACGATCAGTGTTCTTTGGTTATTTGATGTGAAGAGAAGCGGTGGAAACGGTCTAGATGATAGGGAGAACTCTGCTCTAGAGAGGCAGAGGCAGAACATGAGAAATAATGCAGGATAGCCTAAGATAGTGGCTTGGATGAATAACATCAACTGAGTTGATCCAGAACACCAAGGACCAAGATGTGGGAGAATCATGAAAGCCTGCAAGATTTGACAGGGCTCTTGAGGATGATGATCTATTCCGTATGGACAAAGGCTTGTTCTTCACTTGTGCCATTAAGCTTAGGTTGGAATTTATGCTTTCAATCTTGAGCCGCCGGTCTCCATGGCAAAGAACTTACCGACGCGATTCGTAAGTCCGCTTACCCGAGTTCGAAACCTAGCTGCGGCCGATTTGGCAGCAGACCGCGTTGCGCTTGGTTGTAACGAGTTGGTATGGGAGCCGGTAGTTCAGAAATCAATGGCAAACTACTGAACGTAAACTTGCCAAGACATCAACACCAGCAGTAAAATACTGGTGTTGGCAGCGATGTCCTGTAAAAATGATGTGCAAAAGAAAAAATAGACAAAACAACAATATTGAGCCAAATGTGTTCATCTGGACTGATTTTATATTTGTGCTGTATATTGTTGATAAAACCTGTCCACTCTGGTACTTGGTCTTCCTGTAATTCCATAGCCTGATGTTAGGCACAACGCTGTGCCTGACTGAATTTCTTATCACATGATGTCTGAACCACTGTATGTCTTGATTATTTATAAATGTATACTTGTTACATTTGTTCAGAGTTTGTTGATAAAATTCACAACAATTAGATCTCAACAATCAAAAGCGAAATACAAAGATAATGAAATTAAACGAAAGAAGTAACAATTTGATCGCTCATGGTGAATCTTCACTTCAAGATACACAATCATGTACCTATTTAGGCAGCAATGTAAATATATGTGATAAACGGTGAATGAAAGAAGAATATATGTGGTAAACAGTGAATGAAAGAAGAACATATGTGGTAAACAGTGAATGAAAGAAGAACATATGTGGTAAACAGTGAATGATAGAAGAATATATGTGGTAAACAGTGAATGATAGAAGAATATATGTGGTAAACGGTGAATGAAAGAAGAATATATGTGGTAACCGGTGAATGATAGAAGAACATATGTGGTAAATAGCGAATGAAAGAAGAACATATGTGGTAAACAGTGAATGAAAGAAGAACATATGTGGTAAACAGTGAATGAAAGAAGAATATATGTGGTAAACGGTGAATGATAGAAGAACATATGTGGTAAACGGTGAATGATAGAAGAATAATGTGGTAAACAGCGAATGATAGAAGAATATATGTGGTAAACAGCGAATGATAGAAGAATATATGTGGTAAATAGCGAATGATAGAAGAATATATGTGGTAAACAGCGAATGATAGAAGAATATATGTGGTAAACAGTGAATGAAAGAAGAACATATGTGGTAAACAGTGAATGATAGCAGAATATATGTGGTAAACAGCGAATGAAAGAAGAAGATTGTATGTGGTAAACAGCGAATGAAAGAAGAACATATGTGGTAAGTAGCAAACAAAAGAAGAACATGTGTTGTAAACAACGAAAGAAGAACATATGTGGTAAACAGTGAACGAAAGAAGAACATATGTGGTAAACAGTGAACGAAAGAAGAACATATGTGGTAAACAGTGAATGAAAGAAGAGAAACGTATGTGGTAAACAGCGAATGAAAGAAGAAGAACATATGTGATAAACAGCGAATAAATGAAGAAAAACATATGTGGTCAACAGTGAACGAAAGAAGAACATATGTGGTAAACAGTGAACGAAAGAAGAACATATGTGGTAAACAGTAAACGAAAGAAGAACATATGTGGTAAATAGCGAATGAAAGAAGAAGATCATATGTCTTAAATAGCGAACAAAAGAAGAACATATGTGGTAAACAGTGAATGACATAAGAAGAATATATGTGGTAAACAGTAAACGATAGAAGAACATATGTGGTAAACAGTAAACGAAAGAAGAACATATGTGGTAAACAGCGAATGACATAAGAAGAATATATGTGGTAAACAGTGAATGACATAAGAAGAACATATGTGGTAAACAGTGAATGACATAAGAAGAATATATGTGGTAAACAGCGAATGACATAAGAAGAACATATGTGGTAAACAGCGAATGACATAAGAAGAACATATGTGGTAAACAGCGAATGACATAAGAAGAACATATGTGGTAAACAGTGAATGACATAAGAAGAATATATGTGGTAAACAGTAAACGAAAGAAGAACATATGTGATAAACAGTAAACGAAAGAATAACATATGTGGTAAACAGTAAACGAAAGAATAACATATGTGGTAAACAGCGAATGAAAGGAGAAGAACATATGTGGTAAACAGCGAATGAAAGAAGAAGAACATATGTGGTAAGTAGCGAATGAAAGAAGAAGAACATATGTGATAAACAGTGAATGAAAGAAGAAGAACATATGTGGTAAATAGCGAATGAAAGAAGAAGAACATATGTGGTAAATAGCAAATGAAAGAAGAAGAACATATGTGATAAACAGTGAATGAAAGAAGAAGAACACATGTGGTAAACGGCGAATGAAAGAAGAAGAACATATGTGGTAAACGGCGAATGAAAGAAGAACAACATATGTGGTAAACGGCGAATGAAAGAAGAAGAACATATGTGGTAAACAGTGAAAGAAAGAAAAAGAACATATGTGGTAAACGGCGAATGAAAGAAGAAGAACATATGTGGTAAACGGCGAATGAAAGAAGAAGAACATATGTGGTAAAAGCGAATGAAAGAAGAAGAACATATGTGGTAAACGGCGAATGAAAGAAGAAGAACATATGTGGTAAACGGCGAATGAAAGAAGAAGAACATATGTGGTAAACGGCGAATGAAAGACGAAGAACATATGTGGTAAATAGTGAATGACATAAGAAGAATATATGTGGTAAACAGTAAACGAAAGAAGAACATATGTGGTAAACAGTAAACGAAAGAAGAACATATGTGGTAAACAGCGAATGAAAGGAGAAGAACATATGTGGTAAATAGCGAATGAAAGAAGAAGAACATATGTGGTAAATAGCGAATGAAAGAAGAAGAACATATGTGGGAAACAGTGAATGAAAGAAGAAGAACACATGTGGTAAACGGCGAATGAAAGAAGAAGAACATATGTGGTAAACGGCGAATTTAAGAAGAAGAACATATGTGGTAAACGGCGAATGAAAGAAGAAGAACATATGTGGTAAACAGTGAATGACATAAGAAGAATATATGTGGTAAACAGTAAACGAAAGAAGAGCATATGTGGTAAACAGTAAACGAAAGAAGAACATATGTGGTAAACAGCGAATGAAAGAAGAAGAACACATGTGGTAAACAGCGAATGAAAGAAGAAGAACATATGTGGTAAATAGCGAATGAAAGAAGAAGAACATATGTGGTAAACAGTGAATGAAAGAAGAAGAACATATGTGGTAAACGGCGAATGAAAGAAGAAGAACATATTTGGTAAACGGCGAATGAAAGAAGAAGAACATATGTGGTAAACGGCGAATGAAAGAAGAAGAACATATGTGGTAAACGGCGAATGAAAGAAGAAGAACATATGTGGTAAACAGTGAATGACATAAGAAGAATATATGTGGTAAACAGTAAACGAAAGAAGAACATATGTGGTAAACAGTAAACGAAAGTAGAACATATGTGGTAAACAGCGAATGAAAGGAGAAGAACATATGTGGTAAATAGCGAATGAAAGAAGAAGAACATATGTGGTAAATATCGAATGAAAGAAGAAGAACATATGTGGTAAACATTGAATGAAAGAAGAAGAACATATGTGGTAAACGGCGAATGAAAGAAGAAGAACATATGTGGTAAACGGCGAATGAAAGAAGAAGAACATATGTGGTAAACGGCGAATGAAAGAAGAAGAACATATGTGGTAAACAGTGAATGACATAAGAAGAATATATGTGGTAAACAGTAAACGAAAGAAGAACATATGTGGTAAACATTAAACGAAAGAAGAACATATGTGGTAAACAGCGAATGAAAGAAGAAGAACACATGTGGTAAACAGTGAATGAAAGAAGAAGAACATATGTGGTAAATAGCGAATGAAAGAAGAAGAACATATGTGGTAAACAGTGAATGAAAGAAGAAGAACATATGTGGTAAACGGCGAATGAAAGAAGAAGAACATATGTCGTAAATAGCGAACAAAAGAAGAAAAAATGTGGTAAACAGTGAATAACAGAAAAAAAATATATGTGGTAAGAGTGTCAAATGTTTGATAATATAACTTTACATTTCCCATGTTGTGGATAATTTCAGGCTATCTTACTGGGGGTGCAGATTATTACCGACACACACACCGATACAACAACAAAGGCTATCTTGACCTCAGAGACAACAATGGACCTGTGCGGAATGAGACCGGCCATTACTCGGCTAATCTATTCACCAAAAAGGCTATTGATGTTGTCAAATCACACAACACATCCAAGGTAAATTGTCACGTCACATAACACACCCAAGGTGTGATTATTGTCTGTCATGTCACACAAATTGTATAGTGTAAATGTAACACATCTAAGGCGAATGGTCATTTGACACTTCTAAGATAAACTGTTGATTGTTTACGTCACGTCACGTCACATAATACTCAATAATAAATCTGTTCCGTAAAATAATAGGTATAGTTTTGTAAACCGCTTTGCATCTCTGTACAATATTGTGATAATGGAAGAATTCTTATTCTTCTGATTGTTCATGCCATACGGTTTTGGTGATTATGTGTGACCACAGCTTTCTGTCCCGTGTACTGCATATCATTTCTGATGCTGATGTTCCTCCGTGCCGTGATGTCAGGTTGTCCAACATCTTCTCTCTGTCTTCCCTTCCTCTCTTTCCCTCAAACTTTTCTGTTGTCACGGTGTATTCTATCTGTTCCCTTCTCATGACCTGCCCAATGAATGTGGAATGTCTTCTTATAAAGTGAGTAACCAGTTCTCTTTGTGAGTTATCTTCTTTCAAGATATCTTCATTGCTGTTGCTATCCCCAACAGTGTACTCATCATTCTTCTACAAAACAATATCTCAACAGTTTCCACATAATTCCTCACTATAGTATGTCCCGAAAAGAATGCCTTCATTCACGATCAATTATTTTGAAAACTGTCTGTTGCATCATTATGAAATTTTTCCAGCCTTCTTATATTTACCCCCACCCAAGGAATATGTCTTTGATAGGTACAAAAACAACTTAAATCATCGAAAGCGGCGACATTTCTTTGATGTTTTGCTGAAAACTAGTGATTTCTCGCGAACAAATTTATGTTTACAGTAATGAAAGCCCGGCCAATTCAGATGACATACAAGGCGTATCCGGATTCGTATGGGAGTGGGTGCAATGAAAGAGGTAGCTTAAAAGTCGACAGGGTTGGCTGCATTGCACCGGGTTTTTATCCCATATGGCTCAGTTTCTTTCCGCAGCGCGGAAAGCGTCGCACAAAGCGCGAACTCCGTACCTCCAGCGACGACCCTTGGGAGTCTCCGAAAGAATGCACTCGTGAAATGAAGGACGCGGCCCGGAATCGAACATACAACCTTCGGAGCCGAGTCAGACGGCTTGACCACTTCACCACGAAGAATCCCGTGAGGGGTGCAATGTGTAATATTAGTAAAGACAGAGAATTTACAGAGGCATGGTGTAAATAATGTGTAAATTGAGAGGAAAGTAGAAGGAATATATTTCTTACCTTATTTTTCATTTCCTTCTTGTTTCTTCAGCTGCTGGTTAATAATGTGTACACAAGTATTCGTGTTAGCTTTTTATATTGAGTTCGTGAAAGCTTCCAAATAGTTGTGCGTTAATGTGTGTATGGAGTGACCAGAAATGATACATGATTTAGTCATCATGTTTCCATTTTTAAGGATCTGTTCAGCTGTCTGTGTAGTTTGTTTACACGTACACATGGGTGACAGACCCGCTTTGAGTCTTCGTGAAATATTGTCTACTCTGCTGTTTACCTTTCAGAGAAGGAACATGATTACCTGCTTTCCACTATGAAAATAGTTGTCAGTTTCTCTGTAGTGGGCTTTCTTCTTAATGACCAAGATGTTGGTCCTCTTTTCATTGAAGTTTATAGATTGATTCGTATGCACGTGTGTTGTCCCATAATTTGACAAAGTGTTTGCTTTCACGTTTCCTGTTATGCCTCAATATGTAAGTTTCCACCGCAATACTATTCTTCTGTTGGTATTCAATGCGTTTAGTGTGTGTGTGTGTGTGTGTGTATGTGTGTGTGTGTGTGTGTGTGTGTGTGTGTGTGTGTGTGTGTGTGTGTGTGTTTCAATACAGTTGTTTGTCACCGCTGAGGGCTTGCGGAATTGAAAATTCATCACAATGGAATACAAACTGTTGCCATTGACATTATGCTGACGCTGTAATGTTTAGGGCTTGCAATTCTTCTGAATATTTATAGCAAAATATCCCAGATGGTGTGCACGTGGATTAAGGTCTGCGATCTGCTCAGACCTTAATCTGTGTCGGACGATTCCAGTAGGTTGATGACTGCTCTCGGTTGCATAAAATTCAATCCATCCTTTCTCCAATAATCCTCTTCCTCTTTCAACACATGGTCCTCACATTTTCCAGTAACTTTTATCAATATTTAATAGCGCGGACTGGATTAGTATCCTGATGTCAGACAAGTTAAATATAGTATTGTCAGCTGCCACCTGTCCTTTAATTTTAGCCCGCACAAGTTCTTTAGGGTTAAAATGAGAATGGTACGGCGGAAGTCTCAAGCACCCATGACGATGCTCTTCTATCAACTTGTCAATTTGATATTTCTTGCTTTTTGGCGTCTGTTTTACAAGGGACAACAATTCTAGCTAGAAATACGTTTCTGGAAATGGTATGTTTTCCATTCGGAGTCATATCTTTATTGCTCCCTTTGTGCCCGATGCTGTACGTATTTTGTCTTCTTGGGCAACAACATTGATATCATGCATTGTCCATAATTGGACACGACGGTCTATCTAGGGATGGAAGCTCAATATTCTCGAGCCAATCTCTAAATACATTAATATTCATCTTATTATGATAATCCCTATTGTCTGTATGCTTTGATACGAACACGAGCCCAGCATTCTGTAGCAAGCCATTATGCATATTACCAGCATGGGCTATGACCAAATGTTGTCCTATACTACTGGGCACATATCGCTTTATCTGTCCATCCACTGATTGCCATTCCTTATCACTTGTGTGGTGCGCATTGATCCATATTTCATCCAAACACACTATGCCTTAAATTTCTTTGCGCATTTCCCTTATTTCACGTAGGTATCTGCTTTTCATGGCTCCTAAATGCGGTTGTTCGCAAAGATTATTTCTACCGCCCTTGTACTTTCAAATAGTGAAGATAATGTCCTTATAATTTTCCACGAAGTTGTTTTGGATAGCTCTATGTTATTGTTCTTTCTGAACCAAACCCTAAGTTTTCTTACAGTCACTGTTTCTTTGGCATCCAGCATTTGTATAATGCTGGATAATCCTGGATATAAAATCCAAAATTTTTATAATTTTAGGAGTCTCCGTGGCGAAGTGGTCAAGCCTTTTGACTAGGGCTTCAAAGGTCGTTGGTTCGATTCCGGGCCGCATCCTTCGGTTCACGAGTTAAATTTTTCGGAGACTTCTGTGGGTCGTCGCTAGAGCTGCGGAGTTCGTGCTTTGTGCGATGCTTTCCACGCTGCGGAAAGAGACCGAGCCATATGGGATAGAACCCGGTGCAATGAAGTCGACCCTGTCGTATATCAAGCGACTTTTTAAAGCATTTTTATAATAGCTCGCCTTATGACATCTTTGTCAAAGCTGTCCACGAAATGATCGTTTACTCAAACCCAATGCATGCATTGTTCTTTTTTCGGAATTTGTAATAGTATAAAACAGTTTCCTGCGACCAGCTCAATGACAAAAATATGTGTACAACTTCATAGCGATTCTTTGAAGTGTATAATTTCGCATTCAATCCCATTGAAAAATATTCACACATTTCAATGTTAGCGACAAGTGGTAATATTTAAAAAAAAAACAAAAAAAAAAAAAACATATTAATCGGGTTTCATGAAATAACCCACATTTTGAGACACCTCTGAATGAACAGTCCTAGTTTAAACAACGCGGGCGGTTGGCATAAGGCCAATCCCGTGAAAAAACGAACAATATTCAACACTGAGCGCTGATTGTCTGGCTACGATGTAATACATTTAAAATTATGAATTTCATCTCAGACCCGTAAATTATATACCGCATATAAACAAACTTTGAAATCTGCTGTAAAATCTCCAGAACAAAGAATTTTTTGTTGTGTGGACATAATGATAAGGTTATATACTAAATCTCATAATTTTCCCTCAGTTGGTTACTGAGATATGGATGTGTATATTGGGGCCACACAAAAAACGTACCATAGTCTGCTGATTTCCCATGATTTGCTTCCATACATTAGGACTTGTTCAATAGAGCTCCTAAAACAGTGGTTATCAACCATTTTTGGCCTATGCACCCTTTCACCATATGTCATAATGTCATTCCCCTGTTTTCAGCGAACGAAAGAAGAAGAATTCAGCCGCCCCCCCCCCCACCCCCATTTTTTTTTTCAAAAATTGTCAGCCTCAAAAGTTGCTTTTTTTATATTCACAATATTTTATTAATATACCAGATTATTCATATTACAATAAACAAACAGTGAAAACACCAAAGAATTGTCACTAAATACAAATGCCAGAAAAAGTGTGTTTCATCAAACACAACGATCAATAGACAACCAGGATATTGTGCCTGAAGCCATTTTGAGTCTGCCAATCGATGGTCTTAATTTCCCCCCCCCCCCTTTTTCTTTGAGGGATGTGATAAAAGGATGTGATAGAGGGATGTGATAGGGGGATTTAACAGAGGAATGTAACATAGGAATGTAATATAGGAATATAATATAGGGATTTAATAGAGGGATTTAATAGAGGGATTTTCAGAGAAATTTAATAGAGTGATATAATAGAGGAATTTCATAGCGTGATTTAATAGAGGGATTTTCAGAGAAATTTAATAGAGAGATTTGACAGCTGTATTTTCTTGTCCCGCGTCTGCTGGTTCAGGACATTTTGAAAGGGGATGTTTTAATGTGTCGTCTACCTAAAGAGTGTGCTTGAATGGAATGTTGTCTGTGGGTAATATATGTGGGTTTTGTGGAGGGGTGTGCATGATGTTCATTGTATGTTGTGTGGTGGTGGTGTTCATTGTGTGTTATTCATTGTGTGTTGTGTGATGTTCATTGTGTGTTGCGTGATGTTCATTGTGTAATGTGTGATGTTAATAGTGTGATGTGTGATGTTCATTGTCTATTGTGTGATGTTCATTGTGTGATGTGTGATGTTCATAGCATGTTGTGTGATGTTCATTGTGTGATTGTGATGTTCATTGTATGATGTGTGATGTTCATTGCGTGATGTGTGATGTTCATTGGGTGTTGTGTGATGTTCATTGAGTGATGTGTAATGTTCATTGAGTGTTGTGTGTTGTACATTGCGTGATGTGTGATGTTCATTGTGTGATGTGTGATGTTCATTGTGTGTTGTGTGATGTACATTGCGTG
Source organism: Cepaea hortensis (assembly GCA_963921405.1). Taxonomy (NCBI): domain Eukaryota; kingdom Metazoa; phylum Mollusca; class Gastropoda; order Stylommatophora; family Helicidae; genus Cepaea; species Cepaea hortensis. Next base: position 18,784,165 of record OY992884.1, on the reverse strand, counting down.
ATGTGTTATGTTCATTGTGTGTTGTGTGATTATCATTGTGTTGTGTGATGTTCATTGTGTTTTGTGTGATGTTCATTGTGTCTTGTGTGATGTTCATTGTGTGTTGTGTGATGTTTATTGGGTGTTGCGTGATGTTCATTGTGTAATGTGTGATGTTTATTGGGTGTTGTGTGATGTTCATTGTGTGTTGTGTGATGTTCATTGTGTTGTATGATTTTCATTGTGTTGTGTGATGTTCATTGTGTGTTGTGTGATGTTCATTGTGTGTTGTGTGATGTTTATTGGGTGTTGCGTGATGTTCATTGGGTGTTCTGGGATATTCATTTTGTGTTTTATGATGTTTACAGTGTGTTGTGTGATGTTCATTGTGTATTGTGTGATGTTCAGTGTATTATGTTCATTGTGTGATGTGTGATGTTCATTGTGTGTTGTGTGGTGTTCATTGTGTGATGTGTGATGTTCATTGTGTGTTGTGTGGTGTTCATTGTGTGATGTGTGATGTTCATTGTGTGTTGTGTGATGTTCATTGTGTGTTATGTGATGTTCATTGTGTGTTGTGTGATGTTCATTGTGTGTTATGTGATGTTCATTGTGTGTTGTGTGATGTTCAGTGTGTTATGTTCATTGTGTGATGTGTGATGTTCATTGTGTTGTGTGATGTTCATTGTGTTTTGTGTGATGTTCATTGTGTCTTGTGTGATGTTCATTGTGTGTTGTGTGATGTTTATTGGGTGTTGCGTGATGTTCATTGTGTAATGTGTGATGTTTATTGGGTGTTGTGTGATGTTCATTGTGTGTTGTGTGATGTTCATTGTGTTGTATGATTTTCATTGTGTTGTGTGATGTTCATTGTGTGTTGTGTGATGTTCATTGTGTGTTGTGTGATGTTTATTGGGTGTTGCGTGATGTTCATTGGGTGTTCTGGGATATTCATTTTGTGTTTTATGATGTTTACAGTGTGTTGTGTGATGTTCATTGTGTATTGTGTGATGTTCAGTGTATTATGTTCATTGTGTGATGTGTGATGTTCATTGTGTGTTGTGTGGTGTTCATTGTGTGATGTGTGATGTTCATTGTGTGTTGTGTGGTGTTCATTGTGTGATGTGTGATGTTCATTGTGTGTTGTGTGATGTTCATTGTGTGTTATGTGATGTTCATTGTGTGTTGTGTGATGTTCATTGTGTGTTATGTGATGTTCATTGTGTGTTGTGTGATGTTCAGTGTGTTATGTTCATTGTGTGATGTGTGATGTTCATTGTGTGTTGTGTGGTGTTCATTGTGTGATGTGTGATGTTCATTGTGTGTTGTGTGGTGTTCATTGTGTGATGTGTGATGTTCATTGTGTGTTGTGTGATGTTCATTGTGTGTTATGTGATGTTCATTGTGTGTTGTGTGATGTTCATTGTGTGTTATGTGATGTTCATTGTGTGTTATGTGATGTTCATTGTGTGTTGTGTGATGTTCACTGTGTGTTGTGTGATGTTCATTGTGTGTTATGTGATGTTCATTGTGTGTTGTGTGATGTTCACTGTGTGTTGTGTGATGTTCATTGTGTGTTATGTGATGTTCATTGTGTGTTATGTGATGTTCATTGTGTGTTATGTGATGTTCATTGTGTGTTATGTGATGTTCATTGTGTGTTGTGTGATGTTCATTGTGTGTTATGTGATGTTCATTGTGTGTTGTGTGATGTTCATTGTGTGTTATGTGATGTTCATTGTGTGTTATGTGATGTTCATTGTGTGTTGTGTGATGTTCATTGTGTGTTATGTGATGTTCATTGTGTGTTATGTGATGTTCATTGTGTGTTATGTGATGTTCATTGTGTGATGTGTGATGTTCATTGTGTGTTGTGTGATGTTCATTGTGTGTTATGTGATGTTCATTGTGTGTTGTGTGATGTTCATTATGTTATGTGATGTTCATTGTGTGTTATGTCATGTTCATTGTGTGTTGTGTGATGTTTTTGGGTGCTGTGAGATTTTCATTGTGTGCTGTTCATCGGGTGTTTTGTGATGTTTATTGGGTGTTGTGTGATGTTCACTGAGTGATGTTCATTTTGGGTATTTAGTGATGTTCATTGCATGACCTTATTCTGATGTTTGCTTTTTTCTTGTTTTGATCTGTAGCATAAAAGAGCACCTGAGGTTTATGTTAATTTCTTGTATGTACTTCTTAGAATATTTTATAACAAGAGGTCACACACACCGACACTCACGCTTTCTCTCACTCACTGACCCACTCTCTCTCTCTCTCTCTCTCTCTCTCTCTCTCTCTCTCTCTCTCTCTCTCTCTCTCTCTCTCCCTCACTCTGTCTCTCTCTCTCTCTCACTCACTCTCTCACTCTCTCACTCACTGACTCTCTCACACACTAACTCACTCACTCACCCACTCACTACCATACTTATACATGTATCTAAAATTTACATAACAACTAGTCAATCTGTGTTATTTATTCATTGTCTTTTTCTTACGCTCCGATGTGTGAAGTGCTTTGTGTTTATTTTACTAACATATATAATTTGTTTGTTATATTGTTCACAACAATGCATTCGCTTAGTGATTTTAACCACACAATCCACCAACAATAGGTTTAACGATATATTGTCTGGTATATTTCACTGCATCTGGTCAGGTGCATTATGCAAATTTATATAAATTTATATCGAAAGACTGGGTTTTAAATTTGTGATTACTATGGGGATAACAAATGCTTCACACACGAACAGTATCAGTGACTGTCTTTTAAATATTTCAGAAAAATAATAACTCATTTATTCACTTCATATGATGTATGTTTTTTAGCCTCTGTTTCTGTACCTGGCCTACCAATCCGTGCATGATCCTCTGCAAGTTCCAGCAAAATATGAAAATAGGTACAGAAACATCACAAACCGAGACAGACGTATCTACGCAGGTGAGACAACTGTATCTCGCGAACGCATTGTATACCAAGATATTATAAATATGACCATACTACATTTAGTCAGCTGACATCATTGTGACAGCAGCACACGTGATCACAGCAGGGGTGACATAGCTACATTCATAATTAGTATACTACGGTGACAATCCGCATTCCTTCACTCGGAAACCAGCCGACAGAGGCAAGGCACATAAGTCCTCAGTGAGACATCGAGGCTTACAACAATATTGATTTCAATCAATCAATCCAATTAACAATCAGACAGTTGGTCAAATATGAATGAATGAATTCATCAATTAATTTATCAATCACTCAGTCAGTCAACGAGTCACTTAAACAATTGATAAATCTGCCAATCAGCCAGTCAAATGATTGATCAATCAATCAGTCTACCAAGCAGTCAACACGCCAATCAAACAATTGATCAATCAATCTGTCAATCAATCAGTCTGTCTGTCAGTCGATACAAGGTATATCAGTCAGTCAGTCATTATATCCAACGCAACTCACAAGACGGTAACCATTACTCAGAATCAAAGCATTTTAATATTCGTCAATATCATCCAGTGGCTGTCCTGTACAGAACTTTAACTCCATATCAGTCTTCCAAAATGTCTCTCTATGAAAAGCTAAATGTCCTGCCCCTGGTGCTGTCATATATCAGTGTATCTCCATCATAAGCCAGATATCCTGTCTCTGTCACTGTCATGTGTCAGTTATCACATCTTGAATATAATCTACGCTGTCATTTTCCTTCTATGCTTCTCCGGTAAACCTCCCTCCATAATAATTCTTTCCAGACATTCATGCATGCCTTTTCACATGCCAAACATGTGTAGTCTTTCCAAATTTTATTTGTCTTAAAAACCAGACTTCTTTATTACTGAGCCCTTGTTGGATAAATCTGTTTGTTCTCTTGTTTGTGTGATGAATTTTTATACTCTTTTTAACACATTCAACTGCCCAAATGAGCTTTTCAGCTGATTTGTTTCAATACCTGTATGTTGCTACAGGAAACAAGCAATCTCTTAGTACTTTGACTGTTATTGTTCTATCTGTTACAGTCTATAAAGTTTTAAGTAGTTTAGTTTTTGTTGTGCATTGTTTCTTCTTTTCAATGTATGTCGTCACATTTTCAATGTTTGTCTCTCGGTTGATAAATATAGATTAACTAACAATGATTGTTAGAAAGGGGCTAATGAAACTAGAACATTATATACAGCAATAAGAAAGATACAAACCGCTTTCTTTGATGATGTGATGACAAGAGAGGCATTGGAGAACATCGTAACAACTGGAAAGATCGAGGGGAAGAGAGTTAGAGGTAGACCAAGAGAAATGTTTCTGGATGGACTGAAAGTGGCAAAGAGGAATATCATCAGCTGAGTTGATCTAGAAGATCAAGGAACGCGATCTGTGGAGAGACATGAACGCCCATGCCAATTGGCATGGCCTTTGATGACGATATATATATATATATATATATATATATATATATATATATATATATATATATATATATATATATATGTGTGTGTGTGTGTGTGTGTGTGTTGTTTTATCGGCTGATATCATATTTATTTTTGTTGCATTGAGATAAAGCCACTGAGATACATTGTTACACGGACGTGCGCGTCCCATTCGCACTGCGAGCTCTATCAAGACAAGTCACCAGAACAAGTCAAGAAGCCTGATACGGGGGAGGAAAATGGCACGTTGCGAGGACACCAAGAAACACGCGGTATCCAAGATGTGCAGCGTGGTAGCCGACAAGAAGACGAGCGGAGTGAACTTACGGCGAGCTGCAGTAAACAACAAGAACCTTAAGCATCCTTTAACGAAGCTACCACGAGGAAGGAAGATGACAACCCACGACAAACAAGAGACATGCCTACTGAGACGCAGGGAGAGGAGAAAAACACCAGAGTCGGAAACACTGACTCACCGACACCAAGTGGGTTGTCAAACAAATTCAAGTGAAGCTGGCAGACCAAGAAATCCTGAAGCAGCTACAAGATTAGAATCTCTACGTCCGATTCTTGAAGGCGGAGCGGCTACTCACCTAATCCAAGATTCCTACAACCTTGGCGGTGGTGACGATAGAGGGCAGCGAGATGCCGACCACAGTATCTTCTTCTTCTTTGCGTTCATCCGGAGTGTTTTTTCAGATGTGATTGCGGTGTGTCTCGTTAGGCACCCTTGTGTCGGAACCCTTAGGCCAACACATCCGACTTTTATCGTGCATTTGGTTGTTTCGGGATTTGAAAAAACAATCAGCGTTGCCAGTAGTGGGTTGGGCTCAATATTTAAATTTCAAATCCCGAAACAACCAAATAATCAATTTGATTATTGCTCACTGGATTTTAGGAGGCCTGGTGTTCCTTGCTAGTGAGAAGTCCTGATCGTTCGGGTCCACATCGATTGACGGACGTCAGTCACGGTGGTTGGGCAGTCTTGAGCATAGCCTACGATGGGTGACGTAATATTCTGTTATGATAATTTGGCGTGTGCCGCGTGGTTACACACCCGCTTCACACGCCAGTGATCCGGGGCTTGTTTCCGGATCCGGTCAGGGATATTCACTACTGACGAGCTCAAACGAGAGCGAAACTCGAGTATAGTGCTTCCATATTAACGTGGATAGGCCTTAGGTTCATACCAGAATACGATCAGCGTTGCCAGTAGTGGGTTCTGCTCAATATTTAAATTTCAGATCCCGAAACAACCAAATAATCAATTTTTAATGAAGTTAGCCTTACTCGGGTTTCGAGGCACGTTAGACTTATTGTTGTGAAGTCGCCCACATCTCAGCTGGTCAAGATAGAACGGTCAAAGACATCGCGGTCAACCCTCAAGGGAAGGCAGGGGCAGACCATGGGCATTCCCTCGCTATCCAAGGAGGTTTCCATAATTGCAGAGCCGGCACATATTGCTCTGAGACTGGGCTCACTCGAGGAGTTGCTACGACCTGCTCATGGCTGCTTTAGTTCCTCACTTCCATGTGTGGGGCATCTCGCTTGCCACTGGTCGCTCAAGCACACGCCAGGAACGGTCAGTCTGCGGGCGACATCCACTAGGTAGGTTTTTGCTTTTGACTTCGGACCACGCAATGGATTCGCTAGCCGTGCGTTCCATTTCATGTTATTGAGACGTTTTCTACCTTTGTCTACACTCTCTATGAGTTAGATGCAGACAGTTTACGTAAGCATTTAATTCGACTGGGGCACTTCTTCTATCTTTTAGTACTCGCTCACGAGGTAGGCTACATGTGCTGCCGGCTCAGCACATTACCTCTGTGCATCTGTGAGCGAGAAACGGCCAGGCCCTCTCATCCGGGGATCCCTCATATACCCCAGCTGAGAGCCTTCGGACATGTATCAGAACTGGGCATGTAGCGTGCTTAGTATCTCACCTCAATTTTTCAGTGGGTGGGTATCGATCCAGCTCTCACATCCGAGGGTTTTGGCTTAGAGGCGTTCAGCCTAAACCCTTGACAGAGAACCTTAGAGTATTTTTTCGGATCAAGAACGTCTGCCTTCGTGCGCCTGATTTAAACGTTTGACTGCTATCCTCAGTCTACCTGCAGAGCAGTAGTTTGTGTCTCGCTTAGTCTGGCCCCTATCCCATAAGCTGTCCGATACGTAGTTTTCATCCATCGACAAGCACATGGGATCAATGGGACACGCAAGCTCTCCCACCACGGCAAGATGGAGACACATCGGGGGAGGATAACAGTATCAATCAACAAGAGAATGCAGCAGCCAGAGAGATTCATCCCTAGAGTCAACCAATGTTCCAGATGCCAGAGGGCCGGCCACAACAGAGCAATATGTCGCAGTAAGACGGAAATCTGCCGTTACTGCGCCGATCACCACGCCTTCAAGGAGTGCCCGCTGGCCAATCTGGACACGGACTTTCGAGCACCCAACAACAAAAGAAAGTGCGCCAACTGCCTGGGCAAGCATGGAGCAAGATACCTATAGTGTGTGTTCTTTTTTTTTGTTGCCTCAATATAAAATTGAATATCTCAGTAAATAATGAGATTTAGTATACAACCTTATCATTATGTCCACCCAACAAAAAAATTTTTGTTCTGGAGATTGTACAGCAGATTTCAATTTTTGCTTATATGAGGTATATATTTTACCGCCCCGCCATGAATGCCTTAATTTTTAGACTATTACAGCTCAGCAAGACCCATTCGCGCAATTTTTAAAATTGTCCGGCGGTCTTTCGTTTTTGGACAGACTGGGTGTTATAGTTCAGGGGCGTCGTCAAACTGTGGGTTCTTTCATGAAACGTGATTATATAAATAAATATTACTATTAATGTAATCTTAACAGCTAATATTTGAAAGTGTTAATACTGTTCAATGGGATTAAAAGTGAAATTGTGTACACTTCAAAACATCGCTATGAAGTTGTACACATATTTTTGTCAAGAAGCTGATCGCAGGAAACTGTTTCATACTGTTACAAATCCCGAAAAAAGAACAGTGCATGCATTAGGTTTGAGTAAACGATCGTTTCATCGATGGGTGCAAGAATCTGGAATGAAACCAACACGCGATAAGCAAACGGTAGGTAGAAAGGCAATTGTAGACAGCTTTGACAAGGATGTCATCAGACGAGTTATTATAAAAATGATGGATGCCAAAGAAACAGTGAGTGTAAGAAAACTTAGGGTTTTGTTGAGAAAGGACAATAACATAGAGCTATCCAAAACAACTTTGTGGAAAATTATAAGGACATTAGGCTTCACTTTTAGAAAGTACAAGGGAGGTAGAAATATCCTTTGCGAGCAACCGCATTTAGGAGCCATGAGAATCAGATAGGGCCTACCTATGTGAAATAAGGGAAATGCGCAAAGAAAATTATGACATAGTGTATTTGGATGAAACGTGGATCAATGCGCACCACACAAGTGAAAAGGAATGGCAATAAATGGATGGAAAGATAAAACGTTATGTGCCCAGTAGTAAAGGACAGCGTTTGGTCATAGCCCATGCTGGTAGTACTCATAATGGCTTACTACAGAATGCTGGGCTCGTGTTCGTATCAAAGCATACAGACAATAGGGATTACCATAATGAGAAGAATGGTAATGTATTTAGAGATTGGCTCGAGAATACAGTACTTCCATCCCTTGATAGACGGTCTTGTCTAATCATGGACAATGCATCATATCACAATGTTGTTGCCCAAGAAGACAAAATACCTACGGCATCGAGCACAAAGGAAGCAATAAAGATATGGCTCCGAAGGGAAAATATACCATTTCCAGAAACATATTTCAAGCTACAGTTGTTGTCCCTTGTAAAACAGACGCAAAAAAGCAAGAAATTTCAAATCGACAAGTTGATAGAAGAGCATGGCCATAGGTGCTTGAGACTTCCGCCGTATCATTCTCATTTAAACCCTATAGAACTTGTGTGGGCTAAAATTAAAGGACAAGTGGCAGCTGCCAATACTACATTCAAATTGTCTGACGTCAAGATACTAACCCAGTCCGCGCTATTAAATATTGATAAAAGTTACTGGAAAAAATGTGAGGACCATGTGTTGAAAGAGGAAGAGGACTATTGGAGAAAGGATGGATTGAATTTTATGCAACCGAGAGCAATCATCAACCTACTGGAATCGTCCGACACAGATTAAGGTCTGAGCAGAGTATGCCCTGGCCATCCTCACTGTCAGCCCTACACAGATTGGAAGACTTGAAAAGGTACAAAACGAAGCCATGCGCATCATTTTGGGCTGCACGAGAGACACCAGCTGTGTAGCAATGAGATACCTCCTTGACTTCCCGACAATGGAACACAGGATCAAGATCTGGAGAGCTCGTGCATTCTTAAAAATAAGTGCAGATGAGCAGCACCTCTGCATGACGCTATATTCAGAGAAAATGGTGGCAGGCTAAAGAGAGGCAAATCATGGATGGGTCGGGCTTAAGATGTCGTCAGACAGGTCTGCAGTCCTACCAGTATCAACCCCGGCAAGGAATGGGTGCCGATGCCTCCAGCTTTTAAGTGCACTTTCTCCTGCATTATCACACTCGACAGACGGTGCAGAGTGCAGAACCCTGTCGCTGTCAATGCAGAAGTCAACGCGCTCATCTATGAACACTCATATAGCCCCAAAGTGCTCATCTATACAGATGGATCTGTTGTAAAGCAGCACAGAAGTGCGTGGGCATTTACAGCCCATTCAGCGGGCCGAACCGTTCAAGAATCCAGTGGTTCCCACTCTATGACCTCGAGCAGCATGACGATGGAGGTGATGGCAGTTACACAGGCTGGAATCACAGCATTATACCAACGTGTGTGTACTAAGTGACTCAATGAGCATGATTCAGAAGATCGAAGCTGGATCTGTACGTAGACGGTGGACTAAGTCGCTGCGGAAGTCTGTTGTTCGTAAAGTCACCTTCATCTTCGTCCCGGGACATGCGGGAGTCGAGGGAAATGAACGAGCTGATAAACTGCCTGGCTCTGCACCCCCTGTAGATGGCCAGCCCATGGATCGTGCCGATGTTATTAACGTCCTTAAAGATATGGCGAGAACAGAGGACTTTGACGTCAGTGAATCCACATCGCTGTCCAGGATGAAAGACTTGGGAGTAAGAATTCGGCACAGCCAGACGCGAGAGGTACATCGGGAAAACAAAGCGCCTCGTCAACCAACACAGAACTGGCACTATTAGCCACCGGACGCTGATGCATATGCTGGGGGAGGATCTGAGCACCTATGCACATGTCCGGAGTGCAATGAAGATACCCCGACTGATAACTGATAATTGAAGAAACAAGAAGAAAATGAAAAATAAGGTAAGAAATTTATTCCTTCTACTTTCCTGTTAATTTACAAATTATTTACCCCGTGCCTCTGTGAATTCTCTGTCTTTACTAATATTACACATTGCACCCCTCTCGGGATTCTCCGTGGTGAAGTGGTCAAGCCGTCTGACTCAGGCTCCGAAGGTTGTATGTTCGATTCCGGGCCGCGTCCTTCATTTCACGAGTGCGTTTTCTCGGAGACTCCCGAGGGTCGTCGCTGGAGCTACGGAGTTCGTGCTTTGTGCGACGCTTTCCGCGCTGCGGAAAGAAACTGAGCCATATGGGATAAACACCCGGTGCAATGCAGCCGACCCTGTCGATTTTAAGCTAATTCTTTCATTGCACCCACTCTCATACGAATCCGGATACGCCTTTGTGTGTCAACAGAATTGACATGTCTCACATTACTGTAAAAATAACTTCGTTAGCGAGAAATCACTAGTTGTTCAGCAAAAGATCAAAGGAGTGTCGCCGCTTTCAATGATTTAAGTTGTTTTTGGACCTTTCAAAGACATATTCATTGGGTGGGGGTAAATATAAGACGGCTGGAAAAATTTCATAACGATGCAACAGACAGTTTTCAAAATAATTGATCGTGAATGAAGGCAACCAAATGTGGACATACTATAGGCTGTCCGTACCTGCAACGACACAGAGACGTGTTAACGTTTGCCATCAACACAAAGACACCATACAACGAAGCAATGCGGAGGTGCGAGACAGCCACGGGTATAGCACAAGCTGAAAGAGATCAACTGCAAAAACAGATAGACGAGTTGAAGAAACAAGTCAAGGCACTGCTGACGCCGACGCCGACCAGCGACAACGAAAAACTACTGGCGGAAATGAAGAAGATCCAGCAAAACATCAAGCAAGAAGTGGAACATATGGCACTGATTAAGAAGGAGAACGACGAAATCCTACAAACCATTAAATCAGAGCGAGAACTACAGAAAGCTGAAATGGGAATATCCCGAAACAAAACAACAGAAGCCGTACAAGAACTCACAGAGAAACCGCACGAAGAAAACCAAGAGATCGAGCCTCAACCGCAAGCTACAGCCAGCAGCCCAACTGTGACGCCCGAGGCAGACAAAGGGAAACAAATATCTCGCCATACATCCGAAGAAAACCGAGATGAGCACCCTGATGACGGCACGGAGAGACCACGGGAACCTACCTTGGAGGAGCTACTAGCAGATGCAAGAGTGGAGGAACTCAGGCACCAGGAATTCAAAAAGTGTTGGGATAAAAGAGAAGGGAAGAAACCCAAGAAACTCAGGAGACTAGTAGAATATCCAACTAAATACTATGAACCTGATTTTGCCGACTATTCGTACTACATAGAAGACGAAGAGATCATCACATGGCTGACCGCAAAGGAAAAACTCGAATGGCAACAGAAGCTCAAACTCGAAAAAGGAAAAAGGCGCAAGGAGGAAAATGAAAACATCGATAAGCTCCTAAAGAAAATACACAAAAAGGAGGTCCAAAACAAACACAAATAAATAAAAAGTCCTTTTAAGGACTGCAACCAGTCAAGCCCAACGAGCAAGGAGCCTTCACTAACAAAAGATACCACAAAAGGAGACGAGCACAAAGGACAGCTACCGACCGCCCCCCCCCCCCCCCAGCTGACGTCACAGCCACAAACAAACAGAACCTGTCTGGATCAGGACTAATTCGTAAGAGCGCACAAGACAAGAACTAGGGTGAATGAACCCACAAAAACCACGGACCTCAACAATAACCACAGCTGAAAGGCGCAGGTTGAACGAGGCCGAATTTGGATTTTTTGTTTTAAAAATTGGAATTGGAATTGGAATTGTTACATTTTCAGGTATGGTCTCAGCCCTGGATGAGGGTGTAGCCAACTTAACCCAGGCACTGAAAGACAAGGGACTCTGGGACAATACCGTCTTGATATTTTCTACAGGTGAGATTCTTTCTGTGATTATCATAGATCAGGGGTCGGCAACCTTTATGTAGTGTTGTGCCGAATCAATGTTACAAAGTCCTTCAGGGTGCCAACATAAGTCCACCCTGGACTAATCCATCTGTTTTTGTCTAAAAGATTGAAAACAGCATATGTCAAATGCTTGGCTTTTTAGACATTTTAATAGCACTGTATTTCCTAGTAATAATGTTGGTTGTGAGATGGTCGGGAGAGAAAGAAAGGACAGGAGTGAAACATCATCAAAGTCATTCATTGCTGCTCATACAGTTTGCATCAGATCGGACATACATACCTATCATGTCAAACAACTTCATTTTGAAGTGATGTAAAAATAAGAAGAGCTTTAAAAGTGCTCATTTCTATTTCATTACAAATTCGGATTTTACAATGAGATGACGTATTGTATTTTAATTCATGTACCGTGCTTGACACATGTGTCGTAGGTTGCTGGCATATGCCATAGAGCATTATAGAGAAATTGTAAATGAGACAGTGTAAAAACCTGGAGACATCACTAGCAGAGATGGTCAGTTATCTCCTGGATGTTGTGTGTTATGGTTGGCTTCATGTCATACAGTTGTCACAGATTTGTGAAACCCTGAAATTGTTTAAAAGAATGATACAGTTCTGATGGGAACTGCCTATTAAACATGATCATTGATCATATTTACACAGCAATATCTTCAAAAAATGTATTCCCTTAGTGAATTTAAACAAACACAAACAATAGCTTCCAAGATTTACTGCCTGGTTCCACGTTCAAACAGTATCAGAGACTGTGTGTTATCTATTTCATCCAAAATATGATTTGTCTTTTCACTTCATACGATATATAATTTTACAGTGTGCACCTGATGAGATAGCCGGTCTCTCTGGCTGAGGGGTTACAACACTTTCTCCGTAATTCCGTTTGTCACGCAGCCTCGTAGCGGGAGCGAGCTGGGAGCGGTTCGTCCCCCACTGGTGACTTGCGGGACACTGAGCCGGCCGCTCAGAGAGCAATGGCAAACTACTGAGCGTAATCTTGCCAAGAAATCAACAGACAGCTGAAAGATGCTGCTGTTGACAGCGATGTCCTGTAAAGGATATGCGAATTTAAAAAAAAAAAAAATAAACCTGATGAAATGCAGCAAAATATGCCAGGCAATGAATCAGCAATATCTTTGTGTAGAGCTGTACTTGTATGCAGGACACAAATAGGTTCATTTAATAAATCATGTTTGTAAAATTATTGTAAGTCAGCCAAGATGTAATGAAATAAACAAATGCAAACAATGCAGAATTAAGCCAAGACTGAGTTAATCTGAGTCAAGATCCGATATCAAAGTACCAGTTTTAGTCGATTTTGTCTGTCGTTTCTTGGAGTCCCAAGGAGTCTCTGTGGCCAAGTGGTCAAGCCGTTTGACTCGAGCCGTCTCCTTCGGTTCATCAGTGAATTTTTTCGGAGACCCCTGATGATCGTCGCTGGAGCTACGGAGTTTTGTGCGACGCTTTCCGCGCTGCGGAAAGAGACTGGGCCATGTGGGATAAAAACCCGATGCAATGAAGTCGACCCTGTCGACTTTTAAGCGACTTTTTTTTTCGTGGAGTCCTAATTGTCAGTCAGATCCTGTGGCCACACCCTGCCGCGCCATTCTCTCCAGATGATGATGATCTATCTGTTCATCCACACTATACACGCGATCCCACAGGGCCCTGACCACATCTGTCTTATCATTCACCAATACACCACCCAACATTGCAGACCCAGCCAATCTGTCCACCTACTCGTTCCCCAAAACACCAGCATGTCTTGGGGAAAAGATCCAACGGATGAACTCTATCTTTAATTTTTAAATTGAAGCCTGCCACTCTGCACGCAGCATGACTGTCTTCGTTTCTCAGCATGCTCTGTGAGTCTTTTACAGTCACTACATGTGTGGGATGTTTGTCCTCGAGTCACAGGAACACCACTGTGATTTCATCCACCTCCATTCCTGGAGGTGCAATGGAATAAACAGGTGCTCATTTTGCAATATACACAGACAAATAAATGCAACAAGATGAGAATATTTGGGAGTCATACAATCAAGTAATCATCCATTTAATTAACACACAGCAATTGGACTATAACTCTTTTCCAGTAGGGAACTCTTCATACAGTAAGATTGATTCTTTCTACTTTGCTCCCATTAGAGTGTCCGGCAATTATATATTAACTATGTATTAGGAGCGTTCATTTGAAATCCGTACAGTCTCATTCCAGTATGTAGCTATTATAACAGAATAGACAGTCTCATTCCGCATGTAGCTATTATAACAGAATAGACAGGCTCATTCCAGTATGTAGCTATTATAACAGAATAGACAGTCTCATTCCGCATGTAGCTATTATAACAGAATAGACAGTCTCATTCCAGTATGTAGCTATTATAACAGAATAGACAGTCTCATTCCAGCATGTAGCTATTATAACAGAATGGACAGTCTCATTCCTCATGTAGCTATTATAACAGAATAGACAGTCTCATTCCGCATGTAGCTATTATATCAGAATAGACAGTCTCATTCCAGCATGTAGCTATTATAACAGAGTAGACAATCTCATTCCGCATGTAGCTCGAAATTGTTTTTACTGTTCAGGATAGAGAGAGACCACACATTGTCAAGTAAATGTGTCAGGAAGTAAAACTGAAACAGAATAAGTTGAAGTAACAAGCGATAAGGTTAAAGAAAGAACTGTTGGTGGAATGTTGGAGAAAAATTTACGTGAATAGAACTGTTGATGCAATGTTGGAGAAAAATGACTTGGATAGGACTATTGATGTAAAGATGGAGAAAAATGGCTTGGATAGAACTGTTGATGGGATGTTGGAGAAAAATCACTTGGATAGAACTGCTGATGCAATGATGGAGCAACATGACTTGAACAGAGTGGATTATTGTACAATAGTCTGGGCCAGTAGGAGTGACATATTTTCTCACATTTGCATTTCAGATAACGGTGGCGAAATTCATGCAGGAGGAAACAACTACCCGCTTCGAGGATGGAAGCATTCGCTTTGGGAGGGAGGTTTGCATGGTGTTGGTTTTGTGGCTGGAGGGGCACTGAAACAAAGTGGAGCTGTCAGTCAAGAGTTAATTCATGTTTCTGATTGGTTCCCTACTTTAATTAGACTAGCTGGTGGAAATTTGAATGGAACCAAGCCATTGGATGGCGTTGACCAATGGGATACAATCAGGTAATGTAGACATTTACAAATTTAAGTCATATGTTGAAACATGCACGTTTCTTTTTTTCTAGTTTTAAATCTTTAACAATTTTAATTTTAAAAACATCTTACCTGTGTGTAATCATGCAAACATTGGCAGTAACCAATACCTTGAATTAGCTTGAACTGCGGAAGTACTCACATACTCATGTATCATGAGTGACTCAATGACCATGCTGAAGTACTCACACACACACGTATCATGAGTGACTCAATGACCATGCTGAAGTACTCACACACACACGTATCATGAGTGACTCAATGACCATCCTGAAGAAGATCCAGTCTGCTCTAAGATGACATGAGTGCCTCGACACACTGAGCACATAACATTTAGTAAAACTAACTTGTTTATATGTACCAGGCCACACAAGCATGAAAGGTAATAATTAAGCCTATAGACTGGCAGAAATGGTGGTGACTGAGGAGGGAAGGGCTGTGAATCATAAATTATGGACGACTTTAAGAATGCCGGAGGCACAAGACATTGAATTACTTAACACGGAACTGCTGCGGTAAGTTGCTATAGTTATTAGAGATGTCCAGGAGATCAGTTGCAACAGCTGGCGGGTGTGTTAAGAAGATCAGTTGCTATTGCTGGCGGGGATGTGCAGGAGATCAGTTGCCCTTTGTCCCCTTTTAGAGCATAGGTCCTCTCTGTCGCTCTTTGTCCCCTATTAGAGCATAGGTCCTCTCTGTCCCTCTTTGTCCCCTATTGGGGCATAGGTCCTCTCTGTCGCTCTTTGTCCCCTATTGGGGCATAGGTCCTCTCTGTCCCTCTTTGTCCCCTATTGGGGCAAAGGTCCTCTCTGTCGCTCTTTGTCCCCTATTAGAGCATAGGTCCTCTCTGTCCCTCTTTGTCCCCTATTAGAGCATAGGTCCTCTCTGTCGCTCTTTGTCCCCTATTGGGGCATAGGTCCTCTCTGTCCCTCTTTGTCCCCTATTAGAGCATAGGTCCTCTCTGTCCCTCTTTGTCCCCTATTAGAGCATAGGTCCTCTCTGTCGCTCTTTGTCCCCTATTGGGGCATAGGTCCTCTCTGTCCCTCTTTGTCCCCTATTAGAGCATAGGTCCTCTCTGTCCCTCTTTGTCCCCTATTGGGGCATAGGTCCTCTCTGTCCCTCTTTGTCCCCTATTAGAGCATAGGTCCTCTCTGTCGCTCTTTGTCCCCTATTAGAGCATAGGTCCTCTCTGTCGCTCTTTGTCCCCTATTAGAGCATAGGTCCTCTCTGTCCCTCTTTGTCCCCTATTGGGGCATAGGTCCTCTCTGTCGCTCTTTGTCCCCTATTGGGGCATAGGTCCTCTCTGTCCCTCTTTGTCCCCTATTGGGGCATAGGTCCTCTCTGTCGCTCTTTGTCCCCTATTAGAGCATAGGTCCTCTCTGTCCCTCTTTGTCCCCTATTGGGGCATAGGTCCTCTCTGTCGCTCTTTGTCCCCTATTGGGGCATAGGTCCTCTCTGTCCCTCTTTGTCCCCTATTGGGGCATAGGTCCTCTCTGTCCCTCGTTGTCCCCTATTGGGGCAAAGGTCCTCTCTGTCCCTCTTTGTCCCCTATTGGGGCATAGGTCCTCTATGTCCCTCTTTGTCCCCTATTGGGGCATAGGTCCTCTCTGCCGCTCTTTGTCCCCTATTAGAGCATAGGTCCTCTCTGTCCCTCTTTGTCCCCTATTGGGGCATTGGTCCTCTTTGTCGCTCTTTGTCCCCTATTGGGGCATAGGTCCTATCTGTTCCTCTTTGTCCCCTATTTGGGCATAGGTCCTCTCTGTCCCTCTTTGTCCATTATTGGGGCATAGGTCCTCTGTGTCGCTCTTTGTCCCCTATTGGGGCATAGGTCCTCTCTGTCTCTCTTTGTCCCCTATTGGGGCATAGGTCCTCTCAGTCGCTCTTTGTCCCCTATTGGGGCATAGGTCCTCTCTGTCCCTCTTTGTCCCTATTGGGGCATAGGTTCTCTCAGTCCCTCTTTGTCCCCTATTGGGGCATAGGTCCTCTCCGTCCCTCTTTGTCCCCTATTGGGGCATAGGTCCTCTCAGTCCCTCTTTGTCCCCTATTGGGGCATAAGTCCTCTCTGTCCCTCTTTGTCCCCTATTGGGGCATAGGTCCTCTCTGTCCCTCTTTGTCCCCTATTGGGGCATAGGTCCTCTCTGTCCCTCTTTGTACCCTATTGGGGCATAGGTCCTCTCTGTCGCTCTTTGTCCCCTATTGGGGCATAGGTCCTCTCATCTGTCGCTCTTTGTCCCCTATTGGGGCATAGGTCCTCTCTGTCCCTCTTTGTCCCCTATTGGGGCATAGGTCCTCTCTGTCGCTCTTTGTCCCCTATTGGGGCATAGGTCCTCGACCAACTCACTCCCTAGCCTCCCATCCTTAGCTGTCTCGTGCAGCATCCGTCCGTGTCCTCCCTATATTGATAATTTCTGTCTCTACTTCAACTTCTGTTGTTAGATCTACCTCTATTTCTTTTGTCCATGGGGATTCTCAACAAAGTATTTTCTAGTTATGCTATTCTCAGGTTTTCTCTATGTCTGTCCTATCCAGCGCATGAGGCAGACCGATAACAACTGTACAGTAGTTAGGGAGAATAAGACTGAGGAGGAGAAAAGTCAAAGGCAGAAAATGTGCATGAGGATATGAGGAACGGAATTATACAAAGACCTTTAAAGTTTAGAATTCTTCAAAATAATACCTGATGTATTTCTTTATTCAAGCAATGGACTCCCCTCAAAGCGCACAGTTCTGCTCCACAACATCGACATCCTGCAACCAAAGAAAGGGGTGCGTCTGCACAACACCACCTGGGACACCCGGGTCAGGGCAGCTATCAGAGTCGGGGACTACAAGCTGATCACTGGAGACCCAGGGAATGGCAGCTGGATCCCTCCACCTGATGGGCACCAGTACTCTGTACCTGGTGGGTATCACATTTCTTAGTACACTACTATCAGGTGACAGGTTAGGATTATCATGCCACAGATGTTTCTGTGGAGTATTAATTGGGCAGAATGGCCTGATGGTAAGGCATCCGCCTCTAACTCATGCAGACGAGGATCATCTTGCAGTGTGGACTGTTTGGATTTTCACATAAGACAAGTATAGTATCCTTCCCTCGATCATGGGGAAGTGGATCGGATGTCTAACTTCCTCAGGCATTGTAAGTGTTACAAATCCTTAGCCAGTTGGAAATAGAAAACATGTGACTTGTAGTCCATGTGGTGTTGATGATTATGTCTGTACATAGTCTTCTGTCTTGTGCACTGCCAGTCATTTCTGATACTGATGTTCCTCCATGCCATGATGTCAAACTGTTGATCATTTCCTCTCTCGGTCTCCCCCAGCCTCACCTTCCCTCCAACTTTCCTGCTGTCACGATGTATTCTAACTTTCACCTTCTCAAGACATGCCCAAAGAATGTGGACTGTCTTCTTCTGATGTGATTAATCAGTTCTTTCTGTGAGTTAACTTCTTTCAAGATGTCTTCATTACTCTTTGTATCCATCAACAGCGATCCATCCATCATTCTTCTGTCGTCTTCGTCTTCGTTCCTCTGTCAAGGAAAGCGTATCACACCTGTATTTGTATAAGATTTACTTCCTCTATACAGACTACATCCGAGATAAAGGGCTCTGTCTACCCATGGCTTGGGTTTCCTTTCTAACAATTTTGCCAGGGCAGCAGTCTAAAGGCCTGGACTTTGTAATTTCCGGCTTCTGTAGGATTTTTATACAGCCAATACTAATAGTATGAAATGTGTCCTGTCAATACAGCATCAACACTGACAGTACATTAGTTCTCCTAGCAGCACAGCATCAAAACTATCAGTTATCAGTTATCAGTTGGGGTATCTTCATTGCACTCCGGACAGGTCCGTAGGTGCTCAGATCCTCCCCCAGCATATGCATCAGCGTCCGGTGGCTAATAGTGCCAGTTCTGTGTTGGTTGACGAGGCGTCTTGTTTTCCCGATGTACCTCTCGCGTCTGGCTGTGCCGATTCTTACTCCCAGGTCTTTCATCCTGGACAGCGATGTGGATTCACTGACGTCAAAGTCCTCTGTTCTCGCCATATCTTTAAGGACGTTAATAACATCGGCACGATCCATGGGCTGGCCATCTACAGGGGGTGCAGAGCCAGCCAATTTATCAGCTCGTTCATGTTCCTCGACTCCCGCATGTCCCGGGACGAAGATGAAGGTGACTTTACGGACAACAGACTTCCGCGGCGACTCAGTCCACTGTCTACGTACAGATCCAGCTTCGACCTTCTGAATCATGTTCATTGAGTCACTTAGTACACACAGGTTGGTATAATGTTGTGATTCCAGCCATATAAAAGCCTGTGTAACTGCCATCACCTCCATCGTCATGCTGCTCGTGGTCATAGAGTTGGCACCATTGGATTCTTGAAAGGTTCGTCCCGCTTAAAAGGCTGTAAATGCCCACGCACTTCTCTGCTGCTTTACAACAGATCCATCTGTATAGATAAGCACTTCGGGGCTATCTGAGTGTTCATATATGAGCGCGTTGACCTCTGCATTGACAGCGGCAGGGTTCTGCTCTCTGCACCGTCTGTCGAGTGTGATAATGCAGGAGAAATTGAACTTAAAAGCTTGAGGCACCGGCATCCATTCCTTGCCGGGGTTGATACTGGTAAGACTGTAGACCTGTCTGCGACATCTTCCGCCCGACCCATCCATGATTTGCCCCTCTTTAGCCTATCACCCTTTTCTCTGAATATAGTGCCATTGTCGGGAAGTCAAGGAGGTATCTCATTGCTACACAGCTGGATGCGCATGGCTTCGTTTTGTACCTTTTCAAGTCTTCCAATCTGTGTAGGGCTGACAGTGAGGAACCCCAGGGCATACTCGATGCGTGAAAGCACCAGTCCTTGGAACAGAAGTATTATCAGTCTTTGCTCGATATTGGCAGTCGACATGACTCTCATTGCTGACAAACCTTTTCGAGCTTTCGTTATTACATAATCGACCTGATCTCTGAAGGACAGGCTACGATCAAGCCTCACGCCAAGATATGTCATTGACTGGGTTCTACTCAAAATGCTCCCATCCATTCTTACTGCCGGCAGGTCTGTGTTCACAATATGGTTGTTTAGGGAGAACACTATGAGGAAATTCGATCTAGTTCGCCCTGCATATCATTGGCAACAGCCTGTCTATCTCGACCCTCAGCAAATGACCTACCTTTCCCGTCCAACTGTTGTTCACTGATCGGCACCGTATACGCGTTGAATAGTACTGGTGACAGTGGTGAACCCTGCGGCAATCCTGGACATATCGTTATCGGCTCAGAAGACCAACTCGCGCATCTTAGCAGCACTTTCCTTTGGAGCAGAACTGCAGCTATCCATCGTATAAGGTGAGGGTGCACTTTCAGTCTGAGGAGGGTTTGCATCAAGTGCTCGAAGGATACTCTACTGTATGCGTCCTCTAAGTCTATGGCGGCTGCACATGTCTCTTCTCTGACCTGAAATCCTTCGAAAACATCTTGAGCAAAGACAGCCGCATTCAGTCATGACTTTTTGTTACGTCTGTATCCTCCAAGTGTGGGCGGGAATCAGCCGAGGTGTTCCAAGTCACAAGCAAGTATATGTGCTACAATTTTCTCCAGTAGCTTGCCAGCAGTGTTCTGCATCGTAATGATTCTGTAGCCGCTTATCTTGGAATGGTCTCTGTTCGGTTTTGGCAGCGGCAGCAAGTAGCTGTGTAGCCATTCCTCTTTGATCTGACCCATCTAGATACTGGTGTTGAATTCTCTGGCCAGTTCTTCCATGGCATCATCTGACATCACCAGTAGGTCACCATATCGGATGCCGTATGGGCCTGGCGCGGTGTTATGTGATTTCTTGAGCATCTCACGTATTGTCTCAGCTGTGATTATGCATACTTCGCCTGTCCCGACCCCCTCGCACAACTGAGAGAGTGTCGTTGTGGTCCTCTGTCTGTCCCGACCCCCTCGCACAACTGAGAGAGTGTCGTTGTGGTCCTCTGTCTGTCCCGACCCCCTCGCACAACTGAGAGAGTGTCGTTGTGGTCCTCTGTCTGTCCCGACCCCCTCGCACAACTGAGAGAGTGTCGTTGTGGTCCTCTGTCTGTCCCGACCCCCTCGCACAACTGAGAGAGTGTCGTTGTGGTCCTCTGTCTGTCCCGACCCCCTCGCACAACTGAGAGAGTGTCGTTGTGGTCCTCTGTCTGTCCCGACCCCCTCGCACAACTGAGAGAGTGTCGTTGTGGTCCTCTGTCTGTCCCGACCCCCTCGCACAACTGAGAGAGTGTCGTTGTGGTCCTCTGTCTGTCCCGACCCCCTCGCACAACTGAGAGAGTGTCGTTGTGGTCCTCTGTCTGTCCCGACCCCCTCGCACAACTGAGAGAGTGTCGTTGTGGTCCTCTGTCTGTCCCGACCTCCTCGCACAACTGAGAGAGTGTCGTTGTGGTCCTCTGTCTGTCCCGACCCCCTCGCACAACTGAGAGAGTGTCGTTGTGGTCCTCTGTCTGTCCCGACCCCCTCGCACAACTGAGAGAGTGTTGTTGTGGTCCTCTGTCTGGCGGGCTCGTCTTTCTGGTCAGTCTGCTCTATCAACACTAGCGGTACATTAGTTCGCATATTACTACAACATCAACATTAGTAGTCCAATAGTTCTATCAATACAGCACCAGCGTTATTAGCATAATAGTCCTCCTCTGGATACAGCAATTATAATTGTACAATTGTTCTCCTAGCAATACAACATCAGTATTAGTAGTTCCTCTCAATGTAGTATCAACACTAGTAGTCAAATAGTTCTCCTCCACATCTTTGCAGCATTCACATAATTCCCCACTCGTCTGCCTTATATTGAAGCATCATTCTTAAATATTTTCAGATATGAATGAGTCCGTTGCTAAGAACGTCTGGCTGTTCAATATCACCGCTGATCCAAATGAACACGACGACTTATCAGATGCGAAACCTGATGTTGTTCTAACGCTGCTAGAGATGCTGACCCAGTTTAATAACACAGCAGTGCCCCCTCGCTATCCACCTTCAGACCCACGATGTAATCCAGCATTGCATAATGGGGTTTGGGGCCCATGGGAGTAAAGAACTCATCTAGGAAATATAAAAGGTTGAATTAAATACAAGAGCATATACAGGCAGCAGGTGATTTATGCAAACGCTAGGCTCATTGAGTGATCCGTACAAATGGAATCTGCTAAAATTAAATCTGTGTATATAATTGAACACTGTATACAACAATAAAAAAGAGACAACCAGCTTTCTTTGGTCATGTGATGAGAAGAGAGACATTAGAGAATATCGTGACAACTGGAAAGATTGAGGAGAAGAGAGGGAGAGGCAGACCAAGAGAAATGAAGCTGGATAGATTGAGACGATAGAATGGAGGAATATCATCAGCAGAGTTTATCCGGAACACCAAAGACCGAGATTTGTGGAGAGCCATGAACGCCTACGCCAGCTGACAGGGCATTTGATGATGATGATGATGATGATGATGATGCTGATGCTGATGATGATGATGATGATGATGATGATGATGATGATGATGATGATGATGATGATATAATTGAGTCAATGGGAAATTGCCAAACTAAATGCAAGGGTCAAAATGTGCGTCTGCTAGTTTCAGTTCAGGAGCATTCATGTTACCTTTATACATAAACATATATTTTATATATAAATATATATTATACTATTTTTAAAACAGCATTTATACATTAAAATGTGTACCAGTGGTGAGATGGCAAGTTTTTGTTGACTTCTGAAGTTCTGAGTTTTTTCTACTGATTTTGTTTGATAATATTTCGTTGGGTTTCTAAACAAGATAAAGGAACATAGTTTAAAACACACCCTTTTAAAAGTTGTCACTCGTCTACCAATGTGAACAATTCACAGTGATCATTATCGAGGGAATCAACACCTGCAGAAGTTCATTTGTCTTCAGAATATTCTAGAGAGCCATCATTGTCTTTCTCATCGTGCAGAAATGTCTTACATTCTGCAGCTTTAAGATCTTCATGGGAAAGATGTATGACTTCACAAACGTTCAGGTGCATCATCATGTGGAAGTATGTGAACGACTTATCAGAATTACATTTACATATCCCCAAGACGCTTGACGGCAGAAGTGGAAGATGATGATGATGATGATGATGATGATGATGATGATGATGATGATGATGATGATGATGATGATGATGATGATGATGATGATGATGATGATGATGATGATGACATTTACATAAATCTTCAATGCAAAAGAAAACAATAACAGAGAGAGAGAGAGAGAGAGAGAGAGAGAGAGAGAGAGAGAGAGAGAGAGAGAGAAGAGAGAGAGAGAATGGGTGTGTAATAGTGAGTGAATCAGTGTGGGGTGAGTGAAAGAGAGAGAGAGAGAGAGAGAGAGAGAGAGAGAGAGAGAGAGAGAGAGAGAGAGAGAGAGAGAGCAAAACAACTTATTATGAGTTCATGTTCATCTTCACTGCAAACAGCGTGGGAGTGTGGTGACTTATCAAGAAAACAGTTACATCTTGACTATGAAGAAAGTTGTTATGACTGATGCAATAAATCCCTGACATCTGAGGTTAGAAAAAGAATTCTTGCGTGTTGCATATGGTTGTGAATCCTAGACAATTAGAATACAATTGGGACGCAGAGGTGTTTCAAAGGCACCAGGGCCGGTTTATATACTGGCCAAGACCTATTGACGCGTCCTCGTCGAGCATCCTGGGCAACAGGTCCCTTCGGGGCCCTGGCTAAAGTCAGTAGGATCGCCGATTCCTCTGAAGTCGGAGAGTGTCTGCCTGTATGGCGAGGAACCACCAGTCTGCACACCAATAAGCCAGACATGGGACAACGCATACTCACGCAAACCTCAGGTCCTGTATGACATCACACTGATGTTGGACAACAGAATGCCTTCATCCGACATACAGGACTTGGCGTTGGAACTCAAGCCAACAAACACAAGCAAGCAGTAAACAATTCTTAGAGGTTTCAGAGATGTGGTTGTACAGAAGAATGCTGAAAATACATATCTTTGACAGCCACAATGCGTCTTCTAAACTTGTTTGAAAAGGGCTAAGACACAAAGGCAACTTCATCCATCAGAAAGAAGCAGCCATAATTGTTTGACCTTATTATGAGAAGGCAAAACCTCAGTTGTGATAAATGAAAACATTTGTGGAAAGAGAGATGGAGAAAGACAGTGAGAGATACAGAAAGATAGTGAGAGATGGAGAAAGACAGTGAGAGAATGAGAAAGAAAGTGAGAAATAGAGGAAGACAACGAGAGATAGAGAAAGACAGTTAGAGATAGAGAAAGACAGTGAGAGGCAGAGAAAGACAGTTAGAGATAGAGAAAGACTGTGAGAGACTGAGAAATACAGTGAGAAGTAGAGAAAGACTGTGAGAGATAGAGAAAGACAGCGAAAGATAGAGAAAGACAGTGAGAAGTAGAGAAAGACAGTGAGAAATAGAGAAGGACAGTGAGAGATAGATAAAGACAGTGCGAGGAAATTATTGTGTCACTATACGAAAGGATATCAGTGCATGATCTGATACATGCTGTTGGAGATAGCAGGGTGTCGAGAAGCTTGATTGCCAATGTCAGTCAAGAAAACTGTGAATGTTGATGATTAAGAACTCCATTACATCCTGACTTCCAAGAGTACTTGTGCCCCCTCGCTTTCTACATTCAGACCCACTGTGAAATCCAGCATTGCGTAGTGGGGTTGGGTTCCGTATGAGTGAGAAGCTTTTCTAGAAAACATATCTGCTCTAATTAATTATTAATTATCAAGAGCTCAGTTCAATCTTGACTCGGTAAAATATGTGTATGGCTGATCAAAATCTAAGCATCATCTTCACTTGTAATTTCTCAAAAGTAATAAATCTGGGAAGACGCATGAGGCACACTCGACTGTGATAGCCAATACTTGCCATGCTGTCTTAATGTGATTAACTCACTGTAAGATGTGTAAGTATCAGTTTCATCTTCTTCTTCTTTTGTCCTGATGACCCCTGTTGGGGGATATACCCACAGCCATCGAAGCCAAGCTTTTGTAGCCCAGGTCATGGTTGGTTGGATGTTGATTGGTTAGTTTCTATGGTATGGGTTAGCCTTCTCAGAACAACCCTGGTTAATGTAGCCTGCCTCACACCAACCCTGGTTAATGTAGCCTGTCTCACACCAACCTTGGTTAATGTAGCCTGTCTCAGATTAATTCTGTTTAATGTAGCCTGTCTCAGATCAACCCTGGTTAATGTAGCCTGTCTCAGACTAACCCTGGTTAATGTAGCCTTTCTCAGATTAATTCTGTTTAATGTAGCCTGTCTCAGACCAACCCTAGTTAATGTAGCCTTTCTCAGATTAATTATGTTTAATGTAGCCTGTCTCAGACCAACCCTGGTTAATGTAGCCTTTCTCAGATTAATTCTGTTTAATGTAGTCTGTCTCAGACCAACCCTGGTTAATGTAGCCTGTCTCAGATTAATTCTGTTTAATGTAGCCTGTCTCAGACCACACCTGGTTAATGTAGCCTGTCTCAGATTAATTCTGTTTAATGTAGCCTGTCTCAGACCAACCCTGGTTAATGTAGCCTGTCTCAGATTAATTATGTTTAATGTAGCCTGTCTCAGACCAAACCTGGTTAATATAGCCTGTCTCAGACCAACCCTGGTTAATGTAGCCTGTCTCAGACCAACTCTGGTTAATGTAGCCTGTCTCAGACCAATTGGTTAATGTAGCTTGTCTCAGACCGACTGGTTAATGTAGCTTGTCTCAGATCAACTCTGGTTAATGTAGCCAGTCTCAGACCAGCCCTGGTTATTGTAGCCAGTCTCAGACCAGCCCTGGTTATTGTAGCCAGTCTCATACCAATAGTGGTTAATATAGCCAGTCTCAGACCAACACTGGTTAATATAGCCAGTCTCAGACCAACACTGGTTAATGTAACCAGTCCCAGACAAACTCTGATTAATATAGTCTGGTTAATATAGCCAGTCTCAGACCAACCCTAGTTAATCTAGCCAGTCTCAGACCAACTGGTTAGTATAACTCAGGGATCACCAAACTTTTTTCACGGCGGGCCGGATAACTGACAAAATGACAAACGCGGGCCGGATACTCATTCTGTACAATACTTACGTCGACCTCCGTGGCGAAGGTATTACGAACGCGATTTGTAATCCCGTATACGCACGTTCGAAACACAGCTGCGCGGGATTTGACAGCAGACCGCGTTGCGCTGGTTTTTTTACGCAATGGTATGGGTGCCGGTCGTTCATAAAGCAAT
This sequence comes from Cepaea hortensis, assembly GCA_963921405.1. Classification (NCBI taxonomy): domain Eukaryota; kingdom Metazoa; phylum Mollusca; class Gastropoda; order Stylommatophora; family Helicidae; genus Cepaea; species Cepaea hortensis. Next base: position 18,757,899 of record OY992884.1, on the reverse strand, counting down.
GGCAAACTACTGAACGTAAACTTGCCAAGACATCAACAACAGCAAAAAATGCTGATGTTGACTGCAAACTTCCTGCAAAGAATATGTAACTAACTTTAACAATACTTGCAAGCCAGAACGAAAGCTCCGGTAAAAAAAAAAAAAAAAAAAGACGAAAACCTAAGTTAATCATGGGTGAGTGGCGAGCAAATGCACACACACAAAAAAGACACTCAACATATTTATTTACTAATAATGTTATCAAAGAAGGCGACGATAGCAAAAAAAAAAAACAAAGAAAACAGTTACATCAAACCTAGCGTTCACATATCCGAATCTCGCAGCAGAAAAGGTTAATGAGATTTGTGAAACTGATATTTTTTTATCTTTCGAAATATCATCACTGTAATTGCTGCATCCAATCAAGAGAATTGCTTTCAAATGTTCATCAGTCAATCTCGTTCAATGTGTTGACTTCACATACTTCATTTTTGAAAATGTTTGCTCACTGACATAAGTTGTTCCTAAGGTTATAGTCTTGCAAAACTGTTTGCACTTCCACGAAAATGTCTTTTTCAGTTGTTGTTCCAAGCATGCTGCAAACGGATGCCAACTCTTCCGTTATCTGAAAGTCCAAAGTGATACCATGAATGATCACGAGAAGTTGTAACGTACTCGAGAAATCAGTAGAATCATCCAGCGCTAGATAATACCACAAAAAGTTCCTAGTTTTCTCGCGTATCTGTAGCACTGTGTTCTCTCCAAGTTCTTCTGTTCTTTACACAACTGAATTTGCCGAAAGGCTGATAGTTCCAAACAAATCGGCTTTCACAGGACATGAATCATTTGCTACTTCCATCACACACTCTTCGATGAAGTTGACATCAGTAAACGGTTTTCCTCGTTCTGCCATCTTATGCACTATTTTGTAACATGTACGAGTGACAGATTCATTTTCAGCAAACTTTCTCGTGAAGAGATCGCTTTTTGTTTCTAAACCACGTTTCATGAACTCATATTTCTCAGAGCGTAACTTTCCAGAAAACTGAAAATGTTCATAGATGTTTTGTTTCGTAGTGACGCCGAAGATTGTACTCTTTTAAAACGGCAACACTTTCGCTGCATATTACGCAACTGGTTTTCTGGTCCTTTGTTTCCACAAAGAAGTATTTTACTCCCCATTCTTAATTGAAAACGCAACACTCGGCGTCCACTTTTCTTTTCGTAGTAGCCATAATGAAGAGTGAAGTACATGGGATTTGAAAATGAAGAAGACATTGAATTCGAAACATAATTAAATTCCTATGGAAACAGAGGAAAAGCAGAGGACTAGGTAGGTCGGTAGGTAGGTAGGTAGGTAGGTAGGTAGGTTGGTTGGTTGGTTGGTTGGATGGTTGGTTAGTTGGTTGGTTGGTTGGTTGGTTGGTTGGTTGGTTGGTTGGTTGGTTGGTTGGTTGGTTAGGTAGTTAGTTAGTTAGTTAGTCGAGGTTCCAACTTCACGGCAACGGGTTTATCCCCATTATACTCCGTTCCTGTGCCAGTGAATATCACACAAAATGCTCCCCACTGTCCAGTGTGAAAAGTGGAACAGACAGGAGTCTCGGCAATCCAACAGCTCGCACAGGTACACTGTGCATAATGCCGCCGTCAGAATGCCAACACAAAAGTCTTCCACAAAAACCACAGTTCATCGTCGATGGAATCGGCAGTCACCAGAAAGACCTCATTGACCCGGATTTTCTCACATGGCTATGTCTCTATCCGCAGGGCGACCCGCCGAAAGCGTTGCATTAAGCACGAACTCCGTAGCTCCAGCGCCGACTCCCAGGAGTCTCCTGAACAATGCACACGTGAACCGAAAAGGCAAATCAGTTAATTCAGCAACAGCCGGTAGCCTTTGTTTCGAACATGCAGGTCACTGTACAAACAAAGGCGGATATGTAAGAGCATTCCACGCGAATATCACAGCTCACAGAGTCGCGTCACGCATTCACTCAGTAGCAGGGCGACGGAACCATTTACTCCATCCATCCATCCATCATGTGCCATGCCGATAAGCGTGGGCTGTCATGTTCTACCATTTCACTCGATCACCAGAGTCGTGGATCAGCTCCGTGTTACTGTCTCAACCATGCCATGTGGCCAATCCATCCAGATATTTACTTCTCGGTCTTCCCCTTGTCTCTTCCCTTCGATCTAGCCAGTTGTCACCAAGTTCTCATATACTACCAGTCCAACAAAAGGAACATGCAAAATGCGAACCGCAGTCACAAAGATAAATACTCCAGAGACCGTAGCGGTTCAATGCCTAACCGCCATGCTGGGGACCGGAAGTCTCCAGATGACTAGGTGTCACTGGTGAAGCTACGGCTCACCAAAGGTATATATAAAGTTTATAGGTACCTTTGGTAATAGAATTTATCTCATAATAAGGTTCGCATACTATATAAAGAGGGTCGGCCTAAATTAGCAGCCTGGAGCAGAGTTTTTCAACCAGGGTCCCGCGAGTGGCAGCCAAGGGTTCCGGCGAAACAGACCGAAATCGCCTAAATGCAACATTTCTACCCATCTGGTTAATTACATAAAGTAGGACAGACACTTGGATCATCGCACAGATTTCCTTGAGCAACGTAAACATTTGCGTAAGGATCTGCTCCAACAGAAAGGTTGAAAAACACTGGCCTAAACACCAGCTCGATTAACACCTTGACCAGGGAATTCTTCTGAGCTGGGAATAATATTTTCGTAATAACACGATCCTTCTATGGCATTTTTATTATATGTTTGCTACTTTATTGCCTCTATTCACACTTGCTGTTCACTTACGTATCACTGTCAAACAAAGAAATCCTTGTTACATACCTATAAAATGGATGACTGGCAAACGGAAGTAAATATTTCTGGAGCATCGGACCTGTGTTGACAGCCGGACGCATCTGGGGAAGGGAAAGATGTGTGTGTGTGTGTGTGTGTGTGTGTGTGTGTGTGTGTGTGTGTGTGCGTGCATGTGTGTGTGTGTGTGTGTATGTGTATGTGGCCATGGAAACCATGGTATCATCAGAGTGTAGGCGGCGCTACTACGAGCCGGGGAAGGACCTGGGATGGCGCGAAATAAGCAAACATTACAATAAACAAGAAAATCTAGGTACAATAATTTATAATTGACAATAGTAAATTTAAGGCACATAGCAGCCAGGTCTGCGCACCTGTGAAGGCCTAGTATTGTTCTAAACATAATATTTACATTTAAGTTTTATCACAACGTCTCGTGTTCCATACGGTATATCAAGCAAATTCAAGTACCGTCGGCGGGCCAGATGAAATGACGTCGCGGGCCGGATCCGGCCCGCGTGCCGTAGTTTGGTGACGCCTGGGCTGGAGCAATGGGCCGTTTTGTACATGGGTCAGTAGTTCATGTGGCACGGCCATATACTGTGCCGCTACACCTGTGGTTAGGTTGTGTAGTTATTATAGACCCTAGGTATCGTAGTGATATTGTGTATTGTTAAATGCATGGAGTCAAAAAGAAGATACACTTGAACTGCGTTCTGTTGTTCGATCCAGCTACGTTGAGTTGTTGTAAAGAGTTAACTGTTGTGAACTGTGCATAGTGATAGAGTGAAACAGAATTTAAGACATTGTGAGAAACTGCTATAGTGAGACGATTATATTATCGCCAGGCAGAAGTGTGATCACAGCAGCAACAGATGTAGAGTATGCATGCACCATCATTGCCCCTGCAAACCGGTCAGGGATCCTGCAACCGGCGCTCATAGAATATTCGCGACACACCAAAGAAATATATACGTGTCCGAGCGCCGCAACCAAAACCCAAAGCCACAAACATGCATTTCAGATTGCTAGCAACAAACATGATTGATCCACGAGCATCAAACTTAAGGATGCTGGCAACTGCTTAACTGCTTAAAAGAAGATGTAAACTTGAACTGCGTTCTGTTGTTCTATCGAGCTGCGTTGAGTTGTTTTAAAGAGTTAGCTGTTGTGAACTGTGCAGAGTGATAGAGTGAAACAGAATATTTGCATTAAATGACAGTTATTGATTCAACTGCGCAGTTGCTGTGACATTCTAAACAATAAAATAAATAGCACGAAGCAATGCTGCTTACAAGAACACAATTACGGGAAACATAGGACTTTGCGCCGACTAGCATTCATCAACAAACAAATACACAAAACACACTATATAAACATGGAGAAGACACTAACTGTGACTACATTAAGGCACAAGAACAGAATGGGAAGAATGGAAAGATGAGCAAAAATGAAAAGAAAAACACTTTTCTATTGAAAAAAGTGCTTCTTATCTCAGGACCCCAGGTTACTAAAAGGGCTAAAAACATTTGTTAGAGAATCTGTTCTTGCTTAGAGTATAAATGATCTATGATCAGCAAGTATTAAAGCAAATGCTGTCTCCAAATTATGGCATCAATGGTCGGGGTTTGCGTCTCAAAACCATGGTAACCAATGTCATGGAAGCGGTAGTCTTCTACTAGCACAAACCACAATATTGAGTTGACCAGATTTAGTATCTTGCCACGACACTACCGAAGTTTACTGCACTAGCATTGTGACACAGATGACAAAAACTAGCCACATCAAGGCTATGTAATTTTCAGCATCTGTGAAATAAAGATGTTTTTCAATGCTCTAGTCTGTCCACTCATGGCTTTAAATTGACTGCATCGTATCAGTTTGCAGAAGATCCAGACTTTCAAATACAAATGTTATAGACGTATTCTACTGTTAGGCTGTAACAAACAAGTAAAGGACCTTTTTACATGTTTGAGGTATACTGAGTATATGATTTATACAGGGTATATGGCCCCATATTTGTATTAGACAAACTGGCACTTGATGGGTAATGAGGTCAATATCATACTTGGTGATGAAGTCAATATCATAATGGGTGATGAGATCAATATCACACTGCACTGGGTGATGGGGTCAAAATTTCACTAGGTGATGAGGTCAATATCACACTGGGTGATGAGATCAATATCACACTAGGTAATGAGGTCAATATCACACTGGGTGATGAGATCAATATCAGACTGGGTGATGAGATCAATATCACACGGGGTGATGAGGTAAATATCAGACTGGGTGATGAGATCAATATCACACTGGGTGATGAGGTCAATATCACACTGGGTGATGAGGTCAATATCACACTGGGTGATGAGGTCAATATCACACTGGGTGATGAGGTCAATATCACACTGGGTGATGAGATCAATATCACACTGGGTGATGAGGTCAATATCACACTGCGTGATGAGGTCAATATCACACTGGGTGATGAGGTCAACGTCACACTGGGTGATGAGGTCAATATCACACTGGGTGATGAGGTCAATATCACACTGGGTGATAAGGTCAATATCACACTGGGTGATGAGGTCAATATCACACTGGGTGATGAGGTCAATATCACACTGGGTGATGAGATCAATATCACACTGGGTGATGAGGTCAATATCACACTGGGTGATGAGGTCAATATCACACTGGGTGATGGGGTCAATATCACACTGGGTGATGAGATCAATATCACACTAGGTGATGAGGTCAATATCACACTGGGTGATGAGATCAATATCACACTGGGTGATGAGGTCAATATTACACTGGGTGATGAGGTCAATATCACACTGCGTGATGAGTTCACAATCACACTGGGTGATGAGGTCAATATCACACTGGGTGATTAGGTTAATATCACACTGGATGATGAGGTCAATATCACACTGGGTGATGAGATCAATATCACACTGCGCGATGAGGTAAATATCACACTGCGTGATGAGTTCACAATCACACTGTGTGATGAGGTCAATATCACACTGGGTGATTAGGTCAATATCACACTGGATGATGAGGTCAATGTCACACTGGGTGATGAGATCAATATCACACTGCGCGATGAGGTAAATATCACACTGGGTGATGAGTTCACAATCACACTGGGTGATGAGGTCAATATCACACTGTGTGATTAGGTCAATATCACACTGGATGATGAGGTCAATATCACACTGGATGATGAGGTCAATATCACACTGGGTGATGAGGTCAATATCACACTGGATGATGAGTTCAATATCACACTGGATGATGAGGTCAATATCACACTGGGTGATAAGGGAAGATACTCGCCAGAATTCTTCTCAATCGCCTCACGTCCCATCTCGATCAAGGTCTTCTTCCCGAGAGCCAGGGTGGCTTCAGAAAAGAACGTGGAACTGTTGACATGATTTTCGCTGCAAAGCAGCTGCAAGAGAAATGTCAGGAACAGAACTGCGAAATGTTCTCCACTTTCATTGACCTTACCAGGCTTTTGATACAGTCAGCAGAGAAGGACTGTGGAAGATTATGGCAAAATATGGCTGTCCACGAAAGTTTGTCCAAATAGTGCGGCTATTTCATGATGGCATGCAGGAAAGAGTACAGGAAAATGGTGAACTGTCTGAACCCTTTCCTGACACCAATGGAGGGAAGCAAGGATGTGTCCTGGCACCAACACTGTTCAGCCTCATGTTTTCAGCCATGTTGATGAATGCCTTCGAGAACAACGGCATTGGAATAGACATCAACTACCGCATGGATGGAAAGTTATTCAATCTCAGAAGGCTGAAAGCTAAAACCAAAATTGACAGCGACACCGTCAGAGAGCTCCTGTTTGCTGATGATTGCGCTCTATACGCCAACTCAGAGGCGGACATGCAACATAATGTTTCAACTTTCTCACATGCCCGTGCCAACTTTGGGCTCAATATCAACTTGGAGAAGACCGTAGTTATGTACCAGCCAGCTCCAGGGATTAATCACACTGTGCCGAATATCAAAGTGAATGATCATAGACAAAGTGTTGTGGACAGATTCACCTATCTTAGCAGCACTGTGTCACAAGCTGCCACAATTGATGATAAAGTGAATGCAAGAATCTCCAAGGCCAGCGCGGCCTTTGGCAGACTGTACAAGAATGTATGGGGCAGAACTGGAATAAGCCTGCAAACAAAGCTAAAAGTCTACAAAGCAGTTGTATTATCCACACTGCTATATGCTTGTGAAACCTGGACTGTTTATTAGCGACAGGCTAGGAAATTAAACCACTTTCACACAGTCTGCCTTAGGAAGTTACTGAAGATTAAATGGCAAGACAAGATCCCAGACACTGAAGTTCTAGAAAGAGCGTCCATGCCCAGTATCCACACTCTACTAATGAAGAATCATATTCGCTGGGCTTGTCACTTGACTCGCATGCCAGATCACAGGCTCCCTAAACGAATTTTTTACGGCGAGTTGCGTTGTGGTAAACGCTCCCAAGGCGGCCAGAGGAAACGCTTTAAAGACACTGAAAATCTCACTGAATGCTTTTGGAATTCATCATGACACCTGGGAGACTGCAGCCAGAGACCGAAATTCGTGGCGTGCATCATTACGCAAGGGTGCAGTCACTTGTGAGGCAACCAGGATTGCAAGAGCTGTGAAGAAAAGACAGAACAGAAAAACCACTGCAGAAAATCCTCCTCCAGAAAGGTCAAGCATTCTTTGTCCACAATGTCAAAGAGCATTTCGAGCCAAAATAGGCCTTATCAGCCATCTTAGAACTCACAGCTCCATACGTTCAACCCCAATGGATGAAATGAATGGTCATCATCATTCTTGATGGACAAATAACAACAACAGGATGATAAGGTCAATATCACACTGGGTGATGAGATCAATACCACACAGGGTGATGAGGTCAATATCACACTGGGTGATGAGATCAATACCACACAGGGTGATAAGGTCAATATCACACTGGGTGATGAGATCAATACCACACAGGGTGATGAGGTCAATATCACACTGGGTGATGAGATCAATATCTCATAGGGTGATTAGGTCAATATCACACTGAATGATGAGGTCAATATCACACTGGGCAATGAGGTCAATATCACAATGGCCACATTTATTTCCCACGACATTTCCTGGTACTTCTTGTAGGCCAGGTCGCCATCAGAGCCCAGATCAATTTTCCAAATCTGTTTTGATTGGGGATTTGAACACATGACCACCAGGCCAGAGGGCAAGTGTGCTAGCCACTACACTTCCATGGCCGACACAAACATCATTGTCACCTTTATGATCAGGGACATTGAAATAGTTTTGAATAATGAAGACACAAACAATAGATTGCACGATTTATTGCCTGGCATATTTCGCTGCATCTCGTCAGGTACATACTGCAGAATTCACACAACGTAAAGTCAGATAACTAGATACATCCTTCAAGCTGGAATATACACATGTTTCGAACAGCAAAAAATAAAAGGTAAACAAGTCGGAGGACCTGGATGCAAAAATGAGGAAAGAGATCCAGTCACTTGTGAATGTGGGACTCATCAGTGAGGCCACTGCAAAAACGTTCACACCTTTGCGTGGCTGCCAAACTCCTCAGATGTATGTTCTACCCAAGCTTCACAAGCCCGGCATCCCGCTAAGACCTGTCCTGTCCATGGTTAACTCCGCACAACACCGAATGGCGAGATGGCTAGCTGAAATTTTAAAGCCAGTACGACAGTCCCTCGATCCAAAAATATTCAGAGGTACATTCGAGCTGGTGGAATTATTGGAAATTTTTTTTCTCATATCCTTTACAGGACATCACTGTCAACATCAGCATCTGTCAGCTGATTGTTGATTTCTTGGCAAGATTACGCTCAATAGTTTGTCATTGCTTTCCGAGCGACCGGCTCACATACCCCGTAAGTTACAGACGCGGAGAGAACCGCTACCGATTCTAGCGCGCGTCACGTTACTCACGAGAGTATATAGGATTACGGAGAAAGTCGTGTAACGACGAATTATTGGATATTATGGACATAAATAATAACACATGGCATCAATGGATATAGCCTCCCTATTCACCAACGTTCCATTCGATGAGACAGTGAAAATAATAAGGGAACGCATTAAAGACAAATAACTAAAACTAGGCATACCAACATCTATTCTGGAGAGGCTATTACTAATATGTACCGCCAACATACAATTCAATTTTCCAACAAAGTAATACCGCCAAATTGACTGAGTAGCCATGGGGAGTCCTCTTGGCCCTATTCTAGCGGACATCTTCATGGCTCATTTAGAAGAAAAGAGATCCTCAGACATTAACAATTTGGTTCTCTACCGTCGTTACGTGGACGATATACTAATTATCAACACAGACGAGCTACAAGCAACATCTTTCCATGCCATAATGAACATAACGCATAAAAACATCTCTCTATCTATGAAACACGAACATAACGAAGCGTTGCCGTTCCTAGATATTCTAATAAGACGTAGAGCAGACAACACAAATCAAAGATCGGTGTACCGCAAAGAAACATGGACTGGCCAATACCTAAATTTTCAGAGCTTCGCACCTGTCCAGTACAAACGGTGCTTAGTACGGGCCCTGTTTGACCGTGCTAGGAAGATATGCACACAGAACACACTGACAGAGGAATTTGAAACTCTGGAGAATGTCTTAAACCTGAATGGGTACTCCACTGGATTTATAGAGCGCCACTGCCAATAGCCCAAACCAAAACCAGACGAAACTACAGTCCCTAAACGCAAGGTATTCATCCAGTTGACCTTTCGAGGGGATGACGTAATGCAACGTCTACAACACCGGCTCATCAAACAGTAGGCTGAACATTCTGTGCTGCAATTCCAGTCATTAGGTACAGAACTACATCGATTCCTATCCCAGCAGTAAAAGAGCCTGTTCCCCTGTACGCTAAAAACAACTGTAGTTACCCATTCACATGTAGTTACCAGTCTACCTACATCGGCAGAACAGAGCGGCAGTTGAACAAAAGAGTATCTGAACACATACCTCAATAGATACTACACACAGGCGATGGGAGCCTAGTGGGGCCGACACACCGGAAGCTTCCCGCTTCATCAATTGCTAGGCATATGCTGGAAAGAGGCCATGTGATTATAGAGACAGGGCCTTTCGCATGTTGTTTAACACACAAAATATTCGCTTGTTAAAGTTTGCAGAAGCAATAATGATTAATCTACACAAGCCAGTTTTGTGCAAAAAGAAAGACGTGTTAGTCTGCGTTATTCAAATTCACTACGGGAAAACATTGTTTTGAATTGAAATGATTGGAAAGCGGTTTGTTTGAACATTGTGTGATGTTAGTCAGATGTTCCCTGAGTCGTCTCCCAGTCAGATCAATATACTTCATGTCACACATCTCACAAATAACCGTCTATAGAACATTGCAAGATCTGCAGGAAAACGCATTTGTTAAGCAAAAGCTTCCCTTGGGAAATATGACCGACTGGGTCTGGACAATGTACGTCCATGTAAGGCACATTGTCCAATAAAATTTGGATGTACCCAAGCATGAGACAACCAGAGCAAGGCGACCATGAACAAATCAACGAACATGTTTTTAACTGATTCAGTGCCAAATAAAACGTAGGTTTGGGGCTATCCAAAAATGGATGGTGGAAAATAGGAAGTAGGAGTGTGTCACAATTGGTAATATGGTAGCAGAAATGTTGTATTATATATCCAATTATATGGGGCTGAAAAGGGAAAGCTACTGTATACAAGCTCATGGCAGATATGGGAAGTCGGTTAGGACGATTAATAATCCCACGACAATTAATCAGTTAAAGTCCCAAACAGAGAGCCTATGCGAAGTGTAAGGGCCAGCACCTTTTGTAGGCCTGAGTGTAGGGAGGTATAGGTGGCTAGTCGTTCCCTCCTGTAGCAAGTGATGAGAGTTGACGTCAAACCCTCGTCCAACCATGCTCTTGCCCTTGTCAATGAATAAATCACTGAAAAACGAGAAGTAGGTTGAGAGCTTTACCAAAGCACAACTACAAGAAACAATGGATGTTGCGGCCAAAGCCTTCGTCAGCACAGAACAAACAAACAAAAATAGATTAACTAATACTTATCTGTGTCCTAGCTTGAAACGGCTATCCATGGGTGGAATGAAATGGATGTTGTGTTAACGGGGTCAACTAACTAAAGGTCAGTACAGCCAGAAACTCGGTGATTATTTGAGTCAACCGGTGAGGGAACCCGCGCTAGGGGGATCGGGGTGCGCCTAGGAGAGCGAATGGAAAAATATGGATGTGTAACTCTGGGGTGATGTAACGGATGCAGTTTGCAATTCCGCCAAGTTCGAAACGCTGCTGTGGGCAATATGGATGCAGGCCAACAAGCTATCAAAAAGTAGCACAAGTGACGGTAGTTCGGAACGCAATGAGAAGCGACCCCACGCAAACCAACCAAGAAGTCACAGGAACCAGAGATAATGCTGGTGGTGACTACCACGTCCTGCGAAGGACATGCAACTGGCTATGAAGTGGGCTATAAGATAGCGGAGATGGGGGGGGGGAATAAGGGGCGTAGGGGACTTAAATAAAACTGTGTTGGACATTGAGGCCGTGAGGGGAAAGTGAACCCAACTAGAAGATAAGGCGGTTTTCCAATGTCTTGCGATCGCGTTCGTGAGATGTGCACTATATTATCGCCGTAACACGTATGTCGGCAACCCCACAGTGCCCTTGTCGGCACAACATCATAACCATTGCAACAAGGTGCCCACAATGAACAAGCAGGTCTCTAATATTGTTGTCACAACGATAGGTTACCCTGGGCCGTCTGAGAACACCTCTTGGGTGACATGATCTGATCTTATGGATCTTAGAACGGACAGTAAATAGAAGAAGATATATTTGATTTGATGGCCAGAAAATATTGATGGAATGTGGGGATAAGTTTGGATTGGTTATGAGGAGGTTGTATAAAAAGACAAGTGTTGTGTTTATCTGTGTGATATGATGAAATGGTGCAACCAGGATGTTCACAGAGTATGCACATCTGTGAAAGAAATCTCACATTTGATGAACTCTCTCCAAGAAGCGTTGTAGTCCGGAGAAGTTTGACATAAGGAAGAAACTACGAGTACGAGGTCGCGGAAACTCCTGAAGTACAGGTAATAGAATGGTAGAAATTGTAGACAGTGGTTATGACTCAGCTAAGCTCCTCCTCGTTCAAGTCAGCGAGAAAGATACCATCATCAATGTATCAATGAAAGTAAGCTTTAATATAGTGACATTAATAAATTCATTTTTATTAGACAGAAAACAAGCAGTATAACACAATAAATCCTTATCTCAAGCCATCACCATTAATATTGGAGTACCTCGGGGGTCTATACTTGACCCTCTGCTATTTGCCATTTATATAAATGATCGTCCCTTATATCTTTAGTCGTCCTGCGATCTATTTGCAGACGATTTCACAGTATATACAAACGCTGTTGATTGTTATGTGCTAGAATCATCCTTGCAACAGGAAATACATAGTGTAGTTACATGGAGTTATACAAACCGCATGCAAATTAACATTTCTAAAACACAATCTATGTTAATAGAAACCAGGCAAAGACTTCACACTCTAAACTTGGGACGCAGAGGTGTTTCCAAGGCACCAGGGCCGGGTTATATACTGGCCAAGACCTATTGACGCGTCCTCGTCGAGCGTCCTGGGCAACAGGTCCCTTTGGGGTCCTGGCTAAGGTCAATAGGATCGCCGATTCCTCCGAAGTCAGAGAGTGTCTGCCTGTACGGCGAGGAACCACCAGTCTGCACACCAATAAGCCAGACATGGGACAACGGATACTCATGCAAACCTCAGGTCCTGTATGACATCACACTGATGTTGGACAACAGGATGTCTTCATCCGACATACAGGACTTCGCGTTGGAGATCAAGCCAACGAACACAAGCAAGCAAGCAAGCACACTCTAAACTTACAGAGAACTGTTCAGCTGCACATTGGTATCACGCCTGTAGAAAGTGTAACCGAGCATAAGGCACTGGATCTTATCGTCTTATCATTTATCAAAATCTATCCTTTAATTCCCATGATCATGTTCTAATTAAACAAATAGGTAAAAAAAAAAAGTATACCAACTTGACAAAATTAAAACTTTCCTTGACGAAAATACAAGAAAGATATTCCATACTTCCCACATACAAACACATATTGATTATTGCTCCACAATCTGGGATGGATGCTCCAAATCAATAACAAAACACCTTTATTCACTCCAGAAAAGGGCAGTGCGCTTAATTAATGGTGAAAAGCTTACCGACAATTCTAACCTACATGAACGTCTTCAGTTACTGCCACTCCACAAATGCCTACTTTTTAATAATGCTAAACTAATTCACAAAATCCTATTTCAAAAGGCTCCAAGCTACCTTTGGCCATTGTTCAAATATAATGCAAGACAAAGCGAACGACTAACTATACTTCTTGTCCCTAAACCTAGGACAGACTTATATAAAACAAGCTTAGCATATTCTGCTGATCAGTTGTGGAACAATCTTCCATAAGAAATCAAAGACACCACCAATCATTATACATACAGTCGCAACCTGTTTGAACACTACCTCAGTACTGACTACATGCGCCCCCCCCCCCTCCTAAAAATAATAATGGTAAATTATCCCGAACGACAACTAGCCTATAAACATTCTCATATGTATGGCACGTTACACCTTCCTTAGGTATTTATAATGTCTATGTTAAACATTACCTCGGTGAGGCATGTATTATTGATTATTTTTCATGCTAATTAATGCTTATTGTTCTTTTGTTGTCTTAGATTAGCTTCATAAGTGATGTTGAATGAAATAATGTATGAGAGGAAATAGAAAAGAAGGGCAGAATGTCAGACGGCCTGTGTGTCCAATTCTTAACCCTTTGGAAAAAAAAATTAAGAATGAAAGATTGATATTATACAATGATGTTGAAATAGAGAGACACATGGGTGTGTAAAGAGAACATAGATCAAATAGAAAAAGTGGGGCATCGGTGTGTCAAGATAACATAGATCAAATAGAAAAAGTGGGGCATTGGTGTGTAAAGAGAACATACATCAAATATAAAAAGTGGTGAGACGTGTGTAAAGAGAACATACATCAAATAGAAGAAGTGGTGTATGGGTGTGTAAAGAGAACCTCTTACAGAAAAAGTGGGAAATGGGTATTTACAGAGAACATCTAAGAGAAAATATTGAGAGTGAGTGTGTAAAGAGACCATACATCAAATATAAATGGGGGGAGGGGGGAGTTAAAGTGAACATACATCAAATAGAAGAAGTGGGGCGCGTGTAAAGAGAATATACATCAAATAGAAAAAGTAGGGCTTATGTGTGTGTGTAAAGAGAACATAAATCAATAGAAATAGTGGGAAATATGTGTGTAAAGAGAACATCTAACAGAAAAAGTGGGGAATATGTGTTTAAAGAGAACATCTAACCGAAAAGTGGGGAATATGTGTTTAAAGAGAACATCTAACAGAAAAGTGGTGAATATTTGTTTAAAGAGAACATCTAATAGAAAAAAAATGGGGAATGGGTGTGTAAAGAGAACATCTAACAGAAAAACTGGGGAATGTGTGTATAAAGAGAACATCTATCGGAGAAAAGTGGGGAATGGGTATATAAAGAGACCATAAACCAATAGAAAAGGTATGTAAATATTAAGAGGAGTGAGTTGAAGAAAATTAAGGAAATTTGGGGATTTGTGGTGTCTTTAATGTAACTGTGACGATCTGTGACCAGACGTTGCAAAATTATGTTAAGAATCTCCGAAATACCTTCCGTAGGACAAGAAAAGGGAGCGGAAACATTCGGACGTCACGATCGAGTTTTTCCAGCAGCCTTGATGAGATCGATCTACTGCAAATAATCTGCTACACGATAACTACAATGTACCAGTTTACGGACACACACGAGTTCCTAACACGAAGTTTCTATAACCATTCTTGTTTCAGATAACAGATACAACAAGCGCCCTATTAGCATAATCAAAAAATTGTGTGATGATACGTATCAGAAAATATATTTCTGTTATCTCTTTTCTCCATCCTATGTTATCTGCTGCGGGAACTCGATAACATAACGGCTAGAAGCTCGCATGCCGTACCGGTGCTTCTGGGCGGTTTAAAGTTTTTCTAAATTTACATGGCTGCCAGTGTACTAATGAATGTCTTGGGATGTAAAGGCATCCGGCATGATACGGATCACATCTTAACGTCGAAAAAAGTCGACAGGGTCGACTTCATTGCACCGGGTTTTATCCCACATGGCTCAGTCTCTTGCCGCAGCGCGGAAAACGTCGCACAAGCACGAACTCTGAAGCTCTAGCGACGACCCACAGGAGTCTCCGAAAAAACTTCACTCGTGAAGCGAAGGGCGCGGCCCGGAATCGAACCCACAACCTTCGGAGCCCGAATCAAACGGCTTGAGCACTTCGCCACGGAGACTCCATGGATCACATCACCCAATTAGTTCCGTTTGTTCTATTTATTTTTTTAAAATATATGAGTCGACTTCTTATGACCGATGCGGCTTTGTCACGTAACAAGGGCCTTTTTGTGTTATCTGTTTTCCATTCTGTTATCTTAATGCTGCTGAGGAATACTTAAATCACAACGTTTCTTGGAGACATGTGTGATGCCTTGACCTCAGAGATACCAACGGACCTGTGAGAAACGAAACTGGCCATTATTCAGCTCACCTGTTCACCAACAAAGCCATTGATGTTGTACTGTCACACAACACATCCAAGGTAAACTGTCATGTCACACATCAATAGTGGGAACACAATGGGATGACAGAATCACCCGTGTAGAGCTCATGGAAAGAACTAGACAAATTCCAGTGAACCAAGAGATGAGGAAAAGATACTGGCGCTGGACAGGACATACTGAGAAACCAGTGAAAATTATAACCAGACACTCTCTTGTCTGGAATCTAGAAGACAAACGAAATAACGGATGACCAAACAAATACACGGACAAGAGAATTACAGACAGCGATGAATAAAACTGGAAGGATTATGGGGAGAGCTGTAGGAGAAAGCCAAGGATAGGACAGTTTGGCATTGGTTGGTTGAAAGGAGGGGAGAAGGAGGAAGCAGAAGAAGAAGAAAATGATGAAAAGTAAAATGCCTACATGATCGCCAGTCAACCAGTGTATCCAACCTTCTATCTTCCTACCCCTAAAACTACTTAAATAAATATCATAAAACCTTGCCTTTGAATATGGTGTATTTTTAATGAATGTGCAATGTTTGAAAATATTTCCGGTCCAAGTACAACCCTCTGTAAAGTTCATGAAACATAATAGGTAAATACAAAACTTGGACCGGCAATATTTTCAAACACTGCACAGTCATTAAAAATACACCCGACATCTTCTTCTTATAGCTAATCCCGTGTGACTGTAGCTTTCACCTCATATAATATCTGTACAAAGAACTGGTAATCTAATGCTGACCTACTTAATTGTCAACAACCTGAATTTACACAGACATGTTGGTCACGTCATTCGTACCTCACGATCACAAACACGTTTCGTACGAATGGTATATAATGAATCGGGATTTATTCCACATAATATACAGCTCGTTTCTCGAGCATACATAAATGGCATTCAAACACTTAAATACATTCTTTACACTCGCTACGTATAACTGCGCCCTTTCTAAACTACACAGATGGCGAGAGTAAACACACAGGTCTTGTCGCTCTAACTGTCAGGTCCGGTCTGCTGAATTCACAGGTCTGGTTCAGCTACTCGTCCTCCGTTCTCGTGTGGTCAGCCGCAAGGCGTGCTGGGTCACTTGTCACACAGCCCAGTGGTCCAGTCCTCGTTAACTTTCAGCTGTACTATTGTTCAGTCTGGTTACGAGTAGTCCCCGTGGTTAACGTACCCTGTCCTATCTCGGGAGTTAATCCCGTTATGTCCTAGTTATGTCCTAGCTATGACACGTGCGTGTCCTGTCTAGGTCCTGTCATATAACTGTTCGGAGTTCTATCTCCTTATACTGTCTTTCTCTATCTATTCTCTTGTAAAGGTCCTTATCTATGTCCTGTCTCTGTCCTTTCCTTTATTCGTCTTTGTCCTACTTCTCTTTATACATGTCCAGCTCCTTGACACGCTCTCGCCCCCCCCCCCCCCGTATTGCGTCACGAAATTTAGCTCATGGATGTGACGCAATCTGTTGTCATATCTAAAATTTAGTTGGGTCTAATTTTGTCAAGTGCTGGTGGAGTCAAGTACTCATGTCTTGGGTATAATCACTAACTTATGACCGTCTGATGTCACAATGTCGTACTTATTCACTGGCTTATTAATCAGTGTTGCACAACTGTACTGTTGGCTAGAGTAAATACTCATTCACATTACATATGTGAGAGCTGTAACGAACCAAAGCCATTGTCTATAAGACCTGCTTTTCAAAATGTCGATTGACCGACATCCCGCACAGATTGTCCCTTTTCACGGGTACAATACATGAATATAAATTCATGCTCTCATGTAATGTTTCTCCAACTCTATTACATGTTATGTGTGTGCTGATGTTCACCTCTCTAACTTCCGTTTGTGGCTAAATCTTTCAATGTGTCCTCAGAGTATAGTAAGTGTGTTATGTCCCCTATTCATGAGTTTTCCCCCCTTCCTTTTTATTGCTGTATGCATTTTTATCTGTAAGTATATCTGGTTGTTTGCGTGTTTAGTTAAATTTAATGTATGTTTAAATCAGAAACATAGGTGTATGTTTATAATTTACTGAATGATGTTTTTCAAGCGTCGCAGGTTGGTTTATGCAGTCACGAATGAATGCGTTTGCTTAATTTGTGACTGCCTTGCCGACCTAGGAAGCTTACAAATGTTCCTATACATGTAATGTAATAATGGCAACAACACACGTAAACTAAACAGCACATGTGTCACACCTAAGACGCAGACAATTTATAAAAACTCTTGGCTGTGCCAAAAAATTGCACATTGTTCGCTCGCCTTATATTTAATACATTCACTCTATTCTTGCTCTCGTCTTTCTCTCGCACATTCAGTGCTCACAGGTTTTTAAAAAAAAAAAAAACATGTTATGTCATTAAAATACTATTGTAAAATATAATGAAAAAGAATAAAAATAACTAATGGAAAAAAAATGAAAAAATTCACAATAGTTCTGGCTCAGCCTACACGTTTTTGAGCTGATTAATAGTGCGATATATTCGCACTGTGTATTTTTATACAATGTTTACAAGTTGACTGGGTTGTTTTGCCTCGTTCTAAAGATACTAACTACTCTATTAAATATGCTCTACTTTTGTGTACTGAGCTTTACTAACTACGGGGAGATAATTTACGTAATTAAATTAAATGGGGTAAAATGTGTTGGTTCCCTTATTCTAACTATACTTCTTGATGGTAAAAATATTTACTGATGTTATACTTTTAAACTAATCTGTGTTAACTAACTAGATTATCCTAATTATTATCTAATTAATTGTGGAATGATAGTCTCTTAGGAGACTCATAGGATGTGATTAATCTAAGGTAATTATTGTTAAGACTAATTATCCCTGTATGTAAATGGGAATAGGGAAATAGGTGTTATTAATCTATGAAAACTAAAGTTATTATGTTCTTATAAACTAACTATACATAAGAAACTATAGTACTCTATGAAACTGCAATAAAAATATATATTATACATCACATTTACATACATTATACATTTATATACTGTTCATAAATAATAATACATACATTTTCAATTCTTACACTAGTTAAACTAATCTGTTCCAGGTAAGGTGACGATATCGCGTATTTTCCTTTTTGAATATCTTCACTTAATATCATAGTTTGTATTTACATTTTCCTATATTCCACGCGATGTTCCTGGAGTGTGTATTCACAATGTTGTATCTAATTCTGTCGAACATAACATATTGCTATCGACGTAGATAGTCACTCATATGTGTTGACAGTTTTCTTCATAGCAACGCATCTGTATGATCAAACTCTGGTACTAATGTCAGAGACGATGATGGTGTTGCGTCGTTATTCTCTGGCACTTCAGATATTTCAAAGTTAGATGGTCTACTAAGCATGTCAGCTAGTGTATTACATTTGCCTCTAATATGCCTGACCGAAAATGAATAATTTTGGAGTATCAGGGACCATATGTAGATCCAGTTGTTCTTATGGACTCCTGTCTCCATTACTGTGAGCGGGGAGTTGTCAGTTTCGATGACAAAGTGTGTCCCTGCCAAAAATCTATGCAGTTTTCGGACACAGTACACAATAGCTAAAGCTTCCAATTCACAGATACCATACTTGGCTTCAGTCGGGGTAATCTTGCGACTTACACATATTACAGGATGTAGAATGTCGTCGTATCTTTGACCCAATACAACCAGCGATGGATACTGTGCTGGCATTAGTCCTAAGAAAATATTGTAAGTTCGGGTTAGGCAACCGAAGAATTGGGACATTGCTAAAAAGATGCTTAAGTTTTGACATTGCATTCATTAAAATAGCATCTTTCACATCAATTTTTTTATTTGACTTCAATAGATTTGAAAAAACACTGGTAATTTCTGCTAAATTGCGAATGAACTTATTATAATAGTTTACTAATCCCAGTAAACTCCTCACTTGCTTTTTGGTCACTGGCATAGTATGGTTCAAAATTTTGATTTTGGTGACAATTTTATTATCAGTTTGCAATTGGCCTTTAGATATAGTATGGCCTAGGAAGTCTATTTTCTCCAAGCCCAGCTCCACTTTGGTTGGCTTTACTGTAAGTCCAAATAGCTTTATCCTTTCGAAGACTTGTCTCAGTTTTTGTAAGTGTTTTGTCCAGTCTGTTGTATGTACATATATGTCGTCTATATATGTCTGAGTATCTGTTATTCCATGTAATAGGTCTCTAGTAAGACGGACAAAAGTAGCAGGCGCATTGCTTAGGCGGAAAGGAAGAAATCGCCACTCATATAGACCTAAAGGTGTTGCAAAGGCAGTAAGATGGACAGAATCTTTATGCATAGACACTTGCCAATAGCCTTTGGTTAGGTCAAGTTTTGAAAAGATAGTATATGTTGCCATATTTAAGATTAGATCTTCACAGGACGGAATTGGTTCTGCGTCTACTTTTGTGATACTGTTTAGTTTCCTATAATCGACGCAGAGTCTGATCGTCAAATCCTTCTTTTTCACTAGGACAATAGGAATTGAATATTCCGACTGAGATTTTTGAATTATTCCACTCGCTTCGAGATCAAGAATTTCTTTGTCGAGTTTGTTCCTATAATTCAGAGGGATGGAATAAGGTCTACATTTTATCGGAGTATAGTCAGAAAGAAGGATGGAGTGTTCTATTCTATCTGTCCTACCTGGAATGTCTAAAAAGAGCTGTCTGTATTCTGTCACTTAAGCTATTGTCTGTTGTTTCTGTTCGTCTGTAAGTTTTGGTTCTATATGTATACTGTCAATTGTCGTAGTCATGTCTACTGTTGGAATTGATAGTTCCATGTCGTCGTCCTCTGTTTGATTCACTATTGTGGTTGCGCTGAGTACGTTTTCTGTCAGATTGCTGGGTGTATTTGCATTGTGTTCATCTTCTGTCTGACTACTGTCTGGTGTGGTTGCATTGTGTTCGTCTACCGTCTGATTAATTGGTGTAGTTGCATTGTGTTCGTTTTCTGTCTGGTGTTCTGTCTAGAGTAGTAAGGTTTCAGCATGTTGATATGGAATATCTTGAGTTTGTTTTTCATCGATATTTCATAGTCAACATCTGATATCTTTCGCACAACTTTGAATGGCCCTTGCCATGATGTTAAAAGTAAGTTTCTTTTATCAGGTAATAGGAGTAATACCTCTTGTTCTGGTTCGAGGGGTAAGGTCTGTTTCAAACCATTATATTTTCAATCACAGCTTCATTTAAACTTTGTAATTTCGCTGCTGAACACAATCACTGTCTTGTCACTCTTGCTAATGTTAGTGAGCAATGAGTTCTTTCACACCGCTCTGAATATCAATCATGACCACTCTTATCACAATAGGTCGTAGTTTTATAAATCACTCTCTGATAGCACTCTTATCACACTCGGTCGTAGGTTCATAAACCACTATCTGACACCACTTTTTACCGCTTGTCAACAACCTGAATTTACACAGACATGCTGGTCACTTCATTCGTACCTCACGATCACAAACACGTTTCGAATGTATGGTATATAATGAATCGGGATTTATTCCACATAATATACAGCTCGTTTCTCGAGCATACATAAATGGCATTCAAACACTTAAATACATTCTTTACACTCGCTACGTATAACTGCGCCCTTTCTAAACTACACAGATGGCGAGAGTAAACACACAGGTCTTGTGTAGCAGAATGAATACCATATCTGTTATTGGCTTAGGTGTGCAGGATTAAAGCACGCTTGAGCATCCTGATAGAACAGTAAGAAGGATGCTCAAGTCGTGACGTAGGTTGTTTTGGGTAGGGACCGCTAAAGCTGAGACAAGACAAGACAACATCATATTTAGTGGTCTCTGATTTTGTATCGGCCATCATAAACCAATAAACCTGTTTTAAAGTGAACTTACTTGTTGATCCTCTGTACACGTATTGTTACAGATGGATTTTTGGCGCTGCACCCAGGATTCGATTTTTGCTTGGATGTCGTGTATAACGCGAAGTACGGGAACTAACAGGCCACAGCGGACTTTCACGAAATATTTGTTACCAACTTGCTGAGATAGGAATCAATAAATTTTGAAGACATTCATTAAACAAAAAGTTCCAAAACCGGACCACTTTCAATTGAGTCAAAGTCAAAATGAAGCATTTTTCGGACTACCTAAATTAAAGTCATACGCATCAAGATTTTTGGATGGAGCCATCTTCATAACATGGTTGCCTGTGGAATTTTACTAAGCTGTTTCTCATCATAACTACTTGAAGTAACGTGATTTTTGTCAAAATGCTATGAAGTTTGACGTACCATTATTACAGCCGTTGGTTAACCTTGCGTTTGAAGGTCAGCCAGTTACACACTAGGACTGTCCAGGTCCAGGAGCAAAGAAATCTCAAGACAGCTATAAACAACTCGAATTAAATGGAGAACTCGTTTTGAAGGAGCTGTTATCTTCCGTTTATCAAGATCACTTAGGACGAACTCAAAAGCCGTTATACTCATTGAACCTTCACCTTGAGTACCTGAAGAAACACGAGAGAGCTTATATTGAGACAAGCCTATTGCTCCTTCGTTTGGAAATTACGAGAAAGTACAGTCGCGTTTGCTCATCCTGAACTCTAGCATATCAGAATGTTTTTGAACAACCAAAGCGAAAACCTCAATAGGGAACCCTCGGAGGTGGTTAGGCAAATTAGGTTGCCGGCTTGCTGAAGAGGGGACCCAAATTAAATCGCTTTGTCGAGCTAGAGCCGCTTTCAAGTCGACGCCTTGAAGAGCCCTGTTAGGGTGAAAAGAAGATTTCAAAACTGGTAGGGGCCCATCCAGGGGCTGAAAGTAGCGAAACCTGAGACGTTGGAAGAAGGATGTCACTGAAGTTACGTAATCGGTTGGATGGCTTCAAATAATACGGACTCCAGAGGTTTGTGTTATACGTGAACCGTGGCAAGGAAAATTTTCAGCTAACGTACGTGAATTCACTTTTCTCTTGGATCAAGGGAAGACATGGTTGACGGTAATTAGTTAAAGTGTAACTACTAGGAGAATGTTTTTTTTAATGTGATTTACATAAGATCATTTAGATAAATTGTTATAAATGTGAGTTTGCTTGTATAAGTGTATAGTGAAATATTTCAGCATGGCAGAAGAACAAAGTTCACTGGCACAAGTTTTGACTGGGGTAGGAACGGTAATAGGTAAACTCAACACAGTCATGAAACAACAAGGAATGGTAGCTGAAATTGTTAAATTTAGCGGACAGGCGAAAGATTTTAACAAGTGGATAACTTCAATAGAGAAACATGCATATTTGGTGTCAGCATCAGATGAAGAAAAATTGAAACTTGCTTATCAGACGGCGACAGAACCGGTTTCTGATCATATCAGAAGGAAATTAGAAGCTAGGGTAGATGAGACATGGGAACACTTCAAGGACGATTTGGCACATAAATACGCTGAAATCACAGACCCCCAACATGCGTTTTCAGTGTTAAGACAATCCAAACAAAACACTGGAGAAACGGTACAATTGTTTAGTGATAGGTTGATTAACCTGGCTGAAGAAGCATTCTTAGGACAGAACGTACGAGGAGAAGAGGTGGAGCGGATGTTGGTCGAGATTTTTGTAGATGGTATAAAGTCAGACGGACTGAAAATTAAGCTGATGAGGGAAAACCCTGAGAGGTTATCACAAGCTGTAGATATAGCAGTACAAGAGGAGAACTTGAGACGTAGATTTAGATTGAGAGTAGGACGAGAAATAGGAACCAGTCGAGAAGACAGGATTGAAGAACCCATGGAGATAGGACAAACAAGGTTCGGATGGAATAGGAGAGGAGGTATACAGACATTACAAGTAAGTAACAGAAATGCTTATGATGGAAGAAGACAAATGAGAAATCCTACAAGTGAGACGGTAGGTAACACAAATAACACAAATATAGTCTGTTGGGGTTGTGGCCAAAGGGGACACATTTTTCGCTTCTGTGGTAACAGGCGTGTCCAGTCGAATACACAAAATAGAAATGGCAATAGCAGATTAAATAGGAATGTTGAAGATAGACACAGAAGTTTTACAAGTCTAAGAACGCAGGAAAACCGGCGCCCTACCTATTAAATAGGACCTGTAGTAGGAGGGAAAATAACAAGGTCCCAAGATTTAAAGAATATTTTAATAACAGGTATAGTAGGATGAGTAGGGATGCGTTCAACTAGATGAAATCAAACAGTTTACAGAGAATAAAACAGATCCCTGCTCATGTATAATAGAAATAGGACAATATAGAGTTCGTACATTAATTGATTCGGGAGCTCAGGTTAGTGTAGTCAAAGAAAGTTTTTTATACAAAATAATGAGAAATTGCAGAATATTTAGGAGTCATAATAATCTTCACTCTGTTACAGGACAAAATTTACAAGTAGTTGGCCAAACAATAATAAATCTTAAATTAGGGGGAATCAACATAAGACATCTTTTCCATGTAGTGAACGATTTAAATAGAAATATGCTTATAGGTAGAGATTTTTAAATAAAAAATGGTGTAAGACTTATGTTTGATCTACATAAATTAAAATTCAAAGACGTGTACGTAGATTTAGAGGAGGACATGCATATATCAGCACTGGTTAGAGTTAAAATGTCTACGACGTTAAAACCACAGTAAACTAATTTGATACAGGCAAAGGTAAAAAAAAATCCGTATTATTTAGTAGGACACACAGTTAGAATCACTGAATTGCAAAGGGAGGTAATTGATGAGCCTGGTCTAGAAGTTCCGGATGGAATAATATCATTAGATAAACACTTAACTTTTCCAGTAATGATTATTAATAAAACAGGTAGAGAAATTAAATTATACAGAGGATGTGTAATAGCCAAAGTAGAACATGATATTAATGACATATTAGCAACACATAGAGTAGAAATGCCGAGAATAAATTATTCAGAATCTCCTAGTGAAAGAATTAGTAACAGACACAGACGCGAAAGAAAAGGGAACGTAATGAATGATGAATTGATCCATCCATTCAGAAGACATACATTCCAAATACATTCAGTAGACAAAATAACAAGAGAACAAGAATTGTTAGCACAGTTAAAAACTCCACCAGAAAATAAGAAAGTATTAGAACAACTTATAAAAGAGAATCAAGATGTGTTTGCAATTAATGACTTAGAATTGGGAAGGACAAAAACAGTTACGATGGAAATAGATACTGGAGACCATCCACCAATCAGTTTAAAACCATACAGAACTCCTCTAAGGAATAGAGAAATTGTTGAAAAAGCAATAGAAGATATGCTAAAAGCGGGAATCATAACAAGGTCCAAATCAGAGTGGTCATCTCCGATAGTAATTGTGACCAAAGCCGATGGTTCACATCGATTCTGTTGTGACTACCGGGCGTTGAATAAAATCACTAAGAATGTAGCGTACCCATTGCCGGTGATCGACGATATTTTAGGCTTACTTAATGGGTCTACCTTCTTCACTACGTTAGATGCAAGATCAGGAGTTTGGTGTATACCTATGTCCCCAGATGCCCAAAAGAAGAGTGCTTTTTGTACACACGCAGGTTCTTACGAATTTTTACGAATGCCTTTTGGAGTACGTACGGCGCCTTCTCATTATATGCTATTAATAAATCAAGTATTGGAGGGCATGCAAAAGTTTGCATTGGCATACATAGATGACATTTTGATTTATACAGCAGGAGACGTACAAGATCACCTAAAACATGTAAAATTAGTATTCGACAGATTAAGAATACATGATGTTAAACTGAAGCTCAGTAAATGCGAATTTTTAAAAACAGAAACAAAGTATTTGGGGTATATTATTAATAGAGACGGAATTAAACCAGATCAGGACAAGGTAAAGGTTATTAGAGAACTACCCCCTCCAACTAACGTAAAAGAAGTTCGTGCCTTTATCGGAACCTGTGGGTATTATCGTCGTTTCATTCCAGGGTTCTCAAAAATAGCAGAGCCTATTACTAACTTAACTGGCAAATACGCTAGATTTAAGTGGGATGATGAATGTCAAAAAGCGTTCGTTCGAGTTTTTTAAAAAATAGCTTAACAGTAGTGCCACTATTGACATATCCAGATTTGAATAAACAGCTAATATTATATACAGATGCTTCTTCAGATAATGCTATAGGAGCGTGTTTGGTTCAACCATATGATGGAAAAGAATCTGGAATACCAGGGGTTAAAAATGAAAGGCCAATCTATTTTTTATCACATAAACTTAGCAGGTCTCAGCGCAAATGGTCGACTATTGAGAAAGAAGCTTATGCTATTCATTATGCTCTTCAGAAACTTAACTATTATCTACATAACGCAAATTTCATCATTAGAACTGACCACATGCCTTTAAAATCGTTATTAGAAGCTCCAGTGCAGAACAGAAAAATACAGACATGGGCGTTGAATCTACAGGGATACAATTCTAGAATAGAATACATACCAGGTAGGAACAACACATGTGCAGATTTATTTCTAGAATTACGTATCCACAGTCATCAGGAAACACGGAAGACGAAGGTGAACCGGAAATAGACGACCGAAACTGGCAAGTAAATATATTAGATTCTGCCATAATAAATAGAGAAGATTTTGAGAGTTTACCGTCGGATCAAGAGTCTGAACCTAGAGCAGAAGACCCACATTTAGCACAATTTAATATGAAAGAAGAACAAGAGTTAGATCCAAAAGTTTTAGAAATAAAACAGAAATTAAAAGAAACGGATGAGAATAAGTATAAGAAGAATTATTTAGTGTTGCAAGATGATGACCAGTTATATAACATGAATGAAAGAAACGAACAGTTAAGGAAATATATTCCAAAACATTTGGAAGGTGAAGTTTTAAAGGCGTATCATGATGAGAATGGTCATCTCGGTCGTGATAAGTTAGTAAAAGCACTTACGAATAAATATTATTGGCCGAATTTATTCAAAACTGCTTGTAAATACGTCGATACCTGTGAAAAATGTAGATTAAGAAATATGAAAACAATCAAATGACCCTTACAGGAAACTGATATTCCACAATTTCCAATACAGAAAGTGAGCTTAGATATATCAGGTCCTCACCTGAGAACACTATCGGGGAATGTATATCTAATTCATATGGTAGATATCTATAGTCTGTGGCCGGAAGTTTATGCAATCCCAGATAAGAGTGCAGATACTATCATTAATATGTTTTTACAGGAATTCATAACAAGATTTAGTTGCCCACAGATTGTACTCACGGATACTGGTAAAGAATTTGTGAATAAGAAATTTGAAAAGTTATTAAAAGATTTGAATATAAACCATATAAAGACCTCATACTATAGACCTTCTTCAAATGCTAAGAACGAAAGACAGCATAGAACATTGTACGACATTATAGCAAAGATTGTCGATGAACATGAAAAAGATTGGGATCTATTCCTGGGACCTGCGCTTAGCGCTATACGCACAAATCAAAATGAGAGCACAGGGTTTTCACCATTTTATTTATTACACGGGAGAGAGCCAATACTACCTATCGACAATCTGTTAAAACCAAGACGTAAATATATGGGTACAAAGTCCAGTACAAAGTCAATTAATAACAACTCCAGTTTATGATGATACTCAGGAACAGACAATACCGAAAACGCTAATAAAAGAAGAAAAAAATACGTATGAGGGTTATTATGATAGTGTAGAATCTATGGAAGAAGAGATAGATGCTCCATTTAAAAATACTAGACAAGCAGCGTAAAGGAGAATAGAGAGACAGAGAGAAAAAGAAGTGAAAAGACAGAGAAGAATTAGGGAAAATTCATCAAGCGACGAATATATACGCCTATTGGAAAGGTCGTTAAGAAACGATGAAAAAAAAATTAGATTGGATAGAGAAAAGAAAATATTGGCAGCTGCTAGTAATAGACATACAGATGAAGAAGAAATGGATGAAAATTCAGAATCCAATAGTAGTATGGAAGAAAGTAATACTTTACATGAGGAAGAAGATATTGATGTGGAGATGGCACTTATTCAAAGAAACTTAGAGTTACTGAAGAAATGGAAACATGGGAGATAAATTGATAGAAAATACTGCAAATAGCAAGATATAAAGTTGATGATTTAAAAAGGAAAGTGATAATTGATGATGTATATGACACAATTGTTATAGAAAAGGGTTCTATTGATACTTATAATGAGTTGTCTTGAGGAGTAGACATGACACTATATATTTAGGTATTAAGATAGCTGATATGGATGTAAATTCGAGTGTGGTATATTTTTACTGTAATTTTATTGCCAATTGATTTTATGATTTGACTTCATGAGTTTTTTTTAAATAGATAAATAAGTTATTGTTAGTCCATAAAAGAGACTAACAATGGATAGGATGTATGTTATATTATTCTGAAATATGTTTTTCTTTGAATGAGTTGATGCCTTTATTTGATATGAGGGGAAAGAGAAATGATGTGTAAAAACTTGGGGGGGGGGGGGGGTATGATGTCCTGTTGTGATTTTATTTCACTTAACCCATAATTTAAGTGAATTGTCTTGTGTGTTGAATAAGAATTACCTTGTTTATAAATATGTTAGAAATTAGTTAAGTTAAGTTTAATTTACAAACAGTTATGGTTTTGTCCAGTATAAAAACAATACACGGGGCTTTATATAGAGCCCTTCGTTCAGAAAATGGTTAATAAACTACTGAGGTCTAGTAGAGAGACACATTCTCTTTGAGAATAATAGGTTCATGGGTATATTTTTTTAGCAAGTTTGCTGTGATAATTAGCATAGAGAGGTTGATGATATGGCTATGAAGTGTTGGAAACATATGCCGGGGTTACTACACAAATAAAATGGTTATGGGGAAGTTAAAAATAGGAGCTGCATTAAAGTCAGCATTGATTGAATATATATGGATTGGATGCCATATTATATACGTGAATAACGTTTAAAGATGCTGTGATAGTGAAACAAATATAAGAAGTTGGTTGATAGAGAATAGATAAAAAAGGGGGCTGTGAATGGCAGTGCATAAGGTTGGGTATATGGGTTAGATAAACAAGGAGGCGTGTCATGGGTTGTGAGGGGGAAAAATATAGGAGCTGTGATAAACAGCGTTAATTAATTTAAAATGTTCATGGAATATGAACATTGTTTCGTGGTTGAAGGTGAGATAAGTGAAATATAGACAAGGTTGTGGATAGCAATATAAATATTGAGTATATAAAAGAAAACTTGGATCAACTTAATTTATAATGAACAGAGATGTAATTTCATAAGATATATTTTTGAAAAACTTTCTACAAAAGTTTTTTCGTTTGCAAGAGAGGTAAATGTGATTGTTGTTGACTATTTCTTTATACTTTTCATAAATTGGGTGCGCACCCCTTCTTTACAATTTTTTCCCCTAACTACATCTTTTCTGTCTATCCTGTGTTGTGTGGAGAAAGAATGAGAAATTTCATAATGTCAAGTGTATACTAACGATTGTTACGAGCCATTCTTATGATATATAAATTTTGTAAAGAAACTTTGAAGAGCCAGAAACGAAGAAGAAATATAACTTCATAGTGGTTTGCTATGTGGCACGGGGATGAGGTACAATTGGAAGGAAATATTTACTTAAGGTAGAGTTAGTTTGGGGCTTAGAGAAATTATGGGGGGGGGAGAGAAGGTGTAGGATAAAGGGGTTAGGAGTTAAGACTTTTGAAGAAGAAGAAAAGTCTTTTTAAAGAAAGGGAGGTGTAGCAGAATGAATACCATATCTGTTATTGGCTTAGGTGTGCAGGATTAAAGCACGCTTGAGCATCCTGATAGAACAGTAAGAAGGATGCTCAAGTCGTGACGTAGGTTGTTTTGCGTAGGGACCGCTAAAGCTGAGACAAGACAAGACAACATCATATTTAGTGGTCTCTGGATTTTGTATCGGCCATCATAAACCAATAAACCTGTTTTAAAATGAACTTACTTGTTGATCCTCTGTACACGTATTGTTACACTTGTCGCTCTAACTGTCAGGTCCGGTCTGCCTGAATTTACAGGTCTGGTTCAGCTACTTGTCCTCCGTTCTTGTGCGGTCAGCCGCACGGCGTGCTGGGTCACTTGTCACGCAGCCCAGTGGTCCAGTCATCGTTAACTTTCAGCTGTACTATTGTTCAGTCTGGTTACGGGTAGTCCCCGTGGTTAACGTACCCTGTCCTATCTCGGGAGTTAATACCGTTATGTCCTAGTTATGTCCTAGCTAGGACACGTGTGTGTCCTGTCTAGGTCCTTGTCATATAACTGCTCGGAGTTCTATCTCTTTATACTGTCTTTCTCTATCTATTCTCTTGTAAAGGTCCTTATCTATGTCCTGTCTCTGTCCTTTCCTTTATTCGTTTTTGTCCTACTTCTCTCTATATATATCCAGCTCCAAGTACAACCCTCTGTAAAGTTCATGAAACATAATAGGTAAATACAAAACTTGGACCGGCAATGGTTTCAAACACTGCACAGTCATTAAAAATACACCCGACATCTTTTTCTTATAGCCTATCCCGTGTGACTGTAGCTTTCACCTCATATAATATCTGTACAAAGAACTGGTAATCTAATGCTGACCTACTTAATAATTTAATGTTGACCTACTTACCTACCCGACCTCAACTTACCTACCTTAGTTATATAAAACTTATTGTATTTGAAGATATCTGAGAAAAGTCATAGCATACAAATTACGTGGTATAGTATAAAGTGATTACTGATACCACGATATTGCTATATGTTTTGAAAGCATGTAAGGCAACGGGTGAGTCTTTAGATTATTCACTCTTCCACATTACTTGCTTAAAATAAAACAGTATGCTTAAATAGAATCAGATACCGGCGTATATGCATTTGTATTCTAGATTCTTCTTCAAATGCATGGTCCGGAGTCTGGAACAGACATTGGCGATCATGACTAATTGTTCACGAATGCCTGACGTCGAATTGTTTCCGTCTTCTACTACTGTCCTACGGAACGTATTTCGGAGTTTTTCGGCAGCATTTCTCAATGTCTGGTTACAGATCACCCCACTTACATTAAAGATTCAACACATGCCTTAACCTTAATTTCTCTTCAACTTCTTTATGTCATATTTACATACTTTTTTCTATTGGATCATGGTCTCTTTATACACTAATTTCCCACTTTTTCTGTTAGATGAAATAGATGTATATTAATGTTGTCTTTACACAACCATTGACCATTCTGATGGTCTCATGGCCCTCATATAACATTTCTATTTGAAAGTCTCATTGACCAACAGGGCTATGGCTCGCCATAGGGGATGGATTCCCTGTGGTCAGATTTGTGTCCTAAACCTGCGACTGGCCTGCAAGGAGCTCCACCAACGTTACACATTTGTTTACTCTGGAGTAGAACAGCCAGAAAGGACAAGACAATGTGTGGGAATAGTCATCGAACCACGGCAAGCAAGAGGAATACTAGAAATAAAATATATATCAGAATGAATCATAACAGCGAGAATAATAGAACAAACAATTACAACATATGTACAAATATACGCACCATGTAATACAAACACAAATGAGCAAGAATGCGAGGAATTCTATGAAGACATCCATGACGTGCTAAATAAAATAGATAAGCAGGACAATATCATAGTTATGGGAGACTTAAATGCAAGACTTGGACATACCAGAGTGGGCATAGAAAAACATCTGGGAGCATTTGGAGATAAGAATAATGACAGGAATGATAAGGGAAGTAGACTGATAGAGCTTTGCAGCCAACACGACCTCTACATAACAAACACATTCTATAAACATAAAGACTCACAAGTATACACCTGGTATAAATGGAACGATCTAGATACAAAAAGCCAAATTGATTTTATATTACAAAGAAATAACAGAAAGAGAAATATATTAGATGCAGGGGCAGTCGCGAATTTAAGTATAAACACAGGTCATAAAGCAGTCATTGCAACAATAAGAACCATCAGAAGAAGACAACAAAGAGCAGGAAAATAAATGCCATGAGAATCAGTACACTTAAAAAATCTTAAAGACGAGGCAGTAAGGAAAAATAATGAGAAAGAACTAATTGAAATCTTTGCAAAATTACCTATAGAAAGAAAAACAGTGGAAGAAGAATGGGAGATGTTCAAATCAAACATTTTAAATACTGCAAAAATAGCATGTGGAACCACAAAAACACGCAAAACACGGATAAAGAAAATAACAAATTGGTGGAGCGCAGAAGTAAAGAAAGCGGTAAAAGACAAAAAGGAAAAATATAAAAAGTAGTTGAAGAGCACACATGAATGTGATTACATAGAATATAGAATGGCGAGAAGACATGTGAGTAGAATAGTAAAGAGGGAGAAACAAAAAGAGTGGGAAGAGTATGGAGAAATCCTAAATAAAAACTACAAGGAGGCAACTAGAAACTTCTACAAAAATATAAGTGCAATGCGAACCAGCGGAGAACACCCTTTGACCCAACTGAAATAATTAACAGCGAAAATGGAGAACCAATAGGTGAACAAAAACAAATCCTAATAAGATGGAAGCAGTATTTCGAACAACTTCTCAACATCCCATCAGATGTCACAGGAATTCAAGAGGCCTACACAGATGCCATCGAAGAACTAGAACCAGACATACTAAAAGAAGAAATTATAGACGCCATCAGATTAGCCCCATTGAACAAATCACCGGGACAAGATGAAATACTAAATTAACTAATTAAAGCAGCAAGAGAAGCAGGAACATCTTGGCTACATAGACTATTCAACCATGTTTGAGTAGAACAACAGACACCACGAGACTGGGGAAACTCCATAATTATCCCAATTTGGAGAACCAAAGGCAGCAAAAGAGATTGCACACATTACAGAGGCATTTCACTGTTGAGTCATACTGGGAAAATATTTTGCAAAATTCTTGAGAAAAGATTACGAACTATTATAGAACCCCAGCTAAGCGAAAAACAACTTGGATTTATGAAAGACAAAGGATGCACAGATGCCATTTTTGCTCTTAGACAATTTATAGAAAAATCAATCGAATTAAACGAAACACTCTACTTAGCCTTTGTCGACCAAGAAAAGGCATTCGATAGAGTAGACAGAAACAAGCTGTGGGAAATCCTTAAACAATATGGAGTGAGTACACATCTAACAAACCTATGTGGAAGCTTATGCAACAACAATGAATACATAGTGAGAGCAACTGGAGGACACTCAGAATCCTTCACCATAAGATCTGGAGTACGACAAGGTTGTGTCCTGTCCCCTCTCTTGTTCATAACATATATAGACAACATATGTAAAGAAAACAGCCAACAGAGATCGCAAGAATACCGCATGACGAAATGTGTAGGGAACATAACATGAAAATTAGCACAAGCAAAACAGAGGTAATGACTATAATTAAAGAAGAAAAAACAACAATTCACCTAAACGAACATCCCTTGAAACAAGAAAAGAGTTTCAAGTACCTAGGAAGTATAATATCATCAAATGGCAGATCAGAAGACGAGATCGAAAATAGATGCAGTAAGGCAAACCAACTCATTGGACAAATGGCACCAATACTAAAGAACAAACATGTATCAATAACTACTAAGAAAGCACTTTACAACACAATCTTCCTACCAACTCTATGCTATCAATGCCAAATTTGGACAATGACAGAAAAAGACCCCCAAAAAATCACAACAACAGAAATGAGGTTCCTGAGAAGAATACTCAACGTATCAAGAAGAGATAAGATCAGAAATGAAGAAATCAGGACTAAAGTGGGTGTTATAGCAGCATTAAATTTTATTAGAAAGCAGCAAATCAAATGGTTTGGCCATGCAAGTAGGTTACCAGTCAACAGCATACCACAACAAGCAATGATGTACAGACCAGATGGAAACAGAGGAAGCGGCCGACCACGTGAATGTTGGACTGAGGGAATAGCATAATCCATGGGAATATCGATACATGAAGCCCATAATCGGGCACTCTCACGATGTTTATACTTCACCTCGACAGCGCAAGGTACAAGAGGAACATGATGCGATGAGATGAGATGAGTATTTAGAAGTCTGGATCTGTTATATGTTTGTTACAGCTGATATGCTGAATATTTCTATAACATTTGTATTTGAAAGTCTGGATCTGTTATAAATTGACACGACGCAGTAAATGTAAAGCCATAATTAGACATACAAGAACACTGAAAATCATCATTATTTCGCAGATGCTGGAAGGTATATAGCCATGATGTGGCTAGTTTTTGTCATCTGTGTCACGGTTATAGTGCCGGCAACATCGGCAGAGACGAGGCAAGATGCTAAATCTGGTCAACCCAATATTGTGTTTGTGTTAGCAGACGACTACGGCTTCCATGACATTGGTTACCATGGTTCTGAGATTCAAACCCCGACACTTGATTCGGTAAGTTGGAAATAATGTTTGCTTTAACACTTACTGGGTCGTAGATCATTTATATTTTAAGCAAGAATATAATCCCTCAAAATTGTTTTTGACTCTTTTAGAAGGTCACAGCAGCTGCTAAACTGAGTAAATAACAAAATCACACAAGTTAAAGAAAATATATGACCAGAGTTTGTTAGTCTGTTCTGATTAAATCTATAAAGCACATTGACACACTGATTAGTTATAGTTGCATATCCTTTACAGGACATGGCAGTCGACTCCAGCAATTTTGACTGTTTGTGATTCCTGGCCAAGTGTTACGTTTAGTAGTTTGCCATTGCTTTCTGAACGCCCGGCACTCATACCATTGTATGGAATCCAACGCAAGACTGTCTGCTTCCAAATTGCCCACAGCTGTGTTTCAACGCGGTATGCGGGATTACCAATTGCGTTCCTTAACCCTTTGCCACAGCGCTGGCGTTGGTTAGTGCACATGAAGAAATGGCATGCTGGTGTGTTGGGGAATGAGCAGGCGATCATCATTGTTAGATTGTGAACACAGGAGAGTGAACAACCATCTGTATCACAGGTTTAAGATAGATTCGTCAGATCTTTGTGTGCACGGTTAAAAAGTTAGTTGCATGCTCTTTTACAGGACAGCACAGTCATGCCCAGCATTTTTTGGCTGCTACTGATTTTCAAAGTAATGTATGTTCAGTCGTTGGCCATTGTTTTCGGATTGTCCAATGCTCATATCAATATGAAAATATATACAAAGCGATCCACTCTCAAATATGTTCAATGCTCATGCGATTATGAAAAACAAATTCGCTAAAAGTCGACAGGGTCGACTTCATTGCACCGGTTTTTATCCCGTATGGCTCGGTCTCTTTCCGCAGCGCGGAAAGCGTCGCACAAATCACGAACTCCGTAGCTCTAGCGACGACCCACAGGAGTCTCCGAAAATTTCAACTCGTGAACCGAAGGACGCGGCCCGGAATCGAACCTACAACCTTCGGAGCCCGTGTCAAACGACTTGACCACTTCACCACGGAGACTCCAACCATTATGAAAATCTGTACAAAGTGATCTGCTCTCAAGTGTGTCCTATACTCATACCATTAAGACAAACTTAATACCAGGACTTCCGGCCGCCAACATGGCGGTTAGGCATTGAACCGTTAACGCCTGTGGCGTGTTTATGCTTGTAGTTACGGTTTGCAATCGCATTTTCCTCATGTTGGACTGGTAGTACTGAGTGAGTGCGTGGGCGATACTGTGAGCTGTGAAATTCGCGTGGAATGCTTTTACATCTGTCTTGTACAGTGACCTGCATGTTCGGAACAATGGCTACCGGCTGTTGCTGAATTGACTGTTTTGCCTTTTCGGTTCACGAGTGTATTTTTCAGGAGAATCCTGGGAGTCGGCGCTGAAGCTACGGAGTTCGTGCTTTATGCGACACTTTCGGCGGGTCGCCCTGTGGAAAAAGACCGAGCCATGTGAGTAAACCCGGGTCAATGAGGTCTTTCTGGTGACTGACGAGTCCATCGACGATGAACTGTGGCTTTCGTGGATGACTTTTGTGTTGGCATTCTGGCGGCGGTATTATGCACAGTGTACCTGTGCGGGCTGTTGGATTGCCGAGACTCCTGACTATTCCACTTTTCACATTGGACAATGGGGAGCATTTTGTATGATATTCACTGGTATAGGAATGGAGAATAATGGGGACGACCCGTTGCCGTGAAGTTGGAACCTCGACTAACTAACTAACTAACTAACTAAGTAACTAACTCACTAACTAACTAACTAACTAACTCACTCACTCACTAACTAACTAACTAACTAACTCACTCACTCACTAACTAACTAACTAACTAACTCACTCACTCACTCACTCACTCACTAACTAACTAACTAACTCACTAACTAACTAACTAACTAAGTAACTAACTCACTAACTAACTAACAAAGTAACTAACTCACTAACTAACTAACTAACTAACTCACTAACTAGCTAACTAACTAACTCACTCACTAACTAACTAACTAACTCACTCACTCACTCACTAACTAACTAACTAACTAACCATTATGAAAACCTATACAAAGTGATCTGCCATAAAAACGCTTGCGACTGACTTCGAACCTGGCATACCAGGATTGTGAAACAAAGTTCACAACCCCTAAGTCACAGATGCTGACAACCAATACGTTAATAGAGACAGCAACGTGGAGTTTTGGGTGCCAATGAAGAAGAGGAAGAAGAAGAAACATATTGTATTGCAATAAAGAGACTTGAATATGATGAATAAGAAGTGATGTGGAAGGATTATGAAAACATGACTATTATGTAGTCAGTGTCAATGGTTGGTAATTCAAGTGGGTGTTGCATCTGTGTCTGTCATTCTGCTTCCAGCTGGCGGCAAGTGGTGTGAAACTGGAGAATTACTATGTCCAGCCAATCTGCTCTCCTACCAGAAGCCAGCTGTTGTCTGGGAGATATCAGGTACTCAATTAATACGTATATCCTGTTGTGTGGGAGGTGTCAGATACTCAATTAATACGTGTATCCTGTTGTGTGGGAGATAGCACGTGCATGTTTATACTGTTGTGTGGGAGGTATCATATACATGTGGATCTCGTTTGGTTGGAAATATGTAAATGTCTCTCTTGTTTATTTGGAGATATGTACATGTGTATCCTATTGTTTACAAGGTGCCAGGTAACCAGTTAATATATGCATTTTATTGTGTGGAAGATATCAGTTACTCAGTATGCTATCCCGTGGTGTGGGAGATATCATGTGCATGTGTATCCAGCTGTGTGGGAGATATCAGGTACT
The DNA here is from genome assembly GCA_963921405.1 of Cepaea hortensis. NCBI lineage: Eukaryota > Metazoa > Mollusca > Gastropoda > Stylommatophora > Helicidae > Cepaea > Cepaea hortensis. The sequence goes on along the minus strand of OY992884.1, from coordinate 18,721,036 downwards.
CAGTATGTGTATCTTGTTGTGTGCATGATATCAGTACTAGTATAAGACATTGGGGGACCAGCACACACACATTTTTTCTTTTTCTTTTTTTATTTCGCTTCTCGTATCCCCCCCCCCCCCCCCCCCCAGAAGGGAATTTTTTTTTTTTTAAATTTTATGTGTGTAAGCTAGCGACCCAATTACCTATATTACTATACACCTCCAATAAAAAATGTTTTCCTATTTGCGAAAACTAGTATTCACCACTACAAATAAAAATATTCATCAAATATTAAATCGCCTAAAATAACAATACATATATAAAAACAAACACCAGTGAACTGCAGAAAACTTGTTATGTGTGCAATCATTGAAACCTTAACCAGACTATTCAAAAGAAAAATTCGGCCTCAGAGCGAACTGTCAAGAATGTGATCGAGAAAGAAAACTTCTCAATAATGGATCGTCTTATAATAAACACGCTACGCTTGAATAAAATGTCGACCTGTGGTAAAATATATATTCAATCTGTGAATCGATGCGGAAAAATAACTATTGGAATGACCAAAAAAAATGGTATGTTTTAATTGCGTTGTTGAATAAATTTGACTATTATACCATAAATAAAAAGCCAAAAGGCGGCCGCAATTATTTAACAACTTTATGAAACTGAACGGAATAGAACTTTCAAATGAATTGGAGAAACATTTGATTGATGTAGACGATAATAATGAGTATAAAATTCCGGTTTTCAAACCAGATGAAAGTGATGTGAACTCTGTTGAAAATATCCTATGTGATGGAGAAATGTGTTTAAAACAAAATAATTCATGTTCTCTGAACGATGTCTCAAAATGATTGTATGTTGGGCATAAAAGGACAAGCGAGAACTCGGGCATTAAAAACAACTGGGTCAGGCCGCCGAAAAGGCCTCGTGTTGGCTATGGAACTGCCGAAACATAGATTTGGACATATCTCGAGAACAGTATGGTTAATGTGGTAACTGCATGGCGACTAACATTGGATCCAATCTCTCAACTAAGAGCAAGAACTTGCACTGTCTTGTGTCGACTCCATAGCCTTCCCTCCGAGCGAGGGTAGTGCATCTAAGAACATGACTGTTCAGAGGGGCAATCGCCTCATAGTAGTAGTCGTCAAATCATGTAAATGTCGGTCGAAGTCCAACCTCCATACCAGGGCGGTAGCCGTCTTCCGTAAGTCGCTCTCAGCTGCAGAGACTAAGAGGTGGGTGGAGGAACCCAGAGGAAGAATCGGCTTTCTAGCGTGCAGCTCCGTGAACGGGTCACGAAGAAGGAACATAGCAACGAAGACGAACGGAGGCGATAGAGGCAGTGGCTGGGGAAGAAGCTGGCTCCCCACGACCAAATATGCTGGGATGGTGTGAGGGCACCAAGCAACGGATGCACAGGCTCTCTTCCCTGAAGGAGAGAGGCTTCAGAGTGGACATGTTCACTGCTAAGGGGCAAGACAAACAACAAGGACAACGAAATCGACCGAACGTCTGGCATGGCATGGGAAAGACGCCCGAAGTCATGACTGGACAGGCCCGCCCTTAGAGAATGTTAAGAAGGTAAAAGGACCGAAACATTTGGGGAAGGAGGACACTTCTGACGATCAGAAACCCCCTGCAGTGTTTACACTGCGGCGGAGTTTTTATCACAATATAATGTGGTTAGACAGACTTAGTGAAATAAACTTTGGAGGATTTCAGAAATTGGTCATAGTAAAATTAAAGTATTCACCAAGTTGGATCAGAAAAATTCGTCAAATGACTAAATTATGTACACAATTTAATAAACTGCAAAATCTTGATATTTATGTGATAGAAGCTATAAAAATTACTCCGACTATTGAGAGAGCATCTGAGCTAAATCCTTTACAGGAACGCGATTGGAAATGATTTTTTTTTCTTGATATGTTTACTGGTTGCTATGCTAAGGAGCGCTGTTTTTGTAATGTAAAGACACACAATGTTGACAGGTGGTTATGTTTTTGTGTGAATGTTTATCTCCTTAAAAATGGACATAGAAAAATCGTGAAGTGATTGTAGACTTTACATAAAGAAATAACGATCCTCTATTACCAAGAAACATAAGAGGGTTAATTATTGGCGACTCTGGGTGAGGTAAAACTATAATACTTTTATATATGCTTTTTAAAGGATGGTTTTTTTTCGCATATCCTTTACAGGACATTGCAGTCAACACCAGCATTTTTCAGTTGCTGTTGATGTCTTGGCAAGATTACGCTCAGTAGTTTGCCATTGCTTTCTAAACGACGGGCTTACATACCCCCGTAAGTAGCCAACGCGACGCGATCCGCTACAGAATCTCGCGCAACTGCGTTACTCACGTGAATATACGGGATTACGGATAAGTCGTAAATCCCTAGGCCAGGGAGACCGGTAAAAGGAAAGTTACATTTTAATAAACTATATGTCCTTGGAAAGGCGCTTCATCGACCTATATATAAGATTAAAAATAAGTGTTTTGAAGAAAAGATACCCAAATAATCAATATTAAATATCATCAGAAACATAACAGAAAAACAGAATAAATATATATCTCCATATTCTTTAATAGAGAAGTTGCACAATGTGTTAAACGGAAAGAAGGCATAGAGTGTAATTTTTGTGACGGTGCAGAAAACGTACTCGATCCAAATAAACTCAACACCATAGATAAAAATCTAATAATTTGTGATGATCTTATGCGAGTTAGAAACAAGACAAGTGTGAAAATGATTATACTAGCTACAGGAAGGCGTAACAACATAGATTGTTTTATTTAGATCAAAACTACTTCAATGTACCAATACAAAGAATAAGAGAATATACTACAAACAATAAGAGAATATACTAATTTGATTTGCTTGTTTGAACACGATGACAGAAATGTATCTAATATATATTATGATTATTCTGGTGGAGATATGCCATATGAAGAATTTAAAAAGCTATGAAGTAAGTGCTGGGAAGAACCTTATGGTTTTCTTGTGATTGATAAATCTAGTGATAAATACAATGGAAAATATAGATGTAAATTAGATACCTTTTATTTTCCTGAAAAGACATTATCTTCCCTTCATTGATTAGAAAAGTGTGTGATAAAACTATAATATTTCATTATAAAACAATGGGAGAACTTCTAAAAGAAATAGCCAGAAATGCCAGACCTAAATTCTCGGATAAGTTTGTTGTCTCCAGTAATAAAACATCGTATAATACAACATTTAGCGCCCCGTTAGAACCAAATGAATATAAACCCTATAAAATTGCATTAGTTGATCTAGAAACTTATTATTCCTTTCCTAACATTAGCAAAGACAACAACTAGTTTATTTACTCCAAAGACAATGGGAACAGATGGACGATGGACCATACAATCAATACCAGAGAGGGCTTATGAAATCAAAGCTATCAATACGAAAATACAAAGTATGACAGGAAAAGATTCTATAAAACTGGAACCAAATAAACAAACTTTGAAATCCATCATGACTATTAAACCAGGATACAAAGTGAGTTTTACAGATTAAAAAATACACACTGGCTAATCTATTCAATCAATAATGTGCCATGCCGGAAAGCGTCGTGGATCTGCTCAGTGTTCCTGCCTCATCCATGCCATGTAGCCAAGCCATCCAGATATTTTCCTCTCGGTCTTCCTCTTGGTCTGTTCCCTTCGATCTTGCCAGTTGTCACTAAGTTTTCCAGTCATTTCTTCTCATAACATGTCCATGTACTCAGAATGGACAAGACTCCCCTACCAAGCCCTCATATGGTCACCAGTAGGGAAAAGAAAACGGGGAAGACCAAGAGAGACCCTGCGTAGAACCATCATTAGAGGAGGCTCATTCAATGGCCAAGTAAATATCCAAGATCTACAACAGGTAGCAGCGAACCGCCAGGCATGGAGAGACAGGACTTCTGCCTTATGAGCCGCCTTAGGCTCAAGAGGAAAGACTAACTAACGTCTAATTTCTCTAATCAGTCTACGATTTTCATTTGTCTCCTGTAGTACTTGGTCATTGGGTTTTCTGTCTGTCCATGGTATTCTTTGCATTTTCCTCAGAAACCACATTTTTGGAGCCATCAGATGTTTTTCAGCTTGACTGCACATTGTCCAAGTTTCACATCCATACAAAAGAACATTCTCTATGTATCCCTCAACACTCTTTTTCTCGTTTCAATTGACATCTTTTTATTGGTCCGAATGTTTTTCATCTTTCTAAAGGCTACTTTCGCCATGGCGATTCTTGTTATAATCTCTTCAAGGCATCTTCCATCAGATATTATGACTGTTCCGAGATAATTGTATCGATTCACTTATTGAAGAATATTCCCATTTACTTGTATATTACATTGTAGTACTTCGTTCTTCCTAGTGACGGCCATAACCTGTGTCTTCCTACAATTTAATTCCAACCCCAGCTGCTCACTGTGTACAACAACTGCGTCTACTAATTGTTGCAGGTCCTGCGGATCGTCTGCAATTAATACTGTATCATCTGCATATCTAATGTTATTTATGTTTCGTCCTCCAATGCTGATTCCATTTATGTCTTCTACATTTCTGAAAATATTAGGATTCCACAATAACATTTATGAAGAGGGTACTCACGAATCAGAACACATTGTAAATATTATGAGTGTTAATTCAGTTAAACATCATACATGGAAGTTTCTCTAATGGTTCAGAAATTCGAATTATTTATTCTTTCTTCCCAAACGGTTCTCCGGGAGGTAAAAGTTTGAGAAACCAAGCAATCTGGTTTTTCTTCCTGTATCGATGTAGCAATTCTATTGGGGTTGGATTTATAATTGACCAAGGATATCACCTATCTATCTTAAAATATTCAACTGCTGATTCTGCAGACCCCTTGGACTAAAGGATTACAACACATAGAGAGACTGCCTGTCACGGAAAAAACTGCAGTTTAGTGATTCCTTGATAATTTACATATCAAAATGCAAGGAAGGAGAAGGGTTAATAATTGTGTACTTCATTCTGCGAGGAGGAATAAAATTCACGATCATTGACCTACGAATATAAAAATATGATACAGGTACGCGCCGAGGGCAGTGACTCCAGCTAGTATCGGCCGACGGGAAAATGAACGGAGAATGCTTTGAAGTGCAAACGAGCGATGGACAGAGGACCAGCGAACCAGCGGAGACGGTGATCAAAGAGGTTGGACACTTTGAGGTACAAACGTCGGAGAATACAGGGAAACATCGTAGAGACGAAGGAGACCGGAGCGAGGAGCGGCCGGACGTATACGGACGTATACGTGATTTCACTGAACTTTTGATGTTACGGGTGCGACAAATTTGATTGTAGATCAAACAATCAACGGAGGATGGGACACGCAATATAAATAGCTGAACATGGAGTTTCGGTTTAGTGTGTGTTCCAAACTGGGCTGAATGATCTATGCCTCCTGAGTGGGAATAGAAATACACGTCCCTAATGATGGAAAGAGGGGATATTAGTGTGTTATTCGCTTAGTGTATTTCGATTCCAGGAACATAGATGCATATATAAGGTTCTACTACACAGCCTGACCTATCAAAGAAGATCAACCAGTACATCTCTTGTACAGAGAAAGCAGTGTTGATAATACAGGAAAGACATTTTAATTTAATCAGGCACTTCACAGGTGCAGTGAAAGTATGTCACTATAGCAAATGCAAAGTGGGTGACTTAACGAATATAAAAAAAAACAGGTTCTGGTGATCCTTAGAGAAGGAACTTTATTCAAGCATAGAAAATAGGATAAAACATTGTCATTGAGTACTCACCTAAACGAAACAGGGAAGAACCCTAGACCAGTGTACCTATATTCAGAGAACGGTTAAATAACTGTGGACAGGTGTGAGGTGTTTTCACTGATGGATTATAACAACATAAAACGGAAAACTCTGTCTACGGAAAGGACTTACCGTGATCACATTACTGTACGGTGTTACTGTGGTGAACAATTGTTTATGTTTTCAAGAATTGGATTAAGTCAAGACTCAAGCTGAACGGATCATACCGGGTGAGAACGTTCTAATTCTGTGTGTGATATCTGATGTTTTGGCCTGTTGAATATGCCGGAGAAGATTACGGAGACTATCTATCAACATCTTATCTTGCCTCCACACTAGAAGAACATACCAACTACATAGACACTATCCATACATACACCAGACATAGTTTTTATTAATAAATCTTTTGTTTATTGTTGAAAGGAACTGTTGTCGGAGTATGTGTTGAAGGAATAACGGAGAGAGAGTGAAAGAAATAGATATATGGAAGGGAAGACAGAAGAGAGGAGTGTAGACAAAAGTCAGTCAATAATCCCAACAGATAATAAGTTTGAAGATGTGCTTGTTGATTCCAACTTCCTCTCAGGAAAACAAGTGACATAATTGGTGGAGCAGCGGGATAGAAAATAATACCCATATGACCTGGGCATAACAGGGCATATACATAGAGGGGTACCTGCATATTGGCACAGGCATAGCGGAGTACCTGCATGTTGGGACATACTGATTGGAATAAATATAAGTATACATTGATGACTTTTAATGGAAGGACGTCCATTGGATATATGGTGCCATTACATTTATGGTAGAACCATTTCATTAATGCTGGTGACTTTACAGTGAGAAAGTTCCAGACAGGGTGAATGTGGATATGGGGTAAGACACATTACATACCTAGTCACACGGTCACACGTCTACATAAGTCTTTATCCTATATCTCCTCTTGTGGATGAGAGAGTGGTTGTGATGTACTGTGTGGTGTTGTAGATTTAGAATATTTAATAGACATAGATAAATGATATAGGTTCTAGGTAGATTATCTGTTTATAGGAAGGACTTCTTTATTGCTTGAGGGGTCTGTACTCTATTTGCGGACTTACATTCTTAACTATGGCAACTCCTAAAGTAACTACAGCAGAACTAAGGGCCAACGGGGAGGAAATTGGTTTATCTGGCTCGGAACTAACTGATTACATCCAGGAAAGAGAGCGAGAGATTCGTCAAGCGGAACGAGAAGATCGGAAGGCCGAGTTGGAAGTGAGAAGAATAGAGGTGGAGACCAAACGAATGGAAATGGAACAAGAGGCCAAGAAACTGGAACAGGAGACCAAGCGACTGGAAATGGAACAAGAGGCCAAGAAACTGGAACAGGCGACCAAGCGACTGGAAATGGACCAGGAGACCAAGAAACTGGAAATGGAACAGACTGCCAGGAGACAAGAAATGGAACATGAATACCGCTTGAAAGAGTTAGAACTCAAGACACAAACCAAGGGTGAAATAGATGCAGCAGAAGGAAGTTCATCTTCACCTGGGGCAACCCACATGATTGGGCAGGGTTACCATGCCATGAAGTTTCCCTTGGCGGTCTTTGATGAAAGTAAAGAGAAGATATACCAGTTTTTGGATCGGTTCGAGGCCATGGCAGTCGCTATGGGACTAGATAGGACCCGATGGGCTCTTAAATTATCCCAGGCCTTACGTGGTTCAGGGTACGAGGTCTACACACGCCTACCACCAGGACATGAAAATCAGTACGAGGAATTGAAAGCCGCTTTGATGAAACATTATGAAGTCACAGCACAAACGTATAGGAAGAAGTTTAGATCGTCTAGACAAGAGCCGGGAGAGCTATTCGCCGCCTACAGTCTGAGGCTGAAATCCTATCTCCAGAAATGGATGGACTTGGCAGAATTCAAGAGGGATTATGAGAGTCTCGAAGAGATGATGGTGGTCGACCAGATGCGTAAGCAAATGTCGAAACCTCTCAGAACCTTCTTGGGAGAACAAGGGGCGGAACGGATTGATGTTGTGAACAAGCTGGTGGAACGATTCGTAGAGGTACATGGGGAGGCTGGGGAACTCAGTATTCAAACCAAAGGTCAGGAGAAACAAGAGAAAAAGAAACCTAAGAACTGGGAAGGAGAAAAAGTGGAACCTTATATAAAGCACACAGAGGAGAGTTCAGAGAAGGTGAAGGAAGGAAACCAGAGCACCTCGAATTCTTCAGCGAAACGACAGTGGTCGGAGAAGTGGTGTTCATTCTGCAAAGTGCCATCTCATAACACGAAGGACTGCAGATCGAAACCTAAAAGTTCTTACTTTGCAGCATGCAAAGTGATTCCTACGACGGTGATCACAGACAAGGCTGAGATCGGCGAAGGAGAAAGGAACAAAAAAGACACACGGAAACCTAGGAAGGGAACATGGTGCACACACTGCCAGTCGATAACACATAATACTGTGGACTGCAGATGCAAGGCAAACGACGCCAATTGCATAACCAACCTCGAGGAATCAAAAGAGGAAGGCAAGGAAACGGTCAAGGAGATGGAAGACACTCCGGACCAAGAGAGGCCACCTGTGGTCGAACTGATTGAAGTCAATGGCCAGCAGGTTGTTTGTCTCTACGATACCGGTTTGGATGGGGAAACGGTGGTGGATGCCAGCTTGGTAAGCCCAGACCAACTTACAGGGGAGACCATAGAAATACAGCCGGCAATGAGGAGTGCTGGTACCATGACGCTGCCAATCGCCACGGTGGAGATTAAATCCAGGTACGTCACGGGCATTATTCCAGCTGCTGTATTATCTGACTCCTTATTTCCCATGATCCTTGGTACGAAATATGTCTTTTGGGGAATGCCCAAACAGCCAGCCCACAAGGGAACAGTAGTCAGTGGATCTCAAGGGAAGGAAAAAGAGGCAGAGACACTATGCGACAACTCAGGGATAGGAGAATTGCATACTGCCCAGAGGAAGGATACTACGTTGCATCCTTGCTACAGGAAGCTGCAAAGAAGTGCTGAGCCACCAGAACGGGGACAGTACTTTCTGAAGAATCAACTACTCTATCGGAGAGCTGGGAGGGGAGATAACCTGCACGAGCAGTGGGTGGTTCCAGAGACCCACCGTCCTCACATTCTTCAGAATGGACACATCATAGGCGAGAATCGACATATGGGTGTCAGAGAGACCTTGCAGCAAATTTCCGGCCATTATTGCTGGCCAGGAATGACCGGAGATGTACGCCGGTGGTTGAAGTCTTGTTCGGAGTGCCAGAACGCACCACCCAACAAGCGGACTAAGAGTAACATAGCTTTTAAAGAGGAAGACAAAGTGGAAGTGTGGGGTCCAGCAGAGACCAATATACTCCAAGTAGGATGGAAAGGACCTTATCCTGTGGAAAAGGTGGTGTCCAAGAACATCTACAAAATACGGATCGGGGAAGAGCAGAAAAATCTCCCTAGACATCTCATTAGGAAATATGAGGAGAGATTCGGGAGCAAAGCTTCGCACTTAATGGTGATGGCAGCCATTGGGACAAAAGTTACCAGTCCAGACGAAGACCAGAGATCGCCAGTACAACATAGGAGAGCCTATGGGACAGTACGTGATAGGTCAGATTTACCCAACGGAGGGAGTAGGGAGATCACACGTCAGGGAAAGGACAAGAGGGAAACTTTCCCCAGTAACCAAGTTCAAAAGGGGTGGGTAACGGCGGAAAAGACGCGGAATACCCAGAACTCCAACCGAAGATTGGCTGACCAGATACAATATCGCCCAAGATGGTCCTGGAAGCAAAAGTCCAGGAGATTTGGGAAAGACGACTCGGTCCAACGAGGACGAGGGGGAACATCCCCAGAGGCAAAGCCGGGGGAAACCAAGAGGACATGGAAGCAGTGTTACAATCAGGATGGGACAATCCGTCTGTATTGTGAGCCATCGCTTACGCCAGTGGAAAGGAGGCCGACTGAACGTACCGGAGCGATGAGCCAACACTAATTTCAGTCATGAGTAGTATGGTAGGGTGCATATGAGGTCGCCTACTGGATGAGGTGCTGATCCATGTGAGGATCCAATCATATCAACAACACGTGATGTTAATAGCTACTTCGCAGAAGCTCAACGCACTGTGGATGTGATGGACGTTGTTGCTGCAACAGGACTTCACAGTGGAATAGATCTCTGGTAAGGAGAATGTAGGAGCGGATTTCTTATCTAGACATCCAACTCCAGAGGAAGAGGAATAAGTTGGAGGATCAGAGGAATCAAAACTACAGGGATGAAAAGTCGACGCGGTCAACTCTCTTAAGAGGGGGCCTATGTCACGGAAAAAACTGCAGTTTAGTGATTCCTTGATAATTTACATATCAAAATGCAAGGAAGGAGAAGGGTTAATAATTGTGTACTTCATTCTGCGAGGAGGAATAAAATTCACGATCATTGACCTACGAATATAAAAATATGATACAGGTACGCGCCGAGGGCAGTGACTCCAGCTAGTATCGGCCGACGTGAAAATGAACGGAGAATGCTTTGAAGTGCAAACGAGCGATGGACAGAGGACCAGCGAACCAGCGGAGACGGTGATCAAAGAGGTTGGACACTTTGAGGTACAAACGTCGGAGAATACAGGGAAACATCGTAGAGACGAAGGAGACCGGAGCGAGGAGCGGCCAGACGTATACGGACGTATACGTGATTTCACTGAACTTTTGATGTTACGGGTGCGACAAATTTGATTGTAGATCAAACAATCAACGGAGGATGGGACACGCAATATAAATAGCTGAACATGGAGTTTCGGTTTAGTGTGTGTTCCAAACTGGGCTGAATGATCTATGCCTCCTGAGTGGGAATAGAAATACACGTCCCTAATGATGGAAAGAGGGGATATTAGTGTGTTATTCGCTTAGTGTATTTCGATTCCAGGAACATAGATGCATATATAAGGTTCTACTACACAGCCTGACCTATCAAAGAAGATCAACCAGTACATCTCTTGTACAGAGAAAGCAGTGTTGATAATACAGGAAAGACATTTTAATTTAATCAGGCACTTCACAGGTGCAGTGAAAGTATGTCACTATAGCAAATGCAAAGTGGGTGACTTAACGAATATAAAAAAAAACAGGTTCTGGTGATCCTTAGAGAAGGAACTTTATTCAAGCATAGAAAATAGGATAAAACATTGTCATTGAGTACTCACCTAAACGAAACAGGGAAGAACCCTAGACCAGTGTACCTATATTCAGAGAACGGTTAAATAACTGTGGACAGGTGTGAGGTGTTTTCACTGATGGATTATAACAACATAAAACGGAAAACTCTGTCTACGGAAAGGACTTACCGTGATCACATTACTGTACGGTGTTACTGTGGTGAACAATTGTTTATGTTTTCAAGAATTGGATTAAGTCAAGACTCAAGCTGAACGGATCATACCGGGTGAGAACGTTCTAATTCTGTGTGTGATATCTGATGTTTTGGCCTGTTGAATATGCCGGAGAAGATTACGGAGACTATCTATCAACATCTTATCTTGCCTCCACACTAGAAGAACATACCAACTACATAGACACTATCCATACATACACCAGACATAGTTTTTATTAATAAATCTTTTGTTTATTGTTGAAAGGAACTGTTGTCGGAGTATGTGTTGAAGGAATAACGGAGAGAGAGTGAAAGAAATAGATATATGGAAGGGAAGACAGAAGAGAGGAGTGTAGACTGTCAATAATCCCAACAGATAATAAGTTTGAAGATGTGCTTGTTGATTCCAACTTCCTCTCAGGAAAACAAGTGACACTGCCAGGCAATTTTGTCACAATCGATGAAAACTATAAACAACTTGACAGTAAGAATCACTGATCAAAATAACAAGCTTTTAAATTTAAGAGATAAAACTGTTATTATAAGATTTCTTATAAGAGAAATTTTACACGTAAAAAATAATTGCACAATTTATGAACAAGTTAACTTAAATATTTCAGAAAACCAAACAGATAAAATACAAAAAGCCATAAAAAATAATACCCCAGTTGCTAACTATTAGAATTATAGAAACGGGAAACGATGTATTAGCATTAACAAAAAGACAAATAAACAAAGAAAAAAAAAAAAACATTATCTCAAAATAAGGGAACTCATATTACTCTGAGTAGAAAACAACTCAAATATAACAAGAAGATTGATGGAGGTTTTTTAGCGGCTCTAGCAAGCATGACCTTATCTCTACTTAAAACAACGAAACCTTAGGAATAGGACCCTTAACAGGTTTAGCTTCTAGTGGAGTTCAGAAACTTATTGGCCCCGGTTTGTTTTTAAAACGAGGAGGATGTATTTGTCAAATTGAATAGGATGGAAAAGGCCTTTATTTAGGAACAGTAAATGGTAGTGGATTAGAGTCTTGTGGAGATGGGCTATACTTATCAAGAAAAGGTAATATATAAAATGGTGACAGATTTCTAGGAGATTTAGTTAAAATATATAAAATATGCTATTTTAAACTTGATAAAAATGGAAACAAAAGAAAGCATATATCTTCGATTACCTACTGCGCCAATACAAGATCCAGTAGAAGCCAACAGTTATAGAATTCAGAAGATTCTTGATATTCAAAACTGCTTTGGAAAAAAAATAAAGAAGATAGGAGAAAGACATTGATTGATTGATTGATTGATTGATTGATTGATTGATTTAGGAACCGACATCACAGCATTCGGGACATTCTCATAAACGCTCCGTCCCCATCCTCAGCAGCCAGCGAAGAGTTCCAACACTAATAGTTCCAGTAACAATCTGATTATATGTCCGTCTCGCCTTTCCTCCAAGCGCCGAGCGTCGGTCAGATTCCCTCGTCACACCTCGTTGTCTCATTCTTACCAGACCATGGTGATCCATCTGCTCCTCAGAGGTGTACACGTGCTCCCACAAGGCCGCAACCACGTCTGCAGAAAGAGTGCTTCTGGTAGATCAGGGGAAATTACTGTGGTTATATTTAACTTTTAAAAATTAGAATCACAATTTTCAATGTGGAAAATTAAACTTGCAACATTTTTCACAGAATAGCAAATTTGAAGCCTCATTGTGGAATTGTGTAAATTTTGCTTATGTGTTGCAACTGTACAAAGTGATAATCTCTGTGTGCTGAATGTGTAGAAAGTATTAAGACATGGGGATAGCATAGGGAAGCAATGAGGAGTGTTTACAGCTTAAAGATGTAATGATGCTTTCTCCAATAAACATTTCTATGTTGTTTTATTGTAACACACGTACACGCACAGTTTGTGTATCATATTGTTGGTGTGCTGATTTTGCCTCGTTTTCAATTAAGGGCTCGCCAGATTTGAGTTCCTAACTAACATCATTATGTGCCTTGCCAATAAGCGGGTATATCATGTTTCGTTGTTTCACGCAATCACCAGAGTCGTGGATCAGCTCAGTGTTTTTGTCTCAATTATGCATGTGACCAAGCCATCCAGATATTTATCTCTCTGCCTTCCCTTGTTCTTTATCCCTCAATCTTGTTAATTGTCACCAAATTCTCCAGTTTATTTCTTCTCATAAGATGCCCAAAAAATCTTGACTGTCTACGTCTAATTTCTCTAATCAATTTACAGTTTTCATGTATTTCTTGTAGGACTTGCTCATTGGTTTTTCTGTCTGTCCATGGTATTCTTTGCATTTTCTTCACAAAGAAAAATATTTGTATTGGTCAATATGTTTCCCATCTTGCAAAAGGTTACCTTTGCCATATCGATTCTTGTTCTAATCTCTTCAAGGTACCTGCCATCAGATGTTATGACTGTTCCGAGAAAGTTGTACCGATTCACTTGTTTAAGAATATTCTCATTTACCTGTATATCCTAACTATACTCCACAAAATATGCATAAAACCACAGTGATTTTTTCAGTATACTTATATAACTGGAAGAAAAAAAAAGAGAATTGAGGTTTTTTAGTTTAATTGTTACCGAAAACACTGTTAAAACATTTAGATTTGCTCATAACATTTGAAACATTCCTACCTATATACAGCATGGATGCGAATCATTGACAATTTTGCAGTTACAACAGAAGAAAACTTTTAAACTAAAATGTGACAGAACATGTCTTAGAATACCATGGATCAAGCACATGCATTATTGAGTACGGGCTTTTGAACTAAAATGTGACAGAAAATGTCTTAGAATACCATGGATCAAGCACATGCATTATTGAGTACAGATAACAACCGTAGACCCATCAAGTGCCCGTTGGTCTGCACAAATATGCGGCTAGAACCATATACCCAGTACTCCTCAGTGGGTGGAGAAGGGTTCTGGGCTGTACTTTCTCTTATGAAACGTCAGTGCTTTGCTTTGTTCAGGTGCTAACAAGCGCCAAGTTATGTTTATACCAGTTAATCATTACTCACGGATTAACCAGGGTCAGAGAATCACATGACAATTAATGCAGAAGTGTAAAAGACTCAGAAACAGTGATAGTCTGCTAAGATGCAGTGAGAGAAACACCATGCCGCCCGAAGGTGGCGATGGCAAATCACATTGCCGCCAAAATCTTAATATTGTGTTAGAAAAGTGTACATGAGGGGTAGTAAATCAAATAACTCCACAGGAAATATAAAGAATATTTGCAATAAAAAACAACCAGTAATAATATCCCAGTAAATACTTACTGGCGTTAACTGCATTTACCAATCCACTAGCACTTGAAAGTGCTATACAGTTTCCCTTCATTGAGCTGGGTCAGTGACTGCGTTTGTAATACTCTCCGCGACTTGAGAGGACCCGGCCATCTCACTCCCAGCGTGTCTCTGTGACAATATGGTTACACCGTCTGAAAGTTGTGGGTTTGAATCTGTCTCCATCATTCGGTTCATGGGTGCAATTTCTTCGAGACTCCTGGGGGTTGTCGCTGGTACTGCAGAGTTTGTGCCTTGTGCAGTGCTTCTGCAGGTTGTCCCGTGGAATGAGACCAAGCCATGTGGGATAAAACCTGGTGCAGTGATGTCGATTATCTAGCCGGTGAACCGTGTAAACTCCCGGAAATCCTTCCAGGCATTGGGTTAGAATGTTCTCAAGAACAACAAACAAACGTGAGGAATGTTTTCAAGAACAACTGGCATATGAGGAATGTTCTCAAGAACAACCGGCATGTGAGTAATGTTCTCAAGAACAACTGGCATATGAGGAATGTTCTCAAGAACAACTGGCATATGAGGAATGTTCTCAAGAACAACTGACATGTGAAGAATGTTCTCTAGAACAACTGTCATATGAGGAATGTTCTCAAGAACAACTGACGTGAAGAATGTTCTCTAGAACAACTGACATGTGAGGAATGTTCTCAAGAACAACTGGTATGTGAAGAATGTTCTCAAGAACAACCGACATGTGAGGAAAGTTCTCAAGAACAACTGATATGTGAGGAATGTTCTCAAGAACAACTGGTATGTAAGAAATGTTCTCAAGAACAACTGGTATGTAAGGAATGTTCTCTACAACAACTAGTATGTGAGGAATGTTCTCAAGAACAACCAACATGTGAGGAAAGTTCTCAAGAACAACTGGCATCTGGGGAAACTTTTCAACAACAACTAACATGTGAGGAATGTTCTCTAGAACACCTGGTATGTGAGGAATGTTCTCTAGAGCAACTGACATGTGAAGATAAAATCGAAGCTATAGAAATATAGACTAAAGGGAAGAATATTATGATAGGAGAATAAAACAACTTATTACAGAAACTGGGATTTAAGAAAACTGCTGAAGGGAATGAAGGCCAGAAAATTAAGGTATATCGGCCGTATAAAAGGGTAGAACCTCTAGTTAAAGGATATGTTTGGGGTACAGTTGGTTGGAAAGCATGGAGGAGGAGCAATACAGTTGAGTGAACAACAACATGGGATGGACTTGAAGAAGCATTAATGAACTCACCATGACGATATGGGACATAGGAGGGCACATGACCTACTTGGGCCTAATTCCAGCAGGACCGTGCGTGTTGTGCTGAATCGTGATCAGGTTACATTCTATTATGTTTCCCAGGATGTGAAGTTTCAGAACCGGTAAGGCACAGCCTGCTGGTTTTAATGCATAGAAGTTGCCGTGAAGTTGGAACAGCGACTAAATTAACTAACTTACTGTCTGAAGCTTCATAATCTGTTTTTCATTTTTACTGTCATTACCATGAGCTAGTCCTACTGCTATCAGTCAGCTATCTTCCCGTCTGCCTGACTGTCAAGGTCTTGGACCGACTAGTGACAGAAGAGGGGCAAGGACTAAGAGGACATAGAGACAGGACCTCTATAAAGGTATAGACAGAATACAGACAGCACCCAAGCTAGGACGTAAGAACACTAATTAGACTAGATTCGGGTGGGGACACTAATGTGTTATAGTTAGAACAACAGAGGGACCTACCAGAGAACAGGGGCGGGTACAATAGGTCACGGAGAATACCGTGACGACGTAAACTAGAGTAGAACTTTAGAGAGTGACGAGTGCTAAGTAGACAGTGCTGCGTGCAAAGAGAACGGCATGCAGAATTGCGAACCCCACGAGGAAGTTTGACCACGTGGGCAAGTGACAACCTGAGCGGCTTCAGACAGAGACATGACGGCCTTCGGACTGAACGTAGTGTTGTTCTGAAGCCATTATCTATTGTTGTGAATGCATGCGATATTTAACAAGAGAGTGACCATGTGTGATAATGTGCATTTATATATTGTGTAACGAGTGATGATTATTATGATGATGTGTCAGGCAGATAACGCCTTATTTTGATTGTCAGGCTTGCCTGAAATAAACTCTGTATAAAAACATCTGTACGAGCGAAGTTGTAATTGAGTTACGGATGATGTGGCCTGATTGCGAGTGAACTCAAGACTGTGACAGGCCACATTCTAATGGTGTCAGAAGCTACTGATTGAACACACACCCAAGCGCACGGCTGAGTGGGGAGACAGTCAGTGAAAAGAAAATATCTGACACCAACATTCTAATGGTGTCAGAAGTCACTGATTGAACGCATACCCAAGCGCACGGCTAAATCTGAAAACGGGCAGTGAAAGAAAGTCAGCACTAACATTCTATATGGCTAATCTAATGACTCCACGCATGCCTGATTCTAATTGTGTACAGTAAAGTTGAGTAACAGAAGTTTGGTTCGAGCTAATATAAAATGCCGCACACTAACGTGTTTACACATGCCTGAAGATATTAGCAAAGTAGCGAGAAAGAAAAATTGTGAAGTGCGCGGAATTACCTTTAATTGAACTGGTTACCGTCGCCAGCGTGTTAGCGTGTATTTATTGATTGAATTAATTTAGAGCAAAGTCAAATGTATTGTTCTGATTCTACCATGTGTTGTGTAAGACTTTTCAGCTGAAATTCAAACCCGAAGACAGACGACAGACAGAGACATTACGACATTTATAATTAAGAACATTCTAATAAACCACATTTCAGTTTTTCTGTACAGGCAATGTGCCCAGTCAACTCATGATACATTTGTGTATTTCTGTATAATTTAATTATATCAGATAATAATTGTTTGCGCTCTATACACCAGGATGTGCATGAATTTAGTTGTACCATCCAGCCAAAAGTAGCGATAGAAGCAGAGAAGATCTTGTTTTCCCCAACCGAAAGAAAGATTCTGATCATCGTCAACGATCAGATAAGTAACAATAATTTTGACTCGCATCCTAAGATAGCATCTTTATTTTTTATTTTGTCACTGTAAATTGAGTATTATACAATTGACTATTATTGTATTTGCAAGTGCATGAAAAATAAATAACAACCAACCATGTCTACACTTAAAGAATGTATAGAAGCAGGCATAGCATTAGGTTATAGTGGGATAAACTAGAAAAATGGGCAAAAGCTGAATTCAAAGAATACACTAATAGACAAGCTGCAGCAGATAAAGAAGAAAAAGACAAAGAAAGAGATGAAAGGGCAAAAGAACGGTTGCAACAGAAGGAGCTTGCAGAGATAGCTGAAAATACTAAAATAAAACAACAAGAAATAGCTGAAAGTGCTAAAATGAAACAACAGGAGTTAGCTGAGACCAATAAATTAAAACAAGCAGAGATTGAATCCCAAACACAGATTAAGATGAAAGAGCTCGAAATTGAGTCTCGTGTTTAGACTGCTACAACTAAACTCAAAAGTAAAGAGGAAGAGAATAAGTTTGCCAAATATAAAGGGATTGTAAAGCCATTTTGCCAAGGCGATTCCATCTCAGCTTGGTCAGAAAATTTAGAATACCAGCTAAAAGTCCAGGAAATACCAAAAGAGCAATGGGCAATGATCTACATGAAGTATCTATCCGGGGAGCCTTTAAAGGTAATAGAATCCCAAACACAGATTAAGATGAAAGAGCTCGAAATTGAGTCTCATGTTCAGACTGCTACAACTAAACTCAAAAGTAAAGAGGAAGAGAATAAGTTTGCCAAATATAAAGGGATTGTAAAGCCATTTTGCCAAGGCGATTCCATCTCAGCTTGGTCAGAAAATTTAGAATACCAACTAAAAGTCCAGGAAATACCAAAAGAGCACTGGGCAATGATCTGTATGAAGTATCTATCCGGGGAGCCTTTAAAGGTAATAGAATCCATTCCCCAAGAACGTAGGAATAACTATGAATATATTCACCAAAGGGTAATGCACCATTTTCTGTTAGACGCCTCAGGGTACCAAATTAAATTCCTCAAGCTAAAGCCTAAGAGTAACCAAACATTCATCGACTACGTCTCAACAGGCCAGGACGTTTATAACAAATGGCTTAAGGCATCTAAAATTAACAATAATTACGATAAACTTAGAGATCGCATGATCATGGACAAAATTATCTCAACCATCCCCAGTCCATTTGCTACGTTTTTGCAACAATCAGATGTAGATTCTCTCGAACAACTAGAGAAACTAGGGTCTGCATATTTCTCATCGAATAGGGATGTTTTCAAATCTGTGATAGAAGAAAGTGAAATTGTAGCAGCGGCGATAGACAAACCACAGAAACCGTATAAATTTAAGGAAAAGCAAAGGGGCAACACACAACAATGTCCATATTGTAGATTTCAACATCCAGAGTATTCTATGTGCGATAAAAATCCTAAATACCCAGAGCACTTAGAGATGATGATAAAGAAACAGCACACTAAGAGAGAAACATTTAGAAGTGCTGTAAAATGCTTCTTTTGCCATTGTTTTGGGCACTATTCCAATGCTTGTACTGGAAGAAAGAGGCTGAAGGCAGTGAATGCAGTGAATGCAGTGTTAGTTGAGACATCATCTGAGAGCGAGAGTGATATGGAAGAGATGTGTGAAAATGGTGAAAATGTAGTAGCATCGATTGATGTATTGAATTACAATAATTGCACAACATGCCATCAGTTTCATAATAACAGAATACTTAAATGTGGGTATGCAGTGTCGTGTTCGCTTGAAAACGCAAATGCAGCAATAGCCTCCAGAGGCACTTTAGAGTTCCACCACAGAATAGTCAATGACATGCCATGTAAAGTTCTTCTTGATAGTGGCAGTACATTAATCGGGTTGAAAAGTGAACTAGCCAAGCCAGAAGATTATACGGGAGAAACAGTTAACTGCCGCACAGTTTCAGGCAGCATAGAAACGTACCCGTTGGCCAGAGCTGACATAAACACCGTTTTTTGTCTGGCACATTTACTTGCGCGGTTTTAAAGAACCCATGTGCGGACTTGATAATTGGCTGTTTGCCACTGGTGAAGAAATGTACCACTGAACAGATAACAGCCTGGAGAGAAACCTCCTGTCAGGCTGAATCAAAAACTAGGTCAAAAACTAGTAGACAAGAGAATGACCTACAAAACAAAACAGTACACCTCAGTGCATCCAGTGGTACGGTGAACAACGACACCACACAAAAGGTCATACAGGCGCAGCACGCCAAATCAAACATACCACCGTATTTGGAACAGCCTAACACAAGTGTAAACAGTGTACACTTTGAGCCGAATCAAGATGTTTTGTTACTATTACCAGATAAAAGTGACTTGTTGACCTCATGGCAAGGTCCGTTTAAAGTGGTGAGAAAGATTTCAGAAGTTGACTATGAGATATCCTTGAACAACAAACTCAAGATATTTCATATCAACATGTTAAAGCCTTATTACAGAAGACAAGAACAGGAGACGGAAGATCAACACAACGCAACCACACCAGTAAACCAAACTCCAGACAAACAAATGACAAACACAATAGTGAACTATGAAGAACACAAACACATTACAGCAACAGTTATCAACCAGACAGAAGAAGATGACTTTGAATTACCAGTACCGACTGTAGAAAGCACCACAACAATCAGCAGCATACACCTAGAACAAAAGAGGTGCAAAAGATGACAGACGAACAGAAACAGCAGACAATAGCAATGTTGACTGAATACAAACAAATTTTCTTAGACAAACCAGTTAGGACAGATAGGATACAACATTCCATTGTTTTCATAGATGATATATGCATCCATACAACAGACTGGACAACACATCTACAAACGTTAAGACTCGTCTTCGAAAGAATAATATTGTTTGGACTGACAGTCAAACCAACGAAAGTAGAGATGGCGTTGGAGGAGATAGATTTCCTTGGCCACACGATAGCCAAGGGCCAGTTAAAAACTGACAACAAAATTATAACCAAAATCCTAAATCTCACTATTCCAACAACAAAGAAACAAGTGAGAAGCCTGCTGGGGCTAGTGAATTACTACAGCAAATTTATCTCCAAATTGGCACAAGTAACATGTGTATTTTCAAATTTGTTAAAGTCATCTGCAAAGATAAATGTGCAAGATGCTACTTTAGTCAATGCTATGTCAGAATTAAAGTACCTTTTCAGTAAAGTTCCCATCCTCCGCTTACCTAACCATGATTTACAATACATCCTTAGATGTGACGCCAACGCAACTACAATCTCTTGTGTACTGCTTCAAGAGCATGAAAAGATCCTCCACCCAATCTTGTATGTCAGCCGCAAACTGACCACAGCTGAATCACATTATGATGTCTCTCAATTGGAGGCTCTCGCCATCGTATATTGCATTACGAAGCTTCGTAGATATTTGGCTGGAACTCACTTTGTCGTCGAGACCGACAACTCTCCACTGTCAGTTATGGAGAAAGGCCAACCTAAAAATAACAGAATTTATTGCTGGGCCTTAATTCTGCAAAATTACTCCTTTTCCCTGCGACATATTAAAGGGAGCAACAACACCCTTGCAGATCTGCTCACAAGACCATCAGGCATGGAAGTGATGCAGAAAGCAGATGAAACACTGCCACAGGTACCTTCAGTTACTACCGAGTAGTTCACATAGAAATTGTTTTAGTAATGATAAGGCATAAGACACTGTGTGAGATAGATATCATTACGTGAACTTACAAAGAACTCTGCTATTAGCTAAACGCATGAACAATGCAGTGATAGAGTCATAGAATAATCTAGTGCGTAGAAACTGTGATACTAGTGTGAACATATTGTGACACGTCATATCGTCACGGAAACTGCAGTGACAATTGTATATACACTATCATAAGGAAGAACCCAGAGGAACGACACGTTGTCATCACCATCGCCTGGACCTACGATTACTTAAATAGTTAGATTATTATGTAACATATTTATGTATATAATATGTATGTATTATTGTTGTATAACATATTTTAACGAAGTTGCACTAAAGCAATCTAGTGGTTCATCATAGTAGAAACATTAGCATTAGTAGAACCACTAATACTTCAACACTTCCGGTTTTAGGTCAAGATGGCGAGATGTGTTTCTTTCTAGCTCGGCTTAGAACGGTTGATCCACGGTCTGACAAACCACCATCGTAAAACTTCCCGTTGTTTCAGAACCAGATTTCTGGCTCTAAATGTTATGTTGCTTCGCTGAAATTTGTTGAATTCCAATGGACTTTGCCTACGACATAGTGCTTTTGAGTTCAACACACCCGGATGCCCAAGAGAAAATAAACCACCTCCAAAATGTTTCAGGGCAAATTGGTCTCCAAATTAACACCACAAAAACAAAGACTATTGATCTTACCAACAGTTCAGATGACACCAAATTGAACAGCTACGTTCTTGAAAAAGTCAACAGCTTCACATACCTAGGAAGCAAAATGACATCTACAGGGGACTCAACACCAGAAATATCATCTAGAATCGCACTGGCATCTAGTGCCTTCAATAAACTGTCAAACATATGGAAGTCAAAGACACTCAGCAAACACACAAAACTTAAAATCTTCAACTCTTGTGTGATTCCAGTGTTAACGTATGGATGTGAAAGTTGGAAATCAACGGTAGCTTTAGATAAAAAAAAATTAGACAATTTTGAGAACAAATGTCTTAGAAGACTTCTAAACATCCACTGGACAGACTTCAGAACCAATTCGCAAATAAGACAAGAGACTAAGCAAGATACAGTATCCAATTTCATAAGAAGACGCCGTTGGAACTACATCGGCCATGTACTCAGAATGGACCAGACAAGACTCCCCTACCAAGCCCTCATATGGTCACCGGTAGGGAAAAGAAAACGGGGAAGACCAAGAGAGACCCTGCGTAGAACCATCATCAGAGAAGGCTCATTCAATGGCCAAGTAAATATCCAAGATCTACAACAGGTAGCAGCGAACCGCCAGGCATGGAGAGACAGGACTTCTGCCCTATGCGCCGCCTTAGGCTCAAGAGGAAAGACTAACTAACTAATACTTCAACTGATAGTTTAGTTGAAACATTTGTAGCATTATCCACCATTTAATTAGATTAGAAAACTTTACAATTATTGCTTAGATTTAGAAATGTAGATACTATTTAAATTTAGTTAGTAAAGCATAGGAAACGGTTCTCTAACAAGACTGCTACCGATAAAACCATTTAAAGCGGCGAGGTAATATAGTTAGATTTAATTAGAAATGTAATAGATTAGTTGTTAAAATAATTTAGAAATTTAGCAATTTGTAACTTTAGTACATTTAAGGGAACTAACACATTTCTCTTACAGAATGTTAATTTAGTTAATTATCTTCCCTTAGAAACATCCATAAATTGATACTTAATTAATTATATACCCATATTTAACAAACAGTTATTATTTAGTTTATTTATTTTAAAATTATTTATGTATTACACCCATTATTTAGTTAATTAGATTGAGTATATTGTTTAGTTCAGTAACATCCTTTATTTATTAAATAACATCTTTGTTTTACTTAATATCAGAAATTAATAATTTAGTTAATTTATTTCCCTTTAATATTTATTTAATTTAATTTAGATTAAATCCCTTAGTTAATAGTATTAGACATCATCCCGTAGAATAAGAGTAATGCTAGTAATCATCAGTCTAGTGACTGATCAAACCGATTGTACATTACAATAGCTAGAGATAGTTAAACTTATTTAGTTTCTGTTGTATTGCCGTAAGCAATACATTTAAAATTGTACATAACAATGTGATATATGAAACAATTTAGTTCGGCTCTATATTGTTTAACACGAGCCCATTTTTACGTCAATGACAAAACATTTTTAAAATTGACAAGGTATGAATGAGTGAATATGAGATGAATATACGGACGAATGAAAGAAGTAAAATTATGAGTGTGAACAGTGGTGCAATTTTTTTCGCACACACGTGTTTTTATGACTTGTCCGCGTCTTCTGTGTAAACCATGTAAAGTGTGTATTTTTATGTGTGTTATAGTCACTATTGCATTATACGAATGGTTGTTTTCTAGAATCCCAGATCGGCGAAGTACGTCATAAATTAAGCAAAGGCATCACTTTGTGACGAACATCAACCTACCTGTGATAATCGAAACCTGAATACATCAATTATAGACATATAGTTATGTTTCTAATTACAACACAGATAAATTAAATTGTTACACGCAGACAAACAGGAATACAAACAGATAATTATACAAACAACAGTTGATTTCAAAGGGACGGAACACTGTATCAGGGGACACTACAGACTTAGAATAAGTGGAAGGGCGAGTTGAATATTTAGCCACAAACGGAAACGAGATAGGCAAGTATCAGCATACACACAAATAACAAGAGAAGTGAAAGTACATGTCACGGGAGCCATGAATTATAGATTCATGTATTGCATCCTTAACAGGAGCAATTTGTATTGGGATATCGGTGAATCGGTATTTCGAGGGGCTTAGTTTGTTAACGCGCCCTGGTTCTACACAGCTCCCAAGAGTGTAATGTAATGACTCTTGCTTAGAGTGAAGATGTGTTAAGCTGATCTAAAACCAGTGGTTAGATACAGCAAATTGTGACCAGACTTATTTGAGACACAAGTGAACCTTAAGATATAGCAGTGAACCCCTTGACTAAATTAGATCAGACTAATTTTATATGCTACGATGACATTGCGTCACCCTTACTACATTAATCTGGTGACGAAATACGAGGGACGACGAGAGAATGTCAAGGTGTTGGACCGACTAGTGACAGAAGAGGGGCAAGGACTAATAGGACATAGAGACAGGACCTCTATAAAGGTATAGACAGAATACAGACAGCACCCAAGCTAGGACGTAAGAACAGTAATTAGACTAGACTCAGGTGGGGACACTAATGTGTTATAGTTAGAACAACAGAGGGACCGACCTGAGAACAGGGGCGGGTACAATAGGTCACGGAGAATACCGTGACGACGTAAACTAGAGTAGAACTTTAGAGAGTGACGAGTGCTAAGTAGACAGTGCTGCGTGCAAAGAGAACGGCATGCAGAGTTGCGAACCCCACGAGGAGGTTTGACCACGTGGGCAAGCGACAACCTGAGCGGCTTCAGACAGGGACATGACGGCCTTCGGACTGGACGTAGTGTTGTTCTGAAGCCATTATCTATTGTTGTGAATGCATGCGATATTTAACGAGAGAGTGACCATGTGTGATAATGTGCATTTATATATTGTGTAACGAGTGATGATTAATATGATGATGTGTCAGGCAGATAACGCCTTATTTTGATTGTCAGGCTTGCCTGAAATAAACTCCGTATAAAAACATCTGTGCGAGCGAAGTTGTAATTGAGTTACGGATGATGTGGCCTGATTGCGATTGAACTCAAGACTGTGACACTGACTAACTTGATTCAGCATCATCACGATGCCCAGAGTTTCACAACTCTGACACTAACAGCACCATCTATAAAAAAAAATACTTCTTAGAAACTCGTTTTCATAGTGGACTCTCCATTTTGTGATGAAATGATTTTGTTAATGTCGGTCTTTATTGTTTATAATGAATTAAAAGCTGTCCAGTCAGATGTTGAACTCATCACATTCTGAGAACATACATTAAACATAGATTCCAAGATCTTTTATTTATAACAAGCCGCTTGTAGGACCATGTAGAGAATGCGAGGGGGGGGGGGGGGGGGTGCAAAGACTGAGAACCATTATGCGGAAATAATGATATGTAGGAGGATCAGCAGGGGGTTCTGGAAAAATCTCGAAACTGAGAGGGAAGACCAGAAAAACTTTCAATCAGATAATCGGTGGGAACGATTTGTAGTATGACTCTTTGCTGGCCGTTTAACGAGGGACAGAGCGCAAATGGCAATGACCTGAGTGCAGTGATGTCGGTTCTTAACTCAACTTTTCATTCAAATTTTAGGAATTAGTGAACATCGCTGGAGCGGCAAGGGACATTTTACAACTGAAAATGGAAGTATTTTCATTATTCTGGTAGAGACGCCGGAGGCCAGAGTGGAGTGGCATTTTGTTTAAATAAGACAACTGCAAAATCTTTAATGGGATATAATCCAGTTAGTGATAGAATCCTCACTATTAGACTTAAAGGCCGTCCAAAAAACACAACTCTCATACAGATATATGCACCTACTTCAACAGCAGAGGAGGACGAAATTGAAGATTTTTACAACACACTACAAGACACATTAAATAAGATTGGTCATAATGATATAGCAATAATAATGGGAGATTTTAATGCAAAAGTAGGTGCAGGAAGAGCTGAAAATGATAGACACGTTTTAGGAAAATTTGGATTAGGAAATAGAAATGATGCAGGTGACAAATTAATTTAATTTTGCACAGAAAATGAGTTAACGATAGCCAACACACTTTTTAAACAACATCCAAGACGACTCTTCACATGGAAGTCTCCAGAAAGTTTTACCAAAAATCAGATAGATTATATTTTAATACAAAGAAGATGGAGATCAAGCATAACATCTGCAAAAACCTTACGAAGTGCAGACTGTGATACAGATCATCAGTTATTAGAAGCAGATCTGAAATTAAAACTCAAAAAGCTTTCCCGAGGACCAAGGCCACTTCGTTTTGATCTCACAAAAATACCAGACGCATACAACATAGAAGTTAGGAATCGCTTTGGGGTCTTGATGTCTGTACAAGAAGAAATGACACCTGATGAACTGGCAGTACAAGCTAGAGATATCTTGATAACTGCAGCCAAAGATTTCATTCCGACCAAGAAAAGGCAACTTAAGCCATGGATTACATCAGACACGTTAGAATTAATAAAACAACGAAGGGAGCTGAAACAGAAAGGAGATGAATCCGATAGCAGGATGAAGTATAAATCTTTAACTCGAGAAATAAGAAAGAACACAAGAAAGGACAAAAATCAATATATACAAGATTGCTGTACCAGAATAGAGCAATATCATAAGGCTGGAAGAGATTATGAAATGTTCAAAGAAATGAAGTTCTTGACAAGAAATGTTCAACCTCAATTGAATGTTATCTGTGACAAGATGGGAAATACCTTAACAGAATGTAGACAAATTCTAGAAAGATGGCAGGAGTACTGCAGTGGAATGTATGATGTGAGTGACAGTGAGGATATGAATGAGATACATGAGCCAATGGCAGCAGAGACAGAACCTGAACCCTCATTAGATGAAATTGCTTGGGCTATAAGGAACCTGAAGATTGGTAAATCACCTGGATGTGATGAGATACCAGCTGAACTAATTAAAGCGGGAGGAGAAGAAAGCATACACATATATCATGCATTATGTACAAAGATTTGGAAATATTGTATATGGCCAAAAGATTGGAAGAGAACTATCTTCATTCCAATACCAAAAAAGGGCAACCTGAAATTATGCACTAACTATAGAACTGTTGCCCTGATCAGTCATGCAAGTAAAATTCTACTAAAAGTCATAATGCGAAGACTTAGTAAGAAAATGGAAGAAGAGATTAACGTGGTTCAAGCTGGATTTAGACAAGGAAGAGGAACAAGAGATCACATATTCAACATGCGTTTAATAATAGAGAAGAGCAGAGAATTTAATGTAAACCTATTCTCGTGTTTTGTGGATTATTCAAAGGCATTTGACTGTGTACATCATCAGAAACTTTGGGAAATCATGAGGTATATGGGCTTTCTATCACATGTAGTACATCTCATAAAAATGCTATATCTAGACCAACAAGCAGCAGTTAGAATAGATGGCGAGACATCAGATTGGTTTGACATCAAGCAAGGAGTCCGTCAGGGCTGCGTGCTGTCACTCTATTTGTTTAACCTGTACGCCGAAAATATAATGAGAAATGTAAGAAATGATATAAACAGGGAGCCATATGATGCCCTAAATATCGGCGGTCATGACATACCAGAGATTCGATATACTGATGATACAGTATTACTATCCACAACACAGAATGGCATAGAAAACCTAATAGCCTCAACCCAATTAAATAGTGAAAATCACAACTTATATCTTAACATAGCAAAAACAAAGATAATGCATACAGATAAAACTACTATGGAGAAAGAAATATACATTAATGGGAGAAAATTGGAGGTGGTGGAAAATTTTGAATATCTTGGGTCATTGATTACCAATAATGGTGACACAATGAAAGAAATTAAACGGCGACTATCCATTGCTCTTCAAAGACTAAAACAGATGAATAAATTATGGAGTGGGACAGACAGAACTACAAAAATTAGATTTTTAAGAGTCTGTCCATGGCATTCTTTGCGTTTTCTTTAGAAACCACAAAAGTTCAGTAAATGCGAAAGATTCTCAATGCCAATGAATTTCTTTACCTCGCGTTTTCTTGACCAGGACTTCTTGAATGATATTGATATAAAGAATTAGACATGGCTGAGGATCAGTGTAACAATTTTGAAATGGCTGTCATCCTCGGGGATTTCAACGCCAGAGTAGCAACGAGAAGGTGAGTGGTGTTACTGGTGGCTATGGCTTAGGTGATAGGAATGAGAGAGATGACGATGAATAGGCGAAGTGAGCAGGACAAAACCTGGTCTGGCACAGTCAAGGCCTGCATGCACCTATTTTCGCACTGGCGAAAGGCCGTGCAAGTTTATGGGGTTTATGTAGACAAATATTATGTTTAAAGGAAGTGTCATTTATGTTTGTAAATTTCATTCCTTTTGATCAAATAGTTCTCTCCCTCTTCTCCTCCTTCTCTCTCTCTCTCTCTCTCTCTCTCTCTCTCTCTCTCTCTATCTATCTATCTCTCTCTCTCGCTCTCTCTCTCTCTCTCTCTCTCTCTCTCTCTCTCTCTCTCTCTCTCTCTCTCTCTCTCTCTCTCAAAATGCCAAATGCTGGTGCAATTATGTTTACACAGAGAATATTTAAAATATAATAACATGATAGTAATGCCTAGATTGATCACTACGCTTATTAATAGCGTTTTAAATTCTGCGGAATTACTAGACATCTAAAAGAAAAGTACCTAGATACCCTATGATAAGGGGACATAAACATCTAATATTGTGACAAGGGAAATTAATTTGAAAAAGAAAATAATATATCTAGTATGCTATCATAATCTTATCTATAAATGTCTTACATTTTCTTGTAGAAATAAAAGAGTCAGTACTGGAGTCAGATTTAATAACCTACAATAAGACTATTAATTTTGTTTTAAAATTTGTTTGTTATCTTTACGTAATTGCATTTTATAATCAAATTTTGGATTTTGTCATTTATATTTAATTCTTAAGTTTGTACTTCTAATGATACCTAAGATAAATATATAGATAATATCCCCTCTTTGGGGAAACATTTTTTTACTGGCCGTCTAGGGCCACACAAAATTTTGAGACAATTAACCACCCCACCCCATACTTTGATATGAATTGCTAACAATTAGATATATTTAGCTTCTGTGAAAAGTAAAGACATACTAGACACAGACTAAGAACTGCATCTTCAATCAATCAATCATGTGCCATGCCCGAAAGCGTGGGCGGTCATGACTCGCCATTTCACTCGATCACCAGAGTCGTGGATCAGCTCAGTGTTCCTGTCTCGTCCATGCCATGAGGCCAAGCCATCCAAGTATTTTCCTCTCGGTCTTCCTCTTGGTCTGTTCCCTTCGATCATGCCAGTTGTCAATAAGTTCTCCAATCCATTACTTCTCATAACATGTCCAAAAAATATTGACTGTCTTCGTCTAATTTCTCTAATCAGTCTACGATTTTCATTTGTCTTCTGTAGTACTTGGTCATTGGTTTTTCTGTCTGTCCATGTAACTCTTTGCATTTTCCTCAGAAACCATATTTCTGTAGCCATCAAATGTTTTTGACTGCACATTGTCCAAGTTTCACATCCATACAAAAGAACAGGCTCTATGTACCCCCTCAACACTCTTTTTCTCGTTTCAATTGACATCGTTTTATTGGTCAGAATGTTTTTCATCTTGCTAAAGGCTACTTTCGCCATGGCGATTCTTGTTCTAATCTCTTCCAGGCATCTCCCATCAAATGTTATGACTGTTCCGAGATAATTGTATCGATTTACTTGTTGAAGAATAGTCCCATTTACTTGTATATTAAATTGTGGTACTTCGTTCTTCCTAGTGACGACCATAACCTGTGTCTTCTTACAATTTAATTCCAACCCCAGCTGCTCACTGTGTACAACAACCGCGTCTACTATTTGTTGCAGATCCTGTGCATTGTCTGCAATCAATACTGTATCATCTGCATATCTAATGTCATTGATGCTTCTTCCTCCAGTGCTGATTCCATTTATATCTTCTATATTTCTGAAAATATTTTCACTGTATAGGGAAAAGAGATCTGGAAACATTACACATCCCTGCCTAACGCCTCTCTTAATAGGTTGATATCTTACTGCATCTTACAAGGGTGAAACCAAAGTGTGACTTATTCACAATGAGAAGCAATTCCAATTCCAATTCCAATTTTCGAAAAAAAAAAATCAAAATTCGGTCTCGTCAAACCTGCTTCCTCAGCGTCAGTTATTGTTGAGATCCGTGGTTGTGTGGATTGTTAGTCCTAATTCATACTGGTTTTATTGGTTCCGATCTGTTTGTCGGATAAATTTCTTTTGTGCTGTCTGGTTATTTTCTTCTGTCTTATGCTGTGTTGTTCTCACCGAGGCTGGTGCCGGTCATGTTCAGTTCTCATAAGGACTCGATATTGGCAAAGGCAGAGAATTTAAGTGCAGTCTCAGGTTGTTCTCCCGGCCACCTGCCCGTCCTCCTCTACGTTCGCTTTCTTATTTTCGTCATCGGTGTATGGGTTGGTGCGACAAAAAGACGACCAGGTCTCCCTGTCATCCCCGTTCAGGAGCTCTCCGTTAGAGCCAACTCACCATCCTGCCACTCAGGGTTTTTTTTTTTTAAATTAAAGATATATGTGTATATATACGCACATACATTTTTAAAAATAATAAACATTGTCATTATAGACATATAAATATATACAATGTAGGGAGGTTATGTGGCCTTCCAAATTCTGCAGATGAACTGTATGACCAGCCGCTGTATTTTTGGGTTGCTGTTTATGTGTAGGCACTCCGTCATTGTCAATGGAGTCCCAGCTTTGAAGAAAGTGATCTCTTAGCTCCCTTCGCTCTCTATTGTACTTGTCGCATGCTAGTATTAGTAAATAGTGTTCAATGGTGTTGTTTTCTAGGCATGCTCTGCAGAATGGGTTTTCTCTTGTGTTTTTCCAGTTACCTAGCCTGATTCTCCACAGCTGTCTGTTTGCCGGTGCTTTCATTTTGGACTTGACTTGTGGCTTGTAGCTGGGTTCACCCAGTACTTGGTATCCATGGCGACCTTTAGCACTGTCACTGTCTCGCCACTGTTTCCTCCATTCCTGGAGAATGTCGTTTTTGATGATATTCTTCCCTTCTACTTTACCTAGGCCTGTGCTGATTTTATTATTGCTGGTTAGTCCTCGTTTCGCCGCTCTGTCTGCTTGTTCGTTTCCCAGGATACCCTTGTGGACTGGTATCCATCCGATGGTGACTTGGCATCCCATGTACCTGAGGTTGGTGGCTGTCGCTAATATCTCCTCTTTTATGTCGGGTCTCTTTCCAGGACAGGGATTCTATTAATATACACAATCTCATTGGTGGTTTTTCAGCTGCAATCTCCAGGCCTTTCGTTATGGCTACCAGTTCGGCCGTGCATACTGCTGTCTGGTCAGTTAGTTTGAACTGTTTATTCAGCTTCCAATCTGGAACCACTACTCCTGCTCCTACCTCTCCCTATTCGTTCTTGGACCTGTCTGTGTATATTATGAGGTTGTCCTTACTGATTTCTTGTATGTACGCCTCGGCCGCATCTCTTGCATCTGTGTTCTCCGTGTCCCTGGTGATGGTCTTTGCCAGATTAGAGTCTGTGAATGGGACTGTTATTTCCCATGGTGGGATTGTTGGCTTGAACCGTCTTGTCTGTTTCAGGGTTTCTGCTAGCTCGAT
Organism: Cepaea hortensis; assembly: GCA_963921405.1. NCBI lineage: Eukaryota > Metazoa > Mollusca > Gastropoda > Stylommatophora > Helicidae > Cepaea > Cepaea hortensis. Next base: position 18,689,428 of record OY992884.1, on the reverse strand, counting down.
TTCTTCCTTCATCTTTTCTGCTGCTTCCCATCCTGCCGGTCTTTGCAGTTTTACTATTGGGATGCCCCCCCCCCCCCCCCCCTTTGCTGTGGTTGCTACTGAACGTTTGATATCCAGGGTGGTCTTCGTCTTGTGCTATTTACGCCTCAGACTCAGTGGTAGAACACCCAGTGCTACCTCAATGCATTCTTCTCCAGGTAGAATGTTATTACGTTTACATAGAGAATATTTAAAATATAATAACATGATAGTAATGCCTAGATTGATCACTACGCTTACTAATAGCGTTTTAAATTCTGCGGAATTACTAGACATCTAAAAGAAAAGTACCTAGATACCCAATGATAAGGGGACATAAACATCTAATATTGTGACAAGGGAAATTACTTTAAATTGAAAAAGACAATAATATATCTAGTATGCTATCATAATCTTATCTATAAATGTCTTACATTTTTTTGTAGAAATAAAAGAGTCAGTACTGGAGTCAGATTTAATAACCATTACAATAAGACTATTAATTTTGTTTTAAAATTTGTTTGTTATCTTTACGTAATTGCATTTTATAATCAAATTTTGGATTTTGTCATTTATATTTAATTCTTAAGTTTGTACTTTTAATGATACGTATAAATTTGTAAGATCACGATATCCCCTCTTTGGGGAAACATTTTTTTACTGGCCTGCTAGGGCCACACAAAAATTAGAGACAATTAACCACCCCACCCCATACTTTGATTGATTGATTGATTGATTGATTGATTGATTGATTTAGGAACCGACATCACAGCATTCGGGACATTCCCATAAGCGCTCCGTCCCCATCCTCAGCAGCCAGCGAAGAGCACCAACACTAATAGTTCCAGTAGCAATCTGATTATATGTCCGTCTCGCCTTTGCGCCGAGCGTCGGCCAGATCCCCTCGTCACACCTCGTTGTCTCATTCTTACCAGACCATGGTGATCCATCTGCTCCTCCGAGGTGTACTCGTGCTCCCACGTATGAAAGACATTGAAAGATAATACAAAATCTGTATCTATTATTAACGGAACTGATACGGCGTTAACAGCTCCTGCAATAGGTAAGGGGGAAGCAAGAATTGGATTATGAACAACAATTGTTGCAGCGCCAATAGTTTTAGAAATGGAAATTGCAGCATTAGGAATGGGAACCGGAAGTATTATTTTAAAATATATCGATAAAAAATTAGAATAAAGATCTGATAAACCTAAACAGATTTTAATTGTATCAATTAATACAATTCATAATCATATTTCCTAAACGCTGGAAGATGGAAGTATTTCTGAAGAAGAATTTAAACTTATTTTAGAAGAAGAAAGCAAATTTTGAAAGATAAAAGAAAAAATAAGACATCATAGCGCGAAAAAATTGTTAATGTGAATTATTCATTAGAGAAAGAAGAACTCATACAAAAAAATTAAGAGATTTTTTAGATTCTGCAAAATTAAAGTAGCTGTAAGATTATCAATGTTTGTTTTTTACAGGACATCGTTTCGAGATCAGCATCTTTCAAGTGATTGTTGATTTCTTGGCAAGATTACGCTCAGTAGTTTGCCATTGCTTTCTGAGCGGCCGGCTCATTTACCCCGCAAGTCACCAGCGCGGGTAGAACCGCTTCCAATTCTCGCGCGCTGCGAGACCCTGCGTGGATATACGGGATTACGGAGAAATTCGTGTAACCCCTCGGCCAGAGAGACCGGCAGGACTATTAATAAGATGCAGAAATTTGGCAAAACCAAACCGTTACTTTAAAAAAATGGCCTTCTTAAGTACTACAGATCCAATTTTAAAAACAAGATCCAATGGTGAATGAATATCAAAATACTAAAAGAAACAATCAGTTACATAATCTGGCTATTGTTGGATGATATCAGGTACTCAATATGTGTATCATGTTGTGTGAAAAGATAGCAGGTACTCAATGTATGTATCCTATTGTGTGGACGATATCAAGTACACAGTCAATATGTGTATCCTTTTGCTTGGATGATATCAGGTACTCAGCCAATATGTATTTCCTTTTGTGTGGAGATAATCTTATTTAAATATGTTTTTGTTCAAGAAACAAATACTTATCTTCATCATTCAGCTCACAACATGGGAAACATTTTAATGTGCCACTATTTGACCGATACATTGATTGCTTTTTTTTTCATTCTGCTGTCTGAGATTTATCATCACCATCATCATCATGTGCCATGGAGATAAGTGTGGACTATCTCACGTGATCGCCAGAGTCTTGTATCAGATGTGTGGTCTTGCTCTGAATATGTCGTGTGGCCAAGCTTTTCGGATATTTAATTATTTGCCTTCCCCGCGCTGTTTCCCCATCAATTCTGCCATTGTCACTACGTTTCTAATTCCAAGTTCTCCTCAGAAATGTGCTTGCACGTATCAGTTCACAGACTGGTGTGTCATCTGTGCTTACATGTATCACATCACAGACTGACGTGTCAGTTGTGCTTGAATATATCACATCACAGACTGACGTGTCAGTTGTGCTTGAATATATCACATCTCAGACTGACGTGTCAGTTGCGCTTACATGTATCACATCACAGACTGACGTGTCAGTTGAGCTTACATGTATCACATCACAGACTGACGTGCCAGTTGTGCTTGAATATATCACATCACAGACTGACGTGTCAGTTGCGCTTACATGTATCACATCTGAGACTGACGTGTCAGTTGTGCCTACATGTATCACATCACAGACTGACGTGTCAGTTGTGCTTACATTTATCAGATCACATACTTTAAGTTGTGCTTAAACTCACATCGTTAAACAACTTGCCATTGTGTCCTTGTTTAACAACTCTGTGACGTTTCGTTTATAGTTGTTGTCTAGTGAAACTTATTCTATCTGTTGGGTTGGGAGTTGAGAAGCTTCAGAGAGTGAAGAAACGGAGATGAATTGTCTTGTACATTCAAAAGTTTGCTCAAGATGGGCTCTGTAAAGTCTTACAAATGAGCACCGATTTCAAAAATACAAACTCCTTGAATATCCATATGTGCTCAGCCTCTGTCTACAAATATGCAAAACTATGACATCTGTAACTGTGTAACTGCCTTTGACTACCCACAATATTAATATAGTGCGTTAACCTTGATTATTTTTAAAAGATACACACAGGACTTCAGCATAGTATCATATGGGCATATCAGGCAAATGCACTACCAACAGACAGTCCAACATTGGCTGATAAATTGAAGGAGTCTGGCTATGCTGCACATATGGTTGGAAAATGGCACGTGGGATTCTACAAGCAAGAGTACTTGCCCTGGAATCGTGGATTTGACACTTATTTTGGTTCGTTTTGTAATTTAGAATTGTTCTTATTCAAGAAAGTTTATGTAAAATGCATATGCATGCATGTACTTAAATTATAACTTGAAATCTTGTCAATATAAATTAATACATTTGAAAATGTGAAATTAGCTTACAGCTTCCATAAGATATTATAATATAATACATCTAGACACAAGAGAAATGTTATCTAGAACCTGCGCGGCTGTTTGGCAGTGGATCTTGGAATGTGAATGAACAAGTTAGAAGAGCTTATAAGCATCGGAGGTGTGGTTCCTGAGATGAATGTTATGCACAGCCAGAATAACTAACAACGCTTGGAAAGGCCAATGAAAGTAGACATTACATACAAGCATAAGAAAAAGAAGAGACGATCAGTGTTCTTTGGTTATTTGATGTGAAGAGAAGCGGTGGAAACGGTCTAGATGATAGGGAGAACTCTGCTCTAGAGAGGCAGAGGCAGAACATGAGAAATAATGCAGGATAGCCTAAGATAGTGGCTTGGATGAATAACATCAACTGAGTTGATCCAGAACACCAAGGACCAAGATGTGGGAGAATCATGAAAGCCTGCAAGATTTGACAGGGCTCTTGAGGATGATGATCTATTCCGTATGGACAAAGGCTTGTTCTTCACTTGTGCCATTAAGCTTAGGTTGGAATTTATGCTTTCAATCTTGAGCCGCCGGTCTCCATGGCAAAGAACTTACCGACGCGATTCGTAAGTCCGCTTACCCGAGTTCGAAACCTAGCTGCGGCCGATTTGGCAGCAGACCGCGTTGCGCTTGGTTGTAACGAGTTGGTATGGGAGCCGGTAGTTCAGAAATCAATGGCAAACTACTGAACGTAAACTTGCCAAGACATCAACACCAGCAGTAAAATACTGGTGTTGGCAGCGATGTCCTGTAAAAATGATGTGCAAAAGAAAAAATAGACAAAACAACAATATTGAGCCAAATGTGTTCATCTGGACTGATTTTATATTTGTGCTGTATATTGTTGATAAAACCTGTCCACTCTGGTACTTGGTCTTCCTGTAATTCCATAGCCTGATGTTAGGCACAACGCTGTGCCTGACTGAATTTCTTATCACATGATGTCTGAACCACTGTATGTCTTGATTATTTATAAATGTATACTTGTTACATTTGTTCAGAGTTTGTTGATAAAATTCACAACAATTAGATCTCAACAATCAAAAGCGAAATACAAAGATAATGAAATTAAACGAAAGAAGTAACAATTTGATCGCTCATGGTGAATCTTCACTTCAAGATACACAATCATGTACCTATTTAGGCAGCAATGTAAATATATGTGATAAACGGTGAATGAAAGAAGAATATATGTGGTAAACAGTGAATGAAAGAAGAACATATGTGGTAAACAGTGAATGAAAGAAGAACATATGTGGTAAACAGTGAATGATAGAAGAATATATGTGGTAAACAGTGAATGATAGAAGAATATATGTGGTAAACGGTGAATGAAAGAAGAATATATGTGGTAACCGGTGAATGATAGAAGAACATATGTGGTAAATAGCGAATGAAAGAAGAACATATGTGGTAAACAGTGAATGAAAGAAGAACATATGTGGTAAACAGTGAATGAAAGAAGAATATATGTGGTAAACGGTGAATGATAGAAGAACATATGTGGTAAACGGTGAATGATAGAAGAATAATGTGGTAAACAGCGAATGATAGAAGAATATATGTGGTAAACAGCGAATGATAGAAGAATATATGTGGTAAATAGCGAATGATAGAAGAATATATGTGGTAAACAGCGAATGATAGAAGAATATATGTGGTAAACAGTGAATGAAAGAAGAACATATGTGGTAAACAGTGAATGATAGCAGAATATATGTGGTAAACAGCGAATGAAAGAAGAAGATTGTATGTGGTAAACAGCGAATGAAAGAAGAACATATGTGGTAAGTAGCAAACAAAAGAAGAACATGTGTTGTAAACAACGAAAGAAGAACATATGTGGTAAACAGTGAACGAAAGAAGAACATATGTGGTAAACAGTGAACGAAAGAAGAACATATGTGGTAAACAGTGAATGAAAGAAGAGAAACGTATGTGGTAAACAGCGAATGAAAGAAGAAGAACATATGTGATAAACAGCGAATAAATGAAGAAAAACATATGTGGTCAACAGTGAACGAAAGAAGAACATATGTGGTAAACAGTGAACGAAAGAAGAACATATGTGGTAAACAGTAAACGAAAGAAGAACATATGTGGTAAATAGCGAATGAAAGAAGAAGATCATATGTCTTAAATAGCGAACAAAAGAAGAACATATGTGGTAAACAGTGAATGACATAAGAAGAATATATGTGGTAAACAGTAAACGATAGAAGAACATATGTGGTAAACAGTAAACGAAAGAAGAACATATGTGGTAAACAGCGAATGACATAAGAAGAATATATGTGGTAAACAGTGAATGACATAAGAAGAACATATGTGGTAAACAGTGAATGACATAAGAAGAATATATGTGGTAAACAGCGAATGACATAAGAAGAACATATGTGGTAAACAGCGAATGACATAAGAAGAACATATGTGGTAAACAGCGAATGACATAAGAAGAACATATGTGGTAAACAGTGAATGACATAAGAAGAATATATGTGGTAAACAGTAAACGAAAGAAGAACATATGTGATAAACAGTAAACGAAAGAATAACATATGTGGTAAACAGTAAACGAAAGAATAACATATGTGGTAAACAGCGAATGAAAGGAGAAGAACATATGTGGTAAACAGCGAATGAAAGAAGAAGAACATATGTGGTAAGTAGCGAATGAAAGAAGAAGAACATATGTGATAAACAGTGAATGAAAGAAGAAGAACATATGTGGTAAATAGCGAATGAAAGAAGAAGAACATATGTGGTAAATAGCAAATGAAAGAAGAAGAACATATGTGATAAACAGTGAATGAAAGAAGAAGAACACATGTGGTAAACGGCGAATGAAAGAAGAAGAACATATGTGGTAAACGGCGAATGAAAGAAGAACAACATATGTGGTAAACGGCGAATGAAAGAAGAAGAACATATGTGGTAAACAGTGAAAGAAAGAAAAAGAACATATGTGGTAAACGGCGAATGAAAGAAGAAGAACATATGTGGTAAACGGCGAATGAAAGAAGAAGAACATATGTGGTAAAAGCGAATGAAAGAAGAAGAACATATGTGGTAAACGGCGAATGAAAGAAGAAGAACATATGTGGTAAACGGCGAATGAAAGAAGAAGAACATATGTGGTAAACGGCGAATGAAAGACGAAGAACATATGTGGTAAATAGTGAATGACATAAGAAGAATATATGTGGTAAACAGTAAACGAAAGAAGAACATATGTGGTAAACAGTAAACGAAAGAAGAACATATGTGGTAAACAGCGAATGAAAGGAGAAGAACATATGTGGTAAATAGCGAATGAAAGAAGAAGAACATATGTGGTAAATAGCGAATGAAAGAAGAAGAACATATGTGGGAAACAGTGAATGAAAGAAGAAGAACACATGTGGTAAACGGCGAATGAAAGAAGAAGAACATATGTGGTAAACGGCGAATTTAAGAAGAAGAACATATGTGGTAAACGGCGAATGAAAGAAGAAGAACATATGTGGTAAACAGTGAATGACATAAGAAGAATATATGTGGTAAACAGTAAACGAAAGAAGAGCATATGTGGTAAACAGTAAACGAAAGAAGAACATATGTGGTAAACAGCGAATGAAAGAAGAAGAACACATGTGGTAAACAGCGAATGAAAGAAGAAGAACATATGTGGTAAATAGCGAATGAAAGAAGAAGAACATATGTGGTAAACAGTGAATGAAAGAAGAAGAACATATGTGGTAAACGGCGAATGAAAGAAGAAGAACATATTTGGTAAACGGCGAATGAAAGAAGAAGAACATATGTGGTAAACGGCGAATGAAAGAAGAAGAACATATGTGGTAAACGGCGAATGAAAGAAGAAGAACATATGTGGTAAACAGTGAATGACATAAGAAGAATATATGTGGTAAACAGTAAACGAAAGAAGAACATATGTGGTAAACAGTAAACGAAAGTAGAACATATGTGGTAAACAGCGAATGAAAGGAGAAGAACATATGTGGTAAATAGCGAATGAAAGAAGAAGAACATATGTGGTAAATATCGAATGAAAGAAGAAGAACATATGTGGTAAACATTGAATGAAAGAAGAAGAACATATGTGGTAAACGGCGAATGAAAGAAGAAGAACATATGTGGTAAACGGCGAATGAAAGAAGAAGAACATATGTGGTAAACGGCGAATGAAAGAAGAAGAACATATGTGGTAAACAGTGAATGACATAAGAAGAATATATGTGGTAAACAGTAAACGAAAGAAGAACATATGTGGTAAACATTAAACGAAAGAAGAACATATGTGGTAAACAGCGAATGAAAGAAGAAGAACACATGTGGTAAACAGTGAATGAAAGAAGAAGAACATATGTGGTAAATAGCGAATGAAAGAAGAAGAACATATGTGGTAAACAGTGAATGAAAGAAGAAGAACATATGTGGTAAACGGCGAATGAAAGAAGAAGAACATATGTCGTAAATAGCGAACAAAAGAAGAAAAAATGTGGTAAACAGTGAATAACAGAAAAAAAATATATGTGGTAAGAGTGTCAAATGTTTGATAATATAACTTTACATTTCCCATGTTGTGGATAATTTCAGGCTATCTTACTGGGGGTGCAGATTATTACCGACACACACACCGATACAACAACAAAGGCTATCTTGACCTCAGAGACAACAATGGACCTGTGCGGAATGAGACCGGCCATTACTCGGCTAATCTATTCACCAAAAAGGCTATTGATGTTGTCAAATCACACAACACATCCAAGGTAAATTGTCACGTCACATAACACACCCAAGGTGTGATTATTGTCTGTCATGTCACACAAATTGTATAGTGTAAATGTAACACATCTAAGGCGAATGGTCATTTGACACTTCTAAGATAAACTGTTGATTGTTTACGTCACGTCACGTCACATAATACTCAATAATAAATCTGTTCCGTAAAATAATAGGTATAGTTTTGTAAACCGCTTTGCATCTCTGTACAATATTGTGATAATGGAAGAATTCTTATTCTTCTGATTGTTCATGCCATACGGTTTTGGTGATTATGTGTGACCACAGCTTTCTGTCCCGTGTACTGCATATCATTTCTGATGCTGATGTTCCTCCGTGCCGTGATGTCAGGTTGTCCAACATCTTCTCTCTGTCTTCCCTTCCTCTCTTTCCCTCAAACTTTTCTGTTGTCACGGTGTATTCTATCTGTTCCCTTCTCATGACCTGCCCAATGAATGTGGAATGTCTTCTTATAAAGTGAGTAACCAGTTCTCTTTGTGAGTTATCTTCTTTCAAGATATCTTCATTGCTGTTGCTATCCCCAACAGTGTACTCATCATTCTTCTACAAAACAATATCTCAACAGTTTCCACATAATTCCTCACTATAGTATGTCCCGAAAAGAATGCCTTCATTCACGATCAATTATTTTGAAAACTGTCTGTTGCATCATTATGAAATTTTTCCAGCCTTCTTATATTTACCCCCACCCAAGGAATATGTCTTTGATAGGTACAAAAACAACTTAAATCATCGAAAGCGGCGACATTTCTTTGATGTTTTGCTGAAAACTAGTGATTTCTCGCGAACAAATTTATGTTTACAGTAATGAAAGCCCGGCCAATTCAGATGACATACAAGGCGTATCCGGATTCGTATGGGAGTGGGTGCAATGAAAGAGGTAGCTTAAAAGTCGACAGGGTTGGCTGCATTGCACCGGGTTTTTATCCCATATGGCTCAGTTTCTTTCCGCAGCGCGGAAAGCGTCGCACAAAGCGCGAACTCCGTACCTCCAGCGACGACCCTTGGGAGTCTCCGAAAGAATGCACTCGTGAAATGAAGGACGCGGCCCGGAATCGAACATACAACCTTCGGAGCCGAGTCAGACGGCTTGACCACTTCACCACGAAGAATCCCGTGAGGGGTGCAATGTGTAATATTAGTAAAGACAGAGAATTTACAGAGGCATGGTGTAAATAATGTGTAAATTGAGAGGAAAGTAGAAGGAATATATTTCTTACCTTATTTTTCATTTCCTTCTTGTTTCTTCAGCTGCTGGTTAATAATGTGTACACAAGTATTCGTGTTAGCTTTTTATATTGAGTTCGTGAAAGCTTCCAAATAGTTGTGCGTTAATGTGTGTATGGAGTGACCAGAAATGATACATGATTTAGTCATCATGTTTCCATTTTTAAGGATCTGTTCAGCTGTCTGTGTAGTTTGTTTACACGTACACATGGGTGACAGACCCGCTTTGAGTCTTCGTGAAATATTGTCTACTCTGCTGTTTACCTTTCAGAGAAGGAACATGATTACCTGCTTTCCACTATGAAAATAGTTGTCAGTTTCTCTGTAGTGGGCTTTCTTCTTAATGACCAAGATGTTGGTCCTCTTTTCATTGAAGTTTATAGATTGATTCGTATGCACGTGTGTTGTCCCATAATTTGACAAAGTGTTTGCTTTCACGTTTCCTGTTATGCCTCAATATGTAAGTTTCCACCGCAATACTATTCTTCTGTTGGTATTCAATGCGTTTAGTGTGTGTGTGTGTGTGTGTGTGTGTGTGTGTGTATGTGTGTGTGTGTGTGTGTGTGTGTGTGTGTGTGTGTGTGTGTGTGTGTGTGTGTTTCAATACAGTTGTTTGTCACCGCTGAGGGCTTGCGGAATTGAAAATTCATCACAATGGAATACAAACTGTTGCCATTGACATTATGCTGACGCTGTAATGTTTAGGGCTTGCAATTCTTCTGAATATTTATAGCAAAATATCCCAGATGGTGTGCACGTGGATTAAGGTCTGCGATCTGCTCAGACCTTAATCTGTGTCGGACGATTCCAGTAGGTTGATGACTGCTCTCGGTTGCATAAAATTCAATCCATCCTTTCTCCAATAATCCTCTTCCTCTTTCAACACATGGTCCTCACATTTTCCAGTAACTTTTATCAATATTTAATAGCGCGGACTGGATTAGTATCCTGATGTCAGACAAGTTAAATATAGTATTGTCAGCTGCCACCTGTCCTTTAATTTTAGCCCGCACAAGTTCTTTAGGGTTAAAATGAGAATGGTACGGCGGAAGTCTCAAGCACCCATGACGATGCTCTTCTATCAACTTGTCAATTTGATATTTCTTGCTTTTTGGCGTCTGTTTTACAAGGGACAACAATTCTAGCTAGAAATACGTTTCTGGAAATGGTATGTTTTCCATTCGGAGTCATATCTTTATTGCTCCCTTTGTGCCCGATGCTGTACGTATTTTGTCTTCTTGGGCAACAACATTGATATCATGCATTGTCCATAATTGGACACGACGGTCTATCTAGGGATGGAAGCTCAATATTCTCGAGCCAATCTCTAAATACATTAATATTCATCTTATTATGATAATCCCTATTGTCTGTATGCTTTGATACGAACACGAGCCCAGCATTCTGTAGCAAGCCATTATGCATATTACCAGCATGGGCTATGACCAAATGTTGTCCTATACTACTGGGCACATATCGCTTTATCTGTCCATCCACTGATTGCCATTCCTTATCACTTGTGTGGTGCGCATTGATCCATATTTCATCCAAACACACTATGCCTTAAATTTCTTTGCGCATTTCCCTTATTTCACGTAGGTATCTGCTTTTCATGGCTCCTAAATGCGGTTGTTCGCAAAGATTATTTCTACCGCCCTTGTACTTTCAAATAGTGAAGATAATGTCCTTATAATTTTCCACGAAGTTGTTTTGGATAGCTCTATGTTATTGTTCTTTCTGAACCAAACCCTAAGTTTTCTTACAGTCACTGTTTCTTTGGCATCCAGCATTTGTATAATGCTGGATAATCCTGGATATAAAATCCAAAATTGTTATAATTTTAGGAGTCTCCGTGGCGAAGTGGTCAAGCCTTTTGACTAGGGCTTCAAAGGTCGTTGGTTCGATTCCGGGCCGCATCCTTCGGTTCACGAGTTAAATTTTTCGGAGACTTCTGTGGGTCGTCGCTAGAGCTGCGGAGTTCGTGCTTTGTGCGATGCTTTCCACGCTGCGGAAAGAGACCGAGCCATATGGGATAGAACCCGGTGCAATGAAGTCGACCCTGTCGTATATCAAGCGACTTTTTAAAGCATTTTTATAATAGCTCGCCTTATGACATCTTTGTCAAAGCTGTCCACGAAATGATCGTTTACTCAAACCCAATGCATGCATTGTTCTTTTTTCGGAATTTGTAATAGTATAAAACAGTTTCCTGCGACCAGCTCAATGACAAAAATATGTGTACAACTTCATAGCGATTCTTTGAAGTGTATAATTTCGCATTCAATCCCATTGAAAAATATTCACACATTTCAATGTTAGCGACAAGTGGTAATATTTAAAAAAAAACAAAAACAAAAAAAACATATTAATCGGGTTTCATGAAATAACCCACATTTTGAGACACCTCTGAATGAACAGTCCTAGTTTAAACAACGCGGGCGGTTGGCATAAGGCCAATCCCGTGAAAAAACGAACAATATTCAACACTGAGCGCTGATTGTCTGGCTACGATGTAATACATTTAAAATTATGAATTTCATCTCAGACCCGTAAATTATATACCGCATATAAACAAACTTTGAAATCTGCTGTAAAATCTCCAGAACAAAGAATTTTTTGTTGTGTGGACATAATGATAAGGTTATATACTAAATCTCATAATTTTCCCTCAGTTGGTTACTGAGATATGGATGTGTATATTGGGGCCACACAAAAAACGTACCATAGTCTGCTGATTTCCCATGATTTGCTTCCATACATTAGGACTTGTTCAATAGAGCTCCTAAAACAGTGGTTATCAACCATTTTTGGCCTATGCACCCTTTCACCATATGTCATAATGTCATTCCCCTGTTTTCAGCGAACGAAAGAAGAAGAATTCAGCCGCCCCCCCCCCCCCACCCCCATTTTTTTTTTCAAAAATTGTCAGCCTCAAAAGTTGCTTTTTTTATATTCACAATATTTTATTAATATACCAGATTATTCATATTACAATAAACAAACAGTGAAAACACCAAAGAATTGTCACTAAATACAAATGCCAGAAAAAGTGTGTTTCATCAAACACAACGATCAATAGACAACCAGGATATTGTGCCTGAAGCCATTTTGAGTCTGCCAATCGATGGTCTTAATTTCCCCCCCCCCTTTTTTCTTTGAGGGATGTGATAAAAGGATGTGATAGAGGGATGTGATAGGGGGATTTAACAGAGGAATGTAACATAGGAATGTAATATAGGAATATAATATAGGGATTTAATAGAGGGATTTAATAGAGGGATTTTCAGAGAAATTTAATAGAGTGATATAATAGAGGAATTTCATAGCGTGATTTAATAGAGGGATTTTCAGAGAAATTTAATAGAGAGATTTGACAGCTGTATTTTCTTGTCCCGCGTCTGCTGGTTCAGGACATTTTGAAAGGGGATGTTTTAATGTGTCGTCTACCTAAAGAGTGTGCTTGAATGGAATGTTGTCTGTGGGTAATATATGTGGGTTTTGTGGAGGGGTGTGCATGATGTTCATTGTATGTTGTGTGGTGGTGGTGTTCATTGTGTGTTATTCATTGTGTGTTGTGTGATGTTCATTGTGTGTTGCGTGATGTTCATTGTGTAATGTGTGATGTTAATAGTGTGATGTGTGATGTTCATTGTCTATTGTGTGATGTTCATTGTGTGATGTGTGATGTTCATAGCATGTTGTGTGATGTTCATTGTGTGATTGTGATGTTCATTGTATGATGTGTGATGTTCATTGCGTGATGTGTGATGTTCATTGGGTGTTGTGTGATGTTCATTGAGTGATGTGTAATGTTCATTGAGTGTTGTGTGTTGTACATTGCGTGATGTGTGATGTTCATTGTGTGATGTGTGATGTTCATTGTGTGTTGTGTGATGTACATTGCGTGATGTGTTATGTTCATTGTGTGTTGTGTGATTATCATTGTGTTGTGTGATGTTCATTGTGTTTTGTGTGATGTTCATTGTGTCTTGTGTGATGTTCATTGTGTGTTGTGTGATGTTTATTGGGTGTTGCGTGATGTTCATTGTGTAATGTGTGATGTTTATTGGGTGTTGTGTGATGTTCATTGTGTGTTGTGTGATGTTCATTGTGTTGTATGATTTTCATTGTGTTGTGTGATGTTCATTGTGTGTTGTGTGATGTTCATTGTGTGTTGTGTGATGTTTATTGGGTGTTGCGTGATGTTCATTGGGTGTTCTGGGATATTCATTTTGTGTTTTATGATGTTTACAGTGTGTTGTGTGATGTTCATTGTGTATTGTGTGATGTTCAGTGTATTATGTTCATTGTGTGATGTGTGATGTTCATTGTGTGTTGTGTGGTGTTCATTGTGTGATGTGTGATGTTCATTGTGTGTTGTGTGGTGTTCATTGTGTGATGTGTGATGTTCATTGTGTGTTGTGTGATGTTCATTGTGTGTTATGTGATGTTCATTGTGTGTTGTGTGATGTTCATTGTGTGTTATGTGATGTTCATTGTGTGTTGTGTGATGTTCAGTGTGTTATGTTCATTGTGTGATGTGTGATGTTCATTGTGTTGTGTGATGTTCATTGTGTTTTGTGTGATGTTCATTGTGTCTTGTGTGATGTTCATTGTGTGTTGTGTGATGTTTATTGGGTGTTGCGTGATGTTCATTGTGTAATGTGTGATGTTTATTGGGTGTTGTGTGATGTTCATTGTGTGTTGTGTGATGTTCATTGTGTTGTATGATTTTCATTGTGTTGTGTGATGTTCATTGTGTGTTGTGTGATGTTCATTGTGTGTTGTGTGATGTTTATTGGGTGTTGCGTGATGTTCATTGGGTGTTCTGGGATATTCATTTTGTGTTTTATGATGTTTACAGTGTGTTGTGTGATGTTCATTGTGTATTGTGTGATGTTCAGTGTATTATGTTCATTGTGTGATGTGTGATGTTCATTGTGTGTTGTGTGGTGTTCATTGTGTGATGTGTGATGTTCATTGTGTGTTGTGTGGTGTTCATTGTGTGATGTGTGATGTTCATTGTGTGTTGTGTGATGTTCATTGTGTGTTATGTGATGTTCATTGTGTGTTGTGTGATGTTCATTGTGTGTTATGTGATGTTCATTGTGTGTTGTGTGATGTTCAGTGTGTTATGTTCATTGTGTGATGTGTGATGTTCATTGTGTGTTGTGTGGTGTTCATTGTGTGATGTGTGATGTTCATTGTGTGTTGTGTGGTGTTCATTGTGTGATGTGTGATGTTCATTGTGTGTTGTGTGATGTTCATTGTGTGTTATGTGATGTTCATTGTGTGTTGTGTGATGTTCATTGTGTGTTATGTGATGTTCATTGTGTGTTATGTGATGTTCATTGTGTGTTGTGTGATGTTCACTGTGTGTTGTGTGATGTTCATTGTGTGTTATGTGATGTTCATTGTGTGTTGTGTGATGTTCACTGTGTGTTGTGTGATGTTCATTGTGTGTTATGTGATGTTCATTGTGTGTTATGTGATGTTCATTGTGTGTTATGTGATGTTCATTGTGTGTTATGTGATGTTCATTGTGTGTTGTGTGATGTTCATTGTGTGTTATGTGATGTTCATTGTGTGTTGTGTGATGTTCATTGTGTGTTATGTGATGTTCATTGTGTGTTATGTGATGTTCATTGTGTGTTGTGTGATGTTCATTGTGTGTTATGTGATGTTCATTGTGTGTTATGTGATGTTCATTGTGTGTTATGTGATGTTCATTGTGTGATGTGTGATGTTCATTGTGTGTTGTGTGATGTTCATTGTGTGTTATGTGATGTTCATTGTGTGTTGTGTGATGTTCATTATGTTATGTGATGTTCATTGTGTGTTATGTGATGTTCATTGTGTGTTGTGTGATGTTTTTGGGTGCTGTGAGATTTTCATTGTGTGCTGTTCATCGGGTGTTTTGTGATGTTTATTGGGTGTTGTGTGATGTTCACTGAGTGATGTTCATTTTGGGTATTTAGTGATGTTCATTGCATGACCTTATTCTGATGTTTGCTTTTTTCTTGTTTTGATCTGTAGCATAAAAGAGCACCTGAGGTTTATGTTAATTTCTTGTATGTACTTCTTAGAATATTTTATAACAAGAGGTCACACACACCGACACTCACGCTTTCTCTCACTCACTGACCCACTCTCTCTCTCTCTCTCTCTCTCTCTCTCTCTCTCTCTCTCTCTCTCTCTCTCTCTCTCTCTCTCTCTCTCTCTCTCCCCCTCACTCTGTCTCTCTCTCTCTCTCACTCACTCTCTCACTCTCTCACTCACTGACTCTCTCACACACTAACTCACTCACTCACCCACTCACTACCATACTTATACATGTATCTAAAATTTACATAACAACTAGTCAATCTGTGTTATTTATTCATTGTCTTTTTCTTACGCTCCGATGTGTGAAGTGCTTTGTGTTTATTTTACTAACATATATAATTTGTTTGTTATATTGTTCACAACAATGCATTCGCTTAGTGATTTTAACCACACAATCCACCAACAATAGGTTGAACGATATATTGTCTGGTATATTTCACTGCATCTGGTCAGGTGCATTATGCAAATTTATATAAATTTATATCGAAAGACTGGGTTTTAAATTTGTGATTACTATGGGGATAACAAATGCTTCACACACGAACAGTATCAGTGACTGTCTTTTAAATATTTCAGAAAAATAATAACTCATTTATTCACTTCATATGATGTATGTTTTTTAGCCTCTGTTTCTGTACCTGGCCTACCAATCCGTGCATGATCCTCTGCAAGTTCCAGCAAAATATGAAAATAGGTACAGAAACATCACAAACCGAGACAGACGTATCTACGCAGGTGAGACAACTGTATCTCGCGAACGCATTGTATACCAAGATATTATAAATATGACCATACTACATTTAGTCAGCTGACATCATTGTGACAGCAGCACACGTGATCACAGCAGGGGTGACATAGCTACATTCATAATTAGTATACTACGGTGACAATCCGCATTCCTTCACTCGGAAACCAGCCGACAGAGGCAAGGCACATAAGTCCTCAGTGAGACATCGAGGCTTACAACAATATTGATTTCAATAAATCAATCCAATTAACAATCAGACAGTTGGTCAAATATGAATGAATGAATTCATCAATTAATTTATCAATCACTCAGTCAGTCAACGAGTCACTTAAACAATTGATAAATCTGCCAATCAGCCAGTCAAATGATTGATCAATCAATCAGTCTACCAAGCAGTCAACACGCCAATCAAACAATTGATCAATCAATCTGTCAATCAATCAGTCTGTCTGTCAGTCGATACAAGGTATATCAGTCAGTCAGTCATTATATCCAACGCAACTCACAAGACGGTAACCATTACTCAGAATCAAAGCATTTTAATATTCGTCAATATCATCCAGTGGCTGTCCTGTACAGAACTTTAACTCCATATCAGTCTTCCAAAATGTCTCTCTATGAAAAGCTAAATGTCCTGCCCCTGGTGCTGTCATATATCAGTGTATCTCCATCATAAGCCAGATATCCTGTCTCTGTCACTGTCATGTGTCAGTTATCACATCTTGAATATAATCTACGCTGTCATTTTCCTTCTATGCTTCTCCGGTAAACCTCCCTCCATAATAATTCTTTCCAGACATTCATGCATGCCTTT
Organism: Cepaea hortensis; assembly: GCA_963921405.1. NCBI lineage: Eukaryota > Metazoa > Mollusca > Gastropoda > Stylommatophora > Helicidae > Cepaea > Cepaea hortensis. Next base: position 18,672,242 of record OY992884.1, on the reverse strand, counting down.
TCACATGCCAAACATGTGTAGTCTTTCCAAATTTTATTTGTCTTAAAAACCAGACTTCTTTATTACTGAGCCCTTGTTGGATAAATCTGTTTGTTCTCTTGTTTGTGTGATGAATTTTTATACTCTTTTTAACACATTCAACTGCCCAAATGAGCTTTTCAGCTGATTTGTTTCAATACCTGTATGTTGCTACAGGAAACAAGCAATCTCTTAGTACTTTGACTGTTATTGTTCTATCTGTTACAGTCTATAAAGTTTTAAGTAGTTTAGTTTTTGTTGTGCATTGTTTCTTCTTTTCAATGTATGTCGTCACATTTTCAATGTTTGTCTCTCGGTTGATAAATATAGATTAACTAACAATGATTGTTAGAAAGGGGCTAATGAAACTAGAACATTATATACAGCAATAAGAAAGATACAAACCGCTTTCTTTGATGATGTGATGACAAGAGAGGCATTGGAGAACATCGTAACAACTGGAAAGATCGAGGGGAAGAGAGTTAGAGGTAGACCAAGAGAAATGTTTCTGGATGGACTGAAAGTGGCAAAGAGGAATATCATCAGCTGAGTTGATCTAGAAGATCAAGGAACGCGATCTGTGGAGAGACATGAACGCCCATGCCAATTGGCATGGCCTTTGATGACGATATATATATATATATATATATATATATATATATATATATATATATATATATATATATATATATATATATATATATATATATATATATATGTGTGTGTGTGTGTTGTTTTATCGGCTGATATCATATTTATTTTTGTTGCATTGAGATAAAGCCACTGAGATACATTGTTACACGGACGTGCGCGTCCCATTCGCACTGCGAGCTCTATCAAGACAAGTCACCAGAACAAGTCAAGAAGCCTGATACGGGGGAGGAAAATGGCACGTTGCGAGGACACCAAGAAACACGCGGTATCCAAGATGTGCAGCGTGGTAGCCGACAAGAAGACGAGCGGAGTGAACTTACGGCGAGCTGCAGTAAACAACAAGAACCTTAAGCATCCTTTAACGAAGCTACCACGAGGAAGGAAGATGACAACCCACGACAAACAAGAGACATGCCTACTGAGACGCAGGGAGAGGAGAAAAACACCAGAGTCGGAAACACTGACTCACCGACACCAAGTGGGTTGTCAAACAAATTCAAGTGAAGCTGGCAGACCAAGAAATCCTGAAGCAGCTACAAGATTAGAATCTCTACGTCCGATTCTTGAAGGCGGAGCGGCTACTCACCTAATCCAAGATTCCTACAACCTTGGCGGTGGTGACGATAGAGGGCAGCGAGATGCCGACCACAGTATCTTCTTCTTCTTTGCGTTCATCCGGAGTGTTTTTTCAGATGTGATTGCGGTGTGTCTCGTTAGGCACCCTTGTGTCGGAACCCTTAGGCCAACACATCCGACTTTTATCGTGCATTTGGTTGTTTCGGGATTTGAAAAAACAATCAGCGTTGCCAGTAGTGGGTTGGGCTCAATATTTAAATTTCAAATCCCGAAACAACCAAATAATCAATTTGATTATTGCTCACTGGATTTTAGGAGGCCTGGTGTTCCTTGCTAGTGAGAAGTCCTGATCGTTCGGGTCCACATCGATTGACGGACGTCAGTCACGGTGGTTGGGCAGTCTTGAGCATAGCCTACGATGGGTGACGTAATATTCTGTTATGATAATTTGGCGTGTGCCGCGTGGTTACACACCCGCTTCACACGCCAGTGATCCGGGGCTTGTTTCCGGATCCGGTCAGGGATATTCACTACTGACGAGCTCAAACGAGAGCGAAACTCGAGTATAGTGCTTCCATATTAACGTGGATAGGCCTTAGGTTCATACCAGAATACGATCAGCGTTGCCAGTAGTGGGTTCTGCTCAATATTTAAATTTCAGATCCCGAAACAACCAAATAATCAATTTTTAATGAAGTTAGCCTTACTCGGGTTTCGAGGCACGTTAGACTTATTGTTGTGAAGTCGCCCACATCTCAGCTGGTCAAGATAGAACGGTCAAAGACATCGCGGTCAACCCTCAAGGGAAGGCAGGGGCAGACCATGGGCATTCCCTCGCTATCCAAGGAGGTTTCCATAATTGCAGAGCCGGCACATATTGCTCTGAGACTGGGCTCACTCGAGGAGTTGCTACGACCTGCTCATGGCTGCTTTAGTTCCTCACTTCCATGTGTGGGGCATCTCGCTTGCCACTGGTCGCTCAAGCACACGCCAGGAACGGTCAGTCTGCGGGCGACATCCACTAGGTAGGTTTTTGCTTTTGACTTCGGACCACGCAATGGATTCGCTAGCCGTGCGTTCCATTTCATGTTATTGAGACGTTTTCTACCTTTGTCTACACTCTCTATGAGTTAGATGCAGACAGTTTACGTAAGCATTTAATTCGACTGGGGCACTTCTTCTATCTTTTAGTACTCGCTCACGAGGTAGGCTACATGTGCTGCCGGCTCAGCACATTACCTCTGTGCATCTGTGAGCGAGAAACGGCCAGGCCCTCTCATCCGGGGATCCCTCATATACCCCAGCTGAGAGCCTTCGGACATGTATCAGAACTGGGCATGTAGCGTGCTTAGTATCTCACCTCAATTTTTCAGTGGGTGGGTATCGATCCAGCTCTCACATCGGAGGGTTTTGGCTTAGAGGCGTTCAGCCTAAACCCTTGACAGAGAACCTTAGAGTATTTTTTCGGATCAAGAACGTCTGCCTTCGTGCGCCTGATTTAAACGTTTGACTGCTATCCTCAGTCTACCTGCAGAGCAGTAGTTTGTGTCTCGCTTAGTCTGGCCCCTATCCCATAAGCTGTCCGATACGTAGTTTTCATCCATCGACAAGCACATGGGATCAATGGGACACGCAAGCTCTCCCACCACGGCAAGATGGAGACACATCGGGGGAGGATAACAGTATCAATCAACAAGAGAATGCAGCAGCCAGAGAGATTCATCCCTAGAGTCAACCAATGTTCCAGATGCCAGAGGGCCGGCCACAACAGAGCAATATGTCGCAGTAAGACGGAAATCTGCCGTTACTGCGCCGATCACCACGCCTTCAAGGAGTGCCCGCTGGCCAATCTGGACACGGACTTTCGAGCACCCAACAACAAAAGAAAGTGCGCCAACTGCCTGGGCAAGCATGGAGCAAGATACCTATAGTGTGTGTTCTTTTTTTTTTGTTGCCTCAATATAAAATTGAATATCTCAGTAAATAATGAGATTTAGTATACAACCTTATCATTATGTCCACCCAACAAAAAAATTTTTGTTCTGGAGATTGTACAGCAGATTTCAATTTTTGCTTATATGAGGTATATATTTTACCGCCCCGCCATGAATGCCTTAATTTTTAGAGTATTACAGCTCAGCAAGACCCATTCGCGCAATTTTTAAAATTGTCCGGCGGTCTTTCGTTTTTGGACAGACTGGGTGTTATAGTTCAGGGGCGTCGTCAAACTGTGGGTTCTTTCATGAAACGTGATTATATAAATAAATATTACTATTAATGTAATCTTAACAGCTAATATTTGAAAGTGTTAATACTGTTCAATGGGATTAAAAGTGAAATTGTGTACACTTCAAAACATCGCTATGAAGTTGTACACATATTTTTGTCAAGAAGCTGATCGCAGGAAACTGTTTCATACTGTTACAAATCCCGAAAAAAGAACAGTGCATGCATTAGGTTTGAGTAAACGATCGTTTCATCGATGGGTGCAAGAATCTGGAATGAAACCAACACGCGATAAGCAAACGGTAGGTAGAAAGGCAATTGTAGACAGCTTTGACAAGGATGTCATCAGACGAGTTATTATAAAAATGATGGATGCCAAAGAAACAGTGAGTGTAAGAAAACTTAGGGTTTTGTTGAGAAAGGACAATAACATAGAGCTATCCAAAACAACTTTGTGGAAAATTATAAGGACATTAGGCTTCACTTTTAGAAAGTACAAGGGAGGTAGAAATATCCTTTGCGAGCAACCGCATTTAGGAGCCATGAGAATCAGATAGGGCCTACCTATGTGAAATAAGGGAAATGCGCAAAGAAAATTATGACATAGTGTATTTGGATGAAACGTGGATCAATGCGCACCACACAAGTGAAAAGGAATGGCAATAAATGGATGGAAAGATAAAACGTTATGTGCCCAGTAGTAAAGGACAGCGTTTGGTCATAGCCCATGCTGGTAGTACTCATAATGGCTTACTACAGAATGCTGGGCTCGTGTTCGTATCAAAGCATACAGACAATAGGGATTACCATAATGAGAAGAATGGTAATGTATTTAGAGATTGGCTCGAGAATACAGTACTTCCATCCCTTGATAGACGGTCTTGTCTAATCATGGACAATGCATCATATCACAATGTTGTTGCCCAAGAAGACAAAATACCTACGGCATCGAGCACAAAGGAAGCAATAAAGATATGGCTCCGAAGGGAAAATATACCATTTCCAGAAACATATTTCAAGCTACAGTTGTTGTCCCTTGTAAAACAGACGCAAAAAAGCAAGAAATTTCAAATCGACAAGTTGATAGAAGAGCATGGCCATAGGTGCTTGAGACTTCCGCCGTATCATTCTCATTTAAACCCTATAGAACTTGTGTGGGCTAAAATTAAAGGACAAGTGGCAGCTGCCAATACTACATTCAAATTGTCTGACGTCAAGATACTAACCCAGTCCGCGCTATTAAATATTGATAAAAGTTACTGGAAAAAATGTGAGGACCATGTGTTGAAAGAGGAAGAGGACTATTGGAGAAAGGATGGATTGAATTTTATGCAACCGAGAGCAATCATCAACCTACTGGAATCGTCCGACACAGATTAAGGTCTGAGCAGAGTATGCCCTGGCCATCCTCACTGTCAGCCCTACACAGATTGGAAGACTTGAAAAGGTACAAAACGAAGCCATGCGCATCATTTTGGGCTGCACGAGAGACACCAGCTGTGTAGCAATGAGATACCTCCTTGACTTCCCGACAATGGAACACAGGATCAAGATCTGGAGAGCTCGTGCATTCTTAAAAATAAGTGCAGATGAGCAGCACCTCTGCATGACGCTATATTCAGAGAAAATGGTGGCAGGCTAAAGAGAGGCAAATCATGGATGGGTCGGGCTTAAGATGTCGTCAGACAGGTCTGCAGTCCTACCAGTATCAACCCCGGCAAGGAATGGGTGCCGATGCCTCCAGCTTTTAAGTGCACTTTCTCCTGCATTATCACACTCGACAGACGGTGCAGAGTGCAGAACCCTGTCGCTGTCAATGCAGAAGTCAACGCGCTCATCTATGAACACTCATATAGCCCCAAAGTGCTCATCTATACAGATGGATCTGTTGTAAAGCAGCACAGAAGTGCGTGGGCATTTACAGCCCATTCAGCGGGCCGAACCGTTCAAGAATCCAGTGGTTCCCACTCTATGACCTCGAGCAGCATGACGATGGAGGTGATGGCAGTTACACAGGCTGGAATCACAGCATTATACCAACGTGTGTGTACTAAGTGACTCAATGAGCATGATTCAGAAGATCGAAGCTGGATCTGTACGTAGACGGTGGACTAAGTCGCTGCGGAAGTCTGTTGTTCGTAAAGTCACCTTCATCTTCGTCCCGGGACATGCGGGAGTCGAGGGAAATGAACGAGCTGATAAACTGCCTGGCTCTGCACCCCCTGTAGATGGCCAGCCCATGGATCGTGCCGATGTTATTAACGTCCTTAAAGATATGGCGAGAACAGAGGACTTTGACGTCAGTGAATCCACATCGCTGTCCAGGATGAAAGACTTGGGAGTAAGAATTCGGCACAGCCAGACGCGAGAGGTACATCGGGAAAACAAAGCGCCTCGTCAACCAACACAGAACTGGCACTATTAGCCACCGGACGCTGATGCATATGCTGGGGGAGGATCTGAGCACCTATGCACATGTCCGGAGTGCAATGAAGATACCCCGACTGATAACTGATAATTGAAGAAACAAGAAGAAAATGAAAAATAAGGTAAGAAATTTATTCCTTCTACTTTCCTGTTAATTTACAAATTATTTACCCCGTGCCTCTGTGAATTCTCTGTCTTTACTAATATTACACATTGCACCCCTCTCGGGATTCTCCGTGGTGAAGTGGTCAAGCCGTCTGACTCAGGCTCCGAAGGTTGTATGTTCGATTCCGGGCCGCGTCCTTCATTTCACGAGTGCGTTTTCTCGGAGACTCCCGAGGGTCGTCGCTGGAGCTACGGAGTTCGTGCTTTGTGCGACGCTTTCCGCGCTGCGGAAAGAAACTGAGCCATATGGGATAAACACCCGGTGCAATGCAGCCGACCCTGTCGATTTTAAGCTAATTCTTTCATTGCACCCACTCTCATACGAATCCGGATACGCCTTTGTGTGTCAACAGAATTGACATGTCTCACATTACTGTAAAAATAACTTCGTTAGCGAGAAATCACTAGTTGTTCAGCAAAAGATCAAAGGAGTGTCGCCGCTTTCAATGATTTAAGTTGTTTTTGGACCTTTCAAAGACATATTCATTGGGTGGGGGTAAATATAAGACGGCTGGAAAAATTTCATAACGATGCAACAGACAGTTTTCAAAATAATTGATCGTGAATGAAGGCAACCAAATGTGGACATACTATAGGCTGTCCGTACCTGCAACGACACAGAGACGTGTTAACGTTTGCCATCAACACAAAGACACCATACAACGAAGCAATGCGGAGGTGCGAGACAGCCACGGGTATAGCACAAGCTGAAAGAGATCAACTGCAAAAACAGATAGACGAGTTGAAGAAACAAGTCAAGGCACTGCTGACGCCGACGCCGACCAGCGACAACGAAAAACTACTGGCGGAAATGAAGAAGATCCAGCAAAACATCAAGCAAGAAGTGGAACATATGGCACTGATTAAGAAGGAGAACGACGAAATCCTACAAACCATTAAATCAGAGCGAGAACTACAGAAAGCTGAAATGGGAATATCCCGAAACAAAACAACAGAAGCCGTACAAGAACTCACAGAGAAACCGCACGAAGAAAACCAAGAGATCGAGCCTCAACCGCAAGCTACAGCCAGCAGCCCAACTGTGACGCCCGAGGCAGACAAAGGGAAACAAATATCTCGCCATACATCCGAAGAAAACCGAGATGAGCACCCTGATGACGGCACGGAGAGACCACGGGAACCTACCTTGGAGGAGCTACTAGCAGATGCAAGAGTGGAGGAACTCAGGCACCAGGAATTCAAAAAGTGTTGGGATAAAAGAGAAGGGAAGAAACCCAAGAAACTCAGGAGACTAGTAGAATATCCAACTAAATACTATGAACCTGATTTTGCCGACTATTCGTACTACATAGAAGACGAAGAGATCATCACATGGCTGACCGCAAAGGAAAAACTCGAATGGCAACAGAAGCTCAAACTCGAAAAAGGAAAAAGGCGCAAGGAGGAAAATGAAAACATCGATAAGCTCCTAAAGAAAATACACAAAAAGGAGGTCCAAAACAAACACAAATAAATAAAAAGTCCTTTTAAGGACTGCAACCAGTCAAGCCCAACGAGCAAGGAGCCTTCACTAACAAAAGATACCACAAAAGGAGACGAGCACAAAGGACAGCTACCGACCGCCCCCCCCCCCAGCTGACGTCACAGCCACAAACAAACAGAACCTGTCTGGATCAGGGCTAATTCGTAAGAGCGCACAAGACAAGAACTAGGGTGAATGAACCCACAAAAACCACGGACCTCAACAATAAAAACAGCTGAAAGGCGCAGGTTGAACGAGGCCGAATTTGGATTTTTTGTTTTAAAAATTGGAATTGGAATTGGAATTGTTACATTTTCAGGTATGGTCTCAGCCCTGGATGAGGGTGTAGCCAACTTAACCCAGGCACTGAAAGACAAGGGACTCTGGGACAATACCGTCTTGATATTTTCTACAGGTGAGATTCTTTCTGTGATTATCATAGATCAGGGGTCGGCAACCTTTATGTAGTGTTGTGCCGAATCAATGTTACAAAGTCCTTCAGGGTGCCAACATAAGTCCACCCTGGACTAATCCATCTGTTTTTGTCTAAAAGATTGAAAACAGCATATGTCAAATGCTTGGCTTTTTAGACATTTTAATAGCACTGTATTTCCTAGTAATAATGTTGGTTGTGAGATGGTCGGGAGAGAAAGAAAGGACAGGAGTGAAACATCATCAAAGTCATTCATTGCTGCTCATACAGTTTGCATCAGATCGGACATACATACCTATCATGTCAAACAACTTCATTTTGAAGTGATGTAAAAATAAGAAGAGCTTTAAAAGTGCTCATTTCTATTTCATTACAAATTCGGATTTTACAATGAGATGACGTATTGTATTTTAATTCATGTACCGTGCTTGACACATGTGTCGTAGGTTGCTGGCATATGCCATAGAGCATTATAGAGAAATTGTAAATGAGACAGTGTAAAAACCTGGAGACATCACTAGCAGAGATGGTCAGTTATCTCCTGGATGTTGTGTGTTATGGTTGGCTTCATGTCATACAGTTGTCACAGATTTGTGAAACCCTGAAATTGTTTAAAAGAATGATACAGTTCTGATGGGAACTGCCTATTAAACATGATCATTGATCATATTTACACAGCAATATCTTCAAAAAATGTATTCCCTTAGTGAATTTAAACAAACACAAACAATAGCTTCCAAGATTTACTGCCTGGTTCCACGTTCAAACAGTATCAGAGACTGTGTGTTATCTATTTCATCCAAAATATGATTTGTCTTTTCACTTCATACGATATATAATTTTACAGTGTGCACCTGATGAGATAGCCGGTCTCTCTGGCTGAGGGGTTACAACACTTTCTCCGTAATTCCGTTTGTCACGCAGCCTCGTAGCGGGAGCGAGCTGGGAGCGGTTCGTCCCCCACTGGTGACTTGCGGGACACTGAGCCGGCCGCTCAGAGAGCAATGGCAAACTACTGAGCGTAATCTTGCCAAGAAATCAACAGACAGCTGAAAGATGCTGCTGTTGACAGCGATGTCCTGTAAAGGATATGCGAATTTAAAAAAAAAAAAAATAAACCTGATGAAATGCAGCAAAATATGCCAGGCAATGAATCAGCAATATCTTTGTGTAGAGCTGTACTTGTATGCAGGACACAAATAGGTTCATTTAATAAATCATGTTTGTAAAATTATTGTAAGTCAGCCAAGATGTAATGAAATAAACAAATGCAAACAATGCAGAATTAAGCCAAGACTGAGTTAATCTGAGTCAAGATCCGATATCAAAGTACCAGTTTTAGTCGATTTTGTCTGTCGTTTCTTGGAGTCCCAAGGAGTCTCTGTGGCCAAGTGGTCAAGCCGTTTGACTCGGGCCGTCTCCTTCGGTTCATCAGTGAATTTTTTCGGAGACCCCTGATGATCGTCGCTGGAGCTACGGAGTTTTGTGCGACGCTTTCCGCGCTGCGGAAAGAGACTGGGCCATGTGGGATAAAAACCCGATGCAATGAAGTCGACCCTGTCGACTTTTAAGCGACTTTTTTTTTCGTGGAGTCCTAATTGTCAGTCAGATCCTGTGGCCACACCCTGCCGCGCCATTCTCTCCAGATGATGATGATCTATCTGTTCATCCACACTATACACGCGATCCCACAGGGCCCTGACCACATCTGTCTTATCATTCACCAATACACCACCCAACATTGCAGACCCAGCCAATCTGTCCACCTACTCGTTCCCCAAAACACCAGCATGTCTTGGGGAAAAGATCCAACGGATGAACTCTATCTTTAATTTTTAAATTGAAGCCTGCCACTCTGCACGCAGCATGACTGTCTTCGTTTCTCAGCATGCTCTGTGAGTCTTTTACAGTCACTACATGTGTGGGATGTTTGTCCTCGAGTCACAGGAACACCACTGTGATTTCATCCACCTCCATTCCTGGAGGTGCAATGGAATAAACAGGTGCTCATTTTGCAATATACACAGACAAATAAATGCAACAAGATGAGAATATTTGGGAGTCATACAATCAAGTAATCATCCATTTAATTAACACACAGCAATTGGACTTTAACTCTTTTCCAGTAGGGAACTCTTCATACAGTAAGATTGATTCTTTCTACTTTGCTCCCATTAGAGTGTCCGGCAATTATATATTAACTATGTATTAGGAGCGTTCATTTGAAATCCGTACAGTCTCATTCCAGTATGTAGCTATTATAACAGAATAGACAGTCTCATTCCGCATGTAGCTATTATAACAGAATAGACAGGCTCATTCCAGTATGTAGCTATTATAACAGAATAGACAGTCTCATTCCGCATGTAGCTATTATAACAGAATAGACAGTCTCATTCCAGTATGTAGCTATTATAACAGAATAGACAGTCTCATTCCAGCATGTAGCTATTATAACAGAATGGACAGTCTCATTCCTCATGTAGCTATTATAACAGAATAGACAGTCTCATTCCGCATGTAGCTATTATATCAGAATAGACAGTCTCATTCCAGCATGTAGCTATTATAACAGAGTAGACAATCTCATTCCGCATGTAGCTCGAAATTGTTTTTACTGTTCAGGATAGAGAGAGACCACACATTGTCAAGTAAATGTGTCAGGAAGTAAAACTGAAACAGAATAAGTTGAAGTAACAAGCGATAAGGTTAAAGAAAGAACTGTTGGTGGAATGTTGGAGAAAAATTTACGTGAATAGAACTGTTGATGCAATGTTGGAGAAAAATGACTTGGATAGGACTATTGATGTAAAGATGGAGAAAAATGGCTTGGATAGAACTGTTGATGGGATGTTGGAGAAAAATCACTTGGATAGAACTGCTGATGCAATGATGGAGCAACATGACTTGAACAGAGTGGATTATTGTACAATAGTCTGGGCCAGTAGGAGTGACATATTTTCTCACATTTGCATTTCAGATAACGGTGGCGAAATTCATGCAGGAGGAAACAACTACCCGCTTCGAGGATGGAAGCATTCGCTTTGGGAGGGAGGTTTGCATGGTGTTGGTTTTGTGGCTGGAGGGGCACTGAAACAAAGTGGAGCTGTCAGTCAAGAGTTAATTCATGTTTCTGATTGGTTCCCTACTTTAATTAGACTAGCTGGTGGAAATTTGAATGGAACCAAGCCATTGGATGGCGTTGACCAATGGGATACAATCAGGTAATGTAGACATTTACAAATTTAAGTCATATGTTGAAACATGCACGTTTCTTTTTTTCTAGTTTTAAATCTTTAACAATTTTAATTTTAAAAACATCTTACCTGTGTGTAATCATGCAAACATTGGCAGTAACCAATACCTTGAATTAGCTTGAACTGCGGAAGTACTCACATACTCATGTATCATGAGTGACTCAATGACCATGCTGAAGTACTCACACACACACGTATCATGAGTGACTCAATGACCATGCTGAAGTACTCACACACACACGTATCATGAGTGACTCAATGACCATCCTGAAGAAGATCCAGTCTGCTCTAAGATGACATGAGTGCCTCGACACACTGAGCACATAACATTTAGTAAAACTAACTTGTTTATATGTACCAGGCCATACAAGCATGAAAGGTAATAATTAAGCCTATAGACTGGCAGAAATGGTGGTGACTGAGGAGGGAAGGGCTGTGAATCATAAATTATGGACGACTTTAAGAATGCCGGAGGCACAAGACATTGAATTACTTAACACGGAACTGCTGCGGTAAGTTGCTATAGTTATTAGAGATGTCCAGGAGATCAGTTGCAACAGCTGGCGGGTGTGTTAAGAAGATCAGTTGCTATTGCTGGCGGGGATGTGCAGGAGATCAGTTGCCCTTTGTCCCCTTTTAGAGCATAGGTCCTCTCTGTCGCTCTTTGTCCCCTATTAGAGCATAGGTCCTCTCTGTCCCTCTTTGTCCCCTATTGGGGCATAGGTCCTCTCTGTCGCTCTTTGTCCCCTATTGGGGCATAGGTCCTCTCTGTCCCTCTTTGTCCCCTATTGGGGCAAAGGTCCTCTCTGTCGCTCTTTGTCCCCTATTAGAGCATAGGTCCTCTCTGTCCCTCTTTGTCCCCTATTAGAGCATAGGTCCTCTCTGTCGCTCTTTGTCCCCTATTGGGGCATAGGTCCTCTCTGTCCCTCTTTGTCCCCTATTAGAGCATAGGTCCTCTCTGTCCCTCTTTGTCCCCTATTGGGGCATAGGTCCTCTCTGTCCCTCTTTGTCCCCTATTAGAGCATAGGTCCTCTCTGTCGCTCTTTGTCCCCTATTAGAGCATAGGTCCTCTCTGTCGCTCTTTGTCCCCTATTAGAGCATAGGTCCTCTCTGTCCCTCTTTGTCCCCTATTGGGGCATAGGTCCTCTCTGTCGCTCTTTGTCCCCTATTAGAGCATAGGTCCTCTCTGTCCCTCTTTGTCCCCTATTAGAGCATAGGTCCTCTCTGTCGCTCTTTGTCCCCTATTGGGGCATAGGTCCTCTCTGTCCCTCTTTGTCCCCTATTAGAGCATAGGTCCTCTCTGTCCCTCTTTGTCCCCTATTGGGGCATAGGTCCTCTCTGTCCCTCTTTGTCCCCTATTAGAGCATAGGTCCTCTCTGTCGCTCTTTGTCCCCTATTAGAGCATAGGTCCTCTCTGTCGCTCTTTGTCCCCTATTAGAGCATAGGTCCTCTCTGTCCCTCTTTGTCCCCTATTGGGGCATAGGTCCTCTCTGTCGCTCTTTGTCCCCTATTGGGGCATAGGTCCTCTCTGTCCCTCTTTGTCCCCTATTGGGGCATAGGTCCTCTCTGTCGCTCTTTGTCCCCTATTAGAGCATAGGTCCTCTCTGTCCCTCTTTGTCCCCTATTGGGGCATAGGTCCTCTCTGTCGCTCTTTGTCCCCTATTGGGGCATAGGTCCTCTCTGTCCCTCTTTGTCCCCTATTGGGGCATAGGTCCTCTCTGTCCCTCGTTGTCCCCTATTGGGGCAAAGGTCCTCTCTGTCCCTCTTTGTCCCCTATTGGGGCATAGGTCCTCTATGTCCCTCTTTGTCCCCTATTGGGGCATAGGTCCTCTCTGCCGCTCTTTGTCCCCTATTAGAGCATAGGTCCTCTCTGTCCCTCTTTGTCCCCTATTGGGGCATTGGTCCTCTCTGTCGCTCTTTGTCCCCTATTGGGGCATAGGTCCTATCTGTTCCTCTTTGTCCCCTATTTGGGCATAGGTCCTCTCTGTCCCTCTTTGTCCATTATTGGGGCATAGGTCCTCTGTGTCGCTCTTTGTCCCCTATTGGGGCATAGGTCCTCTCTGTCTCTCTTTGTCCCCTATTGGGGCATAGGTCCTCTCAGTCGCTCTTTGTCCCCTATTGGGGCATAGGTCCTCTCTGTCCCTCTTTGTCCCTATTGGGGCATAGGTTCTCTCAGTCCCTCTTTGTCCCCTATTGGGGCATAGGTCCTCTCCGTCCCTCTTTGTCCCCTATTGGGGCATAGGTCCTCTCAGTCCCTCTTTGTCCCCTATTGGGGCATAAGTCCTCTCTGTCCCTCTTTGTCCCCTATTGGGGCATAGGTCCTCTCTGTCCCTCTTTGTCCCCTATTGGGGCATAGGTCCTCTCTGTCCCTCTTTGTACCCTATTGGGGCATAGGTCCTCTCTGTCGCTCTTTGTCCCCTATTGGGGCATAGGTCCTCTCATCTGTCGCTCTTTGTCCCCTATTGGGGCATAGGTCCTCTCTGTCCCTCTTTGTCCCCTATTGGGGCATAGGTCCTCTCTGTCGCTCTTTGTCCCCTATTGGGGCATAGGTCCTCGACCAACTCACTCCCTAGCCTCCCATCCTTAGCTGTCTCGTGCAGCATCCGTCCGTGTCCTCCCTATATTGATAATTTCTGTCTCTACTTCAACTTCTGTTGTTAGATCTACCTCTATTTCTTTTGTCCATGGGGATTCTCAACAAAGTATTTTCTAGTTATGCTATTCTCAGGTTTTCTCTATGTCTGTCCTGTCCAGCGCATGAGGCAGACCGATAACAACTGTACAGTAGTTAGGGAGAATAAGACTGAGGAGGAGAAAAGTCAAAGGCAGAAAATGTGCATGAGGATATGAGGAACGGAATTATACAAAGACCTTTAAAGTTTAGAATTCTTCAAAATAATACCTGATGTATTTCTTTATTCAAGCAATGGACTCCCCTCAAAGCGCACAGTTCTGCTCCACAACATCGACATCCTGCAACCAAAGAAAGGGGTGCGTCTGCACAACACCACCTGGGACACCCGGGTCAGGGCAGCTATCAGAGTCGGGGACTACAAGCTGATCACTGGAGACCCAGGGAATGGCAGCTGGATCCCTCCACCTGATGGGCACCAGTACTCTGTACCTGGTGGGTATCACATTTCTTAGTACACTACTATCAGGTGACAGGTTAGGATTATCATGCCACAGATGTTTCTGTGGAGTATTAATTGGGCAGAATGGCCTGATGGTAAGGCATCCGCCTCTAACTCATGCAGACGAGGATCATCTTGCAGTGTGGACTGTTTGGATTTTCACATAAGACAAGTATAGTATCCTTCCCTCGATCATGGGGAAGTGGATCGGATGTCTAACTTCCTCAGGCATTGTAAGTGTTACAAATCCTTAGCCAGTTGGAAATAGAAAACATGTGACTTGTAGTCCATGTGGTGTTGATGATTATGTCTGTACATAGTCTTCTGTCTTGTGCACTGCCAGTCATTTCTGATACTGATGTTCCTCCATGCCATGATGTCAAACTGTTGATCATTTCCTCTCTCGGTCTCCCCCAGCCTCACCTTCCCTCCAACTTTCCTGCTGTCACGATGTATTCTAACTTTCACCTTCTCAAGACATGCCCAAAGAATGTGGACTGTCTTCTTCTGATGTGATTAATCAGTTCTTTCTGTGAGTTAACTTCTTTCAAGATGTCTTCATTACTCTTTGTATCCATCAACAGCGATCCATCCATCATTCTTCTGTCGTCTTCGTCTTCGTTCCTCTGTCAAGGAAAGCGTATCACACCTGTATTTGTATAAGATTTACTTCCTCTATACAGACTACATCCGAGATAAAGGGCTCTGTCTACCCATGGCTTGGGTTTCCTTTCTAACAATTTTGCCAGGGCAGCAGTCTAAAGGCCTGGACTTTGTAATTTCCGGCTTCTGTAGGATTTTTATACAGCCAATACTAATAGTATGAAATGTGTCCTGTCAATACAGCATCAACACTGACAGTACATTAGTTCTCCTAGCAGCACAGCATCAAAACTATCAGTTATCAGTTATCAGTTGGGGTATCTTCATTGCACTCCGGACAGGTCCGTAGGTGCTCAGATCCTCCCCCAGCATATGCATCAGCGTCCGGTGGCTAATAGTGCCAGTTCTGTGTTGGTTGACGAGGCGTCTTGTTTTCCCGATGTACCTCTCGCGTCTGGCTGTGCCGATTCTTACTCCCAGGTCTTTCATCCTGGACAGCGATGTGGATTCACTGACGTCAAAGTCCTCTGTTCTCGCCATATCTTTAAGGACGTTAATAACATCGGCACGATCCATGGGCTGGCCATCTACAGGGGGTGCAGAGCCAGCCAATTTATCAGCTCGTTCATGTTCCTCGACTCCCGCATGTCCCGGGACGAAGATGAAGGTGACTTTACGGACAACAGACTTCCGCGGCGACTCAGTCCACTGTCTACGTACAGATCCAGCTTCGACCTTCTGAATCATGTTCATTGAGTCACTTAGTACACACAGGTTGGTATAATGTTGTGATTCCAGCCATATAAAAGCCTGTGTAACTGCCATCACCTCCATCGTCATGCTGCTCGTGGTCATAGAGTTGGCACCATTGGATTCTTGAAAGGTTCGTCCCGCTTAAAAGGCTGTAAATGCCCACGCACTTCTCTGCTGCTTTACAACAGATCCATCTGTATAGATAAGCACTTCGGGGCTATCTGAGTGTTCATATATGAGCGCGTTGACCTCTGCATTGACAGCGGCAGGGTTCTGCTCTCTGCACCGTCTGTCGAGTGTGATAATGCAGGAGAAATTGAACTTAAAAGCTTGAGGCACCGGCATCCATTCCTTGCCGGGGTTGATACTGGTAAGACTGTAGACCTGTCTGCGACATCTTCCGCCCGACCCATCCATGATTTGCCCCTCTTTAGCCTATCACCCTTTTCTCTGAATATAGTGCCATTGTCGGGAAGTCAAGGAGGTATCTCATTGCTACACAGCTGGATGCGCATGGCTTCGTTTTGTACCTTTTCAAGTCTTCCAATCTGTGTAGGGCTGACAGTGAGGAACCCCAGGGCATACTCGATGCGTGAAAGCACCAGTCCTTGGAACAGAAGTATTATCAGTCTTTGCTCGATATTGGCAGTCGACATGACTCTCATTGCTGACAAACCTTTTCGAGCTTTCGTTATTACATAATCGACCTGATCTCTGAAGGACAGGCTACGATCAAGCCTCACGCCAAGATATGTCATTGACTGGGTTCTACTCAAAATGCTCCCATCCATTCTTACTGCCGGCAGGTCTGTGTTCACAATATGGTTGTTTAGGGAGAACACTATGAGGAAATTCGATCTAGTTCGCCCTGCATATCATTGGCAACAGCCTGTCTATCTCGACCCTCAGCAAATGACCTACCTTTCCCGTCCAACTGTTGTTCACTGATCGGCACCGTATACGCGTTGAATAGTACTGGTGACAGTGGTGAACCCTGCGGCAATCCTGGACATATCGTTATCGGCTCAGAAGACCAACTCGCGCATCTTAGCAGCACTTTCCTTTGGAGCAGAACTGCAGCTATCCATCGTATAAGGTGAGGGTGCACTTTCAGTCTGAGGAGGGTTTGCATCAAGTGCTCGAAGGATACTCTACTGTATGCGTCCTCTAAGTCTATGGCGGCTGCACATGTCTCTTCTCTGACCTGAAATCCTTCGAAAACATCTTGAGCAAAGACAGCCGCATTCAGTCATGACTTTTTGTTACGTCTGTATCCTCCAAGTGTGGGCGGGAATCAGCCGAGGTGTTCCAAGTCACAAGCAAGTATATGTGCTACAATTTTCTCCAGTAGCTTGCCAGCAGTGTTCTGCATCGTAATGATTCTGTAGCCGCTTATCTTGGAATGGTCTCTGTTCGGTTTTGGCAGCGGCAGCAAGTAGCTGTGTAGCCATTCCTCTTTGATCTGACCCATCTAGATACTGGTGTTGAATTCTCTGGCCAGTTCTTCCATGGCATCATCTGACATCACCAGTAGGTCACCATATCGGATGCCGTATGGGCCTGGCGCGGTGTTATGTGATTTCTTGAGCATCTCACGTATTGTCTCAGCTGTGATTATGCATACTTCGCCTGTCCCGACCCCCTCGCACAACTGAGAGAGTGTCGTTGTGGTCCTCTGTCTGTCCCGACCCCCTCGCACAACTGAGAGAGTGTCGTTGTGGTCCTCTGTCTGTCCCGACCCCCTCGCACAACTGAGAGAGTGTCGTTGTGGTCCTCTGTCTGTCCCGACCCCCTCGCACAACTGAGAGAGTGTCGTTGTGGTCCTCTGTCTGTCCCGACCCCCTCGCACAACTGAGAGAGTGTCGTTGTGGTCCTCTGTCTGTCCCGACCCCCTCGCACAACTGAGAGAGTGTCGTTGTGGTCCTCTGTCTGTCCCGACCCCCTCGCACAACTGAGAGAGTGTCGTTGTGGTCCTCTGTCTGTCCCGACCCCCTCGCACAACTGAGAGAGTGTCGTTGTGGTCCTCTGTCTGTCCCGACCCCCTCGCACAACTGAGAGAGTGTCGTTGTGGTCCTCTGTCTGTCCCGACCCCCTCGCACAACTGAGAGAGTGTCGTTGTGGTCCTCTGTCTGTCCCGACCTCCTCGCACAACTGAGAGAGTGTCGTTGTGGTCCTCTGTCTGTCCCGACCCCCTCGCACAACTGAGAGAGTGTCGTTGTGGTCCTCTGTCTGTCCCGACCCCCTCGCACAACTGAGAGAGTGTTGTTGTGGTCCTCTGTCTGGCGGGCTCGTCTTTCTGGTCAGTCTGCTCTATCAACACTAGCGGTACATTAGTTCGCATATTACTACAACATCAACATTAGTAGTCCAATAGTTCTATCAATACAGCACCAGCGTTATTAGCATAATAGTCCTCCTCTGGATACAGCAATTATAATTGTACAATTGTTCTCCTAGCAATACAACATCAGTATTAGTAGTTCCTCTCAATGTAGTATCAACACTAGTAGTCAAATAGTTCTCCTCCACATCTTTGCAGCATTCACATAATTCCCCACTCGTCTGCCTTATATTGAAGCATCATTCTTAAATATTTTCAGATATGAATGAGTCCGTTGCTAAGAACGTCTGGCTGTTCAATATCACCGCTGATCCAAATGAACACGACGACTTATCAGATGCGAAACCTGATGTTGTTCTAACGCTGCTAGAGATGCTGACCCAGTTTAATAACACAGCAGTGCCCCCTCGCTATCCACCTTCAGACCCACGATGTAATCCAGCATTGCATAATGGGGTTTGGGGCCCATGGGAGTAAAGAACTCATCTAGGAAATATAAAAGGTTGAATTAAATACAAGAGCATATACAGGCAGCAGGTGATTTATGCAAACGCTAGGCTCATTGAGTGATCCGTACAAATGGAATCTGCTAAAATTAAATCTGTGTATATAATTGAACACTGTATACAACAATAAAAAAGAGACAACCAGCTTTCTTTGGTCATGTGATGAGAAGAGAGACATTAGAGAATATCGTGACAACTGGAAAGATTGAGGAGAAGAGAGGGAGAGGCAGACCAAGAGAAATGAAGCTGGATAGATTGAGACGATAGAATGGAGGAATATCATCAGCAGAGTTTATCCGGAACACCAAAGACCGAGATTTGTGGAGAGCCATGAACGCCTACGCCAGCTGACAGGGCATTTGATGATGATGATGATGATGATGATGATGCTGATGCTGATGATGATGATGATGATGATGATGATGATGATGATGATGATGATGATGATGATGATGATGATATAATTGAGTCAATGGGAAATTGCCAAACTAAATGCAAGGGTCAAAATGTGCGTCTGCTAGTTTCAGTTCAGGAGCATTCATGTTACCTTTATACATAAACATATATTTTATATATAAATATATATTATACTATTTTTAAAACAGCATTTATACATTAAAATGTGTACCAGTGGTGAGATGGCAAGTTTTTGTTGACTTCTGAAGTTCTGAGTTTTTTCTACTGATTTTGTTTGATAATATTTCGTTGGGTTTCTAAACAAGATAAAGGAACATAGTTTAAAACACACCCTTTTAAAAGTTGTCACTCGTCTACCAATGTGAACAATTCACAGTGATCATTATCGAGGGAATCAACACCTGCAGAAGTTCATTTGTCTTCAGAATATTCTAGAGAGCCATCATTGTCTTTCTCATCGTGCAGAAATGTCTTACATTCTGCAGCTTTAAGATCTTCATGGGAAAGATGTATGACTTCACAAACGTTCAGGTGCATCATCATGTGGAAGTATGTGAACGACTTATCAGAATTACATTTACATATCCCCAAGACGCTTGACGGCAGAAGTGGAAGATGATGATGATGATGATGATGATGATGATGATGATGATGATGATGATGATGATGATGATGATGATGATGATGATGATGATGATGATGATGATGATGATGATGATGATGATGATGATGATGACATTTACATAAATCTTCAATGCAAAAGAAAACAATAACAGAGAGAGAGAGAGAGAGAGAGAGAGAGAGAGAGAGAGAGAGAGAGAGAGAGAGAGAGAGAGAAAGAGAGAGAGAGAATGGGTGTGTAATAGTGAGTGAATCAGTGTGGGGTGAGTGAAAGAGAGAGAGAGAGAGAGAGAGAGAGAGAGAGAGAGAGAGAGAGAGAGAGAGAGCAAAACAACTTATTATGAGTTCATGTTCATCTTCACTGCAAACAGCGTGGGAGTGTGGTGACTTATCAAGAAAACAATTACATCTTGACTATGAAGAAAGTTGTTATGACTGATGCAATAAATCCCTGACATCTGAGGTTAGAAAAAGAATTCTTGCGTGTTGCATATGGTTGTGAATCCTAGACAATTAGAATACAATTGGGACGCAGAGGTGTTTCAAAGGCACCAGGGCCGGTTTATATACTGGCCAAGACCTATTGACGCGTCCTCGTCGAGCATCCTGGGCAACAGGTCCCTTCGGGGCCCTGGCTAAAGTCAGTAGGATCGCCGATTCCTCTGAAGTCGGAGAGTGTCTGCCTGTATGGCGAGGAACCACCAGTCTGCACACCAATAAGCCAGACATGGGACAACGCATACTCACGCAAACCTCAGGTCCTGTATGACATCACACTGATGTTGGACAACAGAATGCCTTCATCCGACATACAGGACTTGGCGTTGGAACTCAAGCCAACAAACACAAGCAAGCAGTAAACAATTCTTAGAGGTTTCAGAGATGTGGTTGTACAGAAGAATGCTGAAAATACATATCTTTGACAGCCACAATGCGTCTTCTAAACTTGTTTGAAAAGGGCTAAGACACAAAGGCAACTTCATCCATCAGAAAGAAGCAGCCATAATTGTTTGACCTTATTATGAGAAGGCAAAACCTCAGTTGTGATAAATGAAAACATTTGTGGAAAGAGAGATGGAGAAAGACAGTGAGAGATACAGAAAGATAGTGAGAGATGGAGAAAGACAGTGAGAGAATGAGAAAGAAAGTGAGAAATAGAGGAAGACAACGAGAGATAGAGAAAGACAGTTAGAGATAGAGAAAGACAGTGAGAGGCAGAGAAAGACAGTTAGAGATAGAGAAAGACTGTGAGAGACTGAGAAATACAGTGAGAAGTAGAGAAAGACTGTGAGAGATAGAGAAAGACAGCGAAAGATAGAGAAAGACAGTGAGAAGTAGAGAAAGACAGTGAGAAATAGAGAAGGACAGTGAGAGATAGATAAAGACAGTGCGAGGAAATTATTGTGTCACTATACGAAAGGATATCAGTGCATGATCTGATACATGCTGTTGGAGATAGCAGGGTGTCGAGAAGCTTGATTGCCAATGTCAGTCAAGAAAACTGTGAATGTTGATGATTAAGAACTCCATTACATCCTGACTTCCAAGAGTACTTGTGCCCCCTCGCTTTCTACATTCAGACCCACTGTGAAATCCAGCATTGCGTAGTGGGGTTGGGTTCCGTATGAGTGAGAAGCTTTTCTAGAAAACATATCTGCTCTAATTAATTATTAATTATCAAGAGCTCAGTTCAATCTTGACTCGGTAAAATATGTGTATGGCTGATCAAAATCTAAGCATCATCTTCACTTGTAATTTCTCAAAAGTAATAAATCTGGGAAGACGCATGAGGCACACTCGACTGTGATAGCCAATACTTGCCATGCTGTCTTAATGTGATTAACTCACTGTAAGATGTGTAAGTATCAGTTTCATCTACTTCTTCTTTTGTCCTGATGACCCCTGTTGGGGGATATACCCACAGCCATCGAAGCCAAGCTTTTGTAGCCCAGGTCATGGTTGGTTGGATGTTGATTGGTTAGTTTCTATGGTATGGGTTAGCCTTCTCAGAACAACCCTGGTTAATGTAGCCTGCCTCACACCAACCCTGGTTAATGTAGCCTGTCTCACACCAACCTTGGTTAATGTAGCCTGTCTCAGATTAATTCTGTTTAATGTAGCCTGTCTCAGATCAACCCTGGTTAATGTAGCCTGTCTCAGACTAACCCTGGTTAATGTAGCCTTTCTCAGATTAATTCTGTTTAATGTAGCCTGTCTCAGACCAACCCTAGTTAATGTAGCCTTTCTCAGATTAATTATGTTTAATGTAGCCTGTCTCAGACCAACCCTGGTTAATGTAGCCTTTCTCAGATTAATTCTGTTTAATGTAGTCTGTCTCAGACCAACCCTGGTTAATGTAGCCTGTCTCAGATTAATTCTGTTTAATGTAGCCTGTCTCAGACCACACCTGGTTAATGTAGCCTGTCTCAGATTAATTCTGTTTAATGTAGCCTGTCTCAGACCAACCCTGGTTAATGTAGCCTGTCTCAGATTAATTATGTTTAATGTAGCCTGTCTCAGACCAAACCTGGTTAATATAGCCTGTCTCAGACCAACCCTGGTTAATGTAGCCTGTCTCAGACCAACTCTGGTTAATGTAGCCTGTCTCAGACCAATTGGTTAATGTAGCTTGTCTCAGACCGACTGGTTAATGTAGCTTGTCTCAGATCAACTCTGGTTAATGTAGCCAGTCTCAGACCAGCCCTGGTTATTGTAGCCAGTCTCAGACCAGCCCTGGTTATTGTAGCCAGTCTCATACCAATAGTGGTTAATATAGCCAGTCTCAGACCAACACTGGTTAATATAGCCAGTCTCAGACCAACACTGGTTAATGTAACCAGTCCCAGACAAACTCTGATTAATATAGTCTGGTTAATATAGCCAGTCTCAGACCAACCCTAGTTAATCTAGCCAGTCTCAGACCAACTGGTTAGTATAACTCAGGGGTCACCAAACTTTTTTCACGGCGGGCCGGATAACTGACAAAATGACAAACGCGGGCCGGATACTCATTCTGTACAATACTTACGTCGACCTCCGTGGCGAAGGTATTACGAACGCGATTTGTAATCCCGTATACGCACGTTCGAAACACAGCTGCGCGGGATTTGACAGCAGACCGCGTTGCGCTGGTTTTTTTACGCAATGGTATGGGTGCCGGTCGTTCATAAAGCAATGGCAAACTACTGAACGTAAACTTGCCAAGACATCAACAACAGCAAAAAATGCTGATGTTGACTGCAAACTTCCTGCAAAGAATATGTAACTAACTTTAACAATACTTGCAAGCCAGAACGAAAGCTCCGGTAAAAAAAAAAAAAAAAAAAAAGACGAAAACCTAAGTTAATCATGGGTGAGTGGCGAGCAAATGCACACACACAAAAAAGACACTCAACATATTTATTTACTAATAATGTTATCAAAGAAGGCGACGATAGCAAAAAAAAAAACAAAGAAAACAGTTACATCAAACCTAGCGTTCACATATCCGAATCTCGCAGCAGAAAAGGTTAATGAGATTTGTGAAACTGATATTTTTTTATCTTTCGAAATATCATCACTGTAATTGCTGCATCCAATCAAGAGAATTGCTTTCAAATGTTCATCAGTCAATCTCGTTCAATGTGTTGACTTCACATACTTCATTTTTGAAAATGTTTGCTCACTGACATAAGTTGTTCCTAAGGTTATAGTCTTGCAAAACTGTTTGCACTTCCACGAAAATGTCTTTTTCAGTTGTTGTTCCAAGCATGCTGCAAACGGATGCCAACTCTTCCGTTATCTGAAAGTCCAAAGTGATACCATGAATGATCACGAGAAGTTGTAACGTACTCGAGAAATCAGTAGAATCATCCAGCGCTAGATAATACCACAAAAAGTTCCTAGTTTTCTCGCGTATCTGTAGCACTGTGTTCTCTCCAAGTTCTTCTGTTCTTTACACAACTGAATTTGCCGAAAGGCTGATAGTTCCAAACAAATCGGCTTTCACAGGACATGAATCATTTGCTACTTCCATCACACACTCTTCGATGAAGTTGACATCAGTAAACGGTTTTCCTCGTTCTGCCATCTTATGCACTATTTTGTAACATGTACGAGTGACAGATTCATTTTCAGCAAACTTTCTCGTGAAGAGATCGCTTTTTGTTTCTAAACCACGTTTCATGAACTCATATTTCTCAGAGCGTAACTTTCCAGAAAACTGAAAATGTTCATAGATGTTTTGTTTCGTAGTGACGCCGAAGATTGTACTCTTTTAAAAAGGCAACACTTTCGCTGCATATTACGCAACTGGTTTTCTGGTCCTTTGTTTCCACAAAGAAGTATTTTACTCCCCATTCTTAATTGAAAACGCAACACTCGGCGTCCACTTTTCTTTTCGTAGTAGCCATAATGAAGAGTGAAGTACATGGGATTTGAAAATGAAGAAGACATTGAATTCGAAACATAATTAAATTCCTATGGAAACAGAGGAAAAGCAGAGGACTAGGTAGGTCGGTAGGTAGGTAGGTAGGTAGGTAGGTAGGTTGGTTGGTTGGTTGGTTGGATGGTTGGTTAGTTGGTTGGTTGGTTGGTTGGTTGGTTGGTTGGTTGGTTGGTTGGTTGGTTGGTTGGTTGGTTAGGTAGTTAGTTAGTTAGTTAGTCGAGGTTCCAACTTCACGGCAACGGGTTTATCCCCATTATACTCCGTTCCTGTGCCAGTGAATATCACACAAAATGCTCCCCACTGTCCAGTGTGAAAAGTGGAACAGACAGGAGTCTCGGCAATCCAACAGCTCGCACAGGTACACTGTGCATAATGCCGCCGTCAGAATGCCAACACAAAAGTCTTCCACAAAAACCACAGTTCATCGTCGATGGAATCGGCAGTCACCAGAAAGACCTCATTGACCCGGATTTTCTCACATGGCTATGTCTCTATCCGCAGGGCGACCCGCCGAAAGCGTTGCATTAAGCACGAACTCCGTAGCTCCAGCGCCGACTCCCAGGAGTCTCCTGAACAATGCACACGTGAACCGAAAAGGCAAATCAGTTAATTCAGCAACAGCCGGTAGCCTTTGTTTCGAACATGCAGGTCACTGTACAAACAAAGGCGGATATGTAAGAGCATTCCACGCGAATATCACAGCTCACAGAGTCGCGTCACGCATTCACTCAGTAGCAGGGCGACGGAACCATTTACTCCATCCATCCATCCATCATGTGCCATGCCGATAAGCGTGGGCTGTCATGTTCTACCATTTCACTCGATCACCAGAGTCGTGGATCAGCTCCGTGTTACTGTCTCAACCATGCCATGTGGCCAATCCATCCAGATATTTACTTCTCGGTCTTCCCCTTGTCTCTTCCCTTCGATCTAGCCAGTTGTCACCAAGTTCTCATATACTACCAGTCCAACAAAAGGAACATGCAAAATGCGAACCGCAGTCACAAAGATAAATACTCCAGAGACCGTAGCGGTTCAATGCCTAACCGCCATGCTGGGGACCGGAAGTCTCCAGATGACTAGGTGTCACTGGTGAAGCTACGGCTCACCAAAGGTATATATAAAGTTTATAGGTACCTTTGGTAATAGAATTTATCTCATAATAAGGTTCGCATACTATATAAAGAGGGTCGGCCTAAATTAGCAGCCTGGAGCAGAGTTTTTCAACCAGGGTCCCGCGAGTGGCAGCCAAGGGTTCCGGCGAAACAGACCGAAATCGCCTAAATGCAACATTTCTACCCATCTGGTTAATTACATAAAGTAGGACAGACACTTGGATCATCGCACAGATTTCCTTGAGCAACGTAAACATTTGCGTAAGGATCTGCTCCAACAGAAAGGTTGAAAAACACTGGCCTAAACACCAGCTCGATTAACACCTTGACCAGGGAATTCTTCTGAGCTGGGAATAATATTTTCGTAATAACACGATCCTTCTATGGCATTTTTATTATATGTTTGCTACTTTATTGCCTCTATTCACACTTGCTGTTCACTTACGTATCACTGTCAAACAAAGAAATCCTTGTTACATACCTATAAAATGGATGACTGGCAAACAGAAGTAAATATTTCTGGAGCATCGGACCTGTGTTGACAGCCGGACGCATCTGGGGAAGGGAAAGATGTGTGTGTGTGTGTGTGTGTGTGTGTGTGTGTGTGTGTGTGTGTGTGTGCGTGCATGTGTGTGTGTGTGTGTATGTGTATGTGGCCATGGAAACCATGGTATCATCAGAGTGTAGGCGGCGCTACTACGAGCCGGGGAAGGACCTGGGATGGCGCGAAATAAGCAAACATTACAATAAACAAGAAAATCTAGGTACAATAATTTATAATTGACAATAGTAAATTTAAGGCACATAGCAGCCAGGTCTGCGCACCTGTGAAGGCCTAGTATTGTTCTAAACATAATATTTACATTTAAGTTTTATCACAACGTCTCGTGTTCCATACGGTATATCAAGCAAATTCAAGTACCGTCGGCGGGCCAGATGAAATGACGTCGCGGGCCGGATCCGGCCCGCGTGCCGTAGTTTGGTGACGCCTGGGCTGGAGCAATGGGCCGTTTTGTACATGGGTCAGTAGTTCATGTGGCACGGCCATATACTGTGCCGCTACACCTGTGGTTAGGTTGTGTAGTTATTATAGACCCTAGGTATCGTAGTGATATTGTGTATTGTTAAATGCATGGAGTCAAAAAGAAGATACACTTGAACTGCGTTCTGTTGTTCGATCCAGCTACGTTGAGTTGTTGTAAAGAGTTAACTGTTGTGAACTGTGCATAGTGATAGAGTGAAACAGAATTTAAGACATTGTGAGAAACTGCTATAGTGAGACGATTATATTATCGCCAGGCAGAAGTGTGATCACAGCAGCAACAGATGTAGAGTATGCATGCACCATCATTGCCCCTGCAAACCGGTCAGGGATCCTGCAACCGGCGCTCATAGAATATTCGCGACACACCAAAGAAATATATACGTGTCCGAGCGCCGCAACCAAAACCCAAAGCCACAAACATGCATTTCAGATTGCTAGCAACAAACATGATTGATCCACGAGCATCAAACTTAAGGATGCTGGCAACTGCTTAACTGCTTAAAAGAAGATGTAAACTTGAACTGCGTTCTGTTGTTCTATCGAGATGCGTTGAGTTGTTTTAAAGAGTTAGCTGTTGTGAACTGTGCAGAGTGATAGAGTGAAACAGAATATTTGCATTAAATGACAGTTATTGATTCAACTGCGCAGTTGCTGTGACATTCTTAACAATAAAATAAATAGCACGAAGCAATGCTGCTTACAAGAACACAATTACGGGAAACATAGGACTTTGCGCCGACTAGCATTCATCAACAAACAAATACACAAAACACACTATATAAACATGGAGAAGACACTAACTGTGACTACATTAAGGCACAAGAACAGAATGGGAAGAATGGAAAGATGAGCAAAAATGAAAAGAAAAACACTTTTCTATTGAAAAAAGTGCTTCTTATCTCAGGACCCCAGGTTACTAAAAGGGCTAAAAACATTTGTTAGAGAATCTGTTCTTGCTTAGAGTATAAATGATCTATGATCAGCAAGTATTAAAGCAAATGCTGTCTCCAAATTATGGCATCAATGGTCGGGGTTTGCGTCTCAAAACCATGGTAACCAATGTCATGGAAGCGGTAGTCTTCTACTAGCACAAACCACAATATTGAGTTGACCAGATTTAGTATCTTGCCACGACACTACCGAAGTTTACTGCACTAGCATTGTGACACAGATGACAAAAACTAGCCACATCAAGGCTATGTAATTTTCAGCATCTGTGAAATAAAGATGTTTTTCAATGCTCTAGTCTGTCCACTCATGGCTTTAAATTGACTGCATCGTATCAGTTTGCAGAAGATCCAGACTTTCAAATACAAATGTTATAGACGTATTCTACTGTTAGGCTGTAACAAACAAGTAAAGGACCTTTTTACATGTTTGAGGTATACTGAGTATATGATTTATACAGGGTATATGGCCCCATATTTGTATTAGACAAACTGGCACTTGATGGGTAATGAGGTCAATATCATACTTGGTGATGAAGTCAATATCATAAAGGGTGATGAGATCAATATCACACTGCACTGGGTGATGGGGTCAAAATTTCACTAGGTGATGAGGTCAATATCACACTGGGTGATGAGATCAATATCACACTAGGTAATGAGGTCAATATCACACTGGGTGATGAGATCAATATCAGACTGGGTGATGAGATCAATATCACACGGGGTGATGAGGTAAATATCAGACTGGGTGATGAGATCAATATCACACTGGGTGATGAGGTCAATATCACACTGGGTGATGAGGTCAATATCACACTGGGTGATGAGGTCAATATCACACTGGGTGATGAGGTCAATATCACACTGGGTGATGAGATCAATATCACACTGGGTGATGAGGTCAATATCACACTGCGTGATGAGGTCAATATCACACTGGGTGATGAGGTCAACGTCACACTGGGTGATGAGGTCAATATCACACTGGGTGATGAGGTCAATATCACACTGGGTGATAAGGTCAATATCACACTGGGTGATGAGGTCAATATCACACTGGGTGATGAGGTCAATATCACACTGGGTGATGAGATCAATATCACACTGGGTGATGAGGTCAATATCACACTGGGTGATGAGGTCAATATCACACTGGGTGATGGGGTCAATATCACACTGGGTGATGAGATCAATATCACACTAGGTGATGAGGTCAATATCACACTGGGTGATGAGATCAATATCACACTGGGTGATGAGGTCAATATTACACTGGGTGATGAGGTCAATATCACACTGCGTGATGAGTTCACAATCACACTGGGTGATGAGGTCAATATCACACTGGGTGATTAGGTTAATATCACACTGGATGATGAGGTCAATATCACACTGGGTGATGAGATCAATATCACACTGCGCGATGAGATAAATATCACACTGCGTGATGAGTTCACAATCACACTGTGTGATGAGGTCAATATCACACTGGGTGATTAGGTCAATATCACACTGGATGATGAGGTCAATGTCACACTGGGTGATGAGATCAATATCACACTGCGCGATGAGGTAAATATCACACTGGGTGATGAGTTCACAATCACACTGGGTGATGAGGTCAATATCACACTGTGTGATTAGGTCAATATCACACTGGATGATGAGGTCAATATCACACTGGATGATGAGGTCAATATCACACTGGGTGATGAGGTCAATATCACACTGGATGATGAGTTCAATATCACACTGGATGATGAGGTCAATATCACACTGGGTGATAAGGGAAGATACTCGCCAGAATTCTTCTCAATCGCCTCACGTCCCATCTCGATCAAGGTCTTCTTCCCGAGAGCCAGGGTGGCTTCAGAAAAGAACGTGGAACTGTTGACATGATTTTCGCTGCAAAGCAGCTGCAAGAGAAATGTCAGGAACAGAACTGCGAAATGTTCTCCACTTTCATTGACCTTACCAGGCTTTTGATACAGTCAGCAGAGAAGGACTGTGGAAGATTATGGCAAAATATGGCTGTCCACGAAAGTTTGTCCAAATAGTGCGGCTATTTCATGATGGCATGCAGGAAAGAGTACAGGAAAATGGTGAACTGTCTGAACCCTTTCCTGACACCAATGGAGGGAAGCAAGGATGTGTCCTGGCACCAACACTGTTCAGCCTCATGTTTTCAGCCATGTTGATGAATGCCTTCGAGAACAACGGCATTGGAATAGACATCAACTACCGCATGGATGGAAAGTTATTCAATCTCAGAAGGCTGAAAGCTAAAACCAAAATTGACAGCGACACCGTCAGAGAGCTCCTGTTTGCTGATGATTGCGCTCTATACGCCAACTCAGAGGCGGACATGCAACATAATGTTTCAACTTTCTCACATGCCCGTGCCAACTTTGGGCTCAATATCAACTTGGAGAAGACCGTAGTTATGTACCAGCCAGCTCCAGGGATTAATCACACTGTGCCGAATATCAAAGTGAATGATCATAGACAAAGTGTTGTGGACAGATTCACCTATCTTAGCAGCACTGTGTCACAAGCTGCCACAATTGATGATAAAGTGAATGCAAGAATCTCCAAGGCCAGCGCGGCCTTTGGCAGACTGTACAAGAATGTATGGGGCAGAACTGGAATAAGCCTGCAAACAAAGCTAAAAGTCTACAAAGCAGTTGTATTATCCACACTGCTATATGCTTGTGAAACCTGGACTGTTTATTAGCGACAGGCTAGGAAATTAAACCACTTTCACACAGTCTGCCTTAGGAAGTTACTGAAGATTAAATGGCAAGACAAGATCCCAGACACTGAAGTTCTAGAAAGAGCGTCCATGCCCAGTATCCACACTCTACTAATGAAGAATCATATTCGCTGGGCTTGTCACTTGACTCGCATGCCAGATCACAGGCTCCCTAAACGAATTTTTTACGGCGAGTTGCGTTGTGGTAAACGCTCCCAAGGCGGCCAGAGGAAACGCTTTAAAGACACTGAAAATCTCACTGAATGCTTTTGGAATTCATCATGACACCTGGGAGACTGCAGCCAGAGACCGAAATTCGTGG
The DNA here is from genome assembly GCA_963921405.1 of Cepaea hortensis. Classification (NCBI taxonomy): domain Eukaryota; kingdom Metazoa; phylum Mollusca; class Gastropoda; order Stylommatophora; family Helicidae; genus Cepaea; species Cepaea hortensis. The sequence goes on along the minus strand of OY992884.1, from coordinate 18,642,018 downwards.
CGTGCATCATTACGCAAGGGTGCAGTCACTTGTGAGGCAACCAGGATTGCAAGAGCTGTGAAGAAAAGACAGAACAGAAAAACCACTGCAGAAAATCCTCCTCCAGAAAGGTCAAGCATTCTTTGTCCACAATGTCAAAGAGCATTTCGAGCCAAAATAGGCCTTATCAGCCATCTTAGAACTCACAGCTCCATACGTTCAACCCCAATGGATGAAATGAATGGTCATCATCATTCTTGATGGACAAATAACAACAACAGGATGATAAGGTCAATATCACACTGGGTGATGAGATCAATACCACACAGGGTGATGAGGTCAATATCACACTGGGTGATGAGATCAATACCACACAGGGTGATAAGGTCAATATCACACTGGGTGATGAGATCAATACCACACAGGGTGATGAGGTCAATATCACACTGGGTGATGAGATCAATATCTCATAGGGTGATTAGGTCAATATCACACTGAATGATGAGGTCAATATCACACTGGGCAATGAGGTCAATATCACAATGGCCACATTTATTTCCCACGACATTTCCTGGTACTTCTTGTAGGCCAGGTCGCCATCAGAGCCCAGATCAATTTTCCAAATCTGTTTTGATTGGGGATTTGAACACATGACCACCAGGCCAGAGGGCAAGTGTGCTAGCCACTACACTTCCATGGCCGACACAAACATCATTGTCACCTTTATGATCAGGGACATTGAAATAGTTTTGAATAATGAAGACACAAACAATAGATTGCACGATTTATTGCCTGGCATATTTCGCTGCATCTCGTCAGGTACATACTGCAGAATTCACACAACGTAAAGTCAGATAACTAGATACATCCTTCAAGCTGGAATATACACATGTTTCGAACAGCAAAAAATAAAAGGTAAACAAGTCGGAGGACCTGGATGCAAAAATGAGGAAAGAGATCCAGTCACTTGTGAATGTGGGACTCATCAGTGAGGCCACTGCAAAAACGTTCACACCTTTGCGTGGCTGCCAAACTCCTCAGATGTATGTTCTACCCAAGCTTCACAAGCCCGGCATCCCGCTAAGACCTGTCCTGTCCATGGTTAACTCCGCACAACACCGAATGGCGAGATGGCTAGCTGAAATTTTAAAGCCAGTACGACAGTCCCTCGATCCAAAAATATTCAGAGGTACATTCGAGCTGGTGGAATTATTGGAAATTTTTTTTCTCATATCCTTTACAGGACATCACTGTCAACATCAGCATCTGTCAGCTGATTGTTGATTTCTTGGCAAGATTACGCTCAATAGTTTGTCATTGCTTTCCGAGCGACCGGCTCACATACCCCGTAAGTTACAGACGCGGAGAGAACCGCTACCGATTCTAGCGCGCGTCACGTTACTCACGAGAGTATATAGGATTACGGAGAAAGTCGTGTAACGACGAATTATTGGATATTATGGACATAAATAATAACACATGGCATCAATGGATATAGCCTCCCTATTCACCAACGTTCCATTCGATGAGACAGTGAAAATAATAAGGGAACGCATTAAAGACAAATAACTAAAACTAGGCATACCAACATCTATTCTGGAGAGGCTATTACTAATATGTACCGCCAACATACAATTCAATTTTCCAACAAAGTAATACCGCCAAATTGACTGAGTAGCCATGGGGAGTCCTCTTGGCCCTATTCTAGCGGACATCTTCATGGCTCATTTAGAAGAAAAGAGATCCTCAGACATTAACAATTTGGTTCTCTACCGTCGTTACGTGGACGATATACTAATTATCAACACAGACGAGCTACAAGCAACATCTTTCCATGCCATAATGAACATAACGCATAAAAACATCTCTCTATCTATGAAACACGAACATAACGAAGCGTTGCCGTTCCTAGATATTCTAATAAGACGTAGAGCAGACAACACAAATCAAAGATCGGTGTACCGCAAAGAAACATGGACTGGCCAATACCTAAATTTTCAGAGCTTCGCACCTGTCCAGTACAAACGGTGCTTAGTACGGGCCCTGTTTGACCGTGCTAGGAAGATATGCACACAGAACACACTGACAGAGGAATTTGAAACTCTGGAGAATGTCTTAAACCTGAATGGGTACTCCACTGGATTTATAGAGCGCCACTGCCAATAGCCCAAACCAAAACCAGACGAAACTACAGTCCCTAAACGCAAGGTATTCATCCAGTTGACCTTTCGAGGGGATGACGTAATGCAACGTCTACAACACCGGCTCATCAAACAGTAGGCTGAACATTCTGTGCTGCAATTCCAGTCATTAGGTACAGAACTACATCGATTCCTATCCCAGCAGTAAAAGAGCCTGTTCCCCTGTACGCTAAAAACAACTGTAGTTACCCATTCACATGTAGTTACCAGTCTACCTACATCGGCAGAACAGAGCGGCAGTTGAACAAAAGAGTATCTGAACACATACCTCAATAGATACTACACACAGGCGATGGGAGCCTAGTGGGGCCGACACACCGGAAGCTTCCCGCTTCATCAATTGCTAGGCATATGCTGGAAAGAGGCCATGTGATTATAGAGACAGGGCCTTTCGCATGTTGTTTAACACACAAAATATTCGCTTGTTAAAGTTTGCAGAAGCAATAATGATTAATCTACACAAGCCAGTTTTGTGCAAAAAGAAAGACGTGTTAGTCTGCGTTATTCAAATTCACTACGGGAAAACATTGTTTTGAATTGAAATGATTGGAAAGCGGTTTGTTTGAACATTGTGTGATGTTAGTCAGATGTTCCCTGAGTCGTCTCCCAGTCAGATCAATATACTTCATGTCACACATCTCACAAATAACCGTCTATAGAACATTGCAAGATCTGCAGGAAAACGCATTTGTTAAGCAAAAGCTTCCCTTGGGAAATATGACCGACTGGGTCTGGACAATGTACGTCCATGTAAGGCACATTGTCCAATAAAATTTGGATGTACCCAAGCATGAGACAACCAGAGCAAGGCGACCATGAACAAATCAACGAACATGTTTTTAACTGATTCAGTGCCAAATAAAACGTAGGTTTGGGGCTATCCAAAAATGGATGGTGGAAAATAGGAAGTAGGAGTGTGTCACAATTGGTAATATGGTAGCAGAAATGTTGTATTATATATCCAATTATATGGGGCTGAAAAGGGAAAGCTACTGTATACAAGCTCATGGCAGATATGGGAAGTCGGTTAGGACGATTAATAATCCCACGACAATTAATCAGTTAAAGTCCCAAACAGAGAGCCTATGCGAAGTGTAAGGGCCAGCACCTTTTGTAGGCCTGAGTGTAGGGAGGTATAGGTGGCTAGTCGTTCCCTCCTGTAGCAAGTGATGAGAGTTGACGTCAAACCCTCGTCCAACCATGCTCTTGCCCTTGTCAATGAATAAATCACTGAAAAACGAGAAGTAGGTTGAGAGCTTTACCAAAGCACAACTACAAGAAACAATGGATGTTGCGGCCAAAGCCTTCGTCAGCACAGAACAAACAAACAAAAATAGATTAACTAATACTTATCTGTGTCCTAGCTTGAAACGGCTATCCATGGGTGGAATGAAATGGATGTTGTGTTAACGGGGTCAACTAACTAAAGGTCAGTACAGCCAGAAACTCGGTGATTATTTGAGTCAACCGGTGAGGGAACCCGCGCTAGGGGGATCGGGGTGCGCCTAGGAGAGCGAATGGAAAAATATGGATGTGTAACTCTGGGGTGATGTAACGGATGCAGTTTGCAATTCCGCCAAGTTCGAAACGCTGCTGTGGGCAATATGGATGCAGGCCAACAAGCTATCAAAAAGTAGCACAAGTGACGGTAGTTCGGAACGCAATGAGAAGCGACCCCACGCAAACCAACCAAGAAGTCACAGGAACCAGAGATAATGCTGGTGGTGACTACCACGTCCTGCGAAGGACATGCAACTGGCTATGAAGTGGGCTATAAGATAGCGGAGATGGGGGGGGGAATAAGGGGCGTAGGGGACTTAAATAAAACTGTGTTGGACATTGAGGCCGTGAGGGGAAAGTGAACCCAACTAGAAGATAAGGCGGTTTTCCAATGTCTTGCGATCGCGTTCGTGAGATGTGCACTATATTATCGCCGTAACACGTATGTCGGCAACCCCACAGTGCCCTTGTCGGCACAACATCATAACCATTGCAACAAGGTGCCCACAATGAACAAGCAGGTCTCTAATATTGTTGTCACAACGATAGGTTACCCTGGGCCGTCTGAGAACACCTCTTGGGTGACATGATCTGATCTTATGGATCTTAGAACGGACAGTAAATAGAAGAAGATATATTTGATTTGATGGCCAGAAAATATTGATGGAATGTGGGGATAAGTTTGGATTGGTTATGAGGAGGTTGTATAAAAAGACAAGTGTTGTGTTTATCTGTGTGATATGATGAAATGGTGCAACCAGGATGTTCACAGAGTATGCACATCTGTGAAAGAAATCTCACATTTGATGAACTCTCTCCAAGAAGCGTTGTAGTCCGGAGAAGTTTGACATAAGGAAGAAACTACGAGTACGAGGTCGCGGAAACTCCTGAAGTACAGGTAATAGAATGGTAGAAATTGTAGACAGTGGTTATGACTCAGCTAAGCTCCTCCTCGTTCAAGTCAGCGAGAAAGATACCATCATCAATGTATCAATGAAAGTAAGCTTTAATATAGTGACATTAATAAATTCATTTTTATTAGACAGAAAACAAGCAGTATAACACAATAAATCCTTATCTCAAGCCATCACCATTAATATTGGAGTACCTCGGGGGTCTATACTTGACCCTCTGCTATTTGCCATTTATATAAATGATCGTCCCTTATATCTTTAGTCGTCCTGCGATCTATTTGCAGACGATTTCACAGTATATACAAACGCTGTTGATTGTTATGTGCTAGAATCATCCTTGCAACAGGAAATACATAGTGTAGTTACATGGAGTTATACAAACCGCATGCAAATTAACATTTCTAAAACACAATCTATGTTAATAGAAACCAGGCAAAGACTTCACACTCTAAACTTGGGACGCAGAGGTGTTTCCAAGGCACCAGGGCCGGGTTATATACTGGCCAAGACCTATTGACGCGTCCTCGTCGAGCGTCCTGGGCAACAGGTCCCTTTGGGGTCCTGGCTAAGGTCAATAGGATCGCCGATTCCTCCGAAGTCAGAGAGTGTCTGCCTGTACGGCGAGGAACCACCAGTCTGCACACCAATAAGCCAGACATGGGACAACGGATACTCATGCAAACCTCAGGTCCTGTATGACATCACACTGATGTTGGACAACAGGATGTCTTCATCCGACATACAGGACTTCGCGTTGGAGATCAAGCCAACGAACACAAGCAAGCAAGCAAGCACACTCTAAACTTACAGAGAACTGTTCAGCTGCACATTGGTATCACGCCTGTAGAAAGTGTAACCGAGCATAAGGCACTGGATCTTATCGTCTTATCATTTATCAAAATCTATCCTTTAATTCCCATGATCATGTTCTAATTAAACAAATAGGTAAAAAAAAAAAAGTATACCAACTTGACAAAATTAAAACTTTCCTTGACGAAAATACAAGAAAGATATTCCATACTTCCCACATACAAACACATATTGATTATTGCTCCACAATCTGGGATGGATGCTCCAAATCAATAACAAAACACCTTTATTCACTCCAGAAAAGGGCAGTGCGCTTAATTAATGGTGAAAAGCTTACCGACAATTCTAACCTACATGAACGTCTTCAGTTACTGCCACTCCACAAATGCCTACTTTTTAATAATGCTAAACTAATTCACAAAATCCTATTTCAAAAGGCTCCAAGCTACCTTTGGCCATTGTTCAAATATAATGCAAGACAAAGCGAACGACTAACTATACTTCTTGTCCCTAAACCTAGGACAGACTTATATAAAACAAGCTTAGCATATTCTGCTGATCAGTTGTGGAACAATCTTCCATAAGAAATCAAAGACACCACCAATCATTATACATACAGTCGCAACCTGTTTGAACACTACCTCAGTACTGACTACATGCGCCCCCCCCCCCTCCTAAAAATAATAATGGTAAATTATCCCGAACGACAACTAGCCTATAAACATTCTCATATGTATGGCACGTTACACCTTCCTTAGGTATTTATAATGTCTATGTTAAACATTACCTCGGTGAGGCATGTATTATTGATTATTTTTCATGCTAATTAATGCTTATTGTTCTTTTGTTGTCTTAGATTAGCTTCATAAGTGATGTTGAATGAAATAATGTATGAGAGGAAATAGAAAAGAAGGGCAGAATGTCAGACGGCCTGTGTGTCCAATTCTTAACCCTTTGGAAAAAAAAATTAAGAATGAAAGATTGATATTATACAATGATGTTGAAATAGAGAGACACATGGGTGTGTAAAGAGAACATAGATCAAATAGAAAAAGTGGGGCATCGGTGTGTCAAGATAACATAGATCAAATAGAAAAAGTGGGGCATTGGTGTGTAAAGAGAACATACATCAAATATAAAAAGTGGTGAGACGTGTGTAAAGAGAACATACATCAAATAGAAGAAGTGGTGTATGGGTGTGTAAAGAGAACCTCTTACAGAAAAAGTGGGAAATGGGTATTTACAGAGAACATCTAAGAGAAAATATTGAGAGTGAGTGTGTAAAGAGACCATACATCAAATATAAATGGGGGGAGGGGGGAGTTAAAGTGAACATACATCAAATAGAAGAAGTGGGGCGCGTGTAAAGAGAATATACATCAAATAGAAAAAGTAGGGCTTATGTGTGTGTGTAAAGAGAACATAAATCAATAGAAATAGTGGGAAATATGTGTGTAAAGAGAACATCTAACAGAAAAAGTGGGGAATATGTGTTTAAAGAGAACATCTAACCGAAAAGTGGGGAATATGTGTTTAAAGAGAACATCTAACAGAAAAGTGGGGAATATTTGTTTAAAGAGAACATCTAATAGAAAAAAAATGGGGAATGGGTGTGTAAAGAGAACATCTAACAGAAAAACTGGGGAATGTGTGTATAAAGAGAACATCTATCGGAGAAAAGTGGGGAATGGGTATATAAAGAGACCATAAACCAATAGAAAAGGTATGTAAATATTAAGAGGAGTGAGTTGAAGAAAATTAAGGAAATTTGGGGATTTGTGGTGTCTTTAATGTAACTGTGACGATCTGTGACCAGACGTTGCAAAATTATGTTAAGAATCTCCGAAATACCTTCCGTAGGACAAGAAAAGGGAGCGGAAACATTCGGACGTCACGATCGAGTTTTTCCAGCAGCCTTGATGAGATCGATCTACTGCAAATAATCTGCTACACGATAACTACAATGTACCAGTTTACGGACACACACGAGTTCCTAACACGAAGTTTCTATAACCATTCTTGTTTCAGATAACAGATACAACAAGCGCCCTATTAGCATAATCAAAAAATTGTGTGATGATACGTATCAGAAAATATATTTCTGTTATCTCTTTTCTCCATCCTATGTTATCTGCTGCGGGAACTCGATAACATAACGGCTAGAAGCTCGCATGCCGTACCGGTGCTTCTGGGCGGTTTAAAGTTTTTCTAAATTTACATGGCTGCCAGTGTACTAATGAATGTCTTGGGATGTAAAGGCATCCGGCATGATACGGATCACATCTTAACGTCGAAAAAAGTCGACAGGGTCGACTTCATTGCACCGGGTTTTATCCCACATGGCTCAGTCTCTTGCCGCAGCGCGGAAAACGTCGCACAAGCACGAACTCTGAAGCTCTAGCGACGACCCACAGGAGTCTCCGAAAAAACTTCACTCGTGAAGCGAAGGGCGCGGCCCGGAATCGAACCCACAACCTTCGGAGCCCGAATCAAACGGCTTGAGCACTTCGCCACGGAGACTCCATGGATCACATCACCCAATTAGTTCCGTTTGTTCTATTTATTTTTTTAAAATATATGAGTCGACTTCTTATGACCGATGCGGCTTTGTCACGTAACAAGGGCCTTTTTGTGTTATCTGTTTTCCATTCTGTTATCTTAATGCTGCTGAGGAATACTTAAATCACAACGTTTCTTGGAGACATGTGCGATGCCTTGACCTCAGAGATACCAACGGACCTGTGAGAAACGAAACTGGCCATTATTCAGCTCACCTGTTCACCAACAAAGCCATTGATGTTGTACTGTCACACAACACATCCAAGGTAAACTGTCATGTCACACATCAATAGTGGGAACACAATGGGATGACAGAATCACCCGTGTAGAGCTCATGGAAAGAACTAGACAAATTCCAGTGAACCAAGAGATGAGGAAAAGATACTGGCGCTGGACAGGACATACTGAGAAACCAGTGAAAATTATAACCAGACACTCTCTTGTCTGGAATCTAGAAGACAAACGAAATAACGGATGACCAAACAAATACACGGACAAGAGAATTACAGACAGCGATGAATAAAACTGGAAGGATTATGGGGAGAGCTGTAGGAGAAAGCCAAGGATAGGACAGTTTGGCATTGGTTGGTTGAAAGGAGGGGAGAAGGAGGAAGCAGAAGAAGAAGAAAATGATGAAAAGTAAAATGCCTACATGATCGCCAGTCAACCAGTGTATCCAACCTTCTATCTTCCTACCCCTAAAACTACTTAAATAAATATCATAAAACCTTGCCTTTGAATATGGTGTATTTTTAATGAATGTGCAATGTTTGAAAATATTTCCGGTCCAAGTACAACCCTCTGTAAAGTTCATGAAACATAATAGGTAAATACAAAACTTGGACCGGCAATATTTTCAAACACTGCACAGTCATTAAAAATACACCCGACATCTTCTTCTTATAGCTAATCCCGTGTGACTGTAGCTTTCACCTCATATAATATCTGTACAAAGAACTGGTAATCTAATGCTGACCTACTTAATTGTCAACAACCTGAATTTACACAGACATGTTGGTCACGTCATTCGTACCTCACGATCACAAACACGTTTCGTACGAATGGTATATAATGAATCGGGATTTATTCCACATAATATACAGCTCGTTTCTCGAGCATACATAAATGGCATTCAAACACTTAAATACATTCTTTACACTCGCTACGTATAACTGCGCCCTTTCTAAACTACACAGATGGCGAGAGTAAACACACAGGTCTTGTCGCTCTAACTGTCAGGTCCGGTCTGCTGAATTCACAGGTCTGGTTCAGCTACTCGTCCTCCGTTCTCGTGTGGTCAGCCGCAAGGCGTGCTGGGTCACTTGTCACACAGCCCAGTGGTCCAGTCCTCGTTAACTTTCAGCTGTACTATTGTTCAGTCTGGTTACGAGTAGTCCCCGTGGTTAACGTACCCTGTCCTATCTCGGGAGTTAATCCCGTTATGTCCTAGTTATGTCCTAGCTATGACACGTGCGTGTCCTGTCTAGGTCCTGTCATATAACTGTTCGGAGTTCTATCTCCTTATACTGTCTTTCTCTATCTATTCTCTTGTAAAGGTCCTTATCTATGTCCTGTCTCTGTCCTTTCCTTTATTCGTCTTTGTCCTACTTCTCTTTATACATGTCCAGCTCCTTGACACGCTCTCGCCCCCCCCCCCCCGTATTGCGTCACGAAATTTAGCTCATGGATGTGACGCAATCTGTTGTCATATCTAAAATTTAGTTGGGTCTAATTTTGTCAAGTGCTGGTGGAGTCAAGTACTCATGTCTTGGGTATAATCACTAACTTATGACCGTCTGATGTCACAATGTCGTACTTATTCACTGGCTTATTAATCAGTGTTGCACAACTGTACTGTTGGCTAGAGTAAATACTCATTCACATTACATATGTGAGAGCTGTAACGAACCAAAGCCATTGTCTATAAGACCTGCTTTTCAAAATGTCGATTGACCGACATCCCGCACAGATTGTCCCTTTTCACGGGTACAATACATGAATATAAATTCATGCTCTCATGTAATGTTTCTCCAACTCTATTACATGTTATGTGTGTGCTGATGTTCACCTCTCTAACTTCCGTTTGTGGCTAAATCTTTCAATGTGTCCTCAGAGTATAGTAAGTGTGTTATGTCCCCTATTCATGAGTTTTCCCCCCTTCCTTTTTATTGCTGTATGCATTTTTATCTGTAAGTATATCTGGTTGTTTGCGTGTTTAGTTAAATTTAATGTATGTTTAAATCAGAAACATAGGTGTATGTTTATAATTTACTGAATGATGTTTTTCAAGCGTCGCAGGTTGGTTTATGCAGTCACGAATGAATGCGTTTGCTTAATTTGTGACTGCCTTGCCGACCTAGGAAGCTTACAAATGTTCCTATACATGTAATGTAATAATGGCAACAACACACGTAAACTAAACAGCACATGTGTCACACCTAAGACGCAGACAATTTATAAAAACTCTTGGCTGTGCCAAAAAATTGCACATTGTTCGCTCGCCTTATATTTAATACATTCACTCTATTCTTGCTCTCGTCTTTCTCTCGCACATTCAGTGCTCACAGGTTTTTAAAAAAAAAAAAACATGTTATGTCATTAAAATACTATTGTAAAATATAATGAAAAAGAATAAAAATAACTAATGGAAAAAAAATGAAAAAATTCACAATAGTTCTGGCTCAGCCTACACGTTTTTGAGCTGATTAATAGTGCGATATATTCGCACTGTGTATTTTTATACAATGTTTACAAGTTGACTGGGTTGTTTTGCCTCGTTCTAAAGATACTAACTACTCTATTAAATATGCTCTACTTTTGTGTACTGAGCTTTACTAACTACGGGGAGATAATTTACGTAATTAAATTAAATGGGGTAAAATGTGTTGGTTCCCTTATTCTAACTATACTTCTTGATGGTAAAAATATTTACTGATGTTATACTTTTAAACTAATCTGTGTTAACTAACTAGATTATCCTAATTATTATCTAATTAATTGTGGAATGATAGTCTCTTAGGAGACTCATAGGATGTGATTAATCTAAGGTAATTATTGTTAAGACTAATTATCCCTGTATGTAAATGGGAATATGGAAATAGGTGTTATTAATCTATGAAAACTAAAGTTATTATGTTCTTATAAACTAACTATACATAAGAAACTATAGTACTCTATGAAACTGCAATAAAAATATATATTATACATCACATTTACATACATTATACATTTATATACTATTCAAAAATAATAATACATACATTTTCAATTCTTACACTAGTTAAACTAATCTGTTCCAGGTAAGGTGACGATATCGCGTATTTTCCTTTTTGAATATCTTCACTTAATATCATAGTTTGTATTTACATTTTCCTATATTCCACGCGATGTTCCTGGAGTGTGTATTCACAATGTTGTATCTAATTCTGTCGAACATAACATATTGCTATCGACGTAGATAGTCACTCATATGTGTTGACAGTTTTCTTCATAGCAACGCATCTGTATGATCAAACTCTGGTACTAATGTCAGAGACGATGATGGTGTTGCGTCGTTATTCTCTGGCACTTCAGATATTTCAAAGTTAGATGGTCTACTAAGCATGTCAGCTAGTGTATTACATTTGCCTCTAATATGCCTGACCGAAAATGAATAATTTTGGAGTATCAGGGACCATATGTAGATCCAGTTGTTCTTATGGACTCCTGTCTCCATTACTGTGAGCGGGGAGTTGTCAGTTTCGATGACAAAGTGTGTCCCTGCCAAAAATCTATGCAGTTTTCGGACACAGTACACAATAGCTAAAGCTTCCAATTCACAGATACCATACTTGGCTTCAGTCGGGGTAATCTTGCGACTTACACATATTACAGGATGTAGAATGTCGTCGTATCTTTGACCCAATACAACCAGCGATGGATACTGTGCTGGCATTAGTCCTAAGAAAATATTGTAAGTTCGGGTTAGGCAACCGAAGAATTGGGACATTGCTAAAAAGATGCTTAAGTTTTGACATTGCATTCATTAAAATAGCATCTTTCACATCAATTTTTTTATTTGACTTCAATAGATTTGAAAAAACACTGGTAATTTCTGCTAAATTGCGAATGAACTTATTATAATAGTTTACTAATCCCAGTAAACTCCTCACTTGCTTTTTGGTCACTGGCATAGTATGGTTCAAAATTTTGATTTTGGTGACAATTTTATTATCAGTTTGCAATTGGCCTTTAGATATAGTATGGCCTAGGAAGTCTATTTTCTCCAAGCCCAGCTCCACTTTGGTTGGCTTTACTGTAAGTCCAAATAGCTTTATCCTTTCGAAGACTTGTCTCAGTTTTTGTAAGTGTTTTGTCCAGTCTGTTGTATGTACATATATGTCGTCTATATATGTCTGAGTATCTGTTATTCCATGTAATAGGTCTCTAGTAAGACGGACAAAAGTAGCAGGCGCATTGCTTAGGCGGAAAGGAAGAAATCGCCACTCATATAGACCTAAAGGTGTTGCAAAGGCAGTAAGATGGACAGAATCTTTATCCATAGACACTTGCCAATAGCCTTTGGTTAGGTCAAGTTTTGAAAAGATAGTATATGTTGCCATATTTAAGATTAGATCTTCACAGGACGGAATTGGTTCTGCGTCTACTTTTGTGATACTGTTTAGTTTCCTATAATCGACGCAGAGTCTGATCGTCAAATCCTTCTTTTTCACTAGGACAATAGGAATTGAATATTCCGACTGAGATTTTTGAATTATTCCACTCGCTTCGAGATCAAGAATTTCTTTGTCGAGTTTGTTCCTATAATTCAGAGGGATGGAATAAGGTCTACATTTTATCGGAGTATAGTCAGAAAGAAGGATGGAGTGTTCTATTCTATCTGTCCTACCTGGAATGTCTAAAAAGAGCTGTCTGTATTCTGTCACTTAAGCTATTGTCTGTTGTTTCTGTTCGTCTGTAAGTTTTGGTTCTATATGTATACTGTCAATTGTCGTAGTCATGTCTACTGTTGGAATTGATAGTTCCATGTCGTCGTCCTCTGTTTGATTCACTATTGTGGTTGCGCTGAGTACGTTTTCTGTCAGATTGCTGGGTGTATTTGCATTGTGTTCATCTTCTGTCTGACTACTGTCTGGTGTGGTTGCATTGTGTTCGTCTACCGTCTGATTAATTGGTGTAGTTGCATTGTGTTCGTTTTCTGTCTGGTGTTCTGTCTAGAGTAGTAAGGTTTCAGCATGTTGATATGGAATATCTTGAGTTTGTTTTTCATCGATATTTCATAGTCAACATCTGATATCTTTCGCACAACTTTGAATGGCCCTTGCCATGATGTTAAAAGTAAGTTTCTTTTATCAGGTAATAGGAGTAATACCTCTTGTTCTGGTTCGAGGGGTAAGGTCTGTTTCAAACCATTATATTTTCAATCACAGCTTCATTTAAACTTTGTAATTTCGCTGCTGAACACAATCACTGTCTTGTCACTCTTGCTAATGTTAGTGAGCAATGAGTTCTTTCACACCGCTCTGAATATCAATCATGACCACTCTTATCACAATAGGTCGTAGTTTTATAAATCACTCTCTGATAGCACTCTTATCACACTCGGTCGTAGGTTCATAAACCACTATCTGACACCACTTTTTACCGCTTGTCAACAACCTGAATTTACACAGACATGCTGGTCACTTCATTCGTACCTCACGATCACAAACACGTTTCGAATGTATGGTATATAATGAATCGGGATTTATTCCACATAATATACAGCTCGTTTCTCGAGCATACATAAATGGCATTCAAACACTTAAATACATTCTTTACACTCGCTACGTATAACTGCGCCCTTTCTAAACTACACAGATGGCGAGAGTAAACACACAGGTCTTGTGTAGCAGAATGAATACCATATCTGTTATTGGCTTAGGTGTGCAGGATTAAAGCACGCTTGAGCATCCTGATAGAACAGTAAGAAGGATGCTCAAGTCGTGACGTAGGTTGTTTTGGGTAGGGACCGCTAAAGCTGAGACAAGACAAGACAACATCATATTTAGTGGTCTCTGATTTTGTATCGGCCATCATAAACCAATAAACCTGTTTTAAAGTGAACTTACTTGTTGATCCTCTGTACACGTATTGTTACAGATGGATTTTTGGCGCTGCACCCAGGATTCGATTTTTGCTTGGATGTCGTGTATAACGCGAAGTACGGGAACTAACAGGCCACAGCGGACTTTCACGAAATATTTGTTACCAACTTGCTGAGATAGGAATCAATAAATTTTGAAGACATTCATTAAACAAAAAGTTCCAAAACCGGACCACTTTCAATTGAGTCAAAGTCAAAATGAAGCATTTTTCGGACTACCTAAATTAAAGTCATACGCATCAAGATTTTTGGATGGAGCCATCTTCATAACATGGTTGCCTGTGGAATTTTACTAAGCTGTTTCTCATCATAACTACTTGAAGTAACGTGATTTTTGTCAAAATGCTATGAAGTTTGACGTACCATTATTACAGCCGTTGGTTAACCTTGCGTTTGAAGGTCAGCCAGTTACACACTAGGACTGTCCAGGTCCAGGAGCAAAGAAATCTCAAGACAGCTATAAACAACTCGAATTAAATGGAGAACTCGTTTTGAAGGAGCTGTTATCTTCCGTTTATCAAGATCACTTAGGACGAACTCAAAAGCCGTTATACTCATTGAACCTTCACCTTGAGTACCTGAAGAAACACGAGAGAGCTTATATTGAGACAAGCCTATTGCTCCTTCGTTTGGAAATTACGAGAAAGTACAGTCGCGTTTGCTCATCCTGAACTCTAGCATATCAGAATGTTTTTGAACAACCAAAGCGAAAACCTCAATAGGGAACCCTCGGAGGTGGTTAGGCAAATTAGGTTGCCGGCTTGCTGAAGAGGGGACCCAAATTAAATCGCTTTGTCGAGCTAGAGCCGCTTTCAAGTCGACGCCTTGAAGAGCCCTGTTAGGGTGAAAAGAAGATTTCAAAACTGGTAGGGGCCCATCCAGGGGCTGAAAGTAGCGAAACCTGAGACGTTGGAAGAAGGATGTCACTGAAGTTACGTAATCGGTTGGATGGCTTCAAATAATACGGACTCCAGAGGTTTGTGTTATACGTGAACCGTGGCAAGGAAAATTTTCAGCTAACGTACGTGAATTCACTTTTCTCTTGGATCAAGGGAAGACATGGTTGACGGTAATTAGTTAAAGTGTAACTACTAGGAGAATGTTTTTTTTAATGTGATTTACATAAGATCATTTAGATAAATTGTTATAAATGTGAGTTTGCTTGTATAAGTGTATAGTGAAATATTTCAGCATGGCAGAAGAACAAAGTTCACTGGCACAAGTTTTGACTGGGGTAGGAACGGTAATAGGTAAACTCAACACAGTCATGAAACAACAAGGAATGGTAGCTGAAATTGTTAAATTTAGCGGACAGGCGAAAGATTTTAACAAGTGGATAACTTCAATAGAGAAACATGCATATTTGGTGTCAGCATCAGATGAAGAAAAATTGAAACTTGCTTATCAGACGGCGACAGAACCGGTTTCTGATCATATCAGAAGGAAATTAGAAGCTAGGGTAGATGAGACATGGGAACACTTCAAGGACGATTTGGCACATAAATACGCTGAAATCACAGACCCCCAACATGCGTTTTCAGTGTTAAGACAATCCAAACAAAACACTGGAGAAACGGTACAATTGTTTAGTGATAGGTTGATTAACCTGGCTGAAGAAGCATTCTTAGGACAGAACGTACGAGGAGAAGAGGTGGAGCGGATGTTGGTCGAGATTTTTGTAGATGGTATAAAGTCAGACGGACTGAAAATTAAGCTGATGAGGGAAAACCCTGAGAGGTTATCACAAGCTGTAGATATAGCAGTACAAGAGGAGAACTTGAGACGTAGATTTAGATTGAGAGTAGGACGAGAAATAGGAACCAGTCGAGAAGACAGGATTGAAGAGCCCATGGAGATAGGACAAACAAGGTTCGGATGGAATAGGAGAGGAGGTATACAGACATTACAAGTAAGTAACAGAAATGCTTATGATGGAAGAAGACAAATGAGAAATCCTACAAGTGAGACGGTAGGTAACACAAATAACACAAATATAGTCTGTTGGGGTTGTGGCCAAAGGGGACACATTTTTCGCTTCTGTGGTAACAGGCGTGTCCAGTCGAATACACAAAATAGAAATGGCAATAGCAGATTAAATAGGAATGTTGAAGATAGACACAGAAGTTTTACAAGTCTAAGAACGCAGGAAAACCGGCGCCCTACCTATTAAATAGGACCTGTAGTAGGAGGGAAAATAACAAGGTCCCAAGATTTAAAGAATATTTTAATAACAGGTATAGTAGGATGAGTAGGGATGCGTTCAACTAGATGAAATCAAACAGTTTACAGAGAATAAAACAGATCCCTGCTCATGTATAATAGAAATAGGACAATATAGAGTTCGTACATTAATTGATTCGGGAGCTCAGGTTAGTGTAGTCAAAGAAAGTTTTTTATACAAAATAATGAGAAATTGCAGAATATTTAGGAGTCATAATAATCTTCACTCTGTTACAGGACAAAATTTACAAGTAGTTGGCCAAACAATAATAAATCTTAAATTAGGGGGAATCAACATAAGACATCTTTTCCATGTAGTGAACGATTTAAATAGAAATATGCTTATAGGTAGAGATTTTTAAATAAAAAATGGTGTAAGACTTATGTTTGATCTACATAAATTAAAATTCAAAGACGTGTACGTAGATTTAGAGGAGGACATGCATATATCAGCACTGGTTAGAGTTAAAATGTCTACGACGTTAAAACCACAGTAAACTAATTTGATACAGGCAAAGGTAAAAAAAAATCCGTATTATTTAGTAGGACACACAGTTAGAATCACTGAATTGCAAAGGGAGGTAATTGATGAGCCTGGTCTAGAAGTTCCGGATGGAATAATATCATTAGATAAACACTTAACTTTTCCAGTAATGATTATTAATAAAACAGGTAGAGAAATTAAATTATACAGAGGATGTGTAATAGCCAAAGTAGAACATGATATTAATGACATATTAGCAACACATAGAGTAGAAATGCCGAGAATAAATTATTCAGAATCTCCTAGTGAAAGAATTAGTAACAGACACAGACGCGAAAGAAAAGGGAACGTAATGAATGATGAATTGATCCATCCATTCAGAAGACATACATTCCAAATACATTCAGTAGACAAAATAACAAGAGAACAAGAATTGTTAGCACAGTTAAAAACTCCACCAGAAAATAAGAAAGTATTAGAACAACTTATAAAAGAGAATCAAGATGTGTTTGCAATTAATGACTTAGAATTGGGAAGGACAAAAACAGTTACGATGGAAATAGATACTGGAGACCATCCACCAATCAGTTTAAAACCATACAGAACTCCTCTAAGGAATAGAGAAATTGTTGAAAAAGCAATAGAAGATATGCTAAAAGCGGGAATCATAACAAGGTCCAAATCAGAGTGGTCATCTCCGATAGTAATTGTGACCAAAGCCGATGGTTCACATCGATTCTGTTGTGACTACCGGGCGTTGAATAAAATCACTAAGAATGTAGCGTACCCATTGCCGGTGATCGACGATATTTTAGGCTTACTTAATGGGTCTACCTTCTTCACTACGTTAGATGCAAGATCAGGATTTTGGTGTATACCTATGTCCCCAGATGCCCAAAAGAAGAGTGCTTTTTGTACACACGCAGGTTCTTACGAATTTTTACGAATGCCTTTTGGAGTACGTACGGCGCCTTCTCATTATATGCTATTAATAAATCAAGTATTGGAGGGCATGCAAAAGTTTGCATTGGCATACATAGATGACATTTTGATTTATACAGCAGGAGACGTACAAGATCACCTAAAACATGTAAAATTAGTATTCGACAGATTAAGAATACATGATGTTAAACTGAAGCTCAGTAAATGCGAATTTTTAAAAACAGAAACAAAGTATTTGGGGTATATTATTAATAGAGACGGAATTAAACCAGATCAGGACAAGGTAAAGGTTATTAGAGAACTACCCCCTCCAACTAACGTAAAAGAAGTTCGTGCCTTTATCGGAACCTGTGGGTATTATCGTCGTTTCATTCCAGGGTTCTCAAAAATAGCAGAGCCTATTACTAACTTAACTGGCAAATACGCTAGATTTAAGTGGGATGATGAATGTCAAAAAGCGTTCGTTCGAGTTTTTTAAAAAATAGCTTAACAGTAGTGCCACTATTGACATATCCAGATTTGAATAAACAGCTAATATTATATACAGATGCTTCTTCAGATAATGCTATAGGAGCGTGTTTGGTTCAACCATATGATGGAAAAGAATCTGGAATACCAGGGGTTAAAAATGAAAGGCCAATCTATTTTTTATCACATAAACTTAGCAGGTCTCAGCGCAAATGGTCGACTATTGAGAAAGAAGCTTATGCTATTCATTATGCTCTTCAGAAACTTAACTATTATCTACATAACGCAAATTTCATCATTAGAACTGACCACATGCCTTTAAAATCGTTATTAGAAGCTCCAGTGCAGAACAGAAAAATACAGACATGGGCGTTGAATCTACAGGGATACAATTCTAGAATAGAATACATACCAGGTAGGAACAACACATGTGCAGATTTATTTCTAGAATTACGTATCCACAGTCATCAGGAAACACGGAAGACGAAGGTGAACCGGAAATAGACGACCGAAACTGGCAAGTAAATATATTAGATTCTGCCATAATAAATAGAGAAGATTTTGAGAGTTTACCGTCGGATCAAGAGTCTGAACCTAGAGCAGAAGACCCACATTTAGCACAATTTAATATGAAAGAAGAACAAGAGTTAGATCCAAAAGTTTTAGAAATAAAACAGAAATTAAAAGAAACGGATGAGAATAAGTATAAGAAGAATTATTTAGTGTTGCAAGATGATGACCAGTTATATAACATGAATGAAAGAAACGAACAGTTAAGGAAATATATTCCAAAACATTTGGAAGGTGAAGTTTTAAAGGCGTATCATGATGAGAATGGTCATCTCGGTCGTGATAAGTTAGTAAAAGCACTTACGAATAAATATTATTGGCCGAATTTATTCAAAACTGCTTGTAAATACGTCGATACCTGTGAAAAATGTAGATTAAGAAATATGAAAACAATCAAATGACCCTTACAGGAAACTGATATTCCACAATTTCCAATACAGAAAGTGAGCTTAGATATATCAGGTCCTCACCTGAGAACACTATCGGGGAATGTATATCTAATTCATATGGTAGATATCTATAGTCTGTGGCCGGAAGTTTATGCAATCCCAGATAAGAGTGCAGATACTATCATTAATATGTTTTTACAGGAATTCATAACAAGATTTAGTTGCCCACAGATTGTACTCACGGATACTGGTAAAGAATTTGTGAATAAGAAATTTGAAAAGTTATTAAAAGATTTGAATATAAACCATATAAAGACCTCATACTATAGACCTTCTTCAAATGCTAAGAACGAAAGACAGCATAGAACATTGTACGACATTATAGCAAAGATTGTCGATGAACATGAAAAAGATTGGGATCTATTCCTGGGACCTGCGCTTAGCGCTATACGCACAAATCAAAATGAGAGCACAGGGTTTTCACCATTTTATTTATTACACGGGAGAGAGCCAATACTACCTATCGACAATCTGTTAAAACCAAGACGTAAATATATGGGTACAAAGTCCAGTACAAAGTCAATTAATAACAACTCCAGTTTATGATGATACTCAGGAACAGACAATACCGAAAACGCTAATAAAAGAAGAAAAAAATACGTATGAGGGTTATTATGATAGTGTAGAATCTATGGAAGAAGAGATAGATGCTCCATTTAAAAATACTAGACAAGCAGCGTAAAGGAGAATAGAGAGACAGAGAGAAAAAGAAGTGAAAAGACAGAGAAGAATTAGGGTAAATTCATCAAGCGACGAATATATCCGCCTATTGGAAAGGTCGTTAAGAAACGATGAAAAAAAAAATTAGATTGGATAGAGAAAAGAAAATATTGGCAGCTGCTAGTAATAGACATACAGATGAAGAAGAAATGGATGAAAATTCAGAATCCAATAGTAGTATGGAAGAAAGTAATACTTTACATGAGGAAGAAGATATTGATGTGGAGATGGCACTTATTCAAAGAAACTTAGAGTTACTGAAGAAATGGAAACATGGGAGATAAATTGATAGAAAATACTGCAAATAGCAAGATATAAAGTTGATGATTTAAAAAGGAAAGTGATAATTGATGATGTATATGACACAATTGTTATAGAAAAGGGTTCTATTGATACTTATAATGAGTTGTCTTGAGGAGTAGACATGACACTATATATTTAGGTATTAAGATAGCTGATATGGATGTAAATTCGAGTGTGGTATATTTTTACTGTAATTTTATTGCCAATTGATTTTATGATTTGACTTCATGAGTTTTTTTTAAATAGATAAATAAGTTATTGTTAGTCCATAAAAGAGACTAACAATGGATAGGATGTATGTTATATTATTCTGAAATATGTTTTTCTTTGAATGAGTTGATGCCTTTATTTGATATGAGGGGAAAGATAAATGATGTGTAAAAACTTGGGGGGGGGGGGGGTATGATGTCCTGTTGTGATTTTATTTCACTTAACCCATAATTTAAGTGAATTGTCTTGTGTGTTGAATAAGAATTACCTTGTTTATAAATATGTTAGAAATTAGTTAAGTTAAGTTTAATTTACAAACAGTTATGGTTTTGTCCAGTATAAAAACAATACACGGGGCTTTATATAGAGCCCTTCGTTCAGAAAATGGTTAATAAACTACTGAGGTCTAGTAGAGAGACACATTCTCTTTGAGAATAATAGGTTCATGGGTATATTTTTTTAGCAAGTTTGCTGTGATAATTAGCATAGAGAGGTTGATGATATGGCTATGAAGTGTTGGAAACATATGCCGGGGTTACTACACAAATAAAATGGTTATGGGGAAGTTAAAAATAGGAGCTGCATTAAAGTCAGCATTGATTGAATATATATGGATTGGATGCCATATTATATACGTGAATAACGTTTAAAGATGCTGTGATAGTGAAACAAATATAAGAAGTTGGTTGATAGAGAATAGATAAAAAAGGGGGCTGTGAATGGCAGTGCATAAGGTTGGGTATATGGGTTAGATAAACAAGGAGGCGTGTCATGGGTTGTGAGGGGGCAAAATATAGGAGCTGTGATAAACAGCGTTAATTAATTTAAAATGTTCATGGAATATGAACATTGTTTCGTGGTTGAAGGTGAGATAAGTGAAATATAGACAAAGTTGTGGATAGCAATATAAATATTGAGTATATAAAAGAAAACTTGGATCAACTTAATTTATAATGAACAGAGATGTAATTTCATAAGATATATTTTTGAAAAACTTTCTACAAAAGTTTTTTCGTTTGCAAGAGAGGTAAATGTGATTGTTGTTGACTATTTCTTTATACTTTTCATAAATTGGGTGCGCACCCCTTCTTTACAATTTTTTCCCCTAACTACATCTTTTCTGTCTATCCTGTGTTGTGTGGAGAAAGAATGAGAAATTTCATAATGTCAAGTGTATACTAACGATTGTTACGAGCCATTCTTATGATATATAAATTTTGTAAAGAAACTTTGAAGAGCCAGAAACGAAGAAGAAATATAACTTCATAGTGGTTTGCTATGTGGCACGGGGATGAGGTACAATTGGAAGGAAATATTTACTTAAGATAGAGTTAGTTTGGGGCTTAGAGAAATTATGGGGGGGGGGAGAGAAGGTGTAGGATAAAGGGGTTAGGAGTTAAGACTTTTGAAGAAGAAGAAAAGTCTTTTTAAAGAAAGGGAGGTGTAGCAGAATGAATACCATATCTGTTATTGGCTTAGGTGTGCAGGATTAAAGCACGCTTGAGCATCCTGATAGAACAGTAAGAAGGATGCTCAAGTCGTGACGTAGGTTGTTTTGCGTAGGGACCGCTAAAGCTGAGACAAGACAAGACAACATCATATTTAGTGGTCTCTGGATTTTGTATCGGCCATCATAAACCAATAAACCTGTTTTAAAATGAACTTACTTGTTGATCCTCTGTACACGTATTGTTACACTTGTCGCTCTAACTGTCAGGTCCGGTCTGCCTGAATTTACAGGTCTGGTTCAGCTACTTGTCCTCCGTTCTTGTGCGGTCAGCCGCACGGCGTGCTGGGTCACTTGTCACGCAGCCCAGTGGTCCAGTCATCGTTAACTTTCAGCTGTACTATTGTTCAGTCTGGTTACGGGTAGTCCCCGTGGTTAACGTACCCTGTCCTATCTCGGGAGTTAATACCGTTATGTCCTAGTTATGTCCTAGCTAGGACACGTGTGTGTCCTGTCTAGGTCCTTGTCATATAACTGCTCGGAGTTCTATCTCTTTATACTGTCTTTCTCTATCTATTCTCTTGTAAAGGTCCTTATCTATGTCCTGTCTCTGTCCTTTCCTTTATTCGTTTTTGTCCTACTTCTCTCTATATATATCCAGCTCCAAGTACAACCCTCTGTAAAGTTCATGAAACATAATAGGTAAATACAAAACTTGGACCGGCAATGGTTTCAAACACTGCACAGTCATTAAAAATACACCCGACATCTTTTTCTTATAGCCTATCCCGTGTGACTGTAGCTTTCACCTCATATAATATCTGTACAAAGAACTGGTAATCTAATGCTGACCTACTTAATAATTTAATGTTGACCTACTTACCTACCCGACCTCAACTTACCTACCTTAGTTATATAAAACTTATTGTATTTGAAGATATCTGAGAAAAGTCATAGCATACAAATTACGTGGTATAGTATAAAGTGATTACTGATACCACGATATTGCTATATGTTTTGAAAGCATGTAAGGCAACGGGTGAGTCTTTAGATTATTCACTCTTCCACATTACTTGCTTAAAATAAAACAGTATGCTTAAATAGAATCAGATACCGGCGTATATGTATTTGTATTCTAGATTCTTCTTCAAATGCATGGTCCGGAGTCTGGAACAGACATTGGCGATCATGACTAATTGTTCACGAATGCCTGACGTCGAATTGTTTCCGTCTTCTACTACTGTCCTACGGAACGTATTTCGGAGTTTTTCGGCAGCATTTCTCAATGTCTGGTTACAGATCACCCCACTTACATTAAAGATTCAACACATGCCTTAACCTTAATTTCTCTTCAACTTCTTTATGTCATATTTACATACTTTTTTCTATTGGATCATGGTCTCTTTATACACTAATTTCCCACTTTTTCTGTTAGATGAAATAGATGTATATTAATGTTGTCTTTACACAACCATTGACCATTCTGATGGTCTCATGGCCCTCATATAACATTTCTATTTGAAAGTCTCATTGACCAACAGGGCTATGGCTCGCCATAGGGGATGGATTCCCTGTGGTCAGATTTGTGTCCTAAACCTGCGACTGGCCTGCAAGGAGCTCCACCAACGTTACACATTTGTTTACTCTGGAGTAGAACAGCCAGAAAGGACAAGACAATGTGTGGGAATAGTCATCGAACCACGGCAAGCAAGAGGAATACTAGAAATAAAATATATATCAGAATGAATCATAACAGCGAGAATAATAGAACAAACAATTACAACATATGTACAAATATACGCACCATGTAATACAAACACAAATGAGCAAGAATGCGAGGAATTCTATGAAGACATCCATGACGTGCTAAATAAAATAGATAAGCAGGACAATATCATAGTTATGGGAGACTTAAATGCAAGACTAGGACATACCAGAGTGGGCATAGAAAAACATCTGGGAGCATTTGGAGATAAGAATAATGACAGGAATGATAAGGGAAGTAGACTGATAGAGCTTTGCAGCCAACACGACCTCTACATAACAAACACATTCTATAAACATAAAGACTCACAAGTATACACCTGGTATAAATGGAACGATCTAGATACTAAAAGCCAAATTGATTTTATATTACAAAGAAATAACAGAAAGAGAAATATATTAGATGCAGGGGCAGTCGCGAATTTAAGTATAAACACAGGTCATAAAGCAGTCATTGCAACAATAAGAACCATCAGAAGAAGACAACAAAGAGCAGGAAAATAAATGCCATGAGAATCAGTACACTTTAAAAATCTTAAAGACGAGGCAGTAAGGAAAAATAATGAGAAAGAACTAACTGAAATCTTTGCAAAATTACCTATAGAAAGAAAAACAGTGGAAGAAGAATGGGAGATGTTCAAATCAAACATTTCAAATACTGCAAAAATAGCATGTGGAACCACAAAAACACGCAAAACACGGATAAAGAAAATAACAAATTGGTGGAGCGCAGAAGTAAAGAAAGCGGTAAAAGACAAAAAGGAAAAATATAAAAAGTAGTTGAAGAGCACACATGAATGTGATTACATAGAATATAGAATGGCGAGAAGACATGTGAATAGAATAGTAAAGAGGGAGAAACAAAAAGACTGGGAAGAGTATGGAGAAACCCTAAATAAAAACTACAAGGAGGCAACTAGAAACTTCTACAAAAATATAAGTGCAATGCGAACCAGCGGAGAACACCCTTTGACCCAACTGAAATAATTAACAGCGAAAATGGAGAACCAATAGGTGAACAAAAACAAATCCTAATAAGATGGAAGCAGTATTTCGAACAACTTCTCAACATCCCATCAGATGTCACAGGAATTCAAGAGGCCTACACAGATGCCATCGAAGAACTAGAACCAGACATACTAAAAGAAGAAATTATAGACGCCATCAGATTAGCCCCATTGAAAAAATCACCGGGACAAGATGAAATACTAAATTAACTAATTAAAGCAGCAAGAGAAGCAGGAACATCTTGGCTACATAGACTATTCAACCATGTTTGAGTAGAACAATAGACACGACGAGACTGGGAAAACTCCATAATTATCCCAATTTGGAGAACCAAAGGCAGCAAAAGAGATTGCACACATTACAGAGGCATTTCACTGTTGAGTCATACTGGGAAAATATTTTGCAAAATTCTTGAGAAAAGATTACGAACTATTATAGAACCCCAGCTAAGCGAAAAACAACTTGGATTTAGGAAAGACAAAGGATGCACAGATGCCATTTTTGCTCTTAGACAATTTATAGAAAAATCAATCGAATTAAACGAAACACTCTACTTAGCCTTTGTCGACCAAGAAAAGGCATTCGATAGAGTAGACAGAAACAAGCTGTGGGAAATCCTTAAACAATATGAAGTGAGTACACATCTAACAAACCTATGTGGAAGCTTATGCAACAACAATGAATACATAGTGAGAGCAACTGGAGGACACTCAGAATCCTTCACCATAAGATCTGGAGTACGACAAGGTTGTGTCCTGTCCCCTCTCTTGTTCATAACATATATAGACAACATATGTAAAGAAAACAGCCAACAGAGATCGCAAGAATACCGCATTACGAAATGTGTAGGGAACATAACATGAAAATTAGCACAAGCAAAACAGAGGTAATGACTATAATTAAAGAAGAAAAAACAACAATTCACCTAAACGAATATCCCTTGAAACAAGAAAAGAGTTTCAAGTACCTAGGAAGTATAATATCATCAAATGGCAGATCAGAAGACGAGATCGAAAATAGATGCAGCAAGGCAAACCAACTCATTGGACAAATGGCACCAATACTAAAGAATAAACATGTATCAATAACTACTAAGAAAGCACTTTACAACACAATCTTCCTACCAACTCTATGCTATCAATGCCAAATTTGGACAATGACAGAAAAAGACCCCCAAAAAATCACAACAACAGAAATGAGATTCCTGAGAAAATTGTCAACGTATCAAGAAGAGATAAGATCAGAAATGAAGAAATCAGGACTAAAGTGGGTGTTATAGCAGCATTAAATTTTATTAGAAAGCAGCAAATCAAATGGTTTGGCCATGCAAGTAGGTTACCAGTCAACAGCATACCACAACAAGCAATGATGTACAGACCAGATGGAAACAGAGGAAGAGGCCGACCACGTGAATGTTGGACTGAGGGAATAGCATAATCCATGGGAATATCGATACATGAAGCCCATAATCGGGCACTCTCACGATGTTTATACTTCACCTCGACAGCGCAAGGTACAAGAGGAACATGATGCGATGAGATGAGATGAGTATTTAGAAGTCTGGATCTGTTATATGTTTGTTACAGCTGATATGCTGAATATTTCTATAACATTTGTATTTGAAAGTCTGGATCTGTTATAAATTGACACGACGCAGTAAATGTAAAGCCATAATTAGACATACAAGAACACTGAAAATCATCATTATTTCGCAGATGCTGGAAGGTATATAGCCATGATGTGGCTAGTTTTTGTCATCTGTGTCACGGTTATAGTGCCGGCAACATTGGCAGAGACGAGGCAAGATGCTAAATCTGGTCAACCCAATATTGTGTTTGTGCTAGCAGACGACTACGGCTTCCATGACATTGGTTACCATGGTTCTGAGATTCAAACCCCGACACTTGATTCGGTAAGTTCAAAATAATGTTTGCTTTAACACTTACTGGGTCGTAGATCATTTATATTTTAAGCAAGAATATAATCCCTCAAAATTGTTTTTGACTCTTTTAGAAGGTCACAGCAGCTGCTAAACTGAGTAAATAACAAAATCACACAAGTTAAAGAAAATATATGACCAGAGTTTGTTAGTCTGTTCTGATTAAATCTATAAAGCACATTGACACACTGATTAGTTATAGTTGCATTCCTTTACAGGACATGGCAGTCGACTCCAGCAATTTTGACTGTTTGTGATTCCTGGCCAAGTGTTACGTTTAGTAGTTTGCCATTGCTTTCTGAACGCCCGGCACTCATACCATTGTATGGAATCCAACGCAAGACTGTCTGCTTCCAAATTGCCCACAGCTGTGTTTCAACGCGGTATGCGGGATTACCAATTGCGTTCCTTAACCCTTTGCCACAGCGCTGGCGTTGGTTAGTGCACATGAAGAAATGGCATGCTGGTGTGTTGGGGAATGAGCAGGCGGCCATCATTGTTAGATTGTGAACACAGGAGAGTGAAAAACCATCTGTATCACAGGTTTAAGATAAATTCATCACATCTTTGTGTGCATGGTTAAAAAGTTAGTTGCATGCTCTTTTACAGGACAGCACAGTCATGCCCAGCATTTTTTGGCTGCTACTGATTTTCAAAGTAATGTATGTTCAGTCGTTGGCCATTGTTTTCGGATTGTCCAATGCTCATATCAATATGAAAATATATACAAAGCGATCCACTCTCAAATATGTTCAATGCTCATGCGATTATGAAAAACAAATTCGCTAAAAGTCGACAGGGTCGACTTCATTGCACCGGTTTTTATCCCGTATGGCTCGGTCTCTTTCCGCAGCGCGGAAAGCGTCGCACAAATCGCGAACTCCGTAGCTCTAGCGACGACCCACAGGAGTCTCCGAAAATTTCAACTCGTGAACCGAAGGACGCGGCCCGGAATCGAACCTACAACCTTCGGAGCCCGTGTCAAACGACTTGACCACTTCACCACGGAGACTCCAACCATTATGAAAATCTGTACAAAGTGATCTGCTCTCAAGTGTGTCCTATACTCATACCATTAAGACAAACTTAATACTAGGACTTCCGGCCGCCAACATGGCGGTTAGGCATTGAACCGTTAACGCCTGTGGCGTGTTTATGCTTGTAGTTACGGTTTGCAATCGCATTTTCCTCATGTTGGACTGGTAGTACTGAGTGAGTGCGTGGGCGATACTGTGAGCTGTGAAATTCGCGTGGAATGCTTTTACATCTGTCTTGTACAGTGACCTGCATGTTCGGAACAATGGCTACCGGCTGTTGCTGAATTGACTGTTTTGCCTTTTCGGTTCACGAGTGCATTTTTCAGGAGAATCCTGGGAGTCGGCGCTGAAGCTACGGAGTTCGTGCTTTATGCGACACTTTCGGCGGGTCGCCCTGTGGAAAAAGACCGAGCCATGTGAGTAAACCCGGGTCAATGAGGTCTTTCTGGTGACTGACGAGTCCATCGACGATGAACTGTGGCTTTCATGGATGACTTTTGTGTTGGCATTCTGGCGGCGGTATTATGCACAGTGTACCTGTGCGGGCTGTTGGATTGCCGAGACTCCTGACTATTCCACTTTTCACATTGGACAATGGGGAGCATTTTGTATGATATTCACTGGTATAGGAATGGAGAATAATGGGGACGACCCGTTGCCGTGAAGTTGGAACCTCGACTAACTAACTAACTAACTAACTAACTAACTAAGTAACTAACTAACTAACTAACTAACTAACTAAGTAACTAACTCACTAACTAACTAACTAACTAACTAACTAACTCACTAACTAACTAACTAACTAACTCACTCACTCACTAACTAACTAACTAACTAACTCACTCACTCACTCACTAACTAACTAACTAACTAACTAACTAACCATTATGAAAACCTATACAAAGTGATCTGCCATAAAAACGCTTGCGACTGACTTCGAACCTGGCATACCAGGATTGTGAAACAAAGTTCACAACCCCTAAGTCACAGATGCTGACAACCAATACGTTAATAGAGACAGCAACGTGGAGTTTTGGGTGCCAATAAAGAAGAGGAAGAAGAAGAAACATATTGTATTGCAATAAAGAGACTTGAATATGATGAAGAAGAAGTGATGTGGGAGGATTATAGAAACATGACTATTATGTAGTCAGTGTCAATGGTTGGTAATTCAAGTGGGTGTTGCATCTGTGTCTCTCATTCTGCTTCCAGCTGGCGGCAAGTGGTGTGAAACTGGAGAATTACTATGTCCAGCCAATCTGCTCTCCAACCAGAAGCCAGCTGTTGTCTGGGAGATATCAGGTACTCAATTAATACGTATAACCTGTTGTGTGGGAGGTGTCAGATACTCAATTAATACGTGTATCCTATTGTGTGGGAGATATCACGTGCATGTTTATACTATTGTGTGGGAGGTATCATATACATGTGGATCTTGTTTGGTTGGAAATATGTAAATGTGTATCTTGTTTGGTTGGAGATATGTACATGTGTATCCTATTGTGTACAAGGTGCCAGGTAACCAGTTAATATATGCATTTTATTGTGTGGAAGATATCAGTTACTCAGTATGCTATCCCGTGGTGTGGGAGATATCATGTACATGTGTATCCAGCTGTGTGGGAGATATCAGGTACTCAGTATGTGTATCTTGTTGTGTGCATGATATCAGGACTAGTAAAAGACATTGGGGGACCAGCACACACACATTTTTTCTTTTTCTTTTTTTATTTCGCTTCTCGTATCCCCCCCCCCCCCCCCCCCAACCCCCCAGAAGGGAAATTTTTTTTTAAAATTTTATGTGTGTAAGCTAGCGACCCAATTACCTATATTACTATACACCTCCAATAAAAAATGTTTTAATTACGAAAATTAGTGTTCACCACTACAAATAAAAATATTCATCAAATATTAAATCGCCTAAAATAACAATACATATATAAAAACGAAGACCAGTGAACTGCAGAAAACTTGTTCTGTGTGCAATCATTGAAACCTTAAACAGACTATTCAAAAGAAACATTCGGCCTCAGAGCGAACTGTCAAGAATGTGATCGAGAAAGAAAACTTCTCAATAATGGATCGTCTTATAATAAACACGCTACGCTTGAATAAATTGTCGACCTGTGGTAAAATATATATTCAATCTGTGAATCGATGCGGAAAAATGACTATTGGAATGACAGAAAAAAAAAATTGTATGTTTTAATTGCGTTGTTGAATAAATTTGACTATTATATCATAAATAAAAAGCCAAAAGGCGGCCGCAATTATTTAACAACTTTATGAAACTGAACGGAACAGAACTTTTAAATGAATTGGAGAAACATTTGATTGAAGTAGACGATAATAATGAGTATAAAATTCAAACCAGATGAAAGTGATGTGAACTCTGTTGAAAATATCCTATGTGATGGAGAAATGTGTTTAAAACAAAATAATTCATGTTCTCTGAACGATGTCGCAAAATGCTTGTATGTTGGGCATAAAAGGACAAGCGAAAACTCGGGCATAAAAACAACTGGGTCAGCCCGCCGAAAAGGCCTAGTGTTGGCTATGGAACTGCCGAAACATAGATTTGGACATGTCTCGACAATAGTATGGTTAAAGCGGTAACTGCATAGCGACTAACATTGGATCCAATCTCTCAACTAAGAGCAAGAACTTGCACTGTCTTGTGTCGACTCCATAGCCTTCCCCCCGAGCGAGGGTAGTGCATATAAGAACATGACTGTTCAGAGGGGCGATCGTCTCATAGTAGTAGTCGTCAAATCATGCAAATGTCGGTCGAAGTCCAACCAGGGCGGTAGTCGTCTTCCGTAATTCGCGCTCAGCTGCAGAGACCAAGAGGTGGGTGGAGGAACCCAGAGGAAGAATCGGCTTCCTAGCGTGCAGCTCCGTGAACGGGTCACGAAGAAGGAACATGGCAACGAAGACGAACGGGGGCGATGGAGGCAGTGGCTGGGGAAGAAGCTGGCTCCCCACGATCAACTGTGCTGGGATGGTGTGAGGGCACCAAGCAACGTGTGCACAGGCTCTCCTCGCTGAGGGAGGGGAGGCTTCAGAGTGGACATGTTCACTGCTAAGGGGCAAGTATAAATAACAAGGACAACGAAATCGACCGAACGTCTGGCACGGCATGGGAAAGACGCCAGAAGTCAAGACCGGACGGGCCCGCCCTTAGAGAATGTTAAGAAGGTAAAAGGACCGAAACATTTGGGGAAGGAGGCCCCTTCTGACGATCAGAAACCCCCTGCTGTGTTTGCACCGCGGCGGAGTTTTTAATCACAATATAATGTGGTTAGAAAGACTTAGTGAAATAAACTTTGGAGGATTTCAGAAATTGGTCATAGTAAAATTGAAGTATTCACCAAGTTGGATCAGAAAAGTCCGTCAAATGACTAAATTATGTATAATATTTAATAAACTGCAAAATCTTGATATTTATGTGGTAGAAGCTATAAAAAATACTCCAACTATTGAGAAAGCATCTGAGCCAAATCCTTTACAGGAACACGATTGGAAATGATTTTTTTTTTCTTGATATGTTTACTGGTTGCTATGCTAAGGAGCGCTGCTTTTGTAATGTAAAGACACACAATGTTGACAGGTGGTTATGTTTTTGTGTGAATGTTTATCTCCTTAAAAATGGACATAGAAAATCGTGAAGTGATTGTAGACTTTACATAAAGAAATAACGATCCTCTATTACCAAGAAATATAAGGGGGTTAATTATTGGCGACTCTGGGTGAGGTAAAACTATAATACTTTTAAATATGCTTTTTAAAGGATGGATTTTTTTTTGCATATCCTTTACAGGACATTGCAGTCAACATCAGCATTTTTCAGTTGCTGTTGATGTCTTGGCAAGATTACCCTCAGTAGTTTGCCATTGCTTTCTAAGCGACGGGTTTACATACCCCCGTAAGTAGCCAACGCGACGCGATCCGCTACAGAATCTCACGCAACTGCGTTACCCACGTGAATATACTGGATTACGGAGAAGTCGTAAGCACCTAGGCCAGGGAGATCGGCAAAAAGACGGTTACATTTTAATAAACCATATGTCCTTGGAAAGGCGCTTCATCGACCTGTATATAAGATTAAAAATAAGTGTTTTGAAGAAAAGATACCCAAATAATCAATATTAAATATCATCAGAAACATAACAAAAATACAGAATAAATATATATCTCCATATTCTTTAATAGAGAAGTCACACAATATGTCCAACAGAAAGAAGTCATAGAGTGTAATTGTTGTGAGAGTGCAGAAAACGTACTCGATCCAAATAAACTCAACACCATACATAAAAAATCTAACAATTTTTGATGAACTTATGCGGGACGCAGAGGTGTTTCCAAGGCACCAGGGCCGGGTTATATACTGGCCAAGACCTATTGACGCGTCCTCGTCGAGCGTCCTGGGCAACAGGTCCCCTCGGGGTCCTGGCTGAAGTCAATAGGATCGCCGATTCCTCCGAAGTCGGAGAGTGTCTGCCTGTACGGCGAGGAACCACCAGTCTGCACACCAATAAGCCAGACATGGGACAACGGATACTCACGCAAACCTCAGGTCCTGTATGACATCACACTGATGTTGGACAACAGGATGCCTTCATCCGACATACAGGACTTTGCGTTGGAGCTCAAGCCAACGAACACAAGCAAGCAAGCAAGCATGAACTTATGCGAGAAAGAAACAAGACAAGTGTGAAAATTATTATACTAGCTAGAGGAAGGCGTAACAACATAAATTGTTTTATTTAGATCAAAACTACTTCAATGTACCAATATAAACAATAAGAGAATATACTACAAACAATAAGAGAATATACTAATTTGATTTGCTTGTTTGAACACGATGACAGAAATGTATCTAATATATATTATGATTATTCTGGTGGAGACATGCCATATGAAGAATTTAAAAAGCTATGAAGTAAGTGCTGGGAAGAACCTTATGGTTTTCTTGTGATTGATAAATCTAGTGATAAATACAATGGAAAATATAGATGTAAATTAGATACCTTTAATTTTCCTGAAAAGACATTATCTTCCCTTCATTGATTAGAAAAGTGTATGATAAATCTATAATATTTCATTATAAAACAATGGGAGAACTTCTAAAAGAAATAGCCAGAAATGCCAGACCTAAATTCTCGGATCAGTTTGTTGTCTCCAGTAATAAAACATCGTATAATACAACATTTAACGCCCCGTTAGAACCAAATGAATATAAACCCTATAAAATTGCACTAGTTGATCTAGAAACTTATTATTCCTTTCCTAACATTAGCAAAGACAACGACTAGTTTATTTACTCCAAAGACAATGGGTACAGATGGACGATGGACCATACAATCAATACCAGAGAGGGCTTGTGAAATCAAAGCTATCAATACGAAAATACAAAGTATGACAGGAAAAGATTCTATAAAACTGGAACCAAATAAACAAACTTTGAAATCCATCATGACTATTAAACCAGGATACAAAGTGAGTTTTACAGATTAAAAAATACACACTGGCTAATCTATTCAATCAATAATGTGCCATGCCGGAAAGCGTCGTGGATCTGCTCAGTGTTCCTGCCTCGTCCATGCCATGTAGCCAAGCCATCCAGATATTTTCCTCTCGGTCTTCCTCTTGGTCTGTTCCCTTCGATCTTGCCAGTTGTCACTAAGTTCTCCAATCCATTTCTTCTCATAACATGTCCAAAAATTTTGACTGTCTACGTCTAATTTCTCTAATCAGTCTACGATTTTCATTTGTCTCCTGTAGTTCCTGGTCATTGGTTTTTCTATATGTCCATGGTATTCTTTGCATTTTCCTCAGAAACCACATTTCTGGAGCCATCAGATGTTTTTCAGCTTGACTGCACATTGTCCAAGTTTCACATCCATACAAAAGAACAGGCTCTATGTATCCCTCAACACTCTTTTTCTCGTTTCAATTGACATCTTTTTATTGGTCAGAATGTTTTTCATCTTGCTAAAGGCTACTTTCGCCATGGCGATTCTTATTATAATCTCTTCAAGGCATCTTCCATCAGATATTATGACTGTTCCGAGATAATTGTATCGATTCACTTATTGAAGAATATTCCCATTTACTTGTATATTACATTGTAGTACTTCGTTCTTCCTAGTGACGGCCATAACCTGTGTCTCTTACAATTTAATTCCAACCCCAGTTGCTCACTGTGTACAACAACTGCGTCTACTAATTGTTGCAGATCCTGTGCATTGTCTGCAATCAATACTGTATCATCTGCATATCTAATGTTATTTATGTTTCGTCCTCCAATGCTGATTCCATTTATGTCTTCTACATTTCTGAAAATATTAGGATTCCACAATAACATTTATGAAGAGGGTACTCACGAATCAGAACACATTGTAAATATTATGAGTGTTAATTCAGTTAAACATTATACATGGAAGTTTCTCTAATGGTTCAGAAATTCGAATTCTTTATTCTTTCTTCCCAAACGGTTCTCCGGGAGGTAAAAGTTTGAGAAACCAAGCAATCTGGTTTTTCTTCCTGTATCGATGTAGCAATTCTATTGGGGTTGGATTTATAATTGACCAAGGATATCACCTATCTATCTTAAAATATTCAACTGGTGATTCTGCAGAACCCTTGGACTAAAGGATTACAACACATAGAGAGACTGCCAGGCAATTTTGTCACAATCGATGAAAACTATAAACAACTTGACAGTAAGAATCACTGATCAAAATAACAAGCTTTTAAATTTAAGACATAAAACTGTTATTATAAGATTTCTTATAAGAGAAATTTTACACGTAAAAAATAATTGCACAATTTATGAACAAGTTAACTTAAATATTTCAGAAAACCAAACAGATAAAATACAAAAAGCCATAAAAAATAATACCCCAGTTGCTAACTATTAGAATTATAGAAACGGGCAACGATGTATTAGCATTAACAAAAAGACAAATAAACAAAGAAAAAAAAAACATTATCTCAAAATAAGGGAACTCATATTACTCTGAGTAGAAAACAACTCAAATATAACATGAAGATTGATGGAGGTTTTTTAGCGGCTCTAGCAAGCATGACCTTATCTCTACTTAAAATAACGAAACCTTAGGAATAGGAGCCTTAACAGGTTTAGCTTCTAGTGGAGTTCAGAAACTTATTGGCCCCGGTTTGTTTTTAAAACGAGGAGGATGTATTTGTCAAATTGAATAGGATGGAAAAGGCCTTTATTTAGGAACAGTAAATGGTAGTGGATTAGAGTCTTGTGGAGATGGGCTATTTTAAACTTGATAAAAATGGAAACAAAAGAAAGCATATATCTTCGATTACCTACTGCGCCAATACAAGATCCCAGTAGAAGCCAACAGTTATAGAATTTAGAAGATTCTTGATATTCAAAACTGCTTTGGAAAAAAAATAAAGAAGATAGGAGAAAGACATTGATTGATTGATTGATTGATTGATTGATTGATTTAGGAACCGACATCACAGCATTCGGGACATTCCCATAAACGCTCCGTCTCCATCCTCAGCAGCCAGCGAAGAGTTCCAACACTAATAGTTCCAGTAGCAATCTGATTATATGTCCGTCTCGCCTTTCCTCCAAGCGCCGAGCGTCGGCCAGATCCCCTCGTCACACCTCGTTGTCTCATTCTTACCAGACCATGGTGATCCATTTGCTCCTCAGAGGTGTACACGTGCTCCCACAAGGCCGCAACCACGTCTGCAGAAAGAGTGCTTCTGGTAGATCAAGGGAAATTACTGTGGTTATATTTAACTTTTAAAAATTAGAATCACAATTTTCAATGTGGAAAATTAAACTTGCAACATTTTTCACAGAATAGCAAATTTGAAGCCTCATTGTGGAATTGTGTAAATTTTGCTTATGTGTTGCAACTGTACAAAGTGATAATCTCTGTGTGCTGAATGTGTAGAAAGTATTAAGACATGGGGATAGCATATGGAAGCAATGAGGAGTGTTTACAGTTTAAAGATGTAATGATGCTTTCTCCAATAAACATTTCTATGTTGTTTTATTGTAACACACGTACACGCACAGTTTGTGTATCATATTGTTGTTGTGCTGATTTTGCCTCGTTTTCAATTAAGGGCTCGCCAGATTTGAGTTCCTAACTAACATCATTATGTGCCATGCCAATAAGCGGGTCTATCCTATCATGTTTCGTTGTTTCACGCAATCACCAGATTCGTGGAACAGCTCATTGTTTTTGTCTCAATTATGCATGTGACCAAGCCATCCAGATATTTATCTCTCTGCCTTCCCTTGTTCTTTATCCCTCAATCTTGCTAATTGTCACCAAATTCTCCAGTTTATTTCTTCTCATAAGATGCCCAAAAAATCTTGACTGTCAACGTCTAATTTCTCTAATCAATTTACAGTTTTCATGTATTTCTTGTAGGACTTGCTCATTGGTTTTTCTGTCTGTCCATGGTATTCTTTGCATTTTCTTCACAAACCACATTTTCACTGCCATTAGATGTTTTTCAGTTTGTCTGCTCATTGTCCACGTTTCATATCCTAACAAAAGCACGGGTTCTATGTAACACTTCAGCACTCTTTTTCTTGTTGCAATTGACATATTTGTATTGGTCAATATGTTTCCCATCTTGCAAAAGGTTACCTTTGCCATATCGATTCTTGTTCTAATCTCTTCAAGGTACCTGCCATCAGATGTTATGACTGTTCCGAGAAAGTTGTACCGATTCACTTGTTTAAGAATATTCTCATTTACCTGTATATCCTAACTATACTCCACAAAATATGCATAAAAACACAGTGATTTTTTTAGTATACTTATATAACTAAAAAAAAAAAAGAGAGAGAATTGAGGTTTTTTAGGTTAATTGTTACCGAAAACACTGTTAAAACATTTAGATTTGCTCATAACATTTGAAACATTCCTACCTATATACAGCATGGATGCGAATCATTGACAATTTTGCAGTTACAACAGAAGAAAACTTTTAAACTAAAATGTGACAGAACATGTCTTAGAATACCATGGATCAAGCACATGCATTATTGAGTACGGGCTTTTGAACTAACATGTGACAGAAAATGTCTTAGAATACCATGGATCAAGCACATGCATTATTGAGTACAGATAACAACCGTAGACCCATCGAGTGCCCTTTGGTCTACACAAATATGCGGCTAGAACCATATACCCAGTACTCCTCAGTGGGTGGAGAAGGGTTCTGGGCTGTACTTTCTCTTATGAAACGTCAGTGCTTTGCTTTGTTCAGGTGCTAACAAGCGCCAAGTTATGTTTATACCAGTTAATCATTACTCACGGATTAACCAGGGTCAGAGAATCACGTGACAATTAATGCAGAAGTGTAAAAGACTCAGAAACAGTGATAGTCTGCTAAGATGCAGTGAAAGAAACACCATGCCGCCCGAAGGTGGCGATGGCAAATCACATTGCCGCCAAAATCTTAATATTGTGTTAGAAAAGTGTACATGAGGGGTAGTAAATCAAATAACTCAACAGGAAATATAAAGAATATTTGCAATAAATAACAACCAGTAATAATATCCCAGTAAATACTTAATGGCGTTAACTGCATTTACCAATCCACTAGCACTTGAAAGTGCTATACAGTTTCCCTTCATTGAGCTGGGTCAGTGACTGCGTTTGTAATACTCTCCGCGACTTGAGAGGACCCGGCCATCTCACTCCCAGCGTGTCTCTGTGACAATATGGTTACACCGTCTGAAAGTTGTGGGTTTGAATCTGTCTCCATCATTCGGTTCATGGGTGCAATTTCTTCGAGACTCCTGGGGGTTGTCGCTGGTACTGCAGAGTTTGTGCCTTGTGCGGTGCTTCTGCAGGTTGTCCCGTGGAATGAGACCAAGCCATGTGGGATAAAACCTGGTGCAGTGATGTCGATTCTCTAGCCGGTGAACCGTGTAAACTCCCGGAAATCCTTCCAGGCATTGGGTTAGAATGTTCTCAAGAACAACAAACAAAAGTGAGGAATGTTCTCAAGAACAACTGGCATATGAGGAATGTTCTCAAGAACAACTGACATGTGAGGAATGTTCTCAAGAACAACTGGTATGTGAAGAATTTTCTCAAGAACAACCGACATGTGAGGAAAGTTCTCAAGAACAACTGGTATGTGAGGAATGTTCTCAAGAACAACTGGTATGTAAGAAATGTTCTCAAGAACAACTGGTATGTAAGGAATGTTCTCTACAACAACTAGTATGTGAGGAATGTTCTCAAGAACAACCAACATGTGAGGAAAGTTCTCAAGAACAACTGGCATCTGGGGAAACTTTTCAACAACAACTAACATGTGAGGAATGTTCTCTAGAACACCTGGCATGTGAGGAATGTTCTCTAGAGCAACTGACATGTGAAGCTAAAATCGAAGCTATAGAAATAAAGACTAAAGGGAAGAATATTATGATAGGAGAATAAAACAACTTATTACAGAAACTGGGATTTAAGAAAACTGCTGAAGGGAATGAAGGCCAGAAAATTAAGGTATATCGGCCGTATAAAAGGGTATGCATAAAATTTGGTGGAACTGCGGTAAAGCTGTGAAAGTTTAAACAATATATAATGACACAAAGTAGTGCAGCTTTACATAACAGAGTTACGACACATACAGAACGTTGCGGCGGTTAGCCTTCATCAGCAAACAAACACATTCACAAACACAACATACAGTCAAGGAGAACTCCTGTGACTACATTAGAAGGTGATGACAGGACGAGAGGAACAAATGCATGGGAAAATGGAAGCAATGAAGAGGAAACGAGAATTGACAAAATGTTAATTGAAAAGAATGTTAGTCGAAGAAAATGTTTAATAGAAAAACTGTTTATAGAGAGAAAAAAAACTGTATACTCACCTCACGTACGGACCTGTGAATGTTTACGGAAATCTCAGGTGTATTTTTATAACGGTGCTGGATGTTACGGTACAGTGAGCACATAGAAAGAAGGGGGCGGGGTAGGAGGCGTGTAAAATTGACCACGACCCCATTGTGTTATTGGTCTGGGTGGACTGGCGTGTAGGAACACGCGTACTTACATAGACACACTTCAACTGACAAAATGCTAGTGTATGTGGACATGCAAGAAGAGAGAGAGGAGAGAGAGAGAGAGAGAGAGAGAGAGAGAGAGAGAGAGAGAGAGAGGAGAGCGAGAGAGAGACAGACAGAGAGAGAGACAGAGAGAGGAAAAGTGCCTGTGACCTACCAAATGGGGTATATTGTAACCTACGAAATAGTCAGTATGGTTGCTAGTCATACAACGCGCTTCAGGAGCCCCTCGCCCAGTCCTAGAGTTGTTGGGGTTGTGTAAGATCCAACCACTGGCAATGCACGTGAAGAAGGTATGCACAGAGAAGCCAGATGTAAGAGGAGAGAGAGAGGGAGAGAGAGAGAGTGAGAGAGAGAGCGCGAAAGGGGGGAGAGAGGGGGAGAGAGAGGGAGAGAGAGGGACTCTCTCCCTCTCTCTCTCTCCCTCTCTCTCTCCCTCCCTCTCCCCCTCTCTCTTCTCCCTCTCTCTCCCTCTCTCTCCCCCTCTCTCCCCCCTTTCGCGCTCTCTCTCTCACTCTCTCTCTCTCCCTCTCTCTCTCCTCTTACATCTGGCTTCTCTGTGCATACCTTCTTCACGTGCATTGCCAGTGGTTGGATCTTACACAACCCCAACAACTCTAGGACTGGGCGAGGGGCTCCTGAAGCGCGTTGTATGACTAGCAACCATACTGACTATTTCGTAGGTTACAATATACCCCATGTGGTAGGTCACAGGCACTTTTCCTCTCTCTGTCTCTCTCTCTCTCTGTCTGTCTCTCTCTCGCTCTCCTCTCTCTCTCTCTCTCTCTCTCTCTCTCCCTCTCTCTCTTCTTGCATGTCCACATACACTAGCATTTTGTCAGTTGAAGTGTGTCTATGTAAGTACGCGTGTTCCTACACGCCAGTCCACCCAGACCAATAACACAATGGGGTCGTGGTCAATTTTACACGCCTCCTACCCCGCCCCCTTCTTTCTATGTGCTCACTGTACCGTAACATCCAGCACCGTTATAAAAATACACCTGAGATTTCCGTAAACATTCACAGGTCCGTACGTGAGGTGAGTATACAGTTTTTTTTTCTCTATAAACAGTTTTTCTATTAAACATTTTCTTCGACTAACATTCTTTTCAATTAACATTTTGTCAATTCTCGTTTCCTCTTCATTGCTTCCATTTTCCCATGCATTTGTTCCTCTCGTCCTGTCATCACCTTCTAATGTAGTCACAGGAGTTCTCCTTGACTGTATGTTGTGTTTGTGAATGTGTTTGTTTGCTGATGAAGGCTAACCGCCGCAACGTTCTGTATGTGTCGTAACTCTGTTATGTAAAGCTGCACTACTTTGTGTCATTATATATTGTATAAAAGGGTAGAACCTCTAGTTAAAGGATATGTTTGGGGTACAGTTGGTTGGAAAGCATGGAGGAGGAGCAATACAGTTGAGTGAACAACAACATGGGATGGACTTGAAGAAGCATTAATGAACGCACCATGACGATATGGGACATAGGAGGGCACATGACCTACTTGGGCCTAATTCCAGCAGGACCGTGCGTGTTGTGCTGAATCGTGATCAAGTTACATTCTATTATGTTTCCCAGGATGTTAAGTTTCAGATCCGGTAAGGCACAGCCCGCTGGTTTTAATGCATAGAAGTTGCCGTG
The DNA here is from genome assembly GCA_963921405.1 of Cepaea hortensis. Lineage (NCBI taxonomy): Eukaryota > Metazoa > Mollusca > Gastropoda > Stylommatophora > Helicidae > Cepaea > Cepaea hortensis. The sequence goes on along the minus strand of OY992884.1, from coordinate 18,601,615 downwards.
AAGTTGGAACAGCGACTAAATTAACTAACTTACTGTCTGAAGCTTCATAATCTGTTTTTCATTTTTGCTGTCATTACCATGAGCTAGTCCTACTGCTATCAGTCAGCTATCTTCCCGTCTGCCTGACTGTCAAGGTGTTGGACCGACTAGTGACAGAAGAGGGGCAAGGACTAAGAGGACATAGAGACAGGACCTCTATAAAGGTATAGACAGAATACAGACAGCACCCAAGCTAGGACGTAAGAACACTAATTAGACTAGACTCGGGTGGGGACACTAATGTGTTATAGTTAGAACAACAGAGGGACCTACCCGAGAACAGGGGCGGGTACAATAGGTCACGGAGAATACTGTGACGACGTAAACTAGAGTAGAACTTTAGAGAGTGACGAGTGCTAAGTAGACAGTGCTGCGTGCAAAGAGAACGGCATGCAGAGTTGCGAACCCCACGAGGAAGTTTGACCACGTGGGCAAGCGACAACCTGAGCGGCTTCAGACAGGGACATGACGGCCTTCGGACTGAACGTAGTGTTGTTCTGAAGCCATTATCTATTGTTGTGAATGCATGCGATATTTAACGAGAGAGTGACCATGTGTGATAATGTGCATTTATATATTGTGTAATGAGTGATGATTATTATGATGATGTGTCAGGCAGATAACGCCTTATTTTGATTGTCAGGCTTGCCTGAAATAAACTATGTATAAAAACATCTGTGCGAGCGAAGTTGTAATTGAGTTACGGATGATGTGGCATGATTGCGAGTGAACTCAAGACTGTGACAGGCCACATTCTAATGGTGTCAGAAGCTACTGATTGAACACACACCCAAGCGCACGGCTGAGTGAGGAGACAGTCAGTGAAAAGAAAATATCTGACACCAACATTCTAATGGTGTCAGAAGTCACTGATTGAACGCATACCCAAGCGCACGGCTAAATCTGAAAACAGGCAGTGAAAGAAAGTCAGCACTAACATTCTATATGGCTAATCTAATGACTCCACGCATGCCTGATTCTAATTGTGTACAGTAAAGTTGAGTAACAGAATTTTGGTGCGAGCTAATATAAAATGCCGCACACTAACGTGTTTACACATGCCTAAAGATATTAGCAAAGTAGCGAGAAAGAAAAATTGTGATGTGCGCGGAACGACCTTTAATTGAACTGGTTACCGTCGCCAGCGTATTAGCGTGTATTTATTGATTTAATTAATTTAGAGCAAAGTCAAATGTATTGTTCTGATTCTACCATGTGTTGTGTAAGACGTTTCAGCTGAAAGTCAAACCCGAAGACAGACGACAGACAGAGACATTACGACATTTATAATTAAGAACATTCTAATAAACCACATTTCAGTTTTTCTGTACAGGCAATGTGCCCAGTCAACTCATGATACATTTGTGTATTTCTGTATAATTTAATTATATCAGATAATAATTGTTTGCGCTCTATACACCAGGAAGTGCATGAATTTAGTTGTACCGTCCAGCCAAAAGTAGCGATAGAAGCAGAGAAGATCTTGTTTTCCCCAACCGAAAGAAAGATTCTGATCATCGTCAACGATCAGATAAGTAACAATAATTTTGACTTGCATCCTAAGGTAGCATCTTTATTTTTTATTTTGTCACTGTAAATTGAGTATTATACAATTGACTATTATTGTATTTGCAAGTGCATGAAAAATAAATAACAACCATGTCTACACTTAAAGAATGTATAGAAGCAGGGATAGCATTAGGTTATAGTGGGATAAACTAGAAAAATGGGCAAAAGCTGAATTCAAAGAATACACTGATAGACAAGCTGCAGCAGATAAAGAAGAAAAAGACAAAGAAAGAGATGAAAGGGCAAAAGAACGGTTGCAACAGAAGGAGCTTGCAGAGATAGCTGAAAATACTAAAATAAAACAACAAGAAATAGCTGAAAGTGCTAAAATGAAACAATAGGAGTTAGCTGAGACCAATAAATTAAAACAAGCAGAGATTGAATAACAAACACAGATTAAGATGAAAGAGCTCGAAATTGAGTCTCATGTTCAGATTGCTACAACTAAACTCAAAAGTAAAGAGGAAGAGAATAAGTTTGCCAAATATAAAGGGATTGTAAAGCCATTTTGCCAAGGCGATTCCATCTCAGCTTGGTCAGAAAATTTAGAATACCAGCTAAAAGTCCAGGAAATACCAAAAGAGCACTGGGCAATGATCTACATGAAGTATCTATCCGGGGAGCCTTTAAAGGTAATAGAATCCATTCCCCAAGAACTTAGGAATAACTATGAATATATTCACCAAAGGGTAATGCACCATTTTCTGTTAGACGCCTCAGGGTACCAAATTCAATTCTTCAAGCTACAGCCTAAGAGTAACCAAACATTCATCGACTACGTCTAAACAGTCCAGGACGTTTATAACAAATGGCTTAAGGCATCTAAAATTAACAATAATTACGATAAACTTAGAGATCTCAAGATCATGGACAAAATTATCTCACCCATCCCTAGTCCATTTGCTAAGTTTTTGCAACAATCAGATGTAGATTCTCTCGAACAACTAGAGAAACTAGGGTCTGTATATTTCTCATCGAATAGGGATGTTTTCAAATCTGTGATAGAAGAAAGTGAAATTGTAGCAGCGGCGATAGACAAACCACAGAAACCGTATAAATTTAAGGAAAGGCAAAGGGGCAACCTACAACAATGTCCATATTGTAGATTTCAACATCCAGAGTATGCTATGTGCGATAAAAATCCTAAATACCCAGAGCACTTAGAGATGATGATAAAGAAACAGCAAACTAAGAGAGAAACATTTAGAAGTGCTGTAAAATGCTTCTTTTGCCATTGTTTTGGGCACTATTCCAATGCTTGTACTGGAAGAAAGAGGCTGAAGGCAGTGAATGCAGTGTTAGTTGAGACATCATCTGAGAGCGAGTGATATGGAAGAGATGTGTGAAAATGGTGAAAATGTAGTAGCATCGATTGATGTATTGAATTACAATAATTGCACAACATGCCATCAGTTTCACAATAACGGAATACTTAAATGTGGGTATGCAGTGCCGTGTTCGCTTGAAAACGCAAATGCAGCAATAGCCTCCAGAGGCACTTTAGAATTCCACCACGGAATAGTCAATGACATGCCATGTAAAGTTCTTCTTGATAGTGGCAGTACATTAATCGGGTTGAAAAGTGAACTAGCCAAGCCAGAAGATTATACGGGAGAAACAGTTAACTGCCGCACAGTTTCAGGCAGCATAGAAACGTACCCGTTGGCCAGAGCTGACATAAACACCGTTTTTTGTCTGGCACATTTACTTACGCGGTTTTAAAGAACCCATGTGTGGACTTGATAATTGGCTGTTTGCCACTGGTGAAGAAATGTACCACTGAACAGATAACAGCCTGGAGAGAAACCTCCTGTCAGGCTGAGTCAAAAACTAGATCAAAAACTAGTAGACAAGAGAATGACCTACAAAACACAACAGTACACCTCAGTGCATCCAGTGGTACGGTGAACAACGACACCACACAAAAGGTCATACAGGCGCAGCGCGCCAAATCAAACATACCACCGAATTTGGAACAGCCTAACACAAGTGTAAACAGTGTACACTTTGAGCCGAATCAAGATGTTTTGTTACTATTACCAGATAAAAGTGACTTGTTGTTGACCTCATGGCAAGGTCCGTTTAAAGTGGTGAGAAAGATTTCAGAAGTTGACTATGAGATATCCTTGAACAACAAACTCAAGATATTTCATATCAACATGTTAAAGCCTTGTTACAGAAGACAAGAACAGGAGACGGAAGATCAACACAACGCAACAACACCAGTAAACCAAACTCCAGACAAACAAATGACAAACACAATAGTAAACTATGAAGAACACAAACACATTACAGCAACAGTTATCAACCAGATAGAAGAAGATGACTTTGAATTACCAGTACCGACTGTAGAAAGCACCACAACAATCAGCAGCATACACCTAGAACCAAAGAGGTGCAAAAGATGACAGACGAACAGAAACAGCAGACAATAGCAATGTTGACTGAATACAAACAAATTTTCTTAGACAAACCAGTTAGGACAGATAGGATACAACATTCCATTGTTTTCATAGATGATATATGCATCCATACAACAGACTGAACAACACATCTACAAACGTTAAGACTCGTCTTCGAAAGAATAAAATTGTTTGGACTGACAGTCAAACCAACGAAAGTAGAGATGGCGTTGGAGGAGATAGATTTCCTTGGCCACACGATATCCAAGGGCCAGTTAAAAACTGACAACAATATTATAACCAAAATCCTAAATCTCACTATTCCAACAACAAAGAAACAAGTGAGAAGCCTGCTGGGGCTAGTGAATTACTACAGCAAATTTATCTCCAATTTGGCACAAGTAACATTTGTATTTTCAAATTTGTTAAAGTCATCTGCAAAGATAAATGTGCAAGATGCTACTTTAGTCAATGCTATGTCAGAATTAAAGTACCTTTTCAGTAAAGTTCCCATCCTCCGCTTACCTAACCATGATTTTCAATACATCCTTAGAAAGACGCCAGCGCAACTACAATCTCTGGTGTACTGCTTCAAGAGCATGAAAAGATCCTCCACCCAATCTTGTATGTCAGCCGCAAACTGACCACAGCTGAATCACATTATGATGTCTCTCAATTGGAGGCTCTCGCCATCGTATATTGCATTACGAAGCTTCATAGATATTTGGCTGGAACTCACTTTGTCGTCGAGACCGACAACTCTCCACTGTTAATTATGGAGAAAGGCCTACCTAAAAATAACAGAATTTATTGCTGGGCCTTAATTCTGCAAAATTACTCCTTTTCCCTGCGACATATTAAAGTGAGCAACAACACCCTTGCAGATCTGCTCACAAGACCATCGGGCATGGAAGTGATGCAGAAAGCAGATGAAACACTGCCACAGGTACCTTCAGTTACTACCGAGTAGTTCACATAGAAATTGTTTTAGTAATGATAAGAGATAAGACACTGTGTGAGATAGATATCATTATGTGAACTTACAAAGAACTCTACTATTACCTAAACGCATGAACAATGCAGTGATAGAGTCATAGAATCATCTAGTGCGTAGAAACTGTGATACTAGTGTGAACATATTGTGACACGTCATATCGTCACGGAAACTGCAGTGACAAATGTATATACACTATCGTAAGGAAGAACCCAGAGGAACGACACGTTGTCATCACCATAGCCTGGACCTACGATTACTTAAATAGTTAGATTATTATGTAACATATTTATGTATATAATATGTATGTATTATTGTTGTATAACATATTTGAACGAAGTTGCACTAAAGCAATCTAGTGGTTCATCATAGTAGAAACATTAGCATTAGTAGAACCACTAATACTTCAACACTTCCGGTTTTAGGTCAAGATGGCGAGACGTGTTTCTTTCTAGCTCGGCTTAGAACGGTTGATCGGCGGTCCGACAAACCACAATCGTAAAACTTCCCGTTGTTTCAGAACCAGATTTCTGGCTCTAAATATTATGTTGCTTCGCTGAAATTTGTTGAATTCCAATGGACTTTGCCGACGACATAGTGCTTTTGAGTTCAACACACCCGGATGCCCAAGAGAAAATAAACCACCTCCAAAATGTTTCAGGGCAAATTGGTCTCCAAATTAACACCACAAAAACAAAGACTATTGATCTTACCAACAGTTCAGATGACACCAAATTGAACAGCTACGTTCTTGAAAAAGTCAACAGCTTCACATACCTAGGAAGCAAAATGACATCTACAGGGGACTCAACACCAGAAATATCATCTAGAATCGCACTGGCATCTAATGCCTTCAATAAACTGTCAAACATCTGGAAGTCAAAGACACTCAGCAAACACACAAAACTTAAAATCTTCAACTCTTGTGTGATTCCAGTGTTAACGTATGGATGTGAAAGTTAGAAATCAATGGTAGCTTTAGGTAAAATATTAGACAATTTCGAGAACAAATGTCTTAGAAGACTTCTAAACAACCACTGGACAGACTTCAGAACCAATTCGCAAATAAGACAAGAGACTAAGCAAGATACAGTATCCAATTTCATAAGAAGACGCCATTGGGACTACATCGGCCATGTACTCAGAATGGACCAGACAAGACTCCCCTACCAAGCCCTCATATGGTCACCGGTAGGGAAAAGAAAACGGGGAAGACCAAGAGAGACCCTGCATAGAACCATCATCAGAGAAGGCTCATTCAATGGCCAAGTAAATATCCAAGCTCTACAACAGGTAGCAGCGAACCGCCAGGCATGGAGAGACAGGACTTCTGCCCTATGCGCCGCCTTGGGCTCAAGAGGAAAGACTAACTAACTAATACTTCAACGGATAGTTTAGTTGAAACAGTTGTAGCATTATCCACCATTTAATTAGATTAGAAACCTTTACAATTATTGTTTAGATTTAGAAATGTAGATACTATTTAAATTTAGTTAGTAAAGCATAGGAAACGGTTCTCTAACAAGACTGCTACCGATAAAACCATTTAAAGCGGCGAGGTAATATAGTTAGATTTAATTAGAAATGTAATAGATTAGTTGTTAAAATAATTTAGAAATTTAGCAATTTGTAACTTTAGTACATTTAAGGGAACTAACACATTTCTCTTACAGAATGTTAATTTAGTTAATTATCTTCCCTTAGAAACATCCATAAATTGATACTTAGTTAATTATATACCCATATTTAACAAACAGTTATTATTTAGTTTATTTATTTTAAAATTATTTATTTATTACACCCATTATTTAGTTAATTAGATTAAGTATATTGTTTAGTTCAGTAACGTCCTTTATTTATTAAATAACATCTTTGCTTTACTTAATATCAGAAATTAATAATTTAGTTAATTTATTTCCCTTTAATATTTATTTAATTTAATTTAGATTAAATCCCTTAGTTAATAGTATTAGACATCATCCCGTAGAATAAGAGTAATGCTAGTAATCATCAGTCTAGTGACTGATCAAACCGATTGTACATTACAATAGCTAGAGATAGTTAAACTTATTTAGTTTCTGTTGTATTGCCGTAAGCAATACATTTAAAATTGTACATAACAATGTGATATATGAAACAATTTAGTTCGGCTCTATATTGTTTAACACGAGCCCATTTTTACGTCAATGACAAAACATTTTTAAAATTGACAAGGTATGAATGAGTGAATATGAGATGAATATACGGACGAATGAAAGAAGTAAAATTATGAGTGTGAACAGTGGTGCAATTTTTTTCGCACACACGTGTTTTTATGACTTGTCCGCGTCTTTTGTGTAAACCATGTAAAGTGTGTATTTTTATGTGTGTTATAGCCACTATTGCATTATACGAATGGTTGTTTTCTAGAATCCCAGATCGGCGAAGTACGTCATAAATTAAGCAAAGGCATCACTTTGTGACGAACATCAACCTACCTGTGATAATCGAAACCTGAATACATCAATTATAGACATATAGTTATGTTTCTATTTGCAACACAGATAAATTAAATTGTTACACGCAGACAAACAGGAATACAAACAGATAATTATACAAACAACAGTTGATTTCAAAGGGACGGAACACTGTATCAGGGGACACTACAGACTTAGAATAAGTGGAAGGGCGAGTTGAATATTTAGCCACAAGCGGAAGCGAGATAGGCAAGTATCATCATACACACAAATAACAAGAGAAGTGAAAGTACATGTCACGGGAGCCATGAATTATAGATTCATGTATTGCATCCTTAACAGGAGCAATTTGTATTGGGATATCGGTGAATCGGTATTTCGAGGGGCTTAGTTTGTTAACGCGCCCTGGTTCTACACAGCTCCCAAGAGTGTAATGTAATGACTCTTGCTTAGAGTGAAGATGTGTTAAGCTGATCTAAAAACCAGTGGTTAGATACAGCAAATTGTGACCAGACTTATTTGAGACACAAGTGAACCTTAAGATATAGCAGTGAACCCCTTGACTAAATTAGATCAGACTAATTTTATATGCTATGATGACATTGCGTCATCCTTACTACATTAATCTGGTGACGCAATACGAGGGACGACGAGAGAATGTCAAGGTGTTGGACCGACTAGTGACAGAAGAGGGGCAAGGACTAAGAGGACATAGAGACAGGACCTCTATAAAGGTATAGACAGAATACAGACAGCACCCAAGCTAGGACGTAAGAACAGTAATTAGACTAGACTCGGGTGGGGACACTAATGTGTTATAGTTAGAACAACAGAGGGACCGACCTGAGAACAGGGGCGGGTACAATAGGTCACGGAGAATACCGTGACGACGTAAACTAGAGTAGAACTTTAGAGAGTGACGAGTGCTAAGTAGACAGTGCTGCGTGCAAAGAGAACGGCACGCAGAGTTGCGAACCCCACGAGGAAGTTTGACCACGTGGGCAAACGACAACCTGAGCGGCTTCAGACAGGGACATGACGGCCTTCGGGCTGGACGTAGTGTTGTTCTGAAGCCATTATCTATTGTTGTGAATGCATGCGATATTTAACGAGAGAGTGACCATGTGGGATAATGTGCATTTATATATTGTGTAACGAGTGATGATTATTATGATGATGTGTCAGGCAGATAACGCCTTATTTTGATTGTCAGGCTTGCCTGAAATAAACTCCGTATAAAAACATCTGTGCGAGCGAAGTTGTAATTGAGTTACGGATGGTGTGGCCTGATTGCGAGTGAACTCAAGACTGTGACACTGACTAACTTGATTCAGCATCATCACGATGCCCAGAGTTTCACAACTCTGACACTAACAGCACCATCTATAAAAATACTTCTTAGAAACTCGTTTTCATAGTGGACTCTCCATTTTGTGATGAAATGATTTTGTTAATGTCGGTCTTTATTGTTTATAATGAATTAAAAGCTGTCCAATCAGATGTTGAAATCATCACATTCTGAGAACATACATTAAACATAGATTCCAAGATCTTTTATTTATAACAAGCCGCTTGTAGGACCATGTAGAGAATGCGAGGGGGGGGGGGGGCAAAGACTGAGAACCATTATGCGGAAATAATGATATGTAGGAGGATCAGCAGGGGGTTCTGGAAAAATCTCGAAACTGAGAGGGAAGACCAGGAGAACTTTCAATCAGATAATCGGTGGGAACGATTTGTAGTATGACTCTTTGCTGGCCGTTTAACGAGGGACATAGCGCATATGGCAATGACCTGAGTGCAGTGATGTCGGTTCTTAACTCAACTTTTCATTCAAATTTTAGGAATTAGTGAACATCGCTGGAGCGGCAAGGGACATTTTACAACTGAAAATATTCTGGTAGAGATGTCGGAGGCCAGAGTGGAGTGGCATTTTGTTTAGATAAGACAACTGCAAAAGCTTTAATGGGATATAATCCAGTTAGTGATAGAATCCTCACTATTTGACTTAAAGGCCGTCCAAAAAACACAACTCTCATACAGATATATGCACCTACTTCAACAGCAGAGGAGGACGAAATTGAAGATTTTTACAACACACTACAAGACACATTAAATAAGATTGGTCATAATGATATAGCAATAATAATGGGAGATTTTAATGCTAAAGTAGGTGCAGGAAGAGCTGAAAATGATAGACACGTTTTATGAAAATTTGGATTAGGAAATAGAAATGATGCAGGTGACAAATTAATTTAATTTTGCACAGAAAATGAGTTAACGATAGCCAACACACTTTTTAAACAACATCCAAGACGACTCTTCACATGGAAGTCTCCAGACAGTTTTACCAAAAATCAGATAGATTATATTTTAATACAAAGAAGATGGAGATCAAGCATAACATCTGCAAAAACCTTACGAAGTGCAGACTGTGATACAGATCATCAGTTATTAGAAGCAGATCTGAAATTAAAACTCAAAAAGCTTTCCCGAGGACCAAGGCCACTTCGTTTTGATCTCACAAAAATACCAGACGCATACAACATAGAAGTTAGGAATCGCTTTGGGGTCTTGATGTCTGTACAAGAAGAAATGACACCTGATGAACTGGCAGTACAAGCTAGAGATATCTTGATAACTGCAGCCAAAGATTTCATTCCGACCAAGAAAAAGCAACTTAAGCCATGGATTACATCAGACACGTTAGAATTAATAAAACAACGAAGGGAGCTGAAACAGAAAGGAGATGAATCCGATAGCAGGATGAAGTATAAATCTTTAACTCGAGAAATAAGAAAGAACACAAGAAAGGACAAAAATCAATATATACAAGATTGCTATACCAGAATAGAGCAATATCATAAGGCTGGAAGAGATTATGAAATGTTCAAAGAAATGAAGTTATTGACAAGAAATGTTCAACCTCAATTGAATGTTATCTGTGACAAGATGGGAAATACCTTAACATAATCTAGACAAATTCTAGAAAGATGGCAGGTGTACTGCAGTGGAATGTATGATATGAGTGACAGTGAGGATATGAATGAGATACATGAGCCAATGACAGTAGAGACAGAACCTGAACCCTCATTAGATGAAATTGCTTGGGCTATAAGGAACCTGAAGAATGGTAAATCACCTGGATGTGATGAGATACCAGCTGAACTAATTAAAGCGGGAGGAGAAGAAAGCATACACATATATCATGCATTATGTACAAAGATTTGGAAATATGGTATATGGCCAAAAGATTGGAAGAGAACTATCTTCATTCCAATACCAAAAAAGGGCAACCTGAAATTATGCACTAACTATAGAACTGTTGCCCTGATCAGTCATGCAAGTAAAATTCTACTAAAAGTCATAATGCGAAGACTTAGTAAGAAAATGGAAGAAGAGATTAACATGGTTCAAGCTGGATTTAGACAAGGAAGAGGAACAAGAGATCACATATTCAACATGCGTTTAATAATAGAGAAGAGCAGAGAATTTAATGTAAACCTATTCTCATGTTTTGTGGATTATTCAAAGGCATTTGACTGTGTACAGCATCAGAAACTTTGGGAAATCATGAGGTATATGGGCTTTCTATCACATGTAGTACATCTCATAAAAATGCTATATCTAGACCAACAAGCAGCAGTTAGAATAGATGGCGAGACATCAGATTGGTTTGACATCAAGCAAGGAGTCCGTCAGGGCTGCGTGCTGTCACCCTATTTGTTTAACCTGTACGCCGAAAATATAATGAGAAATGTAAGAAATGATATAAACAGGGAGCCATATGATGCCCTAAATATCGGCGGTCATGACATAGCAGAGATTCGATATACTGATGATACAGTATTACTATCCACAACACAGAATGGCATAGAAAACCTAATAGCCTCAACCCAATTGAATAGTGAAAATCACAACTTATATCTTAACATAGCAAAAACAAAGATAATGCATACAGATAAAACTACTATGGAGAAAGAAATATACATTAATGGGAGAAAATTGGAGGTGGTGGAAAATTTTGAATATCTTGGGTCATTGATTACCAATAATGGTGACACAATGAAAGAAATTAAACGGCGACTATCCATTGCTCTTCAAAGACTAAAACAGATGAATAAATTATGGAGTGGGACAGACAGAACTACAAAAATTAGATTTTTAAGAGTCTGTCCATGGCATTCTTTGCGTTTTCTTTAGAAACCACAAAAGTTCAGTAAATGCGAAATATTCTCAATGCCAATGAATTTCTTCACCTCGCGTTTTCTTGACCAGGACTTCTTGAATGATATTGATATAAAGAATTAGACATGGCTGAGGACCAGTGTAACAATTTTGAAATGGCTGTCATCCTCGGGGATTTCAACGCCAGAGTAGCAACGAGAAGGTGAGTGGTGTTACTGGTGGCTATGGCTTAGGTGATAGGAATGAGAGAGATGACGATGAATAGGCGAAGTGAGCAGGACAAAACCTGGTCTGGCACAGTCAAGGCCTATTTTCGCACTGGCGAAAGGCCGTGCAAGTTTATGGGGTTTATGTAGACAAATATTATGTTTAAAGGAAGTGTCATTTATGTTTGTAAATTTCATTCCTTTTGATCAAATAGTTCTCTCCCTCTTCTCCTCCTTTTCTCTCTCTCTCTCTCTCTCTCTCTCTCTCTCTCTATCTATCTCTCTCTCTCTCTCTCTCTCTCTCTTTATCTATCTCTCTCTCTCTCTCTCTCTCTCTCTCTCTCAAAATGCCAAATGCTGGTGCAATTACGTTTACATAGAGAATATTTAAAATATAATAACATGATAGTAATGCCTAGATTGATCACTACGCTTATTAATAGCGTTTTAAATTCTGCGGAATTCTGCGGAATTACTCCCCCGATGGTGTTTCCACCTTGTCGTGGTGGGGGAGCTTGAGTTTCTCAATGACCCTGAGAGCTATGCCGGCGGTAGCGTAGCTACCAGCAGGGCCTCCCAAGCCGGACAGGTCAAAGGGTAGAGAACAGACAAAGAGAAACACCCTGGTCCTCCAGGTTGGGGGTTGAAGCGTGGGGTTAACATCCCCACCTTTGTAAAAACCTTTCTTTGTTACGAAACAAATACATGAGCCTCGATATCGGACTGACTTATCTGGACAACGACCTTGGAACGTTAAAGGACTTTTGAGATTTGGAACATGGAATGTACGGACACTATATCGAGCTGGAGCGGCCGAAGAACTAACCCGGGAGCTGGGTGAATATCAAATGGATATAACAGCAATTCAAGAAATAAGGTGGCCAGGAGAGGGTACTTTAGAGCAAAATGGAATGATTATAATATATGGAGGAAACACCCAAAATAAACATGAATTAGGAACAGGATTTGTCATCAAAAAAGAGTTATGGGGGAACGTTTTAAACTTTAAAGCTTTTAATGACAGGATTAGTAAATTACGAATAAAAGGTAAATGGAAAAATATAACGATGATTAATGTACATGCACCTACTGAAGAGAAAGAAGATGATATTAAAGAAGACTTTTATAATGATCTGGAAGATGTCATAGAAGAAACCCCCAAACAGGACATCCTGATTGTGCTGGGAGACTTCAATACAAAAATAGGTAGAGAGCAAACTAATAAAAAAAAGTGGCCGGTATGGAAAGCCTACATACAACTTCAAATGATAATGGATGGAGAGTCATCAACCTGGCAGAAGCCAAAGGACTGCAGATTAGCAGTACCAGACTACAAAGAAAGGATATACACAAACAAACTTGGAAATCATGTGACAAGAGAACCTATAATCAAATAGATCACATTTTAATTAACAACAGAAATGCATCAAACATACAGCAAGTCAGAAGTTATAGAGGAGCTGAGTGCCACAGTGACCACTTCCTCGTTGGAGCAAAATTTAAAATAAAACTTAAGACAGCTTTCTATACTAAATTACAAAGATTACACCCAACATATAACAGAGAAAAACTGCAAGACATTACAGTCAAAGAGAAATTTACAGATGAAATAAAATGTAAACTTGAAACTCTGCAAAACCCTTTGGAGGAAAGCGTTGACCAAACTTGGTTGGACATCAAGAATACAATTCAGTCTACCGCAGAAGAATGTCTCGGTGTGTTAACCAAGCATAGAAAGAACAGATGGTTCAATCAAAAATGTGAAGAAGCAGTCATTAGGAAGAAGAATGCCAGACATGTATGGTTAAATGACATCAATAACATCCAAAAGGAAGAGCATTATAGAAATGAATGTAAAGAGGCTACAAAAATAGTCAGACAGCAGAAGCGAGAATATATGAGTAATATAATCAATGATATGGAAACTAATCACCAGAAAAATGAATCCAGAAATTTTTTTAAAGAACTGAAGTCAATGAAACGAGGGCACCAACAAAACACATATGGTTTAAAAGACAAAAATGGGAATATGATAAATACCAATGAGGAAATGTGCAACACATGGAAAGAATATTTTATTGAATTACTAAATTGTGAAGCTCCAAGTCACATTTTCCCACAGGAAGAGGTTCTAACATGCGAACCACAAATTGAAGAACCTACATTTGAAGAAATCCTATATGTAATCACACGACTTAAAAACAATAAGGCAACTGGGACTGATGGAATTGCTGCTGAATTTATAAAGGCAGGTGGCCATGCATTACATCTAAAGCTATACGAACTAATAATAAAAATCTGGAGGACAGAAGAATTACCCCATGACTGGAAAGAGTCATTATTGATACCTATCTTTAAGAAAGGAGACAAGTTCCAATGTGGAAATTATAGAGGAATATCACTACTGTCCACAAGCTATAAGATACTATCCGCAGTATTACTAAATAGACTAAAACCATATTCAGAAGACATATTAGGTGACTACCAGGCGGGTTTTAGACAAAACAGATCAACAATAGATCAGATATTTATCTTACGACAAATAGCCGAGAAACATTGGGAATATAAAAGAGATCTCCATAACATTTTTGTGGATTTTAAAAAGGCTTATGATAGTGTCCATAGGAATAGTCTATGGAATGCTATGCAGGAATTTGGAATACCAAGGAAGTTAATCAACATGACCAGACTATGCATGGAAGATACTTATAATATAGTAACATATAAAGGCAGGAAATCAGACCCCTTCCAAATAACATCTGGCTTGAAACAGGGTGATGCACTATCGCCGCTACTCTTCAATCTGGCTCTAGAGAAAGTTGTAAGGAAGGTAAAGGAGGAATGTGATATTGGAGGAACATCCAAGCTGCTTGGTTATGCAGATGATATAGATATTATAGGGCAAAGTGAACAAAAGACATTGGAAATATTGACTCACTTAAAGGGAAAAGCCCAACAGATGGGGCTGGTTATCAACCAAGATAAGACAGAATATATGGTAATTTCAAGAGACGGAATGGCTATAAACTCTGGCCACATACAAATAGATAATATGACCATTAAAAGAACGGAAACATACAAATACCTGGGTACAATCTTCAACTGCTCCAACATCATAAGGGAAGAAATACAAACTAGAATCAACTCTGGAAATAAGATATACTATGCACTACAACATCTACTAAAATCAAAGGCGCTATCTCGTAACACCAAAATAACAATATACAAAACACTGATCAGACCAGTTGTGCTGTATGGCTCTGAAACCTGGAGTACAACGAAAGGAGACGAAGCCTTGTTACAAACCTTTGAGAACAAAATTTTAAGACGCATCTTTGAACCCATTATGGATACACAAAGTGGAGAGTGGAAAAGAAGAAGTAACAAAGACATTTATGATCTGTTTAAGTCCCCGCTAATCACTGGTATCATGAAGGCTAATAGACTACAATGGCTGGGGCATATAGAAAGAATGGAAGATAATAGGGAAACAAAACTC
The DNA here is from genome assembly GCA_963921405.1 of Cepaea hortensis. NCBI lineage: Eukaryota > Metazoa > Mollusca > Gastropoda > Stylommatophora > Helicidae > Cepaea > Cepaea hortensis. Next base: position 18,586,262 of record OY992884.1, on the reverse strand, counting down.
GCTTACACTCAGGAAATAAATGACCGTAGACCCCGAGGTAGACCAAGAAGGCGGTGGAGAGATAATACATGTACAGACCTACAAGCACTTGGAATCAACGACTGGCAAGAGAAGGTCCACCAGAGAGACGAATGGAGACAGCTTGTATTTGCAGCAAAGAACCTCAATGGCTCGGAACGCTGAAGAAGAAGAAGAAATTAATTTGAAAAAGAAAATAATATATCTAGTATGCTATCATAATCTTATCTATAAATGTCTTACATTTTCTTGTAGAAATAAAAGAGTCAGTACTGGAGTCAGATTTAATAACCATACAATAAGACTAATAATTTTGTTTTAAAATTGTTTTGTTATCTTTACGTAATTGCATTTTATAATCAAATTTTGGATTTTGTCATTTATATTTAATTCTTAAGTTTGTACTTCTAATGATACCTAAGATAAATATATAGATAATATCCCCTCTTTGGGGAAACATTTTTTTACTGGCCTGCTAGGGCCACACAAAATTTAGAGACAACTAACCACCCCACCCCATACTTTGATATGAATTGCTAACAATTAGATATATTTAGCTCCTGCGAAAAGTAAAGACATACTAGACACAAACTAAGAACTGCATCTTCAACCAATCAATCATGTGCCATGCCCGAAAGCGTGGGCGGTCATGACTCGCCATTTCACTCGATCACCAGAGTCGTGGATCAGCTCAGTGTTCCTGTCTCGTCCATGCCATGAGGCCAAGCCATCCAAGTAGTTTCCTCTCGGTCTTCCTCTTGTTCTGTTCCCCTCGATCTTGCCAGTTGTCAATAAGTTCTCCAATCCATTTCTTCTCATAACATGTCAAAAAAATATTGACTGTCTTCGTCTAATTTCTCTAATCAGTCTACGATTTTCATTTGTCTTCTGTAGTACTTGGTCATTGGTTTTTCTGTCTGTCCATGGTACTCTTTGCATTTTCCTCAGAAACCATATTTCTGTAGCCATCAAATGTTTTTGACTGCACATTGTCCAAGTTTCACATCCATACAAAAGAACAGGCTCTATGTATCCCCTCAACACTCTTTTTCTCGTTTCAATTGACATCGTTTTATTGGTCAGAATGTTTTTCATCTTGCTAAAGGCTACTTTCGCCATAGCGATTCTTGTTCTAATCTCTTCCAGGCATCTCCCATCAAATGTTATGACTGTTCCGAGATAATTGTATTGATTTACTTGTTGAAGAATATTCCCATTTACTTGTATATTAAATTGTGGTACTTCGTTCTTCCTAGTGACGACCATAACCTGTGTCTTCTTACAATTTAATTCCAACCCCAGCTGCTCACTGTGTACAACAACCGCGTCTACTATTTGTTGCAGATCCTGTGCATTGTCTGCAATCAATACTGTATCATCTGCATATCTAATGTTATTGATGCTTCTTCCTCCAGTGCTGATTCCATTTATATCTTCTATATTTCTGAAAATATTTTCACTGTATAGGGAAAAAAGATATGGAGACATTACACATCCCTGCCTAACGCCTCTCTTAATAGGTTGATATCTTACTGCATCTTACAAGGGTAAAACCAAAGTGTGACTTATTCAAAATGAGAAGCAATTCCAATTCCAATTCCAATTTTCGAAGAAAAAAAAATTCAAAATTCGGTCTCGTCAAACCTGCTTCCTCAGCGTCAGTTATTGTTGAGATCCGTGGTTGTGTGGATTGTTAGTCCTAATTCATACTGGTTGTATTGGTTCCGCTCTGTTTGTCGGATAAAGTTCTTTTGTGCTGTCTGGTTATTTTCTTCTGCCTTATGTTGTGTTGTTCTCACCGGGGCTGGTCCCGGTCATGTTCAGTCCTTATAAGGACTCGATATTGGCAAAGGCAGAGAATTTAAGTGCAGTCTCAAGATGTTCCCCCGGTCATCTGCCCGTCCTCCTCTACGTTCGCTTTCTTGTTTTCGTCATCGGTGTATGGGTTGGTGCGACAACAAGACGACCAGGTCTCCCTGCCATCCCCGTTCAGGAGCTCTCCGTTAGAGACAACTCACCATCCTGCCACTCAGGGTTTTTTTTTTTTTATAAATTAAAGATATATGTGTATATATACGCACATAAATTTTTAAACATAATAAACATTGTCATTATAGACATATAAATATATACAATGTAGGGAGGTTATGTGGTCTTCCCAATTCTGCAGATGAACTGTATGACCAGCCGCTGTATTTTTGGGTTGCTGTTTATGTGTAGGCACTCCGTCATTGTCAATGGAGTCCCAGCTTTGAAGAAAGTGATCTCTTAGCTCCCTTCGCTCTCTATTGTACTTGTCGCATGCTAGTATTAGTAAATAGTGTTCAATGGTGTTGTTTTCTAGGCATGCTCTGCAGAATGGGTTTTCTCTTGTGTCTTTCCAGTTACCTAGCCTGATTCTCCACAGCTGTCTGTTTGCCGGTGCTTTCATTTTGGTCTTGACTTGTGGCTTGTAGCTGGGTTCACCCAGTACTTGGTATCCATGGCGACCTTTAGCACTGTCACTGTCTCGCCACTGTTTCCTCCATTCCTGGAGAATGTAGTTTTTGATGATATTCTTCCCTTCTACTTTACCTAGGCCTGTGCTGATTTTATTATTGCTGGTTAGTCCTCGTTTCGCCGCTCTGTCTGCCTGTTCGTTTCCCAGGATACCCTTGTGGACTGGTATCCATACGATGGTGACTTGGCATCCCATGTACCTGAGGTTGGTGGCTGTCGCTAATATCTCCTCTTTTATGTCGGGTCTGTTTCCTCTCCAGGACAGGGATTCTATGAATATACACAATCTCAGTGCTGGTTTTTCAGCTGCAATCTCCAGGCCTTTCGTTATGGCTACCAGTTCTGTCGTGCATACTGCTGTCTGGTCAGTTAGTTTGAACTGTTTATTCAGCTTCCAATCTGGAACCACTACTCCTGCTCCTACCTCTCCCTATTCGTTCTTGGACCTGTCTGTGTATATTATGAGGTTGTCCTTACTGATTTCTTGTATGTACGCCTCGGCCGCATCTCTTGCATCTGTGTTCTCCGTGTCCCTGGTGATGGTCTTTCCCAGATTAGTGTCTGTGAATGGGACTGTTAGTTCCCATGGTGGGATTGTTGGCTTGAACCGTCTTGTCTGTTTCAGGGTTTCTGCTAGCTCGATTTCTTCCTTCATATTTTCTGCTGCTTCCCATCATGCCGGTCTTTGCAGTTTTACTATTGGGATGCCCCCCCCCCCCCCCTTTGCTGTGGTTGCCACTGAATGTTTGATATCCAGGGTGGTCTTCGTCTTGTGCTATTTACGCCTCAGACTCAGTGGTAGAACACCCAGTGCTACCTCAATGCATTCTTCTCCAGGTAGAATGTTATTACGTTTACATAGAGAATATTTAAAATATAATAACATGATAGTAATGCCTAGATTGATCACTACGCTTACTAATAGCGTTTTAAATTCTGCGGAATTACTAGACATCTAAAAGAAAAGTACCTAGATACCCAATGATAAGGGGACATAAACATCTAATATTGTGACAAGGGAAATTACTTTAAATTGAAAAAGACAATAATATATCTAGTATGTTATCATAATCTTATCTATAAATGTCTTACATTTTTTTTTTAGAAATAAAAGAGTCAGTACTGGAGTCAGATTTAATAACCAATACAATAAGACTATTAATTTTGTTTTAAAATTTGTTTGTTATCTTTACGTAATTGCATTTTATAATCAAATTTTGGATTTTGTCATTTATATTTAATTCTTAAGTTTGTACTTTTAATGATACGCATAAAAGTGTAACTTCATGATATCCCCTCTTTGGGGAAACAATTTTTTACTGGCCTGCTAGGGCCACACAAAAATTAGAGACAATTAACCACCCCACCCCATACTTTGATTGATTGATTGATTGATTGATTGATTGATTGATTTAGGAACCGACATCACAGCATTCGGGACATTCCCATAAGCGCTCCGTCCCCATCCTCAGCAGCCAGCGAAGAGCTCCAACACTAATAGTTCCAGTAGCAATCTGATTATATGTCCGTCTCGCCTTTCCTCCGAGCGCCGAGCGTCGGCCAGATCCCCTCGTCACACCTCGTTGTCTCATTCTTACCAGACCATGGTGATCCATCTGCTCCTCCGAGGTGTACTCGTGCTCCCACGTATGAAAGACATTGAAAGATAATACAAAATCTGTATCTATTATTAACGGAACTGATACGGCGTTAACAGCTCCTGCAATAGGTAAGGGGGAAGCAAGAATTGGATTATGAACAACAATTGTTGCAGCGCCAATAGTTTTAGAAATGGAAATTGCAGTATTAGGAATGGGAACAGGAAGTATTATTTTAAAATATATCGATAAAAAATTAGAATATAAATCTGATAAACATAAACAGATTTTAATTGTATCAATTAATACAATTCATAATCATATTTCCTAAACGCTGGAAGATGGAAGTATTTCTGAAGAAGAATTTAAACTTATTTTAGAAGAAGAAAGCAAATTTTGAAAGATAAAAGAAAAAATAAGACATCATAGCGCGAAAAAATTGTTAATGTGAATTATTCATTAGAGAAAGAAGAACTCATACAAAAAAATTAAGAGATTTTTTAGACTGCAAAATTAAAGTAGCTGTAAGATTATCAATGTTTGTTTTTTACAGGACATCGTTTCGAGATCAGCATCTATCAAGTGATTGTTGATTTCTTGGCAAGATTACGCTCAGTAGTTTGCCATTGCTTTCTGAGCGGCCGGCTCATTTACCCCGCAAGTCACCAGCGCGGGTAGAACCGCTTCCAATTCTCGCGCGCTGCGAGACCCTGCGTGGATAAACGTGATTACGGAGAAATTCGTGTAACCCCTCGGCCAGAGAGACCGGCAGGACTATTAATAAGATGCAGAAATTTGGCAAAACCAAACCGTTACTTTAAAAAAATGGCCTTCTTAAGTACTACAGATCCAATTTTAAAAAAAAGATCCAATGGTGAATGAATATCAAAATACTAAAAGAAACAATCAGTTACATAATCTGGCTATTGTTGGATGATATCAGGTACTCAATATGTGTATCATGTTGTGTGAAAAGATAGCAGGTACTCAATGTATGTATCCTATTGTGTGGACGATATCAAGTACACAGTCAATATGTGTATCCTTTTGCTTGGATGATATCAGGTACTCAGCCAATATGTATTTCCTTTTGTGTGGAGATAATCTTATTTAAATATGTTTTTGTTCAAGAAACAAATACTTATCTTCATCATTCAGCTCACAACATGGGAAACATTTTAATGTGCCACTATTTGACCGATACATTGATTGCTTTTTTTTTCATTCTGCTGTCTGAGATTTATCATCACCATCATCATCATGTGCCATGGAGATAAGTGTGGACTATCTCACGTGATCTCCAGAGTCTTGTATCAGATGTGTGGTCTTGCTCTGAATATGTCGTGTGGCCAAGCTTTTCGGATATTTAATTATTTGCCTTCCCCGCGCTGTTTCCCCATCAATTCTGCCATTGTCACTACGTTTCTAATTCCAAGTTCTCCTCAGAAATGTGCTTGCACGTATCAGTTCACAGACTGGTGTGTCATCTGTGCTTACATGTATCACATCACAGACTGACGTGTCAGTTGTGCTTGAATATATCACATCACAGACTGACGTGTCAGTTGTGCTTGAATATATCACATCACAGGCTGACGTGTCAGTTGCGCTTACATGTATCACATCTGAGACTGACGTGTCAGTTGTGCCTACATGTATCACATCACAGACTGACGTGTCAGTTGTGCTTACATTTATCAGATCACATACTTTAAGTTGTGCTTAAACTCACATAGTTAAACAACTTGCCATTGTGTCCTTGTTTAACAACTCTGTGACGTTTCGTTTATAGTTGTTGTCTGGTGAAACTTATTCTATCTGTTGGGTTGGGAGTTGAGAAGCTTCAGAGAGTGAAGAAACGGAAATGAATTGTCTTGCACATTCTAAAGATTGCTCAAGATGGGCTCTGTAAAGTCTTACAAATGAGCACCGATTTCAAAAATACAAACTCCTTGAATATCCATATGTGCTCAGCCTCTGTCTACAAATATGCAAAACTATGACATCTGTAACTGTGTAACTGCCTTTGACTACCCACAATATTAATATAGTGCGTTAACCTTGATTATTTTTAAAAGATACACACAGGACTTCAGCATAGTATCATATGGGCATATCAGGCAAATGAACTACCAACAGACAGTCCAACATTGGATGATAAATTGAAGGAGTCTGGCTATACTACACATATGGTTGGAAAATGGCACGTGGGATTCTACAAGCAAGAGTACTTGCCCTGGAATCGTGGATTTGACACTTATTTTGGTTCGTTTTGTAATTTAGAATTGTTCTTATTCAAGAAAGTTTATGTAAAATGCATATGCATGCATGTACTTAAATTATAACTTGAAATCTTGTCAATATAAATTAATACATTTGAAAATGTGAAATTAAGATTCCATAAGATTTTACATCCAGACACAAATGAAATGTTATCTAGAACCTGTTCGGCTGTATGGCAGTGAATTTTGGAATACGAATGAACAAATTAGAAGAGCTTATAAGCATCAGAGGTGTAATTCCTGAGATGAATGTTGTGCACAGCCAGAGTAACTAACAACGCTTGGAAAGGCCAATGAAAGTAGACATTACAAACCAGCATAAGAAGGAGAAGAAGCAATCAGTGTTCTTTGGTTATTTGATGTGAGAAGCCTTGGAAAATGTCTCGATGGCTGGAAAAACTCTGCTGTAGAAATGAGAAATGATGCTGGGAAGCCTTAGATAGTGGCATGGATGAATAACATCAACTGAGTTGATCGAGAACACCATGGTCCAAGATGTGTGGAGAATCATGAAAGCCTGCAAGATTTGACAGGGCACTTGAGGAGGATGATCTATCCCATATGGACAAAGGCTTGTTCTTCACTTGTGCCATTAAGCTTGGGTTGGAATTTAGGCTTTCAATCTTGAACCACCGGTCTCCGTGGTAAAGGGACTTACGGACGCGATTCGTTTATCCGCTTACCCGAGTTCGAAATAAAGCTGCGACATATTTGGCAGCAGACCGTAATACGCTTGGTTTTAACGAGTTAGTATGGGAGCAAGTCGTTCAGAAGGCAATGGCAAACTACTGAACGTAAACTTCCCAAGACATCAACAACAGCAGTAAAATTCTAGTGTGGCAGCGATGTTCTATAAAAAGGATATGTAAAAGAAAAAAGAAAACAAACATATTGAGACAGATGTGTTCATCTGGACTGATTTTATGTTTGTGCAGTATACTGTAGATAAAACCTGTCCATCCTGGTACTTGGTCTTCCTGTAGCTCCATAGCCAGATTTTAGGCACAACGCTATGCCTGTCTGGACTTTCTTGCAAGATGATGTCCGAACCACTATATGTGTTGTTTATCTATAAATGCATACTTGTTACATTTGGTCAGAGTTTGTTAATAAAATTCACAACTCTTAGATCTAACCAATCAAAAGCGAAAGACAAAGATAATTAAATTAAACCAAAGAAATAACAATTTGGTCGCTCATGGTGAATTTTCACTTCAAGATACACAATCATGTACCTATTTAGGCAGCAATGTAAATATATGTGGTAAACGGTGAATGAAAGAAGAATATATGTGGTAAATAGCGAATGAAAGAAGAAGAACATAAGTGGTAAACAGTTAATGAAAGAAGAACAAATGTGGTAAATAGCGAATGAAAGAAGAAGAACATAAGTGGAAACCAGTTAATGAAAGAAGAAGTACATATGTAGTAAACAGTGTATGAAAGAAGAACATATGTGGTAAACAGTGAATGAAAGAAGAAGAACATAGGTGGTAAACAGTAAATGAAAGAAGAACATATGTGGTAAATAGCTAATGAGAGAAGAAAAACATATGTGGTAAACAGTTAATGAAAGAAGAAGAACTTATGTGGTAAACAGTGAATGACAGAAGAAGAACATATGTGGTAAACGTGTGGTAAGAGTTTCAAATGTTTGATAGAATAACTTTACATTTCCCATGTTGTGGATAATTTCAGGCTATCTTACTGGGGGTGAAGATTATTACAGACACACAAAACCATACAACAACATAGGTTATCTTGACCTCAGAGACAACAACGGACCTGTGCGGAATGAGACCGGACATTACTCGGCTAATCTATTCACCAACAAGGCTATTGATGTGGTCAAGTCACACAACACATCCAAGGTAAATTGTCACGTCACATAACACACCCAAGGTGTGATTATTGTCTGTCATGCCACACAAATTATTTAGTGTAAATGTAACATATCTGAGGTGAATGGTCATTTGTTGTTGATGAAGGCTAATCGCCGCAACGTCCTGTATGTGTCGTAATTCTGTTAAGTAAAGCTGCACTACTTTGTGTCATTTTATATTGTTTGAAGATAAACTGTTGATTGTTTACTTCACGTCACATAATACCCAATAATCAATCTGTTCCGTAATAGAATAGGTATGGTTTTGTAAACAGTTTTGCATCTCTGTACAATGTTGTGATAATGGAAGAATTCTTATTCTTCTGATTGTTCATGCCATGCGGTTTTGGTGATCATGTTTGTCCACAGCTTTCTTTCTCGCGTACTGCCACTCATTTCTGATGCTGATGTCCCTCCATGCCATGATGTCAGGTTGCCCAACATCTTCTCTCTGTCTTCCCTTTCTCTCCTTCCCTCCAACTTTCCTATTGTCACGGTGTATTCTATCTGTTCCCTTCTCATGACCTGCCCAATGAATGTGGAATGTCTTCTTATAAAGTAACCAGTCCTCTTTGCGAGTTATCTTCTTTCCAGATATCTTCATTGCTGTTGCTGTCCCCCACAGTGTTCTCATCATTCTTCTACACAACCATATCTCAACAGTTTCCACATAATTCCTCACTAGTCTGCTGATCTCCCATGATTTGCTTCCATACATTAGGACTTGTTCAATATAGCTCTTAAAACAGTGGTTCTCAACCTCTTTTGGCCTATGCACCCTTTCACCATATGTCATAATGTCATTCCCCCGTTTCCAGCTAACGAAAGAAGAAGAATTCCCCACCACATTTTTTTTTCAAAACTTGTTGTCACAAAGTAAATGATGACAGAGTGACAGATAGAGTGGCTATGGTTGTGTCTAGGGTATGTCCTTGTAAATGTAAGGTTGAACAACAGATTAACCAAGATGCATCACACCCAAACACCAGTCAGTGAACAAGCGTTGATTTGCGCACATAATATTCCTTTAATTCTGAATTAACACAGACACATGTAACATCTAAATCCAGGAACAATAATTCTCTAAGAATATATCTCCATCCCACTGAAACACTTCGAATAACACTGCCTCTCAGGCCCACTAAATCTCGTCCGACACGACAGGTATACTAGCCTCTCTCTAGGCCCGACTCAAAGTAACCCACTCTGGGTCTCGAATTCCACTCACTATCCCTGGAACCCACAGTGCGGAGTCTCTTCCTAACTCCGTCACAATTTTCCACTTTCTCTGACCACGACCTCCTCCTAGTCCGGTCTCAACTCAACTCCCCCTCAGCTCGGAGTCCAAACATCAACTGACCCACGTGAATCTTTGTCCCTGTCTTTTTAAACCATTCTCTCCCCCACAATGCTTCACACACAACACACAACCTCCCTGCTCCAACTGTCTGCCTCACCCTTATTTTAGCCAGCTGACTTCTTCTCAGCTCCCCCTTTCAATTACTGTCTTCTCATTTTCGCCCTCTGGGGGACTTACTATCCGCCCTATTATATCTCGTGAACTGTTTATCTTGTACGGCCACTCACCTTAATGCCAATGACCACAGGCATGTGACACTACCCCACCCTCAAAAGAAAACATCGTTTTCAAATGTTGGGAGACTAATACTTATTAAATATGTGACCCAGACACATTGCCTGGGTAGTCGTAAGTATAAATCCAAATTACTCTAGCTACCACACTAAATAATACATCAAATGCTCATAGTACACTCCCCTATTCCCCACACATCAATACATCCAACTTTCTATCTTGTGTACCAATGCATGAACTCATACATCACATAATAATAATACATCATATCATAGGGAACATACTATCTGTGTACCTACAAGTTTACTAACATCCTCAAGAAGACACAACCTATTTGTGTACCGACCCCGTATCAGGTGGTTCTTTTCTTGCCTCAAACCTCCACCTATGATTCCTGTCGATGCTGTGTCTACCCTTCATATACCCATGCCTCATGTTTCCTATATCTTTAACACATCTGTTTGCTAATCCTGGTTCAGTGATGTCGTTAACCCTCTTTCGAACTGCGTTAACATTGCTATCTGCATATTGTACTGTTACACTGGAGTCTCTGTTTAGTCTGACCTCTTTATTAAATTCTGGCCAATATCCCTGGCATCCTGCTCTCTGCTGCTTATGCCTTACTCCTAAGTGCCCTGCACATGCCCTATCCTGAGCTGTTCTTGTATATCGGTCTCTATGTGCTACCCGTACTGCTACTTGCCCACATGCAGTTCCGACATCTGAAAACCGGTGAGTGAAACCATTGTTCTTCCTATCGAAGCTCCATCTACCCTTCTTTGATTTTCTATGTCTCACTTTACTACACCCCTGGAAACATTTGTCAAGAGTAGTATCTTGTCTCTGGGATTCCCTACAGCTACATTTGAGATCCATTCTCACCTGCTCAGCTTTCCTATCCTTGTCCTCAGTGTTTACTTCAAGTGCCTCTTTTTCTTCAGCTATACTCTCTAATTTAGGTTTTCTTTTGGTAACTACCTCGTTACTATTTCCACTATGTTTTTGGTCCCAATAAACTACTTCCTCTTCTGTACACTCTTTAACTCCTATAACATTTCCTATGATGAGATCTGCCACTGGTGCGTCTAAAACACATGCTGTCACTCTTCCTGTTATGTATGGTGTTTTTACTGTTATCACGGCTACTGGGTAAAATTCTACTGTCCCATTAAATGTTATGGATCTAATATTTTTTTCTGTATAATCCGAGGGATGCACTAAACTCTTTCTCACCCCGATGGACGTACATCCGGAATCCCTAATTGTTAACGCTGGCCTATCATTAACAAACCCATGATGCATCTTCAGACTTCCTCCTTCATGCACTGCTGATCCTGCTTTAACTGTGTGACCACATATTAAGACTAGGTGACCGTCTTTTTCAAAAAGAGGTTTGCACCCACTACAATCTTCATTGTTCAGCGTCTCAATTACTTGTGCTGCATTTGAGTGCTCTGTTTCTCTTATCCTACATTGATGACTGACATGCCCCTTCCTTCCACATTTGAAACAAGTGATCTCCCTTTTACTGTTGTTCGTTGGTCCATCTGATGGTTGTGCATCACAATCTGCCATTTTGTGTCTCCAGCTCCCACAATTCTAACATCCGGCATAACTATTTGGCCGCCTCTGAAAATTCCCCCTTTTGTATGGGTACCGTCCTGCTCTGCCAAAATAGTTGCCACGGGAACCATTGTCTTTAGGTTCTTGTTCCTCATATCTTTGTGTTAAATCTACACTTTTTGATCTTGGTCTAATAACTGGATTCTGGTCCTGTTTCGTATACGCTGCACAGACTATTTCCTCATCAATTTGCCTTCCTATCGACCTATTGGGATGTGCAGTCATGTAATTTTGCCCTAACTGAGACATTGTGTCTATGTCCTTTGGCTTACGTTCTTCGAAGAAAGCCACTAAATTAGTATTGCACGATGATAACACCTTGTCTCTAAGCATTAAATCCACTAATTTATTAAAATCATTTCCTACCTCTGCCAGCTCCATCCACTTATTAAATGTGTTCTTCACTGTGTTAACAAAGTCTGTGAAATCTTGATTTGTCTCTGGCACTAACTGTCTAAACTTTGTTCTATATCCATGTTCAGTTAGTTGGAACTTTGTCAGCAAACGTTGACGTAAGATAGTGTAGTTGTTTCTTTCTTCTACAGGTAAATTAAACATTGTATCTAGGGCCTTACCCGTAAGCAACTCACCAAGTTTCATAGAATATTCCCCCTCTGGAATGCCTAAAGCTTTCACTGATGCAGGGGCGTCACTAGGGGGGTGCGGGGGTGCGGGCCGCACCGGGTGACACCATCAAGGGGTGACACCAAAATAAAAAAATTGCAAATTTGACAAAGCAGATATAGCAAAATAACAAAAATTTAACTTTTTCCGAGTTTGTCGAAGTTCTTTATTTATGTTTTACCTGAAGTAATGAAGTTATATTGTTCAATTTGTTTTCTTTCTTATGTCCTTATTAACTTTTTGACTTATTTTACAAACATTACTATATGCGATTATATATGGTACAGGAACACTCGGAAGAAGACCATGGTGAAAGTCTAGAGGGGTGACACCAAGAGTTTACCGCACTGGGTGACACCAACCCCAGTGACGCCACTGCACTGATGATTCGAACCTAGACAAATAAGTTTCAAGATGGTCCCGGTCTGTAAAATATGGCAGATTTAGTCTCTGTGACGACTGCGAAGGCCTTCTGCTTTCCTCACTTTGACCCTTCGAAGATAGTTCTAATTTTTTAAACTCGATTTCAGTTTGCATCTGACACTTGATCTTCTCTTTCTCAATTTCCACCGCATTTGTTTGTTTTAACTTTTCAAGTTCCATTTGTGTCTCTCTCTCTCTCTCTCTCTCTTCCTGTAGACGCTTGTTTTCCATTTCAGCTAGTTTTACTTGTGTCTCTTTCTCTTCCTGTAGACGCTTGGCTTCAGCTACCTTTTCTTCCTGTAGGCGTTTTACCTCGCGTTCATTATGCCTCTCCTCTCTTTCCATCTGTTTTTGTTCTTTTGCTTCTGCATACTCCTGTAGCTCTTTACCCTTCAGGCCTATTCTTTCACCTGCTTCAATATATTCCATTAAAGTAGGCATCTTGTACTTGTGGACACGTTGCTGTCTGTCAGCCAACTATACATGTGAAGACTCTGCTGTTAGTCTTTGTGTCACTTCTCTAAGTACACCAGCACTCCCTGTGTACGTAAATTCGTAGTGCTAAAATATCACTCTGTACTCACCCAGTCACTCTATAAGCATTAGGTAGTGAGGTGGGAATATTAACTAAACTCCCTCGTATATATATATATCAAATAACTGTAGAACAATTCCTGGAAATAGTTTTAAATATACATATACATACACAAATGAATGATACACACTAAGTGCCCACTATTAAACGCTAGACGCATAGGCCGGTGAAACGCAGACGGATGATTACATAGAAATAAAAACCACTGACATAAACATGCCCATGAAAGACCATACCGTGCGCATAATATAAACTGACAGATACCATCTAGATAGAAGCTGTATTAACATAAGAATTACAACAATACCATATATCCAAAGAAATCAAATATGATATGTAACAGTAAAGCGAAAACAGTAAAAAGAACAAATCTAAAATGAATAGTGTACATAGATCTGACGATAGACACTTGGACACCGTGTATAAAGTCGAGACGACCCAATGCTCAACCGCACAAAACAAACTGACTCGTCAGCTGCCTCTCAACAACATACAATGTGTACCTAGACAATTTATCTTTGCTTTGTCTCCCGTATGTCGCGAAACAATGCAAAAATATCCTACTTATTACGACCACTGGACCACATACAAATAATTACGTAACGCACAACAACAATACTTAGGACGATGAGAGCAAGAGAAACAAAAAAAAATCGCCGACAACAATGCAATGGTGAAATCTCATAAAAGTCCTTATTTTGTTTTCAATAGTCTCCGAAAATCGCCTGGAAATGTTTGTCGGTTACTGTTTTGAAAAGATTACGACGTTATTTTCCCACAGTGAATTAGTGTTCTGATGCGTTGTCACTTTTTGTTGACGTGGTGATACGATTTTTTGACTGTCGTAAAAGTTGAAGATGATAGTAATTATCCCACCGCCTTGTCTCTACACTGTCCGTAACGTTTTTGTAACCCTCCCTGTAGAGTTGGCCTGTGATTGTATAATGTATATGAAAGCTCGTGTTTGGCCAGAAATATAGGGTTTTCGTTACGTTTTGGGGAGACGAAAATATCTTTCCAGTCAATGAATGTTTAACTGTGTCGTTGCTGTTGCTTTGAAGTGATGGTATGGCTTCACTGTTGCCGAAAAGGTTAAACCAACGAATGGCCGTAAAATTATCCAGTGCCTTAAATCCGTTTTGCAAGTCTTTTTTGGTAGAGAAATGCGCTCATATTTGCGAAAACGGCACCTGAATGACTGTTGTGGATTGTTTCCCGATGATGACACACATACAAAGACTTTAAACGTAAATCCTAGTTTCAGTAGAAAAACAACGTGTTTATCTCGTTCTACTCTGGACAATTTTTCAGTAAAATTCCATTGTCCACGGCCTTGAACCCGCCGGTCATCTCTTTATCACAATAATCCGTGCAGAAACTTTTACTTTTCTGTGGAGCAAGGATTGTCACTTTTGTGTGTTCTCCACACTTTTCTCCTATAACTCCCCTCCTCCTGACGAGTTTTTAACCATGAATTACCCTCGTAACTCCCCTGGCGCCCCTTTCCGTCTTATTATCTGCGCCGAACTCTGACGACGCCGTACACACACGCACTCGCTGTCCGCAAGTTCACCTGACCTTCACCTTTGGCGCCTGCCTATTTGTCGTGAACAACCTGTCCTAAACAGCGCCGACTTATTGTCCGCTGTCCTCCAGACAACTCTCTCAGCAGCGCAAAACCGTGTCTGTATACTGTGAGTAAACCCCGCTGTCCCCTCTCTCTCTCAGGGTGGGCAATTATATTTTTACCTGTCGTGGCTTTCTCGTGAAATAGCTTTGGTTTGGAATACTGTCTTCGTCGTCCCGTGACAGTGATGATACACGTATCCTCCCTTGAACTGTCTGCGTTAATTTATCTGACACACAACCAGTCTGATCGTTGTCTACTCACTTCCACAGGGTTGAACTTGGAAAACCATGTTGATACACTTACGAACTGATTCATACTGATGTAAATCTATATACCGAAGTCCAAGATCGGACAGCCCTCAGTTCATCGTCTGTCACAAAGTAAATGATGACAGAGTGACAGATAGAGTGGCTATGGTTGTGTCTAGGGTATGTCCTTGTAAATGTAAGGTTGAACAACAGATTAACCAAGATGCATCACACCCAAACACCAGTCAGTGAACAAGCGTTGATTTGCGCACATAATATTCCTTTAATTCTGAATTAACACAGACACATGTAACATCTAAATCCAGGAACAATAATTCTCTAAGAATATATCTCCATCCCACTGAAACACTTCGAATAACACTGCCTCTCAGGCCCACTAAATCTCGTCCGACACGACAGGTATACTAGCCTCTCTCTAGGCCCGACTCAAAGTAACCCACTCTGGGTCTCGAATTCCACTCACTATCCCTGGAACCCACAGTGCGGAGTCTCTTCCTAACTCCGTCACAATTTTCCACTTTCTCCGACCACGACCTCCTCCTAGTCCGGTCTCAACTCAACTCCCCCTCAGCTCGGGGTCCAAACATCAACTGACCCACGTCAATCTTTGTCCCTGTCTTTTTAAACCATTCTCTCCCCCACAATGCTTCACACGCAACACACAACCTCCCTGCTCCAACTGTCTGCCTCACCCTTATTTTAGCCAGCTGAATTCTTCTCAGCTCCCCCTTTCAATTACTGTCTTCTCATTTTCGCCCTCTGGGGGACTTACTATCCGCCATATTTTATCTCGTGAACTGTTTATCTTGTACGGCCACTCACCTTAATGCCAATGACCACAGGCATGTGACACTTGTCAGCCTCAAAAGAAGCATTTTTTATATTTACAATATTTTATTAACACACCAAATTAATCATATTACAATAAACAAACAATGAAAATGTCAAAGAAGTGTCACTATAGTCTGTCCGGAAATTAATGCCGTCATTCACGATCAATTATTTTGAAAACTGTCTGTTGCATCGTTATGAAATTTTTCCTGCCAACTTATATTTACCCCCACCCAAGGAATATGTCTTTGATAGGTCCAAAAGCAACTTAAATCATCGAAAGAGGTGACATTTCTTTGATGTTTTAGGGAAAATGTAGTGAATTCACGCTAACAAACTAGTCTTACAGTAAACCACGTTATTTCTGGTAAGGACACAAGTACAAGGCGTAGCCAGATTCGTATGGGAGTGGGCGCAATAAAAAAGTAGCTTAAAAGTCGACAGGGTCGACTGCATTGCACCTGGTTTTTATCCCATATGGCTCAGTCTCTTACCGCAGGGCACGAACTCCGTAGCTCCAGCGACGACCCTCGGGAGTCTTCGACAAAATGCACTCGTGAAATGAAGGAATCGAACAAGCAACCTTCGGAGCCCGAGTCAGATGGCTTGACCACTTCACCAAGGAGACTCCCGAGAGGGGTGCAATGTGTAATATTAGTAAAGACAGAGAATTTACAGTGGCATGGGGTAAATAATGTGTAAATTGACAAGAAAGTGGAAGGAATATATTTCTTACCTTATTTTTCATTTCCTTCTTGTTTCTTCAGCTGCTGGTTAATAATTGTACACAAGTATTCATATTACTAGGATGCATTTAGCTATTTATAGTGAGTTCGTGAAAGCTTCAAACAGCTGTGCGTTAATGTACGTATGGAATGACCAGAAATGATACCACAATTTAGTCATCATGTGTCCATTTTTAAGGATCTGTTCAGCAGTCTGTGTAGTTTGTTCACACGTACACATGGGTGACAGACCCGCTTTGAGTCTTCGTGAAAGATTGTCTACTCTGCTGTTTACTGTTCAGAGACGGAACATGATTACATGTTTTGCACTATGAACATAGTTGTCAGTGTCTCTGTAGTGGGCTTTCTTCTTAACGACCAAGATGTTGGTCCTCGTTTCATTGAAGTTTATAGATTGATTCGTATGCACGTGTGTTGTCCCCTAATTTTACAACGTGTTCGGTCTTACGTTTCTTGTTATGCCACAATATGTCAGTTTCCACCGCAATATTCCTCTTCTGTTAGTATTCAATGCGCTTAGTGTGTTTGTTTGTTGTTGTTTTTTTTTTGTTTTTTTCAATACCAGTTGTTTGTCACCGCTGAGGGCTTGCGGAATTGAAAATTTATCACTGTGGAATACAAACTGTTGCCATTGACATTGTGCTGATGCTGTAATGTTTATGGCCTGTAATTCGTCTGAATAGTTGGAGCAAAATATCCCAGTTGGTGTGCACGCGGATTAAGGTCTGCGATCTACTCAGACCTTAATCTGTGTCGGACGATTCCAGTAGATTGATGACTGCTCTCGGTTGCATAAAATTCAATCCATCCTTTCTCCAATAATCCTCTTCCTCTTTCAACACATGGTCCTCACATTTTTCCAGTAACTTTTATCAATATTTAATAGCGCGGACTGGATTAGTATCTTGACGTCAGACAATTTGAATAAAGTATTGTCAGCTGCCCCCTGTCCTTTAATTTTATCCCACACAAGTTCTATAGGGTTAAAATGAGAGTTGTACGGCGGAAGTCTCAAGCACTCATGACGATGCTCTTCTATCAACTTGTCGATTTGATATTTCTTGCTTTTTGGCGTCTGTTTTACAAGGGACAACAATTCTAGCTAGAAATACCTTTCCGGAAATGGTATGTTTTCCATTCGGAACCATATCTTTATTGCTCCTTTTGTAATCGATGCTGTAGTTATTTTGTCTTTTTGGGCAACAACATTGATATCACGCATTGTCCATAATTGGACATGACGGTCTATCTAGGGATGGAAGAACAGTATTCTCGAGCCAATCTCTAAATACATTACCATTCATCTTATTATGATAATCCCTATTGTCTGTATGCTTTGATACGAACACGAGCCCAGCATTCTGTTGTAAGCTATAATGCGTATTACCAGCATGGGCCATGAACAAAAGCTGTCATATACTACTGGGCACATATCGCTTTATCTGTCCATCCACTGATTGCCATTCCTTATTACTTGTGTGGTGAGCATTGATCCACATGTCATCCAAATACACTATGCCATAATTTTCTTTGCGCATTTCCCTTATTTCACGTAGGTATCTGCTTCTCATGGCTCCTAAATGCGGCTGCTCGCAAAGAATATTTCTACCTCTCTTGTACTTTCTAAAAGTGAAGATAATGTCATAATTTTCCACAAAGTTGTTTTGGATAGCTCTATGTTATTGTTCTTTCTCAACCAAACCCTAAGTTTTCTTACAGTCACTGTTTCTTTGGCATCCAGCATTTTTATAATGCTGGATAATCCTGGATATAAAATACTAAATTTTTATAATTTTAGGAGTCTCCGTGGCGAAGAGGTCAAGCCTTTTGACTTGGGCTCCAAAGGTTGTGGGTTCGATTCCGGGCCGCATCCTTCGGTTCACGAGTTAAATTTTTCGGAGACTCCTGTGGGTCGTCGCTAGAGCTGCGGAGTTCGTGCTTTGTGCGATGCTTTCCGCGCTACGGAAAGAGACCGGGCCATATGGGATAGAACCCGGTGCAATGAAGTCGACCCTGTCGACTTTTAAGCGACTTTTTAAAGCATTTTTATAATAGCTCACCTTATGACATCTTTGTCAAAGCTGTCTACAATAACCTTCCTACGTACCGTTTGGATATTGCGTAGTGGTTTAATTCCAGATTCTTGCACCCATCGACGAAATTACCGTTTACTCAAACCCAATGCATGCACTGTTCTTTTTTCAGAATTTGTAATAGTATAAAACAGTTTCCTGCTATCAGCTTCTATATAAAAATATGTGTACAACTTCATAGCGATGCTTTGAAGTGTATACACAATTTCGCATTCAATCCCATTGAAAAATATTCACACATTTCAATGTTAGCGATAAGTGGTAAGATTTGTAAAAAAAAAAAAATAATAATCAGGATTCATGAAAGTACCCACATACTAACGACACCTCTGAACTAGTCTGAACACTCCCATTTTAAACTGCGCGGGGTTCTTGTCATACGTCCTTTCTCGTGAAACACGAGAAAATTAACCATTCAACGCTGATGTTTCCGTGTCAAAAATGTAATACTTCTAAAAATGTGCACTTCATCTCTGACCCGTAATTTATATACCGCATACAAACAAATTTTGAAATCTGCTGTACAATCTCCAGAACAAAAATGTTTTTGTTGGGTGGACATGATGATAAGGTTATATGCTAAATCTCACCAAAGGCCACTTTCCATCAGCTCTCAAAATCGCTAAAGTGTACCCTCTTCTTAAATCTGGTTCATTGGACAATGGTCTCCCGAACAATTACAGACCCATTTCCTTACTATCATCACTATCTAAGCCACTAGAAAAACACATCCATAAAGTAACATTACAGTATTTAGTTCGCAACAAGCTTATTGTTGACAGCCAATCAGAATTTCGACCAAAATATTCTTGCCATACGGCCCTAACAAACATGATAGAAAATTGGCACCAGAATATAAACAACAACAGTCTATGTGGAACTGTGTTTATTGATTTCAATGAATGAATCACTGAAAAACGAGAAGTAGGTTGAGAGCTTTACCAAAGCACAACTACAAAAAACAATGGACGTTGCGGCCAAAGCCTTCGTCAGCACAGAACAAACAAACAAAAATAGATTAACTAATACACGATCGACACTACATGAATGTATAAATATCAACTCATCTGTGTCCTAGCTTGAGACGGCTATCCATGGGTGGAATAGAACGGATGTGGTGTTAAAGGGGTCAACTGCCTAAAGGTCAGTACAGCCAGAAACTCGGTGATTGGTTAATTCAACCGGTGAGGGAACCCGCGCTAGGGGGATCGGGGTGCGCCCAGGAGAGCGAATGAAAAAATATGGATGTGTAACTCTGTTGCGATGTAACGGATGCAGTACGCAATTCCGCCAAGTTCACAAGTGACGGTAGTTAAGAACGCAATGAGAAACGACCCCATGCATTATTGATTTCAAGAAAGCATTTGATATGATAGACCATGTTATTCTAATTAAAAAGCTTGAGACAATGAAAATTGGCCCTAATGTAGTCACTCTAATATCATCTTTTCTATCAACCAAAAAGCAAGTAGTATCACATAATAAATCTCTGTCTCAAACCACTACCTTCAATATTGGAGTACCGCAAGGCTCTATTCTTGGCCCTCTATTATTTGCCATATATATTAACGATCTACCTTTGCATCTTTCGTCGTCCTGCGATCTATTTGCAGATGACTGTACAGTGTACACAAACGCTGAAAACTGTATTTTACTGGAGTCGTCTTTACAACAAGAATTAAATAATGTAGTTAGGTGGAGCTATTCAAACCGTATGCAAATTAACATCACTAAAACAAAAGCAATGTTATTAACAACCAGACAGAGACTTCAAACTCTAAGCTCACACACATCACTTCAAATTCACATCGATAACATGCCAGTAGAAAGTGTAATTGAGCACAAAACATTAGGCCTAATCATTGATAGAAACCTAACCTTTAATTCCCACGTTCAAGCGCTCATTAAACAAACAGCGAAAAAAGTCTACCAACTCGCCAAAATTAAAAACTTCCTTGATGAGGACACAAGGAAACTATTCTATACTTCTCATATACAGACACACTTTGACTACTGCTCTACAATCTGGGACGGTTGTTCTAATTCAAACACCAAGCGACTTTACTCACTCCAGAAACGGGCCATGAGTCTAATTTATAGCAAACATTTATCTGACAATCATAGCCTGTATAAACGCATTCAGTTACTATCATTCCGCAAACGCCTGCTTTTCAATAAAGCTAAACTAATTCACAAAATCCTGCATCGGAATGCCCCAAATTATCGTTGGCCATTGTTTAAATATAATGCTAGACACAGTAAACGTTTAAATATACTACACATTCCGAAGCCTAGGATTGACTTATACAAAACAAGCTTAACGTACTCTGCAGCTCAGCTGTGGAACAATCTTCCACAAGAAATCAAAGACATCACCAATCCCTATTCATATAATCGCAAATTATTCGAACACTATCTCAATACGGATTACCTTCCCCCTTAATAATCGAGATAATAATAATAATAACAAAACTCGAATATAACAGCCAGTCCCCTTTTTGTAGGCCAGTATATTCCACATGGCTAATAACAAGTGGCAGACCATTATCTAATATTACTGAGTCGTGTAGTTTTGATGTTCGCATTTTGCCCATGCCTTTATAATGCATATCTTTTATATTGTTGCTGTTCTTTGTTAGCCTTGAATGATGTGTGAATGAAATAATGTATGAAAGAGAGTGATAGAAGGACAGAGTGTTAGACGGGCCTGCGTCCCCAATTCTTAACCCTTTGAAAATAAAGTTTGTTCGTTCGTTCGTTCGTTCGTTCGATGCATCGTCCCCCAATGTTGATTCCTTCTATATCTTCAATATTTCTGAAAATACTTTCACTGTACAGAAAAAACAGATCTGGAGACTTCACACATCCCTGTCTCACACCTCTCTTAATAGGCTGATATTGGCCTACTTCATTATCAACTCATATGACAGCTTGTTGTTTCCAATATATGTTTTTTACAAGTCTAAGGTCTTTTCCATCAATATGTAGATCTTCAAGCATCTTTATCATGTCGACATGTCTCACTTTATCGAAAGCCTTTGTGTAGTCAATAAAGCAAAGGTGTAGATCTTTGTTTACTTCTATAGATCGTTCAATTACGGATTTAATAGAAGGATTTAATAGAGATTAGATTTTTAAGAGCATGCATCTTTCCCATTGCAACATACGCATGTGAGACCAGGACACTTACTAAACAAGCTGAACAGCGCATAAATGCCTTTGAATATAAATGTTATAGACGAGTTCTAAGAATATCTTGGGTTTAAAAAAAAAGAACAAATGCATCAATACTTCAAGAGCTGAATATTGAAGACGGTTGGCTATTAAAGACGATAAAACAAAGAAAATTTAAATATTTTGGTCACTTGAAACGTCACGAAAGTTTGGAGAGAACAATAATGGAGGGGTATATGCCTGGGAAGAGAGGAAGGGGAAGGCCAAAGAGAAGATGGATGCAGGATGAGGCGGATGATCTCCAGATGGGTGTATCAGACGCGGGACATCATGCTTATGATCGAGAGGTTTTAAGGAAAGTTGTTATGGCAGCGAGGTTCTGCAAAGGACATGCTACTGAATGAATGAATGAATTTAATAGAGGAATTTAATTGAGGGATTTATTAGAAGGATTTAAAAGAGGAATTTATTAGGGAATTGAACAGAGGGATTTAATTCAGGGATTTACAAGAGGAACTTATTAAAAGTATTTAATAGAGGAATTTGACAGCTGTATTTTCTTGTCCCACATCTGCTGGTTTAGGACATTTTGAAAGGGAATGTTGTGTGATGTTCATTGTGTTGTGTGATGAGATTTGTGTGTCGTGTGATGTTCATTGTGTGTGGTGTGATGTGATTTGTGTGTTGTGTGATAGTCCTTGTGTGTTGTGTGATGTAATCAGTGTGTTGTGTGATGTTCATAGTGTGTTGTTTGATGTTCATCGTGTGTTGTGTGATGTTCATTATGTGTTGTGCGACGTGTACATTGTGTTTTGTGTGATGTTCATTTTGTGTTGTTTATGTTCATTGCGTGTTGTGTAATGTTCATTGTGTGTTGTGTGCTGTTCATTGTGTGTTGTATTATGTTCATTGTGTGTTGTGTGATGTTAATTGTGTTGTGTGATGTTCATTGTGTTTTGTGTGATGTTCATTGTGTGTTGGGTGATGTTCATTTTGGTGTGTGATGTCCATTGGGTGTTGTGTGCTGCTCATTGTGTGATGTTCATTGAGTGTTGTGTGTTGTTTATTGTGTGTTGTGTGATGTTTTTGGGTGTTGTGTGATGTTCACTGTGTGATTTTCATTGGGTTTTTTGTGATGTTCATTGCATGACCTTTATCTGATGTTTGCTGTTTTCTTGTTTTGGTATCCAGCATACAAGAGCATCTTAGGTTTATGTTTATTTCTTGTATGTATTTCTTAGAATATTTTAAAACAAGGGGTCACACACTCAGACACTCGCTCACTCACTCACTCACCCACTCACTACCATACATTCACATATATCTAAACTTTACATAACAACTAGTCAATCTGTGTTATTTATTCATTGTCTCTTTCTTACACTCTGATGTGTGAAGTGCTTTGTGTTTATTCTGCTAAAATATATAATTTATTGGTTATATTATTCACAACAATACATTCGCTTGGTGAGTTTAACCACACAAGCCACCAACAATAGATTGAACGATTTATTGCCTGGTATATTTCATTGCATCTCGTCAGGTGCATTATGCAGATGTATATAAATTTATATCGAAAGACTGGGTTTTAAATTTGTGATTACTATGGGAATAACAAATGCTTCACACACGAACAGTATCAGTGAGTGTGTTTTAAATATTTCAGAAATATAATAACTCATTTATTCACTTCATATGTTGTATGTTTTTCAGCCTCTGTTTCTATACCTGGATTACCAGTCCGTACATGCGCCAATGCAAGTTCCAGCAAAGTACGAAAATAGGTACAGAAACATCGCAAACAGAGACAGACGTATCTACGCAGGTGAGACACCTGTGTCTTACTAACTCATTGTGTACCAAGATATTATAAATATGACCATACTACATTTTGTCAGTTGACATCATTGTGACAGCAGCAGACGTGATCACAGCCTGGGTTGACATAGTTACATCAATCAGCATTCTTTCACTCGGGCACCAGCCGACAGAGGCAGGACACATAAGTCCTGAGTGAGACATCAATGCTTACACAAACACTGATTTTAATCAATCAATCAAATAAACAGTCAATCAGACTGTTGGTCAAATATGAATGAATGAATTCATCAATTAATTTATCAATCACTCAGTCAGTCAACCAGTCAGTTAAACAATTAATAAATCTGCCGATCAGCCAGTCAAATGATTGACCAATCAATCAGTCTACCGAGCAGTCAACACGCCAATCAAACAATTGATCATCAGTAAGTTAGTCAGCTAGTCAAGCAATTGATCAATCAATCAGTCTACCAAGCAGTCAACACGCCAATCAAACAATTGATCATCAATAAGTCAGTCAGCTAGTCAAGCAATTGATCAATTAGTCAGTCAATTAATCAGTCAGTCAGTCATTCTATCACATGCAACTCACAATACGGTAATCATTACCCAGAATCAAAGCATCTTAATATTCGTCATCATCATCCAGTGGCTGTCCAGAACAGAACTTTACCTCCATATCAGTCTTCCAAAATGTCTCTCCATCATAAGCCAGATGCCATGTCTCAGCCACTGTCATGTGTCAATTATCTATCACAGGGGGCTGAGTGGTCTCGAGGTATGGTGTCCGCCTCGAGTGCTGGAGGTCCCGGGTTCAGGCCCCGGTGAGGACCAGGATTTATTTAAAAAATCCACCTGGACTTCCAGTAATTTCCCCTGATCTCTGGGTAGTGAGATCGGACGCCCGTGTGTATTGTTGTCTCTGGGTAGTGAGATCGGACGTCCGTGTGTATTGTTGCGCACGTAAAAAATCCCTTGGCAGTTGGAAATCGAAAAAGAGTAGCCTAACGGCGCTGCCCGTGCAAAATTTCGAGTTAAAAATCTACCCAAAGCATTTCAGGATCCTCGCCGATGCAACGGAGTTCGTGCATTGAGCTGAGTTTCTCCAAACTCAGGTTTGAGTTAGGAGGAAAACGGAGCACTTATGGGTTAAACCGTGTGCCGTGATGTTGATCCAACGACTAAACTAAACTAATTATCTATCACATCTTGAATATAATCTACGCTGTCATTTTCCTTCTCTGCTTCTCGGGTACACCTCCCTCCATAATCATACTTTCCAGACATTCATGCATGCCTTTTCACATGCCAAACATATTTAGTTTTTCCAAATTTTATTTGTCTTAAAACCCAGACTTCTTTATTACTGAGTCCTTGTTGAATAGATCTGTTTGTTCTATTTTTCTTCTTCTTTTTTGATGAATTTTTTATACTCTTCTGTAATATATTCAAAGTCATAAATGTATTTTTCGGCTCATTCGTTACCTATTTAAATGCATGTTTCTGCGACAAGAAACATGTAATATCTTAGTACTTTGACTTTTATTGTTCTAGCTGTTAGTCTATAAAGTTTTTAAGTGCTTTAGTTTTTGTAGTGCATAGTTTGTTCTTTTATGTCATCACATTTTCAATGTTTGTCTCTCCGTTGATAAATACGGAGTAACTAACAACAATTGTCTGCAATAGGCCAATGAAACTGAAACATTATATACAACAATAAGAAAGAGACAAGCAGCTATTTTTGGTCATGTGATGAGAAGAGAGGTTTTGAAGAACATCGTGACAACAGACAAGATTGGGTGGGGGGGGGGGGGAAGAGAGAGGCAGAGGTCAGCCAAGAAAAAATGATGCTGGGTGGATTGAGACGGTGACATGGAGGAATATCATCAGCAGAGTTGATCCAGAACACAAAAGACCGAGATATGTGGAGATACATTAACGTCTACGTCAGCTGGCAGGACATTTGATGATGATGATGATGATGATGATGATGATTATGATGATGAGGAGGAGGAGGAGGAGGAGGATGACATCACACGCCCCCTGACCTCTAGAGCCATTGGTATCTGATGACATCACACGCCCCCTGACCTCTTGGGTTGTGATATTGGATATCGAGCTTTCGTGGATAACGAAACAAATTATGAGTTCCGATGTGCAAGTTGTTCATGTTACAAATTCAAATTGCAGTTGGTAATTTCACAGAGTAGGCCATACGTCCACTCATTCGTTCAGGAGCATGTCCTTTGCAGAACTTTGCTCCCATAACAACCATCCGGAAAACTTCTCGAGCATGGTTGTTCGGTGTCTTGGCAAGTTTTGTAGAAGGTAGTTTGCCATTGCTTTCCTTCTGGGCAGTGACTGTACTAATCGGCGGCCATAGCCATTGTCTCTACTGATGTCGTAATTCTCTACTGATGAGATCAACTGCCTATCACCGCAGAGGGCAGACCATAACCAACAGTAATCTGTCGGCTGCTTTCACACTCCATCCACCATCTGCTTAAATGGCTTCATGTAACCCTGATGGGGGTTGCGGGGTTTAAACGGGGACTTCACCTTATCTAGTAATATATAGTTATGTATCTCTTTGTCTCCCCCGATGTGTCTCCACCTTGCCGTGGAGGGGGACCTTTGTCCCTTTGACCACATGTGCTTGCCGATGGATGAAAACTACATATCGGACAGCTTATGGGATAGGGGCCAGACTAAGCGAGACACAACCTGCTGCTCTGCAGGTAGACTGGGGATAGCAGTCAAAAGTTTTAAATCAGGAGCAAGAAGGCAGAAGTTCTTGGTCCGGACACATACTCTAAGGCTCTCTGTCGAGGATTGAGGCTGAACGCCTCTAAGCCATAAAACCTCGGATGTGAGAGCCAGGCCGATACCCACCTACCGAAAAATGGAGGTGAGACACTGACCAGCCTACCTCGTGAGCGAGTACTAAAAGGTAGAAGAAGTGCTCCAGTCGAATGAAATGGTTACGAACTGTCTGTATCTAACTCATAGAGAGTGTAGACAAAGGTGGGAAAACGTCTCAATAACACGAAATGGAATGCACGGCTAGCAAAAGCTTACCTAGTGGATGTCGCCCGCAGATTGACCGTTCCTGGCTTGTGCTTGAGCGACCAGTGGCAAGCGAGATGCCCAACACATGGAAGTGAGGAACTAAAGCAGCCATGATCAGGACGTGGCAACTCCTCAGGTGAGCCCAGTCTCAGAGCAATATGTGCCGGCTCTGCAATTATGGAAGCCTCCTTGGATAGTGAGGGAATGCCCATGGTCTGCCCCTGCCTTCCCTTGAGGGTTGACCGTGATGTCTTTCACCGTTCTATCTTGACCAGCTAAGACGTGGGGGGGGGGGGCGACATCACAACAATAAGTCTGACGTGCCTCTAAACCCGAGGAAAGCTAACCTCATTAAAAATGCCCGCCGAAGCCGGAAGTGCCGTCCTATGGGTGGCAAACTAAAAGTTGGCACTACGCATTTACGTTCGAGTGAAATTTCTCGTCCGAATTCTCTCATGCTAGGAACAGCTCTGACTACCTAGTTTCCGAATGCCGTTCTTGTTCGGAACAGCTCTAACTAGGTAGTTTTCCGAATGTCCGTCGTGCCTAGAACAGCTCTGACGGGCACAACGACAAGCACATGTCCGAACCGAAAACTCGCTGAGTGGATACCAACTGCAGAGCAGACTGGTTTGTGCCGGAACGGCCGGGGGCTAACGAAATGCCCAATATATTGAAGTGAGGAATTAAAGCAGCCATGAGCAGGACGTGACGATTCCCTCGGTGAGCC
This sequence comes from Cepaea hortensis, assembly GCA_963921405.1. Taxonomy (NCBI): domain Eukaryota; kingdom Metazoa; phylum Mollusca; class Gastropoda; order Stylommatophora; family Helicidae; genus Cepaea; species Cepaea hortensis. The sequence continues at coordinate 18,558,761 of OY992884.1, read as the reverse complement.
CAGCACCAGGGCGCTATGTGTCGGCCCTGCAATTATGGAAGCCACCCTGGATGTCGGAAAATGCCATGGACTGTCCCTGCCTTACTTTGAGGGATGATCGTTAAGTCCTCGACCGATCCAACTTGGCCAGCTGCGTTATGGACGGTACCGCAAAAGTGAGAGTCTCCCAGGAATGCTACCTGGTCAAAAAAAAGCACGCAAAAGCCGGATGTGTTGGCCTACGGGTTTCGGCCCAAGGGCGCATAACTTAGACACACCGCAATCACATCTGAAAAAAACACCACGGGTGAACGCAAAGAAGAAGTATCTCTTTGTCATCTATTTTACTCTTTTTCCATCAAGAGTGCCTGTTGTCACTAAATATTGTACTGTAGGAGCTTTGTGACAAAGCCATTAAAATACATTGTTACATTTCCAGGTATGGTCTCAGCCCTGGACGAGGGTGTAGCCAACTTAACCCAGGCACTCAAAGACAAGGGGCTCTGGGACAATACTATCTTGATATTTTCTACAGGTGAGATTCTCTCTGTGGTTACCATCATATTTCTAAGAGTCAGCAACCTTTTTTTAGTGTTGTGCCGAAATAATGTTGCAAAGCACCTCTGTCTGCGTGCCAGCATAAGCCCACCATGAACTAATCCATATGTTTTTGTCTAAAAGATTGAAATGAGCATATATCAAATGTTTAGTCGTGTTAATCACACTGTATTACATAATAATAACGTTGCTTGTGAGATGGTCAGGAGAGAAAGAAAAGACGAACTGAAACTTCCTCAAAGTCATTAATTGTTGTTCCATACTAATTCAGTTTGCATCAGATCGGACATACTTACCTATCATGTCAAACAACTTCATTTTGAAGTGATGTAAAAACAAGAAGAGCTTTAAAAGTATATGCTTCTATTTATTTCAAATTCAGATTTTAAAATGAGATCTTGTATTGTATTTTAATTCATGTACCAAGCTTGACACATGTGTCATAGGTCGCTGGAGTCTGCCCTAGAGCATTATGTAGAGAAATTGTAAATGAGAGGGTGTAAAAATCTGGAGACATCACTAGCAGAGATTGTCATTTATCTCCTGGATGTTGTATGCTATGATTCGCTTCAGGTCATAAAGTTCTGACAGATTCATGTAACTCTGGCAGTGTTTAAAATATGGTAACTGCCTTATTAAACATGATCATTGATCAGATTTACACAGCAATATCTCCAACATAATGTATTCCCTTAGTGAATTTAAACAAACACAAACAATAGCTTCCAAGATTTACTGCCTGGCTCCACGTTCAAACAGTATCAGAGACTGTGTGTTATCTATTTCAGCCAAAATATGATTTGTCTAATCACTTCATACGATAAATAATGTTACAGTGTGCACCTGATGAGATGCAGTAAAATATGCCAGGCAGTGAATCAGCAATATCTTTGTGTAGAGCCGTAAGTGTATGCAGGACACAAAGAGATTCATTTGATAAATCATGTTTGTAAAATTATTGAAAGTCAGCCAAGATGTGATGAAATAAACAGATGCAAACAATGGAGAATTGAGCCAAGGTTGAGTTAATCTGAGTCAAGAACCGACATCAAAGTGCTTGAGACATTCCCATAAGAGCCCAGTCCTCATCTTCAACAGCAAGTGAAGAGTCCAAATACTAATGGTAATAATTTTAGTCGATTATGCATCCGTCTGTCCTTTCTTGGAGTCCCAGATACTCTCTGTGACGAAGTGGTCAAACCGTTTGACTCTTGCTCCGAAGGTTGTGGGTTTGATTCCGGGCCGTGTCCTTTGGTTCATGAGTGAATTTTTTCGAAGACCCCTGAGGGTCATCGCTGGAGCTACTGAGTTCGTGCTTTGTGTGATGCTTTCCGCGCTGCGGAAAGAGACTGAGTTATATGGAATAAAAACTCGATGAAATTAAGTCAATTTCTCCGTAATCTCGTATACTCTCGTGAGTAACATGACGGCGGCGAGAATCGGTAGCGGTTCTAGCCGCGTAGATAACTTACGGGGTATGTGAACCGGCCGCTCAGAAAGCAATGGCAAACTACTCAGCGAAATCTTTCCAAGAAATCAACAATCAGCTGAAAGATGCTGATGTTGACAGCGATGTCCTGTAAAGGATATGCAAACATTTTATAATTAAGTCGACCCTGTCGACTTTCCAGCGACTTTTTTTTCTTGGAGTCCTAATTGTCAGTCAGATCCTCTGGTGACATCCTGCCACGCCATTCTCTCCAGGTTATGATGATTTATCTGGTCATCCACACTGTACACGTGACCCCACAGGGCCCTGACCACATCTGTCTTATCATGCACAAATACACCACCCAGCGGTGCAGACCCAGCCAATCTGTCCGCCTGCTCGTTCCCCACCTTACCAGCATGTCCTGGAAAAAAGATCCAACGGATGATCTCTATCTTTAATTTTTCAATTGAAGCCTGCCACTCTGCACGAAGCATGACTGTCTGCATTTCTCAGCATGCTCCGTGAGTCTTTTAGAGTCACTACATGTGTGTGCTGTTTGTCCTCGAGCCACAGGAACGCAACCGTGATTGCGTCCACCTCCATTCTTTGAGGTGTAATGGAATAAACAGGTACGCATGTTGCAATGTACACAGACAAATAAATGCAACAAGATGAGAACATTTGGGAGTCGTAAAGTCAAGTAATCATTACATTTAATTAACACAAATCCAAGGGACTTTAACTCTTTTACAGTAGGAAACTCTTCTGACAGTAAGATTGATTATTTCTGCTTTGCTCCCATTAGAGCAGTGGTTCTCAACCGGTGGGGAATTTCCCCCCCCCCGCCCCCAGGGGGGAATTTTGGGGTTTCCAGGGGGGGGGGGGGGAATGAAGATTATTTCAAGATAGTGTTAATACAAGAACCGATTACTTTATCTTGTTTTTCCCTTCATACCTTACGGTTCTGTACGTCTCACCTTTCTAAAATTCATTTTATAAAGTAAGTAGACCCACAAATCACGTTTTATGTGGAACATCTAGACTTGTTTTAGCATGTGCTTCCATTATTACGTATACTGTGTAGGGACGGGAGTACGGATTGTTAGGTAGGAAATACGAAAGGGGGGGGGGGGGAATGACGTTCTGAAAATATGGTGACGGGGGGCACGGGCCAAAAAGGGTTGAGAACCACTGCATTAGAGTTTCCGACAATTATATATTAATTAGGTATTATCTCACGGTGAGTGTTAGCACAAAAAATAGATGGGGATAACCGTTGAAGCCACTAAGACGATTACATAAATAGACACACATAGTATTATTTGGCACTCACAGAAGAAGAAGAAGAAGAAGGAAATAGAATTAGAAGACGCACTAGGCAACATAAAATTTTAAAGCTATAATAGTTACCAACCGGGATCGAACTTGTCGCCTCCAAGTGAGTATTACCAGGGCCTGTCAGAGAAGCCAAGAATGCTAACAATGTAGCCTAACATGCATGACATAAGAAGCAACTAAGGAGGGTTGGCATGAGATTGGCTACCTCACCCCATAGAAATGTTCAGCAGCAAGATCCAACCAATCATTAACAAGTTTACAAAGAGCTTCACCTGAATTGCTTGAGTGCCCATTCTGCTTCACTGGGAGTTGTCAGGCAGAAGAGGAAGAGAAGGATTTCGTTATCTATCCTCATTTAGATAATGACAAATGAGGCATTACTACATTCCTTTCATTCTTTCAAAACAATTTCTTCCCATTCCCATAATTGAATAATGAGTGTACAATCAATAGGTTATGTTATCACCAGAGCCATGGATAAGGTCTTTGAACACAGGGTTTGTGTGAACGCAGGGTTTGTGTGAACACAGGGTTTGTGTGAACACAGGGTTTGTGTGAACACAGGGTTTGTGTGAACACAGGGTTTGTGTGAACACAGGGTTTGTGTGAACACAGACCTGATCCAAGGTAATCTAACTTGTTGTCTGTACTCTCGTTATTCAAATTTCCTTAAATTATTTGGCAGAATGCAGGCCATCTCTGATCTTTCGGCATGGCTTATTTATCCATGGTCAAACATTCTTCCATCTTCCTGCTCTTTCATCATCATTCTGAAGTTCATGGCAAGGTAATACAAGTTATGGTATTGGAATCCCGTTAAATCACATTGTCAGCATGGTATGTCTTCAGATTACCTAGCAAGCCTCTTTCCAGAATTTAGCTTGAAATTGTTTTTACTCTTCAGGATAGAGAGAGACCACACATTGTAAAGTAAATGTGTCAGGAGGTAAAAATAAGGCAGAATACGTTGAAGTAACACGCGATGAGGTTAAGGAAAGAACTGTTGATGCAACGATGGAGTAAAATTACTTGGGTAGAGTGAATTATTGTAAAAACAGCAGGGGCCAGTAGGAGTGACAGATTTTCTTATATTTACATTTCAGATAACGTTGGCGAAATTCATGCAGGAGGAAACAACTATCCACTTCGGGGATGGAAGTATTCGCTTTGGGAGGGAGGTTTGCATGGTGTTGGTTTTGTGGCTGGAGGGGCACTGAAACAAAGTGGAGCTGTCAGTCGGGAGTTAATTCATGTTTCTGATTGGTTCCCTACTCTAATTAGACTAGCTGGTGGAAATTTGAATGGAACCAAACCATTGGATGGCATTGACCAATGGGATACAATCAGGTAATTTAGGCGTATAGAAATGTAAGTCACATGTTTAAACATGCATGTATTTTAGTGGTAATTCTTGAACGATTTTAATTTAAAAGAAATCTTACCTGTGTGTAATAATGGAAACATTGGCAGTAACCCTTGCCTTGAGCTAGCTTGGCCTGCGGAAGTACTCACATACACATGTATCATGAGTGACTCAATTAACATGCTGAAGAAGGTCCAGTCTGCCATCAGATTACGTGAGTGGCTCGACACACTGAGTACATTAAAATTAGACAAACTAACTTGTATCTATGTACCAAGCTACTCAGGCGTGATAGGTAATAATTAAGCCGATAGGCTGGCTGAAATGGCAGTGATTGAGAGGGGAAGAGTAGTGGATGAGCCAGACATTAAATACAAAATATAAAGAGTTTTAAAGTATAGAATTATTTAAAATACAATTTATGTATTTGTTTATTCAAGCAATGGACTCCCCTCAAAGCGCACAGTTCTGCTCCACAACATCGACATCCTGCAGCCAAAGAAAGGTGTGCGTCTGCACAACACCACTTGGGACACCCGGGTCAGGGCGGCTATCAGAGTCGGGGACTACAAGCTGATCACCGGAGACCCAGGGAATGGCAGCTGGATCCCTCCACCTGATGGCCACCAGTACTCTGTACCTGGTAGGTATCACATTTCTTAGTACACTACTATCAGGTGGCAGGTTAGGATTATCCTGCAACAGGTGCTTCTGTGGAGTGTTAATGGAGCAGAGTGGCATGATGGTAAGGCATCCGCCTCTAACTCATGCAGACCTGGTTTGTCTTGCGGTGTGGACTGTTTGGATTGTTAGTACATAAGACAAGTATAGTATCCTTCCCTATGATCCTGGTGAAGTGGATTGGATGTCTAACTTTCTCAGGCAAGGGCGAAATCTCGAAGCACTTGTGTGCCCATTGTACATGTTATAAATCCTTTGTCAACTGGAAATAAAACATCTTCTTCTTGTAGTCTTTGTACTGTTGATGTTTATGTCTGTACATAGTCTTCTGTCTTGTACACTGCCAGACATTTCTGATACTGATGTTCCTCCATGCCATGATATCAAACTGTTGATCATTTCCTCTCTCGGTCTCCCCCTGCCTCACCTCCCCTGCATCTTTCCTGCTGTCACGATGTATTCTAACTTTCATCTTCTCATGACATGCCCAAAGAATGTGGATTGTCTTCTTCTGATACGAGTAACCATTTCTTTCTGTCAGTTAACTTTTTTCAAGATATCTTCATTATTCGTTGTATCCATCCACGGCGATCCATCCATCATTCTTCTATCGTCTTCGTCTTCGTCCCGCTGTCAAGGAAAGCGTATCACACCTAGATATGCACCTCAAAGGTCAGAGTGTCTGACTTTGACCTGTATTTGTATAAAATTTACTTCCTCTAGACCAGTGGTTCTCAACCGGTGGGGAATTCCCCTCCATGGGGGAATTTTAGGGTTTCCAGGGGGGGGGGGGGGGGGGGAGGGGGGATGAAGACCATTTCAAGATCGCGTTAATACAAGAACCGATTACTTGATATTGTTTTTCCCTTCATACTTTACAGTTATGTACGTCTCGTCCTTCTAAAATTCATTTTATAAAGTAAGCAGACCCACAAATCATGTTTTATGTGGATATGCTATTGAATTTACCTTCCATTTTAACGTATACTGTGTAGGGGTGGGGGGATATTTAGATAGGAAATATGAAAGGGGGGATGACGTTCTGAAAATACGGTGAAGGGGGGCATAGGCCAAATTTTTGATAGGAAGGGTGGGGGGAATGACATTCTGAAAATATGGTGAAGGGGGGCACGGGCCAAAAAAGGTTGAGAACCACTGCTCTATACAGACTCCATCCAAGACCACGGGCTCTATCTACGCATGGCTCGGGTTTCCTTTCTAACAATTTTGCCAGGGCAGTAGTCTAAAGGCCTGTGCTTTGCAATTTCCAGCTGCTGTGGGATTTTTATTCAGCCAATACAAACAGTACAATATTTGACCTGTCAATTCAGCATCACCACTAAGAGTACATTAGTTCTCCTGGCAGCACAGCATCAATACTAGTGGTACCTTTGTTCTCACAGCAATACAGCACCTATAGGCCAATAGTTCTCTCAATACAGCATCAATACTAGGGTACATTAGTTCTCACAGCAATACAGCATCAACACTAATAATACAATAGTTCTCTCAATAGAACATCAACACTAATAGTACAATAGTTCTCTCAATACAGCATCAACACTTATAGTAAATTAGTTCTCCTAACAGCACAGCATCAACAATAGTAGTACATTAGTTCTCACAGCAATACAGCACCAATAGGCCAATAGTTCTCTCAATACAGCATCAAGACTAGTGGTAAATTTGTTCTCACAGCAATACAACATCAACACTAATAGTCCCATAGTTCTCTCAATACAGCGTCAGCGTTATCGGCACAGTAGTCCTCCCCTCGATACAGCAACAGTAATATTACAATTGTTCTCCTAGCAATACATCAGCAACACTAATAGTACAATTGTTCTCCCAGCCATACAACATCAGCATTAGTACAAGTGTAAGTTAATCAGTAAGTCACAAATGGCTGTAGAAAAATAACTAAATATGATAACAACTTGAAACCAGTTTATTTTTATACATACATTGTCCCTTTATTTCTCAACATAATTTCCACCAACATTGATACTTTTATCTCATCGTTTTATCAGTCCTCCCAAACCGGCTGCATAGAACTGCGTACTCTGTTTTCTAAACCACGTTTTCACTTCACATTCAACTTCGGCGTCATTCGCGAAATGTCTCCCGCCAAGGTGGGTTTTCAGTGGCCCAAAAAGGTTGAAATTGCTAGGGGCTAAGTCTGGGCTGTAAGGTGGATGTTCCAGAACTTCCCGCCTTAGTTTGTTAATTTTCTCCTGAGTTAATCCAGCCTTATGTCGTCTGGCATTGTCATGAAGAAGCAACACTCTTCTAGTCATCAGTCCTGGACGTTTTCTTCGAATTGCATCATGAAGCATCGATAGAACTTCACAGTACGATTCAGAATTCACATTGTCACCTTTGTTCTTGAAATTAGTTAAAAGCACTCCTTGACATTCCCAAAACACTGTCAGCATAACCGTCCCTGCTGATGGCGTAACCTTGAATTTTTTGACATAAGAAGGATGTTTCCATTGCATTGAAGCACACTTTTATTCGGGCTAGTAGTGATGCACCCATGATTCCTCCCTAGTAATAATTCTGTTCAGCATGTCTTCTCCTTCATCTTCGTATCGACAGAGATGAAAATCGGTTCATTTTGTATTCCTCCTTCAATTGTCTGGGTACCCACCTTGAGCACACTTTCTTAAATTTAAATCTATCATGCATTATACTGTATGCTGAACCATGTGAGCACCCTATTGTAGATGCTACAGAGTCTATCGTTACTCGCCTGTCACCTCTGATCATCTCTTCCACCCGCTGCACGGATGCTCAACAGGATCTCAACAGGACGACCAGATCGGATTTCATCAACAATTTTAGAGCGTAATTGAGAAAGTTTTTCTACCCAGCTATGCACCGCTTTACGGGACAAACATTTGTCAGCATAAACAGGAAGCATTACCTTATGAATGTCCTTTGCAGACAGTCCTTTTGCCCTAAAAAAAACTCATAACAGCACGTTGCTCTTTGGTTATACACTCCGTAAGTACAGTCGCCATATTGTTTATGCGCTGTGCATGCGCATGAGAACCTAGCGCCACCTGACGAACGGAAATATAAAGTTCGATGTTGCTGTCACCTAATGACACCTGTATAAAACACCAACTACATTTACTTGCCATCCCACAGAACTGTGACTTACTTATTGACTCGCCCTCGTAGTACATTAGTAGTTCCTCTCAATGTAGTATCAACACTAGTAGTTAAATAGTTCTCCTTCTCATCTTTGCAGCATTCACATAATTCCCCACTAGTCTGCTAACTGTGTCAGTATTATATTGAAGCATCATTCTTGAATATTTTCAGATATGAATGAGTCCGCTGCTAAGAACGTCTGGCTGTTCAATATCGCTGCTGATCCAAATGAACACAACGACTTATCAGATGCGAAACCCGATGTTGTTCTAACGCTGCTTGAGATGCTGACTCAGTTTAATAACACAGCAGTGCCCCCTCGCTATCCACCTTCAGTCCCACGATGTAATCCAGCATTGCATAATGGGGTTTGGGGCCCATGGGAGTAAGGGGCTCATCTAGAAAATATAAAAGGTTGAATTAAATACAAGAGAATATACAGGTAGCAGGTGATTTATGCAAAAGTTAGGCTCTTTGAGTGATCGGTACACATGGAATCTGCTCAAATTAAATCTGTGTATATAATTGAATACTGTATACAACAATAAAAAAGAGACAACCAGCTTTCTATGGTCATGTGATGAGAAGAGAGACATTGGAGAACATAGTGACAACTGGAAAGATCGAGGGGAAGATAGGGCGAGGTAGACCAAGAGAAATGATGCTGGATGGATTGAGGCGGTGACATGGAGGAATATCATCAGCAGAGTTTATCCGGAACACCAAAGACCGAGATCTGTGGAGAGCCATGAACGCCTACGCCAGCCGGCAGGGCATTTGATGATGATGATGATGATGATGATGATGATGATGATGATGATGATGATGATGATGATGATGATGATGATGATATAATTGAGTGAATTGGAAATTGCCAAACTAAATCCAATGGTCAAAATGTGCGTCTGCTAGTTTAAGTTCAGGAGCATTCATGTTACCTCTATACATAAACATATATTTTATATATAAATATATATTATACTTTTTTTAAAACAGCATTTATACGTTAAAATGTGTACCAATGGTGAGATGGCAAGTATTTATTGACTTTTGAAGTTCTGAGTTTTTTTCTACTGATTTTGTTTGATAAGATTTCGTTGGTGAGGGGTTCCGTGGCCGAGGGGTTAGCAGTTTTCTCCGCTAACCCCGAATACTCTCGTCACGTGACGCGACGAGAATTAGCAGTGGTTCGAATCGCAAAAGTGACTTATGAGAGTATGGAGCCGGTCGCTCAGAAAGTCGTGGCGTGCTGATGAGCGTAATCTAGCCTAGGAATCAACATACAGCTGAAAGATGCTGGTGTTGACCGCAATATCCTGAAACAGGATGGAAACGCGGAAAAAAAAAAAAAAAAAAAAGATTTCGTTGGTTTTCTAAACAAGATAAAGGAACGTAGTTTAAAACACACCCTTTCACGGTTGTCACTCTTCTACCAAATGTGAAAAATTCACAGTGATCATTACTGAGGGAATCTACACCTGCAGACGTTCATTTGTCTTCGTAATATTCTAGAGAGCGATCATTGTCTTTCTCGTCCTGCAGGAATGTCTTACATTCTACAGCTTTCAGATCTTCATGGGAAAGATGTATAACTTAATAAACGTTCAGGTGCATCGTCATATGGAAGTACGTTTGAATGACTTATCAGAGGAAATTTACATAAATCTTCACTGCAAAAAAATAAACATAGAGAGAGGGAATGGGTGTGTAAGAGTGAGTGAATCAGTGAGGGTGTGAGTGAGAGCGAGAGAGGGAGAGAAAAACTTATCATGAGTTCCTTTCTGTTTCATGTGGCCAGTCTCACACCAACTCTGGTTAATGTAGCCAGTCTCCGACCAACCCTGGTTAATGTAGCCAGTCTCACACCAACCCTGGTTAATGTAGCCTGTCTCAGACCAACCCTGGTTAATGTAGCCAGTCTGACACCAACCCTGGTTAATGTAGCCTGTCTCAGACCAACCCTGGTTAATGTAGCCAGTCTCCGGTCAACCCTGGTTAATGTAGCCAGTCTCACACCAACTCTGGTTAATGTAGCCAGTCTCACACCAACTCTGGTTAATGTAGCCAGCCTCCGACCAACCCTGGTTAATGTAGCCAGTCTCACACCAACCCCGGTTAATGTAGCCTGTCTCACACCAACCCTGGTTAATATAGCCTGTCTCACACCAACCCTGGTTAATGTAGCCTGTCTCAAACCAACCCTAGTTAATGTAGCCAGTCTCCGGCCAACCCTGGTTAATGTAGCCAGTCTCCGACCAACCCTGGTTAATGTAGCCAGTCTCCGACCAACCCTGGTTAATGTAGCCAGTCTCCGACCAACCCTGGTTAATTTAGCCAGTCTCAGGCCAACCCTGGTTCATGTAGCCTGTCTCATACCAACCCTGGTTAATGTAGCCAGTCTCAGACCAACCCTGTTTAATGTAGCCAGACTAAGACCAACCCTGGCTAATGTAGCCAGTTTCCGACCAACGCTGGTTAATGTAGCCAGTCTCAGACCAACCCTGGTTAATGTAGCCAGTCCCAGACCAACCCTGGTTAATGTAGCCAGCCTCCGACCAACCCTGGTTAATGTAGCCAGTCTTAGACCAACCCTGGTTAATGTAGCCAGTCTCAGACCAACCCTGGCTAATGTAGCCAGTCTCAGACCAACCCTGGCTAATGTAGCCAGTCTCAGACCAACCCTGGCTAATGTAGCCAGATTCCGACCAACGCTGGTTAATGTAGCCAGTCTCAGACCAATCCTGGTTAATGTAGCCAGTTCCAGACCAACCCTGGTTAATGTAGCCAGTCTCCGACCAACCCTGATTAATGTAGCCAGTCTCCGACCAACCCTGATTAATGTAGCCAGTCTCCGACCAACCCTGGTTAATGTAGCCAGTCTCTGACCAACCCTGGTTAATGTAGTCAGTCTCAGACCAACTGGTTAATGTAGCCAGTCTCAGACCAACTCTGGTTAATGTAGCCAGTCTCAGACCAACCTTGTTTAATGTAGCCAGTCTCAGATTAACCCTGGTTAATGTAGCCAGTCTCAGACCGTTCCTGGGTAATGTAGCTAGTCTCAGACCAACCCTGGTTGATGTAGCCAGTCTCAGATCAACTGGCTAATGTAGCCAGTCACAGACCAACCCTGATTAATGTAGAAAGTCTCAGACCAACCCTGGTTAATTTAGCCTGTCTCAGACCAACCCTGGTTAATGTAGCCAGTCATAGATCAACTCTAGTTCATGTAGCTATCTCAGATAAATAATGTTTAATATAGCCAGTCTCAGATAAATAATGTTTAATATAGCCAGTCTCAGACCAATTATGTTTAATATATCCAGTCTCAGACCAATTATGTTTAATATAGCCAGTCTCAGACCAATTATGTTTAATATATCCAGTCTCAGACCAATTATGTTTAATATAACCAGTCTCAGACCAATTATGTTTAATATATCCAGTCTCAGACCAATTATGTTTAATATAGCCAGTCTCAGACCAATTATGTTTAATATATCCAGTCTCAGACCAATTATGTTTAATATATCCAGTCTCAGACCAATTATGTTTAATATAACCAGTCTCAGACCAATTATGTTTAATATAACCAGTCTCAGACCAATTATGTTTAATATAGCCAGTCTCAGACCAATTATGTTTAATATAACCAGTCTCAGACCAATTATGTTTAATATAACCAGTCTCAGACCAATTATGTTTAATATAGCCAGTCTCAGACCAATTATGTTTAATATATCCAGTCTCAGACCAATTATGTTTAATATATCCAGTCTCAGACCAATTATGTTTAATATAACCAGTCTCAGACCAATTATGTTTAATATAACCAGTCTCAGACCAATTATGTTTAATATATCCAGTCTCAGACCAATTATGTTTAATATATCCAGTCTCAGACCAATTATGTTTAATATATCCAGTCTCAGACCAATTATGTTTAATATAGCCAGTCTCAGACCAATTATGTTTAATATATCCAGTCTCAGACCAATTATGTTTAATATATCCAGTCTCAGACCAATTATGTTTAATATATCCAGTCTCAGACCATTTATGTTTAATATAGCCAGTTTCAGACCAATTCTTTGAACTTTGAACTTTTGAACTTTATTTAAAAAGGGTTACACATTGGGTACGTTGGCCCGTCTTACATTCGGCCCTTCCAATCACTCATCTTTCATTCATCAACAGTGCATGACACATTCACATAGGAAAAAAATAACATTGTCAAATGAATGTTGTAACAATGCATATTATCATGTTATGTGACACATCCCCCATCCCACACAGACATCCCGCACTAACCCACACACATCCCCCACCCACTACACATCCCTCCACCCACTCACACATCCCCTCACCAACCCATACATCTCGCAACCACACACACACACACACACACACACATTCCTCACCCACATCCTCACCCACTCACACATACCCCAACCCACACAAACTCACCCATACGCACATACTCCACCAACCCACCCACTCACACACCCCCACCCACACATCCCGCACCAACCACACACAATCCCTCATTCACTCACACGTCACCCACCCATACCCTCATATCTTCTCATCCACACACACATTTTCCCACCCACCTACACATTTCACGTCCACACACACACCTCACCACCCACACATACATCCCCAACCCACACACACATCCCCCACCCACACACATTCCCCCACCGACACACGCATCCCTCCCCCGCATACACACATCCCCAACTCCCCCTACACACGCCCCAACACACCCACCCACACACAATCCCACACCTGCCAACACCCACACATCCTCCACCCGCCAACACCCACACATACCACTTTATCCACACATCCCACTTCTCTTTAATGTAGCCAGTCTCAGACCAACTGGTTAATGTAGCCAGTCTCCGACCAACTTGTCCAATGTAGCCAGTCTCACACCAACTCTGGTTAATGTAGCCAGTCTCAGACCAACTGGTTAATGTAGCCAGTCTCCGACCAACTTGTCCAATGTAGCCAGTCTCACACCAACTCTGGTTAATGTAGCCAGTTTCAGACTGTCAGAAGTCGGGGTGCCCCACCGGCTAGATGAATGTATTATTCACTGGCGAGCAACCCCAGATAGTCAGAAACTGACTAGGGACAAAATCTATATGGCTGAACTACAGATTAAGCCCTTGAATATCCAACGTACAGTTCCTAGTGGCTCGTTACAAAATTGAAATGAACTGTGCTGAATATTCGCCAAGGATCAGGAAAGAGAAGTTTAGCTGAGATAGATGTTTAAGTCTAAATATATGAATATAGACGACTATTCTCAGTACAGGTTTTTCTCCCTGACTGCTCCCTTCCTTGGTGTGTAAGTGAACCCCCACCAATGTACACAACAACACGTATGCACAATTGGAAAAAATATAATGACAGAACTATGAGTTACAAGACTACAACATTTATTTACTAATCATAGACATAGACATCTGATGGTTCAAGATGAGGATGATGAAATCATATACATATTGTGATGAGAAACATTACGTAACTTTACTTGTTACTTCATCTATCTGGAACTGTGGTCCAGATCCCCACTCTCCAGTAGACTCAACAAAAGAACAGCTTGCCGGTATTCTAACGATCCTGTCAGTCCTGACACTCCTAGTCAGTAGTCTCTAGTCTTGAGATCTATAACATAGGTGCTCCTTGTGAGAGCTTGAAAGAAAGTCGAGAATGTGTTATATCAGTTCTACATCAGCGCAATCCTAATTAAAACATATCATAACACAAACATATACAATGACCAGTCTGGCCAAGTTTATCTTCCAGCTCTACTATGTTCACCATCCTCATTCTCCCTACTGTCTTTAGTCTGGGACGGGCTTTTCCATTGTCTCACACGCCTGTAATGATTACATTTCTGCCGCCCCATGTCCATATCGCTAATACAGAAATTCTGTGTCGTACAGCCGCTCCGTCCAAAGTTAGTTTAGCAGCTCACAGGGTCGGTAAGGGTATTATAACAATGCCAGATCATCCGGGCTTACAAGCCGTGACCAATAGCTGTGCCAGGTTTCCATGCATTACCGGGGACGCACGCCCCCAATACACTGAGAAAGTTTAGCACCATATACCCCATAACACTTGTGGGTACTGTCTGTACCATTACACCTCTGCTACAAATGCAATCGATGGTTAGTGTGCCAATGCGCACACCATAATATAACACGTCATATTGATAGGCTTGCATATGACAAATCAATATACCAAACATGCAATACACATAAAACATTAATTAAACTAGACATATTATGATACTTTAACATAATAGCATAATGCACTAGTTAGTTTGTAGGTATGCGAAATGAGATGTATATACACAAAAAGAATAGGTACGAAGCATATTCCTAGCATCGTATATTCATATGAAATTACACATACATACATCCAACATATCCGTAAACATTATATTACTTCAAGATAGACATCTAATGATACTCACATAATAGCATCAGGCATTATTAATGAGTACTAATATTGTATAGCTACAAAATGAGATATACAACAAGTCTAATTGAAGTTACCACTTAGTTATTGCTGTGGTAAGAATTAAATAAATAGTCAGTTGACTATATTCTGTACAACAAATGCACACACCAAAACGAGACTAGTCTAGTTTAGAAAGAGATGGCAAGCATCTACCAAGACACCTAAAAGTCTACCCAGACAAGATCTGTCTCACATAAGGCTCTAGTTCTCAGAAGAATAACACTTTAAAGCAATATGATATTGAACGCAGAACTTAGAAAGAACACTCAAGTAATCTATGACAATGATAGTTCTTGCAATAACCTAGATCAGATATAGACTGGAATTCAGTACATACACCTAAAATACTTAGTTACTAAGAAATCTACATTTACTCTCTCTTCTCACCTGTTCTGAAGTCAAACTTAATCTGACATAAACAGGCTAGGGACCCTTATTTAAGCTTAGTCTAGCAGACAGTGTCTGAGACACTATTATCTCTTTGGCATTCCCGTAATAAATTCTTCTATTCTCCCGCTGACGGTAATTGCAATTATCCCCGCAACCTGGCCATCACACCTTGCTCCTCTCTGTCTGGTACAGTCTACAGGCCCCGTGTTAATTGTCTTATCAGATCTGTTTTCACACATTCCTGAGTCTGCCAGTCCGAGGGGACGGGGCTTGTTTACAGCCCTGGGGCAATTATCTCTCCCTGGGTCAATGTTGTTCACACCTGGGCGATTTCCTACCTATGCTTATCAGGTGTCATGCCTGGTCAGTTTTAATTACACTGTCCATGGCCCAGTTCATTGTTGATTCAGCATGTCTGGGTCAGCAGTTTCCCAAGGTGTATACTAATTATCTAGTTGCCATTTTACTTGCCATCTGCAAGCTTACGTCATGACTAGAGGCTTTTTGTGAATAATCTTACCTCATGACTAGATAATTTTGGAGTAGTGTGATTAATTCATTCTTTCTCAATTTGGCCTCTCAAATTTGGAGACCGAGAAAAATATTCTGGGATGTTAAGGCGGCCAATTCGTGACACAGACCAACTGGTTAATGTAGCCTGTCTCAGACCAACTGGTTAATGTAGCCAGTCTCAGACCAACCCAGTTTAATGTAGCCAGTCTCATACCATCTGGTTAATGTAGCCAGTCTCATACCATCTGGTTAATGTAGCCAGTCTCAGGCCAACCCTGGTTAATCCCCTTTTACAATATTTTCGGAAGGTCTACGTGGTTATTATTCTTTTACTTCCACTTTGGGGTCCGGACAAAAGGAAGAACAAGATATCTATCGTAAGTGGCTATTGACGTTCGCGCAGGACACAAAGACATCGCTCAGGACGTCCCCTTCAGTTTCCCGTAATACATGGGGGGGGGGGGGGGGGTCGGGATACCTTCCACAGACTACACCGGGCAGGACTTATTGAAAAGCTATGCCAGCTAACTGACTGCAGGCTGCGACTCGTAGAAAGAGAGAGAGAGAGAGAGAGAGAGAGAGAGAGAGAGAGAGAGAGAGAGAGAGTATGGATGTATATAGATAGACAGGGGGACAGACTGGCCGACAGGCAGGCAGGCAGCTCGCCAAGTTATGGATGGGTAGATGGATGGAAGTGAGAGAGAGGCCCATTCTTGAGACCTTGATTTAACTACTGTACACAAATCCCTTGATTGCCCACTCACACCACTGTCGCATTCTCGAAATAACGGGCTTGCTAACTTGCGTCGACTGGACATGCCCGCTATTGGGTACACTGCGCGCACCATTCCGAGACAATGAATGCGAGACGTGGGACCGTAAGTTGTGAACCAGACCAGTCCTTAAGTAACAGTTTCTACAAACGTAATATCGCTCTGGTCCAATGTACTGGCAAATTGATGTAAAAACAGCAAGGAAAAGACAAAGAGTTAAATACCTGGATAGTTTGGCCACGTGGCATAAGTCATAGATATAAATGAACATAGATAAGTCCAATAAAATAGTGTCCCAACCGCATTGATTACACATTTGTATGCAATAATTTTATACGGGGCTTTATCCCAACCTCATTAATTATACATTTATATGCAATCAGTTTATAAGTGGCTTTTTATGATATAAAAGATGGCAAAGTCAAAGAAAGATTTAAATTTTACTTTCAGTGGCTAGAATTCTTGCATGTTATGACTTGGTGACAACTAGCAAGATCGAGGGCAGAACAACAAAAGGAAAGCAAAGAAGTAAATATCTGGATGGTTTGACAATATGGCATGGTCGGAACAAGAACACAGAGCTGATCCACGACTCTGGTGATCGTGTGATATAGCGAAATATGACCGCCCACGCGTACCGACACGGCACATGATGATGATTCTTGACCGCCAGTCCAGTGGTCGTAGTTTTGAATTCTCATCTCTCATCCCATCTACTTGTGGGATTCACTAATATCGATACATGAAGCCCATAAACGGGCACTCTCCCGCTGTTTATACTTCACCTCGACACCGCAAGGTACAAGAGGAACATGATGAGATGAGATCATGAGATGAGACAGATGGAGTAGATATCCGGGTGGTTTTATATCTAATCATTGGTTCGTCATCATTATCCAGTGCCTTGCCGGCTGGCATGGGCGATCATGCCTCTCCACAAAATACGATCTACGACGTCATGGATCAACTCGTGTGTTGACTCCCTTCCGTGCCATGACACAAGACTGTCAATAATCTTTTCACGCTGTCTTCCTCTATCTCTCTTTCCGGTTGTCACAACATGTTCCAGTTTTTGTCTTCTCATAACGTAGCCAAAAAAAAACGAGGATTGCCTCTTTCTGATGTTTGTGATAAGTTAGTTAGTTAGTTAGTCGACAGATCATCCTCATTGCACATCGAACCATTCAGTCCATAAGTGCTCGGATCCCCTCCTCGGCAAATTCCTCAGCGTGTAGCGATTCACGACATCAGTTCTGTGTTGGTTTATCAATCTTCTTTGGCTTCCTGTGTAGTGTTCTTGTTTGGCCACCCCTCTTTTAATTTGCTGTTCTCGCAGTCTGGCCATGGTTGTAGATTCACAGTCATCACTTGGTTCTCGCAAAAGTCTTACTTCTCGTAGAGCATTCAGAATGTCAGCTTGGTCCATGGCGCGTCCGCCCTCCACAGTAGCCTCACCTGCGAGCTTGTCAGCTCGCTCATTTCCTTGTACTCCTGCATGCCCTGGCACGAAGATTAAACTAATCTTTGCCATCCGAGGCCGCTCCAGAGACAGCAGCCATTCTCTTCGGATCCACCCCATCTCTATCCTCTTGAGCATGCTCATTGAGTCGCTAAGGAAACATGCCCTAGTGAATGTCTGTGTCTCGAGCCATGTTATTGCTTTACTTACTTCCATAGTCAGGCTACTTATGGTTTCAGTGAAATCACCAGAGTCCTCCTTCACAATTCTCCCTCCGGCCCGAGCCGTAAAGGCCCATGAGCTTCTCACATGTCGGACGACCGACCCATCTGTGTAGATGACAGCATCATCGTCTAGCGAATTCTCGAAAATCAACGCTTGTACTTCCGCCTCCACAGCTGCCGGATTTGCTTGTCTGCATTTTCTATATAGTTGGGTGCAAACTGAAAAGGATGTGCGGAAATCTGTTGGCACTTGTACCCACTCCTCGCCAGGCTCTAAGTCCTCAAGTGAACACACCTGTTGAAGAATGTCTTCGGCTTGACCCATCCACGACCGTCCTCTTTTTAACCTGCTG
This sequence comes from Cepaea hortensis, assembly GCA_963921405.1. NCBI lineage: Eukaryota > Metazoa > Mollusca > Gastropoda > Stylommatophora > Helicidae > Cepaea > Cepaea hortensis. The sequence continues at coordinate 18,540,002 of OY992884.1, read as the reverse complement.
CCCTTCAACTTCATAATTTCACTATGCAGTGGATGTTGTCTGTTTGCGTTAACTCTGAGGTAGGCGCGTGCTCTGCAAACTTGTATTCTGTCTTCAATGGTTGGAAAATCAAGAAAGTAGCGCATCGCCCTGCATGCTGTATCTCTTGTACATCCAAGAATAATGCGCATATATAAAATCGTGGATGGGTCAAGACGAAGACATTCTTCAACAGGTGTGTTCACTTGAGGACTTAGAACCTGGCGAGGAGTGGGTACAAGTGCCAACAGATTTCTGCACATCCTTTTCAGTTTGCATCCAACTAGATAGAAAATGCAGACAAGAAAATCCGGCTGCTGTGGAGGTTGAAGTACAAGCGTTGATTTTCGAGAATTCGCTAGACGATGATGCTGTCATCTACACAGATGGGTCGGTCGTCCGACATGTGATAAGCTCATGGGCCTTTACGGCTCGGGCCGGAGGGAGAATTGTGAAGGAGGACTCTGGTGCTTTCACTGAAACCACAAGTAGCCTGACTATGGAAGTCATTGCAGTAAGTAAAGCAATAACATGGCTCGAGACACAGAAATTCACTAGGGCATGTTTCCTTAGCGACTCAATGAACATGATCAAGAGGATAGAGGAGGGGTCGATCCGAAGAGAATGGTTGCTGCCTCTGGAGCGATCTCGGCTGGCAAAGATTAGTTCCATCTTCGTGCCAGTGCATGCGGGAGTACAAGGAAATGAGCGGGCTGACAAGCTCGCAGGTGAGGAAGTGCGGACGCGCCATGGATCAGGCTGACATTCTGAATGCTCTACGATAAGTAAGACTTTTGCGTGAACCAAGTGATGATTGTGAATCTACAACCATGGCCAGACTGCGAGAACAGCAAATTAAAAGAGGGGTGGCAAAACAAGAACACTACGCAGGAAGCCAAAGAAGATTGATAAACCAACACAGAACTGGTTTCGTTAGCCGCTACACGCTGCGGGATTTGCTGAGGAGGGGATCTGAGCACTTATGGACTGAATGGTTCAATGCGCAATGAGGATGATCTTTCGACTAACTAACTAATTAACTAACATTGATGCATCGTCCCCCAATGTTGATTCCTTCCATAGCATCTATATTTCTGAAAATACTTTCACTGTATAGGGAAAACAAATATGGGACGTCGGATTAGGATGTCTAAAAGCGGTAAGGTATTGATAGTTAAAAATGTTAATGGTCTGCGACGACTGTTGGACATTACAGTAATAGAGTTTTTAAAAGGACTTTATTTGAATATTAAGAAAATAAAAGTTAATGGTTATATTTTTATTAACTCAGAATTGTAATATTACAATAGAAGCAAACATACTTAATCAAGTCAATAAATTCAAATACTTGGTGGCAATCATCAAACCAGGTGGAAGATGTATGACAAAGATGAAGAGCAGCATTTTAGAAGACGAAGAGAATCTTATGTAATAAATCTCTTTCATGGAATGTCAGAAAGAGAGTGCTGAAACGGTATCTAGAGTATGTCCTGCTGTTTGGCAATTAATCTTGGAATGGGAATTAAAAATTAGCAGGTAATATTGAAATGGGAATTAACAAATTAGCACATTCCATGTAACATTGGTTGGAATGAGAATGAACGAAATAGCACATTCCATGTAACATTGGAATGAGAATGAACAAATTAGCACATTCCATGTAACATTGGAATGAGAATGAACAAAATAGCACACTCCAGTGAACCAAGAGGTGAAGAAAAGACGTGTCTGATAGGACAAACCCTGTTAACAGTACAGCTAAAAATGCCTTTCTCGGCATCCCACATGGAAAAATAAATAGAGGAAAACCTAAAAACACGAAGTGAAGAGAATTAGAGACAGATGTGAATAACACAAAGTAGACATGAAGGGAGCGGAGATGGGGGTGGTAAAGTGACAAAAGACAGGAGAGCTGGCGTGAGTTGTTGAGGTCCTAAGCTCCACTGGGGTATAAAACGCAGATGAAGAAAATAGACCACTGCCAGACAACACTGACAACGCATGGAAGTGAAATATAGCTGGGCAGTCAACAAAGAACACGTAAACAATCTAGCATTTTGACCAGTTTCGTTTTCAAAAAACAAAACCAAAGGGAAAATACAACACAAGAAATAAACAAATTATCTTACACTCGTAGTATTATATCCATAGATAAAACTAATTTAACCAAATGTGGAATAATTCACAAAAGCACCATCATTACGTGCTATGCTGGCAAGCATGTAAGTTGTTGTTATTGTTTTTTTTTATCTCACACCATCACCAAAATCTTGAATCAGCTCTGTGTCCCGATTATGCCTTGTGGCCAAACCATCCTGGTATTTATCTCCATGCCTTCCCTCTGCTCTTTTCCCGTCAATGTTGTCAGTTGTCACCAAGTTTGATAGTGTACTTCTCTTCATAATGTGCCCCAAACATCTACTGTCTACGTGTTATAGTAATTTCTCTAATCAGTTTACAGTTTTCATTTATTTCTTGAAGGATTTGCTCGCAATGGCAAACTACTGAGCGTAATCTTGCCAAGAAATCAACAATCAGCTGAAAGATGCTGATGTTGACAGCTACATCCTGTAAAAGGATATGCGAACAAAACAAACAAACAAAAACAAATAAAAAAAGGATTTGCTCATTTGTATTTCTGTTCCCCCCCCCCCCCCCGTGGTATTATTTCCATTTCTCTCAGAAACCACATTTCCTCTGCCGTAAGATGTTTCTCAGCTTCGACAAAATCACCACAAGTAAAAGGCAGGACGAGCAAATTTAACCGACCCTTTTCACCTGCATTGAGGCATTCTGGGTATATGGTTCCTGTCCCATATTTGAATGGACCAATCAGCTTTCACGGGATGACGTGCTCAGTGTCACACCTCCCGCCTTCACTTCCCCAGATATTCCCCTGGTACCCATGACAGGCGTACTTCCGTGGCCAAGGAGTTATGGACGTAGTTTGTGAGCCCGCAAATGGCGTTCGAAACACAGCTGTGGGCGATTTGGTAGCAGACTGCCTTACGTTGGTTTTTTATAAAATGGTATGAGTGCTGATCGTTCAGAAAGCAATGGCAAACCACTGAACGTAAACTTGCTAAGAAATCACAAACAGCCAAAAAATACTGGGGTTGACGGCGACGTCCTGTAAAGAATATGAAACCACCTTAACTCGTTTTAGGCTGGATGCAAACCTATGACTACTAGACTGACAGGCAAGAAAGCTAGACACTGAAAATGAAAGGCAGAACTTGTAACTTTGCCAACTGTTATTCCATAAAAAGCCACTTATAAACTGATTGCATATAAATGTGTAACCACTATGAACGAACGAACGAAGAAACGAATGGACTTTATTTTCAAAGGGTAACAAATTGGGCAAGCAGGCCCATCTTACATTCGGCCCTTCCAATCACTTATCTTTCGGGACGCAGAGGTGTTTCCAAGGCACCAAGGCCAGATTCCATACTGGCCAAGACCTACAGACACGTCCTAGCTGTGCGTCCTGGACAACAGGTCCCTTCCGGGTCCTGGCTAACATAGTAGGATCGCTGATTCTTCCGAAGTCGAAGAGTATCTGCCTGTTTGGCGAGGAACCCCCAGTCTGCACACCAATAAGCCAAACATGGCACAACGGATACTCACGCAAACCTCAGGTCCTGAATAACATCACACTGATGTTGGACAACAGGATGCCTTCATCCGACATACAGGACTTCACGCTGAAGTTTACAGCCAGCGAACACAAGCAAGCAAGCAACTCATCTTTCGTTCATCAATAGTGCATAATACATTCACATAGGAAAAAATCATTGTCAAAAGAATGTTGTAAATATAAACAATGCATATTACCATATTATGAGACACCACCCCCACCCACCCACCCAACCACAAACACACCCCAGGCACACATGCATTCCCCCACCAATACACCTACACACATCTCCCCACCCACACACACATCTCCTACTCACCACATATCCCACACACACACATCCCCCATCCACCCACACACCCCCAGGCACACATACATACACTCACCTACCCATCACCCACCCCCACCCAACCAAACACACACCCCAGGCACACATACATTACCCCACCCATCCATCACCCACACACCTCCACCTGCACACATCTCCCCACCCACACACACATCTCCCACCCACCCACACACCCCCAGGCACACATACATGCACTCACCTATCCATCACCCACCTACACATCCCTACCTACACACATCTCCTCACCTACCCACACACATCCTCCACCCACCAGCACTCACCCACCCGCATATCCTCCACAACCAACCCCTACACCCCCAACCACCCAGCATAACACACATCCCCCAATCACACATCCCCTACCCACACATATCCCCGCCAACCGACACATCCCACACCTACCCACATACAAAACCCGCATCCATCTACATTTCCCCCACTTACACACATCCCCACCAACACAATCTCCCCCATCCACCCACATACCCCCAGGCGCACATGCATGCACCCACCCACCCTTCACCCACCCTTCACCCACCCAAACATCCCCCACCTACACACATCTCCCCAACTACCCACACACATCCTCCACACACCCACACACCCCCTACCACAATCCCTCAACCACACATCCCCCACCCACACATCGCGCACCTACACACACACAAAACCTGCACCCACCCAAATTTCCCCCCTTAAACACATCCCCACCCACACAACCTCCCCCAACCCACCCACACATCCCGAACCCACACACACACATCCCCCACCCATCCCCCAACCTACACAACTCAGCCACCCACACATCCTCCACCCACCCACCCCCAATCACAATCCCTTAACCACACATCCCTCACTCTCACACACACCCACACATCTCCCCACCCATACACACATCTTCCCACCCATACACATATCCCCACCCAACAACACATCCCCCACCCACAAACACACACCTCCCACCCACACACACCCCACCATCCACACACACATGCCCCACCAATACACACATCCCCACACACATCCATCCACTCACATGTTCATCCTTCAACCATTCACATCCACACATCACACACCCACACATCAACACATACATATCCCATCTACCCACTCACACTCATGCACCCCAACCACCCAGCCAAACACACATCCCCCACCCACCTATACATCCTTTACCCACCCGCACATCCCACACCCAATCACACCTCCCCCACCCACTCACACATCCCTCACCCATACACATCTCCCCTCCCAGAAAACACCCCACCCATATACATCCCCCACCCAGACACACGTCCCCCACACACATCCCCCATTCACATCCCCACACATACATCCCTCACCCACACACACACATCTCCCACCCACCCACACATCCCCCACCTACAAACACCATCACCACCCACACATAAATCCTCCATCCACCCACACAATACAATAAAAACAATACAATATGGTAAACAACATGGTTGGGACAAGCCACTTACAAACTGATTGCATATAACTGTGTAATCAATGTGAATGGGACAAAGCCACTTATAAATTGATTGCACATAAATTTGTAATCAATGTGGTTGGGACAAGGCCACTTATAAACTGATTGCACATAAATTTGTAATCAATGTGGTTGGGACAAAGCCACTTATAAACTGCTTACACATAAATTTGTAATCAGTGTGGTTGGGACAAAGCCACTTATACACTGATTACATATAAATGTGTAATCAATGTGGTTGGGAGAAAGCCACATATAAATTGATTGCATATATATGTGTAATCAATGTGGTTGGGACAAAGCCACTTATAAATTGATTACATATAAATGTGTAATCAATATGGTTGGGACAAAGCCACTTATACACTGATAACATATAATGATTGATTGATCTAGAAACCTACATCACAGCATTCGGAGCATTCCCATAGGCGCTCCGTCCCCATCCTCAACAGCCAGCAAAGAGTTCCAACACCAATAGTACCAGTAGCAATCTGATTATATGTCCGTCTCGCCTTTCCTCTGAGCGTTGAGCGTCGGCCAGATCCTCTCGTCACTCCTCGCTGTCTCATTCTTGCCAGACCATGGTGATCCATTTGCTTCTCCGAGGTGTACACGTGCTCCCACAAGGCCGCAACAACATCTGCCTTGTCATGTATCAATACTCCACCAAGTTCTGCAGAGCCAGCCAATCTGTCCGCCTGTTCATTCCCCAGCACACCGGCATGCCCCGGAGAAAAGATCCAGGCGATGCTTGCCACCCGTGACCTCCGAAGCAAAGCAAGCCACTCTGCACGAAGCTTGCCTGTCCTCACCTTCCTCAGCATGCTTTCTGAGTCAGTTACAATCACGATGTGTGTGTCTCGTATATAAATTTGTAATCAATGTTTTAGTTTAGTCGACGGATCAACATCACAGCACACAGGTGTAACCCATAAGTGCTCCGTTCTACTCCTAACTCAAGGCTGAGTCTGGAGAAACTCAGCTCAGTGCATGAACTCCGTAGCACCGGCGAGGATCCTGAAATACTTGGGTAGATTTTTAACTCAAAATTTTGCCCGGGCAGCGCCGTTAGGCTACTCTTTATCAATTTCCAACTGCCACGGGATTTTTTACGTGCGCAGCAATACACACGGGCGTCCGATCTCACTACCCAGAGACCAGGGGAAATTTTGTTACTGGAAGTCCATGTGAAAAAATCCCGGCCCTCACTGAGGCTTGAACCCAGGACCTCCAGCACTTGAGGCAGACACCATGCCTCGAGACCACTCAGCCCCCGTGTGTAATCAATGTGGTTGGGACAAAGCCACTTATACACTGATTACATATAAATGTGAAATCAATGTGGTTGGGATAAAGCCACTTATACACTGATTACATATAAATGTGAAATCAATGTGGTTGGGATAAAGCCACTTATACACTGATTACATATAAATGTGTAATCAATGTGGTTGGGACAAAGCCACTTATACACCGATTACATATAAATGTGAAATCAATGTGGTTGGGATAAAGCCACTTATACACTGATTACATATAAATGTGTAATCAATGTGGTTGGGACAAAGCCACTTATACACTGATTACATATAAATGTGTAATCAATGTGGTTGGGACAAGCCACCTAGAATCAAACTCGTTTCATAACCTTTACACTGCCTTCATGATAACCACTATGTGCTATACCGATATGCGTGGACCTTCATGGTCTGCCTGTCAGAGTCCTAACTATTTGCTCGTTCTAGCTCACTGGACTTGGACAGGCAAATTATAACATCTCCGACACATGTATTAATAACACATGAATGCAATCGGAAAACTTGCAGGAGCTATCTCCTGAACAACGTTTATTACAATATACTACAGGCTGACAACATGGTCGCACTTCACGCTCAAACAATCGTTCAACACAAGCAGCCCAACGCTTGCTCCCACGGGCGATATTTACACTGTCGCCCGTATGACCCTCGCAATCACAGTCTCACATCATCCCTACATTCCTCGAATCTCACTACACAACATTCGTCTCCATCTATCCGTCACAACACTATCGTTCGATCGTTCTATCACTCGCTAGATCTCCACACGTCCGTCTCTATTCGCTGTCTCACACACACTGACTCCGTCCTCCTTGACCTTCCCACATCACGTGGGTCTCTTCACGGGCTTCTTGCTTGACCCTCCGTTAGCCAAGCCGTGATGTCTCCTACCGCCCTTGACCTCAGCTATACTTACACTGACTCTCGCTTACATACCGGCACTTACACTATTACTTACATATAAGCCCCTGACACTGCCGTCTCACACGATCACCAGAGTCATGGGTCAAGTCTGGGTTCTGGTCCCACACAGCCAAGCCAACCAGGTATTTAACTCTTTGTCTTTCTTTCCCTTACTCTTTTGACATCAAGTTTGCCAGCACATTGAACCAGAGAGATAATAAGTTTGTAGCAACTGTTACTTGAGAACGGTGAAGATGTACAGGAACTCATGATAAGTCACCCACACACTCTTTCCAATGAAGATGTATGTAAATATCCTCATTCAAACATTTCTCCAAGTGATGATGCACCTAAACTTTTGTTAAGTCATACAATATCTTTCCCATGAAGATTTTAACTATGTAGAACTGTAGGGTGATACAGAAAATGATCGCTCTCTAGAATATTATGAAGACAACTGGGCTCAAATGAACTCATGTAAGAATAGATTCCCTCAATAATACTTGCTGTGAATTTAACACATTTAGTGAAAGACGCTTTGAAAGGATGTGATATAAACTATGAAACATTATCTCATTTAGAAACAGTGAAATCTTATCAAATAAGATCAGTAGAAAAAACTCAGAACTTCTAAAGTCAACAAAAACCTTGGCATCTCATCACTTGTACAAATTTTAATGTAGAAATGTATAAATGCTGTTTATTAAAAGTATAATATTTATTTAAATTACATATATAATACACTTGTTTATGTACAAAGCTAACATGAATGCTCCTGAACTAAAAATCATCATCATCAAGTGCCCTGCCAGCTGGAGTGGGCGATGTCTCTCCGCAGATCGCAGTCCAAGGTTTTCTAGATCAACTCTGCTGATGATATTCCTTCATACCACTGTCTCAATCCATCCAGCATCATTTCTCTTGGTCTGCCTCTGCCTCTCTTCCCCTCGATCTTTCCAGTTGTCTAGATTTTCTCCAATACCTCTCTTCTCATCACATGACCAAAGAAAGCTGTTTGTCTCTTTCTTATTGTTGTATATAATTTTCAAGTTTCATTAGCCTCTTTCAGTCAGTCATTGTTAGTTACTCTGGCAGTCCAAAGAATTCACAACATTCATATCAGAAACCACATCTACGTTGCTTTCAAGGTCTTTATAATTTGTTCATTTACATTCCAAGATTCATTGCCATACAGCAAAACTGGCTCTACACAGCATTTCACCACTCTCCCTCTTACATTCAATGATAGTGACTTATTGCATAAGACACTTATCATTTTCTGAAATGCAGCTTTTGCTTGCCCTATTCCGTTCTTAATCTCTGTTGTGCACCTTCCATCTGACGTTATAATTGTGCCTAGGCATTTTAAATTATCCACTTGTTTAAGCATTTTTCCCTTGTATTGTCATTTCACATTTTGGTGTCACCTTTTTTTTTGATATAACCATTGTTACTGTTTTCTTGATATTCAAGCAGAGTCCTTTTTTTTTTTTTTGCACTCTCTGTTACTACAATGCCCAACAAGTGTTGTAGATTTTTTTTGCATTTTCCACCATCAATACTGTGTTATCTGCATAGCGTAAATTGTTTATATCATAAACTCCAGTTAGCATTCCTGGCTTCTCTTTGATCTTCTTCTTCTTCTTCATCCAGAGAGGTTTTTTTTTTCGGACGTGATTGCGTTGTGCCTGTTTACAGCAGAGCTGTGTTTTTGAGCCGTTAGGCCAACACATCTGACTTCTGCGGGCATTTGTTGACCAGGTTAGCCTTCCTGGGGCTCTTTGATCTTATAGAGAGAGAAGAGATACGGCGACAAAACAGATCCTTGCCATTCTCCTAGCGTTATTTGTTCATAAGTGCCCTCTTTATTTCCCATTTCGCTACTTGATTCCAGTAAATATTCTTTATTATTCTTAGATCTTTTCCATCAATGTTGATATCTTCCAACATTTTAACCAGTTTATCACGTTTCACCTTATCAAAAGCCTTGGTATTATCTATGAAGCACGTCTTTCTGTGTCTCTATCAATCTTTCTATTTGTGTTTGTAATGTATATATTGCATTGTTTGTACCTTTTCCTTCCACAAATTCATATTGCTCTTTACTAATTTCCATTTTCATTTTCTGAAAATAGCAGGTGCAAATTTTGGCTACTTGCACTTAGACTGGCAATTTCCCATAGACTCATTTATATACAAAGATTTAATTTGAGCAGATTTTATTTGTAACCGTCACTCAAAGAGCCTAGCTTCTGCATAACCCACCTGCTACCTGTAAATGCTCTTGTATTTAATTCTACCTTGTATACTGTCTAGATGAGCCCCTTACTCCCATGGACCCCAAACCCCATTATGCAATGCTGGATTACATCGTGGGTCTGAAGGTGGATAGCGAGGGGGCACAGCTGTGTTATTAAACTGGGTCAGCAACTCTAGCAGTGTTACAACAACATCAGGTTTCGCATCTGATAAGTCGTGGTGTTCATTTGGATCAGCAGCGATATTGAACAACCAAACGTTCTTAGCAGCGGACTCCTCCATTTCTGAAAATATTGAAGAATGATGTTTCAATATAATACTGATACAATTAGCAGACTAGTGGGGAATTAAGTGAAAGCTGCAGAGTTGTTATTGTATAGAAAATGATGAGAACACTGGGAATTGTCAGAAAGATCAATAAAGATATCTTTAAATAAGTTAAGTCACAAAGAGAACTGGTTACCTGCATCAGAAGAAGACAGTTCACATTATTTGGGCGTGTCATGAGAAGAGAAAAGCTGAAGTACGCGACTATGCGAAAGTTGGAGGGGAGGTGAAGCTGGGGAAGACCGAGAGAGGAAATGATCAACAGTTTGATATCATGGCATGGAGGAACATCAGTATCAGAAATGATTGGCAGTGGCTATGTACAGACATAATCACAAAAAACCACATGGACTACAAGTCATAGATTTTCTATTTTCAACTGGCACATGATTTGTAACATGTACAATGTGCACACAAGAGCTCCAAGCTTTAGCCCTCACCTGAGAAAGTTATATATCTGATCCACTACCTCAAGATCAGGGGGGAGTAGACCACACTTGTACTAAAATTCCAAACAGTCCACACTGCAAGACAAACCGGGTCTGCATGAATTAAAGGCGGGTGTCTTACCATCATGCCACTCTGCTCCACTAATGCTCCACAGAAACATCTGTGGCAGGATAATCCTAACCTGTCACCTGATAGTAGTGTACTAAGAAATGTGATACCTACCAGGTAAAAAGTACAGGTGGCCATCAGGTGGAGGGATCCAGCTGCCATTCCCTGGGTCTCCAGTGATCAGCTTGTAGTCCCCGACTCTGATAGCTGCCCTGACCCGGGTGTCCCAGGTGTTGTTGTGCAGACGCACACCTTTCTTTGGCTGCAGGATATCGATGTTGTGGAGAAGAACTGTACGCTTTGAGGGGAGTCCATTGCTTGAATAAAGAAATACATGTCGTATTATTTTAAATAATTCTAAACTTTAAAAGTCTTTGTATTTTTTATTTAAACAGGGTGTGATTTAAACTATGATCCTTATCTTGTTTAGAAACAGTGAAATTTTATCAAACAAGGTCAGTAAAAACATCTCAGAACATCAAAAGTTAAAACAAAAACTGTATTTTTGCGCTCGCTCACTTTGTACTCAATCGTACTCCTTGCATGCTACTTCTGGGAGCACAGGACTCAATTTTGCAAGTGGATTAGCTTTCCCTTTTACCAGTGTCCCTCACCATCAGGCAAAAACACTTCAACTTTAGAGGTACTTGTAATTTACGTCCAAGTCAAGGACAAGAAGTCTAACTGACCGATGTAGGGGTCTTTGTATAATTCCTTTCCTCATTTCCTCATGCACCTTCTGCGTTTGTGTTTTACTCTTCATCAGTCTTCATCTCCCTAACAACCGTACATTATAAAATTGTCTCATGCACTGGATAGGACAAAGAGCAAAAAAAACAAAGAAGTCTGTCTCATCATTATACAATTTCTCTTGGGTTGGAGGAAAACATGCTGCCACTGTGGCTTCTTTAGAGCAAACAGTCTTCACACATTCAACTGTATGTCCTCTGCATGGACATTAGCCATTAGTGAGGACCATCATGATTGCCCTCTGGATAGGCCCATAGATGCTCTATCTACTGGACATCCCTGCCAGCTATAGCAACTGATATCCTTAACATCCCCGCCAGCTATAGCAACTGATCTCCTTAACATCCCAGCCAGCTATAGCAACTGATCTCCTTAACATCCCAGCCAGCTATAGCAACTGATCTCCTTAACCTCCCCACCAGCTATAGCAACTGATCTCCTGGACATCCCCGCCAGCTATAGCAACTGATCTCCTTAACATCCCCGCCAGCTATAGCAACTGCTCTCCTGGACATCCCAGCCAGCTATAGCAACTGATCTCCTTAACATCCCCGCCAGCTATAGCAACTGATCTCCTTAACATCCCAGCCAGCTATAGCAACTGATCTCCTTAACATCCCCACCAGCTATAGCAACTGATATCCTTAACATCCCCACCAGCTATAGCAACTTATATCCTGGACATCCCCGCCAGCTATAGCAACTGATCTCCTTAACATCCCCGCCAGCTATAGCAACTGATCTCCTGGACATCCCTGCCAGCTATAGCAACTGATCTCCTGGACATCCCTGCCAGCTATAGCAACTGATATCCTTAACATCCCCACCAGCTATAGCAAATGATCTCCTTAACATCCCTGCCAGCTATAGCAACTGATATCCTTAACATCCCCGCCAGCTATAGCAACTGATATCCTTAACATCCCCGCCAGCTATAGCAAATGATCTCCTTAACATCCCTGCCAGCTATAGCAACTGATATCCTTAACATCCCCGCCAGCTATAGCAACTGATATCCTTAACATCCCCACCAGCTATAGCAACTGATATCCTGGACATCCTCGCCAGCTATAGCAACTGATCTCCTTAACATCCCCGCCAGCTATAGCAACTGATCTCCTGGACATCCCTGCCAGCTATAGCAACTGATATCCTTAACATCCCCGCCAGCTATAGCAACTGATCTCCTTAACATCCCCGCCAGCTATAGCAACTGATCTCCTGGACATCCCTGCCAGCTATAGCAACTGATATCCTTAACATCCCCGCCAGCTATAGCAAATGATCTCCTTAACATCCCTGCCAGCTATAGCAACTGATATCCTTAACATCCCCGCCAGCTATAGCAACTGATCTCCTTAACATCCCCACCAGCTATAGAAAATGATATCCTTAACATCCCCACCAGCTATAGCAACTGATCTCCTTAACATCCCCACCAGCTATAGCAACTGATATCCTTAACATCCCCACCAGCTATAGCAACTGATATCCTGGACATCCTCGCCAGCTATAGCAACTGATCTCCTTAACATCCCCGCCAGCTATAGCAACTGATCTCCTTAACATCCCTGCCAGCTATAGCAACTGATCTCCTTAACATCCCCACCAGCTATAGCAACTGATATCCTTAACATCCCCGCCAGCTATAGCAACTGATCTCCTTAACATCCCAGCCAGCTATAGCAACTGATCTCCTTAACATCCCAGCCAGCTATAGCAACTGATCTCCTTAACCTCCCCACCAGCTATAGCAACTGATCTCCTGGACATCCCCGCCAGCTATAGCAACTGATCTCCTTAACATCCCCGCCAGCTATAGCAACTGCTCTCCTGGACATCCCAGCCAGCTATAGCAACTGATATCCTTAACATCCCCGCCAGCTATAGCAACTGATCTCCTTAACATCCCCGCCAGCTATAGCAACTGATCTCCTTGACATCCCAGCCAGCTATAGCAACTGATCTCCTTAACATCCCCACCAGCTATAGCAACTGATCTCCTTAACATCCCCACCAGCTATAGCAACTGATATCCTGGACATCCCCACCAGCTATAGCAACTGATATCCTTAACATCCCCAACAGCTATAGCAACTGATCTCCTCAACATCCCAGCCAGCTATAGCAACTGATCTCCTGGACATCCCCACCAGCTATAGCAACTGATCTCCTTAACATCCCAGCCAGCTATAGCAACTGATCTCCTGGACATCCCCATCAGCTATAGCAACTGATCTCCTGGACATCCCCACCAGCTATAGCAACTGATCTCCTTAACATCCCCGCCAGCTATAGCAACTGATCTCCTGGACATCCCTGCCAGCTATAGCAACTGATATCCTTAACATCCCCGCCAGCTATAGCAAATGATCTCCTGAACATCCCCGCCAGCTATAGCAACTGATATCCTTAACATCCCCGCCAGCTATAGCAACTGATATCCTTAACATCCCCGCCAGCTATAGCAACTGATCTCCTTAACATCCCCGCCAGCTATAGCAACTGATATCCTTAACATCCCAGCCAGCTATAGCAACTGATCTCCTTAACATCCCCGCCAGCTATAGCAACTGATATCCTGGACATCCCCACCAGCTATAGCAACTGATATCCTGGACATCCCCACCAGCTATAGCAACTGATATCCTTAACATCCCAGCCCGCTATAGCAACTGTTATCCTTAACATCCCAGCCAGCTATAGCAACTGATATCCTTAACATCCCAGCCAGCTATAGCAACTGATATCCTTAACATCCCAGCCAGCTATAGCAACTCATCTCCTTAACATCCCTGCCAGCTATAGCAACTGATCTCCTGGACATCCCCGCCAGCTATAGCAACTGATATCCTTATCATCCCAGCCAGCTATAGCAGTCGATCTCCTGGACATCCCCGCCAGCTATAGCAACTGATCTCCTTAACATCCCAGCCAGCTATAGCAACTGTTATCCTTAACATCCCGGCCAGCTATAACAACTGATATCCTTAACATCCCAGCCAGCTATAGCAACTGATATCCTTAACATCCCAGCCAGCTATAGCAACTGTTATCCTTAACATCCCTGCCAGCTATAGCAACTGATATCCTTAACATCCCAGCCAGCTATAGCAACTGATATCCTTAACATCCCAGCCAGCTATAGCAACTGATCTCCTTAACATCCCTGCCAGCTATAGCAACTGATCTCCTGGACATCCCCGCCAGCTATAGCAACTGATATCCTTAACATCCCAGCCAGCTATAGCAGTCGATCTCCTGGACATCCCCGCCAGCTATAGCAACTGATCTCCTTAACATCCCAGCCAGCTATAGCAACTGTTATCCTTAACATCCCCGCCAGCTATAGCAACTGATATCCTTAACATCCCAGCCAGCTATAGCAACTGATATCCTTAACATCCCCACCAGCTATAGCAACTGATATCCTTAACATCCCCGCCAGCTATAGCAACTGATATCCTTAACATCCCAGCCAGCTATAGCAACTGATATCCTTAACATCCCCGCCAGCTATAGCAATTGATCGCACCAGTTCCATGTTGATTAATTAAATGTCTTGTGCCCTTGACAAAACGTTCATATCTGGCATCGCCCATCTCCCTCACTCTGGACAAAGAAGCAGATTCCTAAGTGTCTTTAAAGTCATCTGTTCATCGTGCATCTCTTATGCTACTGATGTCTGGCCCATCCATTGCTTTTTCCCTCCTCCTCATCACCATCCCAGCCAACCAATCAGCTCACTTTTTACCTTTCACATCTGAAGGCTCAGTATTTAGATCAAGTTAGCTGGACTAACTGTGATGTGCTCAGTGTGTCGGCCACTTATTTCATATAAGGCCAGTCAGGAACTTCTTGAGCATGTTCCCTGAGTCTCTCAGTATATATATGTGTGAATAATTTTGCATGGCAACTTAATTTAGGGTATATGCTAGTGTCACTGTTTCAACTGTTGCACATACACATAAGATTTTTTTCAAAATAAAAGAATCAAAAGTTACCAACTGACAAACCAATATATGCATGTTTCAACATGTGACTTAAATTATGAAATTACCTGATTGTATCCCATTGGTCAAATCCATCCAATGGCTTGGTTCCATTCAAATTTCCACCAGCTAGTCTAATTAAAGTAGGGAACCAATCAGAAACATGAATCAACTCTTTACTGACAGCTCCACTTTGTTTCAGTGCCCCTCCAGCCACAAAGCCAACACCATGCAAACCTCCCTCCCAAAGTGATGCCTTCCATCCTCGAAGCGGATAGTTGTTTCCTCCTGCATACACTTGGCCACCGTTATCTGAAAGTAAATGTTACAAAATCTGTTAACCCAGCCTTTGTCCCATTAACCCTTTCTGTGCAAGTGATTTTTCTCCATCATTCTATCAAAACAGTTCTATCCTCATACACATCACTTGTTACTTCAAATTATTCTGCCTGTTTGACCTCCTGACCCATTTACATCTTAATGATGCCCGGTCTCTGCCCTAAAGTTCAAACAATTTCTAGAATGAAGCAGTCAAGTAAATATGAACGTTATTAGAATAGCAAGACCGTGCTGGAATTAAGTTGGCTATGTACTTTCATTTGTCTGTGTTAGCCAAATCCTGAAGGCAAGCAAAGAAAATGAACACTGCAATGTACCACGCATGTCTTAAGATACGACCAAGAATAATTCTGCCCATGTGTGACCTTAAGTGAAGCAAAAAATGGTATCACACTGTAACCCACCATACTCATCCCGCTGCATTTGATTATATGACTTCCAGACACTCTCATCCTGCTGTTCATTTCTTTCTCTGTACACATTGCAACATGAGGGATAGACCCCCCCCCCCCCCCCCCTACTTACCTCACCAACAGCGTACCCAAAGTTTAAGAGCAAGAATTCTTAACCGTACAGCTACGTGACCTCCATCATAGCACATAACATCCAGGAGATGATCAACAATCTCTGATAGTTTCACTTCCAGGCTTTTAAACTGTGTCTCGTCTCTAGGATCTCTATAATGCTCTACTGAGAATCTCACCTGTAGAAAATATAAAGATGGTATTTTCCCAGAGCCCCTTGTCTTTGAGTGCCTGGGTTAAGTTGGCTACACCCTCGTCCAGGGCTGAGACCATACCTGGAAATGTAACAATGTATTTAATTGGCTTCGTCACAAACTTCTTCAGCATAATATGTAGCATTTACACATGACGGCAACAGTGGCAGGACATCTGTCTTTTGATGGAAAGGAATTTTGAAAGACTGTGACGGGGTAAAAGTTTTGTACAGGAAAAGTTGCTGGATGATGATGATGACGATGATGATGTTGATGATGGTGATGAAATTTAAGATATTTTAATCCTGAATAATTATCACTTTGTCATGAGTTGCCTGGGGTAGAATGACTGATTGGTTAATTCACTGATTGGCTGATTGATTGATTGACTTATTGATGCTAATTGACTGATTAATTGACTGACTGTAAATATATTCACCGACTGATTTATTTTTAACCAGCTATCTCATTGGTTGACTACTGGTGGATTGATAAATTTATTGACTTATAGAATGACTAACTAAAATCAGCAAACATCGATGTCACTACACTCTGGACATGTTATGTGCTCTATCTCTGTCTGCGGAGGTCGGAGTCTAGGAATGCTGATTATTCCTGTAGTATACTGATTACAGTCGGTCTCCCTGGTCGAGGTGTTAGCAGCTTTCTCCGTAACCTCGAATACTCTCGTGGTTGACGTAAGCGCACGAGAATTGGAAGTGATTCGAATCGCACCAGTGACTTATGAGAGTATGGAGCCGGTCGCTCAGAAAGCAGAAATTACTGAGTGTAATCTTGCCAAGAAATCAACATTCAGCTGAAAGATGCTGATGTTGACAGTGATGTCCTATAAAGGATATGCAAAACATATACTGATTACAATATGGCTCTGACATCACATCTACTACCGTCACAATGATATCAACTGTCAAAATGTATTTTGGTCATATTTAAAATATCTTGGTACACAATGAGTTAGTAAGACACAGTTGTCTCACCTGCGTAGGTGCGTCTGTTTCTGTCTGTGATGTTTTTGTATCTGTTTTCGTATCTTGCTGGAACTTGCAGAGGATCATGCACGGACTGGTAAGCCAGGTACAAAAATAGCGGCTGAAAAATACAACCACAAAATTTTTTATTTTGGCGTTGTGAACACAACACTGTAAAGTACCTCACTCTTTAGGGAAAATGGGAAAAGAAATTAATAAATAATACACATTGACTAATTCTATTGTAAATTTTAAATACATTTGTGTGTGTGACCTCTTTATTTAGAATATTCTGAGAAAAACAGGAAACGAATGAGAGATTAAAACAAGTAAAAGCATAAAAATCAAATTAGGGTCATGCAATATCCAAGAAAACACACAATGAACATCACACAATGAAATCATGTATACCCCTCAACAAAACCCACATAGATTACCCACAGATAACATTTCATTCAGGCACACTCTACAGGTAGAGAGAGGAAACATTAAAATATCCTCTTTCGAAATGTCCTGAGCCAGCAGACGTGGAAAAGGAAAAGCAGCTGTCTCATTCTTCCGTTACCACAACATTATACCAAAATGCAAAGTATTTAACAAAGACATACCAGTTCTGTCATCTGGCAGATTAATTATTACGAAATATGTGACGTGACATAAGCAATAAACAGTATATTTGTGAAGTGCCAAATGATTGTTCACCTAAGTTGTTTTATATATGACCGTTCACCTTAGATGTGTTATATAATGTCAACATTTACACTGAAGATAGTGTGTGACATGACAGTAAATAATCAGCATGTTATGTGGATTGGCGTAGATTGGCGTCGCAGACAGCAGAGCACATACTCCAAGACTGCCCAAAATATAACATATCTAGGCAAACCTTCTGGCCTAGAGAGATGACAGTGGAAGATAAAACTCTATGGACCGCTGTGTGAACTAATAAAGATAGTTAAATTCATACAAGAGACAGCATTGCAGTTATAGACATATTTCAAGCGAACGAAAGAAGAAGAAGCATGTTATGTGACATGGCAATTCACATTGGATCTATTGTGTGTTGTGATAATTTACCTTGGATGTGTTATGTCATATGGCAATTGATCTTGCATCTGTTGTGTGTTGTGACAATTTACCTTGGATGTGTTATGTGATGTGACAATTCATCTTGCATCTGCTGTGTGTAGTGACAATTTACCTTGGATATGTTATGTCACATGGCAATTTACCTTAGATGTGTTATGTGATATGACAATTCATCTTGCATCTGTTGCATGTAGTGACAATTTACCTTGGATGTGCTATGTGACATGACAATTCACCTTGGATGTGCTATGTGACATGACAATTCACCTCGGATGTGTTGTGTGACTTGACCACATCAATAGCTTTGCTGGTAAACATATGAGCCGAATAATGCCCAGTCTCATTCTTCACAGGTCCGTTGTTGTCTCTGAGGTCAAGGTATTTTATGTTGTTGTATGCTTGCGTGTGACTGTAGTAATCTTCTTCCCCCGTGAGATATCCTGAAAACATCCACATTATGGACAATGTAAAGTTATCCAATAAAATATTTGAAACTATCTTACCAAGTATGTATACTAAGATACATATAAATATATCAGTAAAGTCCTAATAAAATAACTGTCTGTATGTAACGAGTCCCTAATCATCAAGACATGCTATTGTCGAACAACATCACTGCACACTGGCCAATCACATGAGTGCTCAGTGCTTTGATGCAGCAGCCATCCCAAAGTATTTATATGTGCAAGACATGATAAATGGCAGGCTAAAAATACATACGAATACTTGGCCAATGACCACAGAACAATAACAGAAGGATAAATGAGATCAGATGCAGACTACAACAGGGAAAAGAGAACAGGTTAGAAGAGGACAAAGAACACAGATTTATCATTCTGTGAAATGAACACAACCAATTGTCATGCCCCAAAACAATGATGTATAGCCAGTTAAAACAGTAGATAACAAAAATATGCCATTATGTGAACTACAATACTAAGAACTAATTAAGGTTGAATACCAAATAAACTGGATGGAGAACACACAAACTAACTCAAATCAACCAAACTGAATGGTTGAATACCAAATAAACTGGATGGAGAACACACAAACTAACTAAAATCAACCAAACTGAATGGTTGAATACCAAATAAACTGGATGGAGAACACACAAACTAACTAAAATCAACCAAACTGAATGGATAAGTTAAGGATGACTTTGTTTATGACAGAACAGTTTCTGCCTTTACAGTTATGGTTTTATAAAACAAAAGCACCGGAAAAATGATACTATATGTGGGTGAGCAAGAATAAATCTTCACAAACATGCACAATTACCCTCGTAATTGAACGTCTGTGGAAATCAAAGACATCTGCCACTTAGCAATTACAGAAATTATGCCAGACACTCAAAAGCTTGCAAGAGAAACTGGAGAAGGTGAAAAGGGATAAAAAGGAGAAAGCAGAGGAGTTCACATTCCGTGCGGCAGAGACAAAAAAAAAAGCTATGTGAGATCATTTAATGTGTAGAGGTCAGCATAGCTGAATGGATAAGATAGC
The DNA here is from genome assembly GCA_963921405.1 of Cepaea hortensis. Classification (NCBI taxonomy): domain Eukaryota; kingdom Metazoa; phylum Mollusca; class Gastropoda; order Stylommatophora; family Helicidae; genus Cepaea; species Cepaea hortensis. The sequence goes on along the minus strand of OY992884.1, from coordinate 18,519,754 downwards.
TCGTTCTTAAACTTCCGGTGTGCTGATGCCGAGGTAGTGGGTTCAATCCCTACACTGGTCTGTTGGATTAAAATGTTGACTTCTCGTCCTTAACTTGGGGACATAAATTATTAGTAACCCTGAAGTCGGAGTGGGTTCGTCAAATGCTGAGGGACAATGGTAAAAGGGAAAGCTAATCTACATGCAAAAATGAATCCAGTGCACTAGAAATAGTAGCACATGTATGGATTAAGCTTGAGCTCAAAGCGGGCGAACGCAAAACAAATTTTATATACATAAGTTAGGAGATGAAATTCATTGCATAGATTCTGAAAACTACACAGACAAATGCATAGAAAAGACCAGACTATCACAATGTCAACAATATATATATACATAAGTTAGGAGATGAAATTCATTGCATAGATTCTGAAAACTACACAGACAAATGCATAGAAAAGACCAGACTATCACAATGTCAACAATATATATATACATAAGTTAGGAGATGAAATTCATTGCATAGATTCTGAAAACTACACAGACAAATGCATAGAAAAGACCAGACTATCACAATGTCAACAATATATATATACATAAGTTAGGAGATGAAATTCATTGCATAGATTCTGAAAACTACACAGACAAATGCATAGAAAAGACCAGACTATCACAATGTCAACAATATATATATACATAAGTTAGGAGATGAAATTCATTGCATAGATTCTGAAAACTACACAGACAAATGCATAGAAAAGACCAGACTATCACAATGTCAACAATATATATATACATAAGTTAGGAGATGAAATTCATTGCATAGATTCTGAAAACTACACAGACAAATGCATAGAAAAGACCAGACTATCACAATGTCAACAATATATATATACATAAGTTAGGAGATGAAATTCATTGCATAGATTCTGAAAACTACACAGACAAATGCATAGAAAAGACCAGACTATCACAATGTCAACAATATATATATACATAAGTTAGGAGATGAAATTCATTGCATAGATTCTGAAAACTACACAGACAAATGCATAGAAAAGACCAGACTATCACAATGTCAACAATATATATATACATAAGTTAGGAGATGAAATTCATTGCATAGATTCTGAAAACTACACAGACAAATGCATAGAAAAGACCAGACTATCACAATGTCAACAATATATATATACATAAGTTAGGAGATGAAATTCATTGCATAGATTCTGAAAACTACACAGACAAATGCATAGAAAAGACCAGACTATCACAATGTCAACAATATATATATACATAAGTTAGGAGATGAAATTCATTGCATAGATTCTGAAAACTACACAGACAAATGCATAGAAAAGACCAGACTATCACAATGTCAACAATATATATATACATAAGTTAGGAGATGAAATTCATTGCATAGATTCTGAAAACTACACAGACAAATGCATAGAAAAGACCAGACTATCACAATGTCAACAATATATATATACATAAGTTAGGAGATGAAATTCATTGCATAGATTCTGAAAACTACACAGATAAATGCATAGAAAAGACCAGACTATCACAATGTCAACAATATATATATACATAAGTTAGGAGATGAAATTCATTGCATAGATTCTGAAAACTACACAGACAAATGCATAGAAAAGACCAGACTATCACAATGTCAACAATATATATATACATAAGTTAGGAGATGAAATTCATTGCATAGATTCTGAAAACTACACAGACAAATGCATAGAAAAGACCAGACTATCACAATGTCAACAATATATATATACATAAGTTAGGAGATGAAATTCATTGCATAGATTCTGAAAACTACACAGACAAATGCATAGAAAAGACCAGACTATCACAATGTCAACAATATATATATACATAAGTTAGGAGATGAAATTCATTGCATAGATTCTGAAAACTACACAGACAAATGCATAGAAAAGACCAGACTATCACAATGTCAACAATATATATATACATAAGTTAGGAGATGAAATTCATTGCATAGATTCTGAAAACTACACAGACAAATGCATAGAAAAGACCAGACTATCACAATGTCAACAATATATATATACATAAGTTAGGAGATGAAATTCATTGCATAGATTCTGAAAACTACACAGACAAATGCATAGAAAAGACCAGACTATCACAATGTCAACAATATATATATACATAAGTTAGGAGATGAAATTCATTGCATAGATTCTGAAAACTACACAGACAAATGCATAGAAAAGACCAGACTATCACAATGTCAACAATATATATATACATAAGTTAGGAGATGAAATTCATTGCATAGATTCTGAAAACTACACAGACAAATGCATAGAAAAGACCAGACTATCACAATGTCAACAATATATATATACATAAGTTAGGAGATGAAATTCATTGCATAGATTCTGAAAACTACACAGACAAATGCATAGAAAAGACCAGACTATCACAATGTCAACAATATATATATACATAAGTTAGGAGATGAAATTCATTGCATAGATTCTGAAAACTACACAGACAAATGCATAGAAAAGACCAGACTATCACAATGTCAACAATATATATATACATAAGTTAGGAGATGAAATTCATTGCATAGATTCTGAAAACTACACAGACAAATGCATAGAAAAGACCAGACTATCACAATGTCAACAATATATATATACATAAGTTAGGAGATGAAATTCATTGCATAGATTCTGAAAACTACACAGACAAATGCATAGAAAAGACCAGACTATCACAATGTCAACAATATATATATATATAAGTTAGGAGATGAAATTCATTGCATAGATTCTGAAAACTACACAGACAAATGCATAGAAAAGACCAGACTATCACAATGTCAACAATATATATATATATAAGTTAGGAGATGAAATTCATTGCATAGATTCTGAAAACTACACAGATAAATGCATAGAATAGACCAGACTATCACAATGTCAACAATACATAGAGGTAACAGCTTGCCCATGACAGATCACATTGATGGAGACATCAAGAATGCAGTTAGAGAGCATTTAGCAGGTTTCATCAGGAATGACAGTTGTGTCATAAAGGTAGAAGATATAAAAAACATATTGAGAAAAAAAAAAGCAAAGGACACAGTGTCAGGACCTGACAGAGTCTGGTATGCACATATGAGTGATGGAGATTTGGAGGAGACTGTGACTTGTTTTTATCTGAGCACTAGCGCAAAGCTGGTTTCTATAAATAAAATGTGAATGCAGAGACAATTGCTATTCATTTACTGAAACCAACTTTGTGCAAAAAGACATGATAGTCAGTTTAAAATTACTGTGGTAGACAATTCAAGTGACTGTGTGAATATGTCTTGCATATTTGAGCTTGAAAGATTTATCTAATTACTTTAGTTTATGTTGTGTGATTCCTTCAGTATGTACCTGATGAGATGCAGTGAAATATGCCAGGCAATAAATCATGCAATCTATTGTTTGTGTCTTTGTTATTCAAATTCACTGCCCCAGGAAGCTTAACCCAGATCAACAAATGTCTGCAGAAGTCGGATGTGTCGGCCTAACGGCGCAAGAACTAGTGTTTGTGTCTTTATTATTAAAATTCACTACCCCGGGAAGCTTACCCCGGTCAACAAATGCCAGCAGAAGTCGGATGTGTTGGCCTAATGGTGCATGCAGCTCTGCTGTAAACAGGCACAATGCAATCACATCCGAAAAAATTCTCCAGATGAACGCAAAAGAAGAAGAAATTCACTATTGGAAAACATTGTTTTGAACTTCATTATTACCAGTCTACAAATAAGAACAAAGGATAAATAGCGTATGTGTTAATTGTTCTCACAAATGTCAACATTATTCTTACCAATGCCTGAAAAGAAACATTGTTAGATCATAAATACTTGTAAAAGAAACATTATTAGATCATAAATACTTGTAAAAGAAACATTGTTAGATCATAATTACTTGTAAAAGAAACATTGTTAGATCATAAATACTTATAAAAGAAACATTGTTAGATCATAAATACTTGTAAAAGAAACATTGTTAGATCATAATTACTTGTGAAAGAAATCTTTGTTTAGTTTTGATCATACATTACACTTAGTCTAACCAAGATTGGCAAACAACTGTGGCTATAGAGCAAGCCTAGAACAGTTCATTATTCTGGCAGTCTGCTACAACTCCTGGTGCTCCAAAGGCGTGAACATCATACACCTCCTATATCTCAAACTCTTGCTAGACAAAGTCTCTCCTGGTATTGATCCTCTGAGGTCTGACCTTTTTCCTTCCTTCTTCCTCAATCATGGTATGACTGAAGAGTTTACTGCCAATAATATTGCATTGACTAGGGTAGGCAGTAACATCTGCATGTTTGAAAAGCACATACCCTGCTCATAACAGCCATGTGATCAAAGCTGCACCACTGTTTTTGGTTTTCCTGATAGCATTCTATTGATGCTGTAATACGGTTCTCTTCACCGTTGTCTTTCTCCTGTTGCCCATCTACAGACGCTTGCATTGTAGACCTCAGTTTCTCAAAGAGGAAAATTTGTGCATTATAATCTAACAAGGTACAATTTTCAGTCATGTCCTTGGGGATGGTACAATGCGGCAGGACCATGTCTCAATTTGTTGGTTAATTTAAATTATTACTTTTTCAAACATCTCACCACTCTATCATGTTTATAATAAGAAATAATTTGACTGTAGGAGGGTATAACAATATAAAATAAAACAACAAGGTACGAGAAGGTCCTTTAGAGAAACAAATAAACATGCCACACATTAGTAATAATGTGCTGTAGTTTCAGTGTAATGAGGTCAAATCATGAAGATGCTAGAAACGTGCAATATTTAACTCAATCTTTCTTTGTCTGCTTATATTTAGTTTTGCCTTTATTACTATATGCAGACATCACACAACTGTCCTTCACCATTTCCTTTTTTTTTTAACATCTAGTTATATTTAATTAGTCATACGTTTTATGTTATAATTAAGCTTTTCAACAAATTTGTTAAATATCTACATTTTGCACCGCTTCTTGCCAAATGACCAATGCATGCTTCTTTTTTGTTTAATATCCAAGTTTTGCACCATATGTTGCCACATGAACAACGCATGCTCCTTATTTTATAGTTAATTTCTGTCTTTGCTTTTTGATCGTCCATCAGCAGAGAAAGTAGATATTCAAAACTACTCATAGTCTGTAAATTCTCGCCTTTGATAAATTTACTTGTTGCCATATATATTTTATTGGCTTTAATTATTTTTGTCTTTATTGCATTGCTGCACTGTTATTCATTATTTTTGTCTTTTTTGCATTGTTGCACTGTCTGTTATTTATTATTGTCTATCCCCATATGGACAATGACAGTGGCCCACAGGTGCCTTTATGCATAGTCAAAAACTATTTAGTACATAAAGTATTTTACAAGATTATCTATCTGTTCTGCCTGAATGTAACACCTTATGAATCTGTAAGATAATTTCACATTCTCCAATCCAATAATTTTTATTAATAAGATTTCAAATTATAAGTTAATTAAATGTATTTATAAGTATTTTACATCAGCATTTTAAAATGTAAATTCCAAAACAAACCAAAATAGGTGTCAAATCCACGATTCCAGGGTAAGTATTCTTTCTTGTAGAATCCCACATGCCATTTTCCAACCATATGTGTAGCATAGCCAGACTCCTTCAATTTATCAGCCAAAGTTGGACTGTCATTTGGTAGAGCATTTGGCTGATATGCCCATATAATACTATGCTGAAGTCCTGTGTGTATCTTTAAAAAAATCAAGTTTGACACACAATATTAGCTTTGTGGACCTGTGGTGACATCTATATAAATATAAAAATACGTGAGAAGAGCTATTTCTGTTACTAGGTGAGAAAAACTGGAAAAACATGAGATTTAAAAAAAACATCTTTCTTTTTCTGGTGTCACTTCTTCCACTATAGAGGTGTGGGGGAAAAGGCCTTACAGTCTTTTATGACTGACATAAGCATATCGACAGAATGTCTTCATTCACCAGATTGTCTTTGTTAATAATCATATACCAGACAGAAAATATGGCCTTACAGTCTTGCATATTTGGCATAAGCACTTCAGACATGGTACCTTCATTTACCAGACTGTCTTTGTCTTTTTTTTTATTTGCCAGGAAGAAAAGATGGCCATTCAGCCTTGTATAGACTATACATGAGCTTTCATAGTTTGCTAAACCAGCGCATGTCACTCAAGACTAAATCCTGGAAAACAATAACAGTAGTTGTGAGTGCTGCTTCTCCACCATGGAGATGACGGTTCTGAGGCATAGTCATGTCAGGATAGTCTGTCCAAAGGATCTAAGGCACTGTCATGGTCAGGAAAGTCAGTCCAAAGGCTGGCATAAAATTGTAAAACAATGAACTCTTCTTTGAAGAATTTTAACAGAGATACAACTCCTGTGAAGAATACTGAATGTGACAAGAGGAGACAAGATCAGAAATGATAACAAGAAGCAAGTGGCTTCAGTGTCAACATTGGAAACTGTGAGTCGGGTGGTTTGGTCATGTGTTAAGACTGCTCCAATACAGCATTCACAAACAGCACTGACATTTGGATAGGGTGGAAACAGACTAACAGGACACTCCTTTATGACTAGCAAAAACAATGAACATGGCCTTGTGTGCTTCCCACACAAAGGCCTTAATTTGAAAGTTGTTCCTAACCTTCCTAACATACAATAAATGTACTTGATACCTCCCACACCACAGTATACACAAATACTGATATCTCCCACGCAACAGGATACACATGTACTGATATCTCCACACAACAAGATACACATGTACCAATATCTCCTGCACAACAGGATACACATATACTGATATCTCCTACACAACAGGATACACATATACAGGGCACATCCCACACAAAAGGATACATATATACATGGTATCTCCCACACAATATGTATGCGATACCTCCCACACCACAGTATACACATATACTGATATCTCTCACACAACAGGATGCACATGTACTGATATCTCCCACACAACAGGATGCACATGTACTGATATCTCCCACACAACAGGATACACATGTACTGATATCTCCCACACAACAGGCTACACATGTACATGATATCTCCCACACAACAGGATACACATGTACTGATATCTCCCACACAACAGGATGCACATGTACTGATATCTCCCACACAACAGGATACATATGTACTGATATCTCCCACACAACAGGATATACATGTACTGATATCTCCCACACAACAGGATACACATGTACTGATATCTCCCACACAACAGGATACACATGTACTGATATCTCCTACACAGCAGGATACATACATACATCATATTTCCCACACAACAGGATACACACATGCATCATATTTCCCAAACAACAGGATACACATGTGCATCATATCTCCCACACAACAAGATACACATGTACATGATATCTCCCACACAACAAGATACACATGTACATCATACCTCCCACACAACAGGATACACATGTGCATCATATCTCCCACACAACAGGATACACATGTACATCATATGTCCCACACAACAGGATACATATGTACATCATAACTCTCACACAACAGGATACACATGTACATGATATCTCCCACACAACTGGATACACATGTACTGATGTCTCCCACACAATAGGATACACATGTACTGATATCTCCTACACAACTGGATACACATGTACTGATATCTCCCACACAACAGGATACACATGTACTGATATCTCCTACACAACTGGATACATATGTACATCATAACTCTCACACAACAGGCTACACATGTATTGATATCTCCTACACAACTGGATACACATGTACAGATATCTCCCACACAACAGGATACACATGTACATCATAACTATCACACAACAGGCTACACATGTACTGATATCTCCCACACAACAGGATACACATGTACTGATATATCCTACACAACAGGATACACATGTACATCATAACTCTCACACAACAGTCTACACATGTACTGATATCTCCTACACAACTGGATACACATGTACTGATATCTCCCACACAACAGGATACACATGTACTGATATCTCCCACACAACAGGATACACATGTACATGATATCTCCCACACAACAGGATACACATGTACTGATATCTCCCACACAACAGGATACACGTGTACTGATATCTCACACACAACAGGATACACATGTACTGATATCTCCCACACAACAGGATACACATGTACTGATATCTCCTACACAGCAGGATACATACATACATCATATTTATCACACAACAGGATACACACATGCATCATATTTCCCAAACAACAGGATACACATGTGCATCATATCTCCCACACAACAAGATACACATGTACATGATATCTCCCACACAACAAGATACACATGTACATCATACCTCCCACACAACAGGATACACATGTGCATCATATCTCCCACACAACAGGATACACATGTACATCATATGTCCCACACAACAGAATACTTATGTACATTATAACTCTCACACAACAGGATACACATGTACATGATATCTCCCACACAACTGGATACACATGTACTGATGTCTCCCACACAATAGGATACACATGTACTGATATCTCCTACACAACTGGATACACATGTACTGATATCTCCCACACAACAGGATACACATGTACTGATATCTCCTACACAACTGGATACATATGTACATCATAACTCTCACACAACAGGCTACACATGTATTGATATCTCCTACACAACTGGATACACATGTACAGATATCTCCCACACAACAGGATACACATGTACATCATAACTATCACACAACAGGCTACACATGTACTGATATCTCCCACACAACAGGATACACATGTACTGATATATCCTACACAACAGGATACACATGTACATCATAACTCTCACACAAGAGGCTACACATGTACTGATATCTCCTACACAACTGGATACACATGTACTGATATCTCCCACACAACAGGATACACATGTACTGATATCTCCCACACAACAGGATACACATGTACATGATATCTCCCACACAACAGGATACACATGTACTGATATCTCCCACACAACAGGATACACATGAACTGATATCTCCCACACAACAGGATACACATGTACTGATATCTCCCACACAACAGGATACACATGTACTGATATCTCCTACACAGCAGGATACATACATGCATCATATTTCCCACACAACAGGATACATGCAGGCATCATATTTCCCACACAACAGGATACACATGTGCATCATATCTCCCACACAACAAGATACACATGTACATGATATCTCCCACACAACAGGATACACATGTACATCATAACTCCCACACAACAGGATATACATGTGTATCATATCTCCCACACAACAGGATACACATGTACATCATATGTCCCACACAACAGGATACACATGTACATCATAACTCTCACACAACAGGATACACATGTACATGATATCTCCCACACCACAGGATACACATGTACATGATATCTTCCACACAACAGGATACATATATTGAGTACATATCTTCCACACAACAGGATACACATGTACATGATATCTTCCACACAACAGGATACACATGTACATCATATCTCCCACACCACAGGATACACATGTACATGATATCATACCTGATATCTCCCAGACAACAGCTGACTTCTGGTAGGAGAGCAGATTGGCTGAACGTAGTAATTCTCCAGTTTTACACCACTTGCTGCCAGCTGGAAGCAGAATGAGAGACACATGCAATACCCACGTGAATTACCAACCATTGATGCGGACTACATAATTGTCATGTTTTCATAATCCTTCTACATCACTTTTTCTTCATCATACTCAATGAGTCTACAAGTCTCTTTATTGCACTACAGTATTTTTATTTTTCTTCTTCTTCTTCATTGGCATCCATCCAGAACTCCATATTATTGTCCCTATTAACGTGGTGGTTGTCAGCATCTGTGGCTTTGGGATTTTTAACACAGTTTCACAATCCTGGAATGCCAGGTGCAAAGTCAGATGCAGGCAATTTCAGAACAGATTGCTTTGTATAGATTTTAATAATGGTACGAGAATTGGACGTTCAGAAAGCAAAGGCCAAGTACTGAATATATATTACATAGAAAATCAATAGCAGCTCATAAATGCTGGGGATGGCTGTGATGTCCTGTGAAAGAACATGCAACTAATGTTTTAACCGTGCACACAAAGATCTGATGAATCTATCTTAAATCTGTGATACACATGGTAGTTCAATCTCTTGTGCCTTGCTCACAATCTAAACAATGATGACCTGACCTTTCCAGATATGTTTACATCTCTTAATCCACAAAAGTCTTGTCCAGTCTATGATAATCTCTTCCTTCAGACAGTTTCATGCTGTCTTACCATGGAGCACCCTACAATCTTGGATTTCCAAAGCATATTCTTTGTTTGTCTCCTTGTCAAGATCCATTGACTCAACCATCCATTGACTCAACCATCCATTGACTCAACCATCCATTGACTCAACCATTCATTTACTCAACCATCCATTGACTCAACCATCCATTGACTCAACCATCCATTGACTCAACCATCCATTTACTCAACCATCCATTGACTCAACCATCCATTGACTCAACCATTCATTTACTCAACCATTCATTGACCCAGCTGGCTAGCATGGTTGGGTACATAGTTCCACTAGTTTTCTTTTCTAATCCTCTATTTATGGGTTTGCAATCTTGTATATAGTTACATACATTCTTTGTTGCAAACCTCAATTCATAAGTGTACAATCTTTTATATAATTGCATTTCTCTATTCCAATCCTCAAATCAAGAGTTTACAATATTTTATACAGTTACATTTGAATTTGTTCAATCCTCCATTAAAGAATGTTCAATCTTTTATATAATTACATTTCTTACTTCTGACAGTAAAATAGTTAAAAACAATTGTGAGGTATTACCCCTGGAAATAAAAGAGCTAAAAACAAGTGTGAGAGATTCTGTTTTTGCTTAGAATATAAATGATCTATGAGCCAGTAGCCGGTCTCTCTGGCCGAGGGGTTACAACACTTTCTCCGTAATCCCGTTTATCACGCAGTCTCGTAGCGGGCGAGAGCTGGAGGCGGTTCGACCCCCGCTGGTGACTTGCGGGATAACTGAGCCGGCCGCTTAGAAAGCAATGGCAAACTACTGAGCGTAATGTTGCCAAGAAACCAATAGACAGCTGAAAGATGCTGCTGTTGACAGCGATGTCCTGTAAAGGATATGCAAAAATAAAAAATGAGCCAGTAAGTGTTAAAGCAAACATTATTTCCAACTTACCGCATCAAGTGTCGGGGTTTGAATCTCAGAACCATGGTAACCAATGTCATGGAAGCCGTAGTCGTCTGCTAACACAAACACAATATTGGGTTGACCAGATTTAGCATCTTGCCTCGTCTCTGCCGATGTTGCCGGCACTATAACAGTGACACAGATGACAAAAACTGACCACATCATGGCTATGTAGTTTCCAGCATCTGTGAAATAATGATGTTTTTCAGTGTTCTTGTCTGTCCAATCATGGCTTTATGCTGTCTGCTTCAAGTCAGTTTGTAAAAGATCCAGACTTTCAAATACAAATGTTACAGAAGTATATATATATATACACATCAGATATAACAAAAATGTAACAGACACTTCTACTGTTTGGGTTATGGTGCTAGTCCCATATTTGTAACCAACATGGCGGTTAGGCATTGAACCGTTAAGGCCTGTGGCATGTTTATGCTTGTAGCTATGGTTTGCAATCGCATTTTCCTCATGTTGGACTGGTAGTACATGGTTCTGTCGCTCTGCTACTGAGTGAGTGCATGGGCGACACTGTGAGCTGTGAGATTCACATGGAATGCTTTTACATCTGGCCTGTACAGTGACCTGCATGTTCAGAACAATGGCTACTGGCTGTTGCTGAATTGACTGAGTTGCCTTTTCGGTTCACGAGTGCATTTTTCAGGAGACTCCTGGGAGTCAGTGCTGAAGCTGCGGAGTTCGTACTTTGTGCGACACTTTCGGCGGGTCACCCTGCGGTAAAAGGCCGAGCCATGTGAGAAAACCCGGGTCAATGAGGTCTTTCCGGTGACTGCCGAGTCCATCGATGTTGAACTTAGGATTTCGTGGATGCATTTTGTGTTGGCATTCTGGCGGCGGCATTATGCACAGTGTACCTGTGCGGACTGTTGGATTGCCGATACTCCTGCCTATCCCACTTTTCACATTGGACAGTGGGGAGCATTTTGTGTGATATTCACTGGCACAGGAATGGAGCATAATGGGGACGACCCGTTGCGATGAAGTTGGAACCTTGACTAACTAACTAACTAACTAACCATATTTGTAAAGACAAACTGGCATTTCATGGGTGATGTGGTCAAAATATCACACTGGTCACATCTACTTCCCAGGAGATTTCCAGATACCTATTTTAGACTAGCTCTGTGTGGGAGACCAAATACATTTTCATAAACCATTTTAATTGGGATTTGAACACATGACCAGCAGGCCAGCAGACAAGTGTGCTAACCACTGCACTACCACGGCACACACACACACACACACACACACACACACACATCATTGACACCTTTATGATCAAAGACATTGAAATTATTGGAAACAGGTTTGTCGAAGTATTGTGTGATGTTTTTCAGATGTTCGCTGAATTGGTCCACTAGACATCTCCTAGTCTGTCCAATATACTTTGCGTCACACATCTTACAAACAACTGTCTGTAGAAAGTTGCAAGATCTACAGGAAAGCACATTTGTTAAGCAAATGCTTCCCTTGGGAAATATGACCAGCTGTGTATGGATAACACACATCTATTTAAGGCACACTGTCCAATAGCATTTGGATGTGCCCACAAAGATGACAACCGTAGAAAGGCGAATTTAGACAGGACAAAGGAAACAAACACAAGTCCTGCACAGGAGCCTGCTGCGGCTATATTAAGTGTTCTGACCCTCACATGAGTACAGGTGGCCATCGTTTCCTCCCATAGCGAACAATGAGAGTCAACACTGAAGCGTCATCTACAGCCAGAGTACCAACAGGAAAGTACTGCCATATTTATGATGCAAAAATCCAGGCAATCAAGATAGCAACAGAGAAATTACTAAATACCAGCCATGTACACAACCTGCGGTGCTATTGACATGCAAAATCAGTACTCGAGGCACTCTTGTCTGGGAAAATGCCAGTAATATGGACACTTCTTTCTGATCTTGACAGCCAGCATGAGGTCACAATACAATGGATACCATCTCACTGTGGAGTACCCAGAAACGAGAGACTTGATTTATTAGCTAAGGAAGGAGTAATAGAAGAACAGCCTGATGTGCCCGTTGCATACTACCAAAAGAAAAGAATGACAAATCAGTCAAAAAGCCACCAAAACCTGCTAAAGACGGCAACCATGTTATGGACAGACCAGAACAAATCATCATTCTACACCTCAGAACAGGAGACATTAGATTATGCAATCACATATTACAAAATTCAAGATTGGCGAATCAGCCATGTGCACATGTGGACTGGCACCACAGACAGCAGTTTGCATACTCTAAGACTGCCCAATATACAAGATATCTTGGCAAAACTTCAGGTCCAGAGAAACAACAGTGGATGATAAACTCTATGGACCATTGAGTGAACTAAAATAGACAGTTAAATTCATACAAGAGACAACATTGCAGTTATAGACATATTTCAAGCGAACGAAAGAAGAAGACAAAGAAGAAAAGGTGTCATCTGCCCATATCAGCATAACATCCTAACCACTGCAACAATGTGCATATGAACAAGCAGGTCTCTAAAATTGTTGTCACAATGATAGGTTACCCTGGGCCATCTGTGCTATCATCAATATAGCAAAATGTGATGTTGCAACAGGGGATAGAGCCATCATCAATATATCATACTATGATGTTAAAACAGAGGGATAGAGCCATCATCACTTTGTTCAGTTAGATACTCCAAGTGTCTCATAAACACAGAAGTACAACCTGATGCCATTCCCATGCTGATTGCAACACAACTGATTTTTCAAACTAGTGACCATTGAACTGGAATTAGTTCACTGTGAAAACCAATCTGACGGAGTCCTGAAAGAGGGGAAGGTGTAATTAATTATTGCACCTGTGGTTGACCAAGGAAGGAAGGCCATTAGACCATTTAGAGTGAGGAATGGGTGGGAAAAGAGGCCATAATATCTAATACAGAAAGTGTTAAATGAGCGAGTAAAATATAATATACACATAACAGAAAAAGTAGGGAATCCGTGTGTACAGTAAAGTTATCATACATACATGTGTTGTGTATAAAGTAAAGATACTAAAGAGACCATAATTATGATAATCCAATGGAAAAAGTATGTAAATTACTAAATAAGTAAATATGACCAGAAGTAAGTTGAAGAAATATTAAGGCATGTATGATATCGTTAATGCTAGCGGGGCGATCTGGGACAAGATGCTAAGAAATGCTCTCGAGAAAATCCGAAATACGTCCTGAAGAACAAAAGTTAGAGGCGGAAACAATCATCGGACGGCAGGGATTGGTGAAAGTGAAAGTGAAAGTCTTTCGTGATCGCCAATGTCTGTCTGCTCCAGACTCCAGACCAGGCCCTTAAAGAAGAATCTAGAATGCAAATGCATGTGCACCGGTATCTGGTTCTATTTAACTATACTGTTTTATTATAACTATAAGCAAGTAATGTGGAACAGTGAATAACCGACTCACCCGTTACCGTCCGCGCTTACAAAACAAACAATTGAATATCGTGGTATTAGTGGTCACATGATATGATATCACGTGATTTGTAAGCTATAACTGTATCTTCAAATACAAAGTTGAATCCAACTAAAGTAGGATTAAGTGGAAGTCATGCACGTAGGTTACAGTTGCCTGTACAGGTATTATATATAATATATTATATTGTGTGGGGAAAAGGGGAATTTTAGATACATAGGGACATTTATAACATCAGATGGAAGATGTACAACAGAGATTAAGAGCAGAATAGGGTAAGTAAAGGCCGCATTTCAGAAAATGAAGAGTATCTTATGCAATAAGTCACTATCACACTGAGTGTAAGAAAGAGAGTGCTGAAATGCTATGTAGAACCCGTTTTGCTGTGTGGCAGTGAATCTTGGAATGTAAATGAACAAATTAAGAAGAAATTAGAAGCAACAGAGATGTTATTCCTGAGACGAATGTTGCGAATTCCTTGGACTGCCAGAGTAACTAACAACGACTGCCTGAAACAGGCTAATGAAACTAGAACACTATATACAACAATAAGAAAGAGACAAACAGCTTTCTTGGGTCATGTAATTAGAAGAGAGGCATTAGGGAACATCGTGACAACTGAAAAGATCGAGGGGAAGAGAGGCAGAGGCAGACCAAGAGAAATGATGCTGGATGGATTGAGACGTTGGCACGGAGGAATATCAGCAGCAGAGTTGATCCAGAAAACCAAAGACCGAGATCTGTGGAGAGCCATGAACGCCTACGCCAGCTGGCAGAGCACTTGATGATGATGAAGGGGAAAAGTGGAGTATGTCATCACAATAAGAAAGAAATGGGCCATGGAAGGCAGTCGGAGACCAAGAAGGAAGATGCTGGACAGTTTGACTGTTTGATTGATATCATTGCATGAGGTACATCAGTATTCAGTATCCGAAATGATTGGCGGCACAAACAACAGAAGGCTGTGACATTTTCACCAGCGCCACCTGGCATAGACTGTAAGAGAAGATGCAGGTGTAATGATAGGTCTTTAGCTATATGGCAAGCTCATTGGGGGTACGAAGATAGACACGTATGTAGGCTTGTTGGCTGGTGGTGGAGTAGGAATTTTACTCATCTTCCTCGTCTCTCCTCCTCATCGTCATCCTTCTACTGCTCGTCCCCTTCCACGAAGAAGAAGAAGTTAAGAAAGAGGAGGAGGAGAAGAATGTCCCTAGTATTTATTGTCTTTTTCTATTGTATCCCTTTGCTAGAAGTTTCTTTCTGGTTGCCTGCATACCAGCCAGTACTAACGGATTTATTAACCCCAGGAGAGAGCCAACAAGAATTAACCTCCCCCATTGTCTCCACCTCTGGCTGAAGTCTATGTTAAACCTAACGATCTGTTCTGGGATTGTTTTCACAACAATGACACATTGATTATTCACGATCCCTATTCAGTTTTACTATCCGTTACGCAGAGCTTGTGGACAAAATGTACTTACAAATGTTAACATTGTGTGTAAATAATTCAACGGCGGCTGCTTTGTGATCTCCATAAAACAACTTTTATTTATGTTCTCACGAAAGTCGGAGGCTGAATAATTCAGTGAGCGCGAATTGTGTCTGCTTTTGCATGCGTTGTGTTGCCAATGGTTCCAGATGCCGAAAGGTGAATTAGAATGGCTTTTGGGAAATCAAGCAAAACAGCAAGATAAGGGCTCGTTCGTAAATGTTTACATCTTAGTGTAATATTTATACTTTTAGAGAGAGTCACGCTCCGAGAGACAGACCAGAGGGAGAGGAAGAGAGTCATGAACAGGCTGATCAGAGGTTCCCAAATTGTTCTTCCTGCAGTACAGCCTGCGGAATATAACTTTCGACATTTACTGAGGAAGACTATGTGTCAAGGAGCTGGATAGGTATAGAGAGAAGTATGACAAAGACGGGGGAAAGGAAAGGACAGAGACAGGACAATGATCAAGACCTCTACAAGAGAATAGATAGAGAAAGACAGTATAAGGAGATAGAACTCCAAACAGCACTAGGACCAGACCTAGACAGGACACGCACGTGTCATAGCTAGGACATGACTAGGACATGACGGGATTAACTCCCGTGTTAGGACAGAGTACGGTAACCACGGGGACTACCCGTAAACAGACTGAACAGTAGTACAGCTGTAGGTTAACGAGGACTGGACTACGTGACAAGTGACTCAGGACGCCGTGCGGCTGACCGCACGAGAACTCTGTGAATTCAGGCAGACCGGACCTGACAGTTAGAGCGACAAGACCTGTGTGTTTACTCTCGCCATCTGTGTAGTTTAGAGAGGGCATAGTTATACGTAGCGAGTGTAGAGAATGTATTTGAGTATTGAATGCCATTTGTGTATGCTCGAGAAGCGAGCTGTATATTATATAGAATAAATTCTGATTCATTATTTACCATTCATACGAAACGTGTTTTGTGATCGTGAGGTATGAATGAAGTAACCAGCATGCTTGTGTAAATTCAGGTTGTTGACACTATGGTTTTCATTTGAGCACTATAATGTCGATGTTTCATTAACCACAGGTTTTCAAATGACAGTAATGTGTGAAGTTGCTGTATTTCTAGTGACTGCCGCTTCCGTCGACGATGAACTGTAATTTTCGAGGCGGCCTGTTGTGTTGGCATTCTGGCAGCGGCCTTATGCGTGTACTTGAGTGTGCTTTCTGAACAGCCGCCGCTCATAATGTGAAAATCAAAGCAAAGCTGTACGCTGCTAACTGGCCTGACCTCCGACAGGTAGCTGCAGATTGTGAACCTATCTCTTAGGCTGGAGCGATACCTACAGTTCGGTTCACGCAGTGGATGTTTTCAATTTAGTTGCTTTGGGTTTTGGAGTTAAAAGATTATACTGTTTGTATGAGTGATAAGTGGAAATTATTTGTGTGTGAGAGAAGTTGACACTGTGTTTGAGTCAGCAGAAGACACACCGTGATTGAGTCAAAAGAGGACATTTATGTGAGTCAGAAAGGGACCATGTTTGTGTGTAAATCAGAAGATGACCATGTATGTGAGTCATAAGAGTGCCATGTTCGTGTGTGAGTCAGAAAATGACCATGTTTGTGTGTGAGCCAGGAGAGAACACTTACGTGAATCAGAACATAACCATGTTGCATCTGAGTCAGAAAATAATCATGTTTGTGTGTAAGTCGAAAGAGGACTCCGTGCGGCCTAGTTCCACGTTATGGGAAGCCAATGCTTGTAGTATTTTAGCGTCTAACTGTGACCTGTCATGACGTATTTCCTGCCTGTCAATCTCGTAAATCGGGTGTTACTGGCAGCACAATTTGGGAAACGCTGAGTTCAGCTAGCCGATGTTATTTAAGCAACAGAATAATGCCACCTACCAAGCATTATATCGCGGATACGAATTCTGGCCGTATTCCTTAATTGTTAGTTCAGGTGTAGGATAGACCTGGCTAGTGAAGTTGTAGTTCTGGGATGTGTGTAGCTGCCTTGGGTTGTAGGACATCTGCTTCTTCAGCGCGGGGTTGTCGTCGTTGGAGGCGACAGGTTGAAATCACGGGTTGGCCGTTATAGTTTTCAATTTTTATATCATGCACAACATAATGGTAAACTACTGGTGGCCATCTTAGCATTGCCTAGATAATCAGATTAGGGGTGATCGAAAAGAACATGTAACATTTTAATTTAATACGTCCGATATCTATAATGCCGGTCACCCTGGCCAAGGTCGTTAACGACGTTCGTAATCCCGTATATCCACGTTGGGAAAACAGCTGCGCGAGATTTGTTAGCGGATCGCGCCGCGCTGGTAACTTACGGGGGTATCTTCTTCTTCTTCTTCTTGTGATTGCGTTGTGCCTGTTTACAGCAAATCTGTGTTCTTGCGCCGTTAGGCCGACACATTCGACTTCTGCTGGCATTTGTTGACCGGGTTAACCATCCAGGGGACTTACGGGGGTATGGGAGCCGGTCGTTCAGAAAGCAATGGCAAACTACTGAACGTAAAACTTGCCTAGTACATCAACGGCAGCTGAAAATGCTGGTGTTGACTGCAACGTCCAGTATACGATATGCAACATAAAAATAAAAACAAAATACTTATAATCTTTACTTCTTTATTGCACTTATTTTGGGATCGATGAATACCTTTGAATTTACTTCTGACTTATTATGTGTATTATCGCACTATCGATATTATTCATGATCAGAACCTTCCGAAGGCTAATTGTAGTGTAGTGTAGTTTTAGTAAAGTAAATAGTAATTAATGCGATTATGTGTGTGTGTGTTATTTTTATAGACTTGCTTCAATCTTCAGACTACAAGAAATCATATTCTTCTATTTTTGTTGTCCCTAGCATCGCCCCATTTGTGACTGGCTATTCTTTTGGTTTATCAATCAATGTGTCATGAAATGTAATCGTGCTTTGTTTTAACAATCTGCACATGCTTGGTACCTGTGAAATTAACACATCTGTTATTTTCTTGTTGCTTTCGTCCTCATTGGGCAGTTGATGTTGTCGTCTGGGGCTGAAAGAGTTAATATAAAAGATCAGCTAAACATGCGAAGATTCCAAGAGTTAACAACTTTCACCCACATCAATTTTACAGATAAGTATGCTTCAGATTGTTACTTCATTAATTACAGGTAAGAAAATAGAGTTGTTAAGAACCATAGTGAGCTAATCCTGATGCACGGTGGTGAATCATGGACAATTAACAGACCAGTCCGGAGTTATGTGGAACCTATAGAGATGTGGTTGTATAGAAGGATCATGAGAACACTGGATACTGATAAAAAGTGTAATTAAGATAAATTGAAAGAAAGAAACTCACAAAGAGAACGGGTTACTAGCTACACAGAAGAGAGTTCATATTCTTCTGATACGTCATGCGAAAGGAATCATGGGGAACGTCGTGACAACGTGAAATCAGGAGTGGAAGGGCGGCAGGGAGAACAGATGCTGAACAGTTTGACATCATGGCAGGCGGAACATCGGAATTAGAGATTACTGGTAGTACACGAGACAGAAGGCTGAGTACAGACATTATCACCAAAGCCACACAGCTTAGACTATGTATACGGTAAAAAGAAGTAGAAGAATTTGTTTTGAAAGTAAAGTTAATCAAAATCTGCATCAACCAAAAAAAAAAAAAACGGAACTCATTTATAACCGTCGATGTAGAAGCAGGTTGAACGAGGTCGAATGTTGTTTTGTGAGGTCAGCTTGGCCGAATGGATTAGAACGCGTGTTCTTAAACATCCATTGTGTCAATGTCGAGGCAAGGGATTCAACCCCTACACCGGACAGTTGGACTAAAATGTTGACCTATCGTCTTTGACTTGGCGACGTAAATTACAAGTACCTCTGAACTCGGAGTGGGTTCGTCTGATGACGAGGGACACTGGTAGTAGGGAAAGCTAATCCACACACAAAATTTAGTCCAGTGCTACAAGAAGTAGCGTGTAAAGACTTCGCTTGAGTTCAAAGCTGGCGAGAGCCAACAAAATGATGTTTTTTCCTCATAAATATCGAATCTAATCGAACTGTTTTTGGTACTTTCATGTTTGCTGTATATATGACGTAACAGATTATGCATATCCCATAGATCTGATAAATATATCGACTATAGGATTATGCAAATATCAGAATCAAGAAAGTGGTAAATAATTCAATGCGGGCAACAGCTTCATGGCATGACTGTTCAATGCCATCAAATTAGAACTATTCTGAACGAGGAAATAGGGACTATTTTATGCGATATAAATTATGACTTCTTCTTCTTCTTCTTCTTCTTCTTCTTCTTCTTCTTCTTCTTCTTCTTCTTCTTCTTCTTCTTCATCTTCTTCTTCTGCTTCTTCTTCTTCTCTGGAGAATGTGTGGGTGGGTGAGTGTGTGTAGGTTGGGGGATGGGTGGGGGAGATGTGTGGGGTGGGTGCGGGATGTGTGGGTGGGTGGGGAGATTGTGTGGGTGGGGGTTGTGTGTAAGTTGGGGATGTGTGGGTGGGTGCGGGATGTGTTTGTGGGTAGGTGCGGGATTGTGGATTGGCGGGGGGATGTGTGTGGGTGGGGGATGTATGTTTGGAGAATGTGTGTTTGGCTGGGTGGTTGGGAGTGTGTGTGTGGTGGAGGAAATGTAGGTTGGTGAGTGTGTGTGGGTTATGGGATTGGTTGGGGAATGTGTGTGTTGGGGAGTTGTGTCTAGGTGGAGGATATGTGTGGATAGGGAATGTGTGGGTGGGGCATGTATGTGTTCCTGAGGGTGTGTGTGTGGGTGGGTGGTGTATGCGTGGGTGGGTGGGGGGTGTGTCTCATAACATGGTAATATGCATTGTTTATGTTTACAACAATCATTTGACAATGTTTTTTTTTTCCATATGTGAATGTATCATGCACTATTGATGAACGAAAGATGAGTGATTGGAAGGGCCGAATGTAAGACGGGCCTGCGTGCCCAATTTGTTACCCTTTGAAAATAAAGTTTGTTTGTTCGTTCGTTCGTTCGTTCGTTCGTTCGTTCGTTCGTTCGTTCTTCTTCTTCTTCTTCTTCTTCTTCTTCTTCTTCTTCTTCTTCTTCTTCTTCTTCTTCTTTTTCTTTGTCTTTCGCTTACTTGAAATGTATTGTCTATATCAGCAATGCTTATCTTGTATAAACTTCACTGTATCATTTAGTTCACTCGGTGGTCCATACAGTTTATCTTCCGCTGTTATTTCTCTAGGTCAGAAGCTGTGCCTAAACGTCGTATTTTGGGCAGTCTTGGAGTATGTGATCTGCTGGCTGCGGTGCCAGTCCACACGTAGACATGACTGATTCGCCAATCTTGAATTGTGTATTCATGTTGTTGCGTATTCAAAATTAGGACTATTGTTTCCGATAAAAGTGGCGATATTCTGTGCGATAACATTAGGACGATGTTGTGTAATAACACTAGGACCATTCTGACCCAACGATGTAGGACTGCTATGTGTGAACGGTGTAGGGCTGTTATGTATGAACGATGTAGAACTGTTATGTTTTAACTAATCAACTTAACACAAATAAATTAAAAGGAATAAGAACCCCCTGGAACTATCCAACTAACGGACCAACAACTGATTACAAACTTTGATTTGTACTAACTTACAGGCAAAGAAGTAAATTTTAAGAGAACACACAAAATAAAAGGGAGGAGTGAGGTGGAATTCTGAAAGTCTTGGGTTCGTCGCCCGGACTGCGTCTTTCAGAGCACTAGTGCAATTTGTCCGGAGACTCCTGGGGATCGTCGCTGAAGCTAAGGAGTTCATGCTTTGTGCGATGTTATAGCCTAGAGGCTGGCCTATCTGCGGACAGAGACGAGGCCTTATAGGGTAACATCCGGTGCAGTGAAGTCGACCTTCTCGATTGTAGTACTTGAAGTAAATTAAGCAATTCTTGAAAGATGCACATGGCCTTGTTAAAGTATTGTGTAGCCAGATACGTACACATTATAAGAAGTAACAATTGTTAGCGGGCTCCAGTTGTCAGGGGTTAGATGCCCGGATATTTCATTAGGCAGAAAACACAGCTTGGGTTTATACTTTAACACAACTATGAAGTACCTTATTTTTGTGATTATAGTACTAACATGTATGGTGCAGATATCCGCACAAAATTGCGGGAAAATCCTCACCCCCATCGTCATCCAATCCACCATTACTGATTGTACAACACAAGACGGCTGGGACTATCTCAACGGAGACCGGCTGAGTTTCACAATTCAGATGTTACAGTCCCGATGTTTGGAGTCTTGCTACTACACGCCTGACTGTACCCAGGCAGCACATCTTGATTACTATGGAGTATATGGCTGTATGTTAGTGAATGGGGTGGCCTCGGGTTCCAAACAGCCATCTTATGTTTCTGACTCTTCAAAATGTACAATCATGGTGATACAACGAAATTATACTTTTTAGTTTTTCTACGAGCAGTAAGAAGATCCCCTGCCGGCTTGCTAGGCCAGTCGCAGGTTTAGGACAACCTAAATTATACACTGGGAATACGATTCATGAAGCCCATAAGCGGGCATTCTCACGCAATTTATACTTCACCTCGACACCGCAAGGTACAAGAGGAACATGAGATAAGATGGGGTGAGACAATGAAATAATACGTTTAAGGAATTTATGTTGAAAGACAGAAGATCAAATGGTTCATCCATCTCGTTAGAATGCAAGACCATCAACTACTAGCACTGGCGCTACATCAACGAATACCAGAGCATAAGGACGTCCGAGAAGAACATGGATTGACGATTCCTCAATTGCAATTTCCTCAATGTGTCGATTGTCGCCTTCTGCGTTCATTCCCCCCCCCCCTCCCTCCCCCGAATCAGCTTCTCCAGATGTGGTCCCTTTGTTGTGCTACACTGTACAGTCGATTCCAGTGAGCCTTCACCGCATCGATCCTGACATAGTCTAGCTCGCCACCAAAAGGTGCAGCAACAGCCAGTCTATCAGTTTGCTCATGTCCTTAACGTGTACAGGCAAATGTGCAGCAACAATCAATCTCTATCAGCCTGCTCATGTCCTTAAACTTAACGTGTACAGACAAAGGTGCAGCAACAGCCAGTCTATTAGCCTGCTCATGTCCTTAACAAGAAGGTTGGGACTATCTCAACGGAGACCGGTTGAGTTTCACAATTCAAATGTTACAGTCCCGATGTTTGGAGTCTTGTTTCAACATGCCTGACTGTACCCAGGCGGCACATCTTGATTACTATGGAGTATATGACTGTATGTTAGTGAAAGGAGCGACCTCAGGTCCCAACCAGTCATCTTATGTTTCTAACTCTAGGCTAGAGGCTGGCCATTCTGAACCAGTCTATTGGCCTGCTCATGTCCTTAACGTGTACAGACAAAGGAGCAGCAACAATTAGTCTATCAGCCTGCTCATGTTCTTAATGTGTACAGAGAAAGGTGCAGCAACAACCAGTCTATCAGCCTGCTCATGTCCTTAACGTGTACAAAGAGGCAATAACCAGTCTATTGGCCTGCTCATGTCCTTAACGTGTACAGACAAAAGTGCAACAGCCAGTCTAACAGCCTGCTAATGTGCTAGACGTGTACAGACAAAGATGCAGCAACAGCCAGTCTATCAGCCTGCTCATGTCCTTAACGTGTACAGACAAAGAACTTCTGGTAGCCAATACAATGTTTCAACATCATCCTAGACGGCTGCATTGCTGGATAGCAGCGGATGGACATGCCAGGAACGACATACTAAGTAAAGTAAGTAAAGTAGGGAAAGTAAGTAAAGTAAGTAAGTAAACTAGGTAAAGTAAGTATGTAGATTATGTTAAGTATGTAAAGTAAGTAAAGTAAGTAAAAGTAAGTATATAGAGCATGTAAAGTAAATATAATGTAAAGTCTGTAAAGTGAGTAAAAAAGTAAAGTAAATAAAGTAAGTACAATACGTTAAGTGAGTAAAATAAGCAAAGTAAGTATGTAAAGTAAGTAAAATAAGTAAAGTAAAGTGAGTAAAATAAGTAAAGTAAGTATGTATAGTATGTAAAGTAAGTAAAATAAGTAAAGTAAAGTGAGTAAAATAAGTAAAGTAAGTATGTAACGTATGTAAAATAAGTAAAGTAAGTATGTATAGTATGTAAAATAAGTAAAGTAAAGTGAGTAAAATAAGTAAAGTAAGTATTAACGTATGTAAAGTAAGTAAAATAAGTAAAGTAAAGTGAGTAAAATAAGTAAAGTAAGTATGTAACGTATGTAAAGTAAGTAAAATAAGTACAGTAAATAACATAAGTAAGTCAAATACGTTAAATAAGTAAAGTAAGTAAAGTTTTTTTAAAGTTACATCCCTTACAGGACGTTGCAGTCAACACCAGCAATTTTCAGCTACTGTTGATGTTCTTGGCAAGATTACGCTCAGTAGTTTGCCATTGCTTTCTGAACAACCGGCTCACATACTCCGTAAGTAACCAACGCGACGTGA
Organism: Cepaea hortensis; assembly: GCA_963921405.1. NCBI lineage: Eukaryota > Metazoa > Mollusca > Gastropoda > Stylommatophora > Helicidae > Cepaea > Cepaea hortensis. The sequence continues at coordinate 18,494,964 of OY992884.1, read as the reverse complement.
TCCACTGCTGAATCTCGCGCAGCTGTGTTCCTCACGTGAATATACGGGATTACGGAGAAAGTCGTTAACCCCTTCGCTAGGAAAACCGGCTAAGTAAAGTATGTAAGTAAAATAAGTAAAGTAAATTAAGTAAAGTAAGTAAAATAAGTAAATTAAGTAAGTAAAATTAGTACAGAAAGTAAAGTAATTAAAGTAAGTACAGTAAGTATGTAAAATAAGTAAAATAAGAAAGTAAGTATGTAAAGGAAATAAAGTAAATAAATAAGTAAAGTAAGTATATAAAGTAAATAAATTAAGTACGAGGCGAAGTCAGTAAGTAAGTCACAAATACCTTTAGAAAAATAACTAAATATGATAACAACTTGAAACCAGTTTATTTGTATGCATACATTGTCCCTTTATTTCTCAAAAATTTTCATCAACATTGATGCACTTATTCCATCGTTTTATCAGTCCTCCCAAACCGGCTGCATAGAACTGCGTGCTCTGTTTTACAAACCACGTTTTCACTTCACATTCAACTTCGGCGTCATTAGCGTCCTTGATAAAATGTTTCTACCCATATATGAACCGCTTTACGGGACAAACATTTGTCAATATAAACAGGAAGCATTCCCTTGTGAATGTCCTTTACAGGAGTCCTTTGACAACAAAAATAACGCACAACAGCACGTTTTTCTTTGGATGTACACTCCGTAAGTACAGTCGCCATTTTGTTTACGCGCTGCGCATGCGCATGAGACACTTAAAACCACCTGACGAACGGGAATATAAAGTTCGATGTTGCTGTCACCTAATCCGGGAAGGTTAACCCGGTCAACAAATGCCCGCAGAAGTCGGATGTGTCGGCCTAACGGCGCAAGAACGCAGCTCTGCTGTAAACAGGCACAACGCAATCATATCCGAAAAAAAACTCCGGATGAACGAAGAAGAAGAAGAAGAAGCTGTCACCTAATGACACCTGTAGAAAACACCAACTACATTTATCTGCCACCCCACAAAACTGTGTGACTTACTTATTGACTCGCTCTCGTAAAATGAGTAACGTATACTAAGTATATAAATTATGTAAAGTAAGTAAAGTATTTTTTTTAAATAAGTAAAGTAAGTAAGTATAGTATGCAAAGTAAGTAAAATAAGTAGTAAGTAAGTAAAATAAGTAAAGTAATTAGAGTAAGTAAAGTTAAAGTAGTGAGTAAAATAAATAGAGTAAGTGAAGAATGTAATGGACTATAATTATAAACAACCGCAAAAGGGGGACATCAGCAGGAAATGGCGAAATCAGCAGCAGAATTTAGCAAGCGCATATATAGAAAGGGCCGGTCTCTCTGGCCGAGGGGTTACACCACTTTCTCCGTAATCCCGTTTATCACGCAGAGTCTGTCTCGTAGCGGGCGAGAACTGGGAGCGATTCGTCCCCCGCTGGTGACTTGCGGGATAACTGAGCCGGCCGCTCAGAAAGCAATGGCAAACTACTGAGCGTAATCTTGCCAAGAAATCAACAGACAGCTGAAAGTGAAAGATGCTGCTGTTGACAGCGATGTCCTGTAAAAGGATATGCGAATTGGAAAAAAAAATAGAGAAAGGAAACATGATAGCGGAGAGCGCCCCCCCCCCCCCCCCCCCCAAATGAAGCGTCTATTTGAACGACAAATGAACACGCCCAATCCATCGTTGTCTAAAACAGGATCGTGTTGGAAGAATCAATCAACAGAAAAGGTTTTGAGAAAAGGTTACAGGGCCTCGGTAGCGCAGTAGGTAGCGCGTCAGTCTCATAATCCAATATCGCTTAGAGCAATCTGAAGGTCGTGAGTTCGATCCTCACCCGGGGCAATATTTTTTTTTTTATTACTCATTAATAGATACAGTACTACAAGGTGTCCATTACTCAACGTCCACGGGAGTAAGTCGCACCAAGATAAGCTGCACTAGATAGCTGGCATGAAAAAGTCGCAACGTAAAGGTACGCTATAGTACGATTGCCGACCCGATTATAACAGGCAAACCACAGCAGCAACAATCAATCCATCAGGTGCATTCTGGCTCCACAAAGAATGTTGGCTGCAATGGATCTCCAACACTGTCTGTCTCTCGCCCTGACTGTACATTGCGTCAAACTGATGTTCGTCCATCTCTTGGTGTTATCTTCCAACTTGTATCGTTGTCTACCTCTTGCTCGCTTGCCCTCCGGTATTGTTTTTATAAGAGTATCATGCCTTTGAACGTGGCCGAAATATTTCACTTGCCTCCTCTTTATTTCTTTCATCAACTCTCTCTCTCTCTTCATTCCCAGTCTTTCTAGAACCTCTGCACAGCAGCAACAACCTTGGCCAACCGCCAACAAGCGAAGCAAGACTGGTGCAGAAATCAACCATACCAGCTGAATGACGAAGGGCAAAGCAAAGACTGGAGAAGACAAATAAGCTGATATCACAAGGAAGACAACACAGGATACCGCCGAATACACCAGCCAAGAAGACCGCCACACGAACATGAATGTCTCCACTGTGAAAAATAAACCACAGCACACCAGCACATGAGAAGCCGATGTGTCAGAACCACTGACAGGTACAATCATCATACTGTTAGAGAACGAACTGGGAAAGAGAAGCATAATGCTGCTTTATAGGAACAGTTCATAAATAAAAACATATGTTGCACGATTTATTGCCTGGCGTATTTCGCTGCATCTGGCCAGCGCATTTCACATGAAAGGGCGCAGTGAAATATGCCAGGCCATAAATCGCGTGCAATCTGTTGTTCGTGACTTCGTTATTCAAATTCCCTACGGCAGAACGTTGTTTCAAAACATGTATTGTCTGACGCTCATAGAAGTTGAAGAAAGAATTACAGACTAGAGAACGCACCAGACAACATACAAATTGAAAGTTATAGTTACCAACCGGGATGCGAACATCTCGACTAAAGACACAGCCTCGCTGCGTGAGCAATTGAACTTCGACGCATGCCTCTATAAGCAGCATGAGGGCGTTATCATCTCTCTATACCTTTACAGCCATTGCCCTATATGGACAATCACCTTCAAATTAATATCATATTTGTGGCTGACTCGGTCGCAAGATTATCAATCGGAGCCAGACGCTGGATTCCAATACAACTTCTCTTCTGAGGTTGAACGGGTTAGGGTTAATGGTATAATCGTATCGAATAATCACCAAACACGACCGAGAAAACAAACTAATCAACAACATCAAGGAAGGCAAGTAAGAGCTGCGGCAGCCACAGAATAAAACAATCATGGATAACATACAGCAACATTTCAAAAGATGGGTAAACACAGGAAGACCCATCTCTCCAACGAATAAATCAGGGTATATATTCAAAGAGAATGCGCGAAACTAAAGATAACAAACGCTGAAAGACTGAAAGAATAATCAGCTATGTTCTCTCCACCATTTTATGACCATTAGCTCAGGCGACAAAGCCCTGCCGAAAGTCATTATAGCGCGGAAGTGAATATATAAGACAAGAAAGCAGAAAACAGAAGTATAGCAGGCAATGAAACGCAGGCAACACAAAAAGCTTAACCAGAAGGAAAATTCCGAAAGCACGCGTATAAAGGCCCCAACTATAATAGTATGTATTATTAATACATTGTCCATAAAAAGACAGTTGAACGGATCCTAAACGTTGTCTTCAGATAACAGCAGCAGAATTACTAGTAACTAGTAGTAGTAGTAGCCGCACACAAGTGTACGGCACCTTGCCGTCTTTACAGACAAAAGTGTCGAAAGTATGTGGCCTGGAACTAGACTAGAGCTAGAATGCCTGGGCATGAAATCACAGAACATGTTGCCCTTGCAGCATGTTCCCTCTTTCGGCCTTGCTTTATCTCCAGAGGAAAAGCTAACCAGTACGTCTGGAACAAGGTAGGCTGCAGATGCTGCGGCTCAGCATCAAACCTCCACGAGCAGGAGGTGGGTAGCGGTAGCGGCTAGGCCCTCACATCCAGGGGATTTGATTCAGCCACATCCCTCAGCTGAGTGTCTCAACAAATCAAGTGTCTGGACCTGTATGAGCGTGTACTTATGTCAATCTTCTCCTGACCAAGTGTCTGGACCTATTCTATATTCCTATATATTATAAGTTAATAAGTGTGTACTGCTGTCAAACTCCCCGCCTGACACTTGTCTTCAGTGCGGATTACGCAACTAGCGAGATACCGCCCGCAGGAGATATTGCTCGTCTATGTTGCAAATAAATATCCACTGAGTACGGTCTCTCTGGCTGAGGGGTTACAACACTTTCTCCGTAATCCCGTTTGTCACGCAGAGTCTCGTAGCGGGCGAGAACTGGGAGCGGTTCGACCCCTGCTGGTGACTTGCGGGATACTGAGCCGGCCGCTCAGAAAGCAATGGCAAACTACTGAGCGTAATCTTGCCAAGAAATCAACAGACAGCTGAAAGATGCTGCTGTTGACAGCGATGTCCTGTAAAGGTTATGCGAATTTAAAAAAAAAAAAAAGTAACACACGATAAAAACAAAAACACCAAAAAAAAAAAAAGAAAGAAACACCACACAACAGCTCAAGCATAAACTCGAGGCCTCGGTAGCGCAGTAGGTAGCGCGTCAGTCTCATAATCCAGTATCACATAGAGCAATCTGAAGGTCGTGAGTTCGATCCTCACCCGGGGCATTTTTGTATTTTTAAACATGATATTTAAAAACAGAAGCCACATACAATATGTTGCACAATACGTTGCCTGTCATATTCCATTGTGTCTCGCCAGGTGCATATTGTAGTTACATATCACACGATGTGATCAATGAATTATACTTTACTCGAAACAATTAAAACACACGTATGATAATATAATTATAATCAATGCAACACGGTTTCAATGTTCAAAAGTTTCATTTAATTATTGGAACCCCCTATTTTTGCTTCTATGCCCATCTAGCTACCCCGCATGTTCTGTGTTATGGTTAACCTTTCTTGACCATGTCTTTTGTCCCCCTCCCCCACTCTTCCCCTTACATGGTCTGGATTTCAGGTCATCTTACCTTATATCTCAGGGACTGATTTATGTGATCGGAGGCGGAGGTGGTATACACGAGAATTGTTTATTTTTCTTAGAAGGACACCAGGTCACGAGTTTCCTAGCTAATTCCCATAACTATTATTCTTTCATTATGCTTTTGTAATTTGAAAACCTAGCGGTACTAGTATCTATTCCCCCCCCCCCTTCTGTCTTTCATGCTCATAGTCTTTCTAGCAGTACTGTCCATTGCATCTCCTGTGACTGTGTTTTTGTACTGTCCATCTACACCCAGGCCACTAGAAAGATGATGCATAGTACAAACTCCAACCAAGAGAATTACTATTGAAGTAACAATTTTATGACTCCGCACAAGACATAGACTGCAATAACATGTAAATAATATGTCATAAAACTACTCGTCACCTTCAACCGTCACCTTCAACCGCTCCATTTGAGGACAAACTCTGTGGGGACGCCAACAAGATCACGAAGGCTTCTTTCTGTGAAATTATTCACTGCTGTACTATTATGGTTGATGTTGTATTGCTAGAAGAACTATTGTACAGTTATGGTTGATGTTGTATTGCTATAAGAACTACTGGACTATTAGTGTTGATGCTGTATTACCAGGAGAACTATTGTACTATTAGTGCTGATGCTGTATTGCCAGGAGAACTACTGTACTATTAGTGTTGATCTATTGCCAGGAGAACTATTGTACTATTAGTAGTATTAGTGCTGGTGCTGTATTGCCATGAGAACTATTGTACTATTAATGTTGATCTATTTTCAGGAGAACTACTGTTCTATTAGTATTGATGCTGTATTGCCAGGAGAACTATTGTACTATTAGTGCTGATGCTGTATTGCCAGGAGAACTATTGTACTATTAGTGCTGATGCTGTATTGCCAGGAGAACTATTGGACTATTAGGGGTGATGTTGTATTGCCAGAAGAACTATTGTACTATTAGTATTGATGCTTTATTTAAAAGAGAACTATGAAGACTATTTGTGGGTAGCCATGACAGAGATAACTAACTCATACGGTATAGGGCTCATTCCCAGAAGCTGTCCCCCAAACTTTTATTTTTTGCATGTATATAATGATACTACACTCCCCCTGATCTCTTGGGCAGTGAGGTCAGACACTCTCGGATAAGTGTGAAAAACAGGAGGTTCCGTGTGCAAGTTAACAATCCCACAGCAGTTGGACATTGCAAAGTGCAGGCCTTTAGGCTACACCATAGCAAAATTGTTAGAAAAGTCTGTCTAGACGAAGCAAACCTGACAGAAAGACACATCAGACGTGCTGACAATTGAGGTGCACAACTAGATATGATGCCTTCAAAGGAGGAGGAGGTGGGGGGGGGGGGGGGAGTAGGGAAGGAAGAAATCTGACTTTTCTGAACATGAAAAGCCCACAGTAACATGTTTTTGGAAAAAATAAGGATTATGTAATAAACATCCATTATGTAATAAACACCCAGATTTATTAACTTTTAACAAACGACAGAAAACATTAAACAAACAAAACATGAATTTCGTGCACCATGAATTCAAACACTTTTGTTTTTATTAGTTCACATTATCTGTGGGGTGACAGAATGTATATCACATAAATGTACATAAGTATGAACCATAACTGAGAATATCTCCATGGTTATAGCTGGTGTTATCTATGACTAATGGAGGAGCTAACTAGGTACGTCACAGAATAAGCCCAACATTGTCAGTAATTAGCTGTACTTTGGTATATACAGACATTCAGCTGGTGATCGCAATCATAAACTCCACAATGATTAAATATGATATATACAATTTTGTTAAACATTTGAATGACTGAGCCTTTGTTCTGTGTTTGATCTTAATTGCTCCCTGTGACTCCAAGCTGTACAGCACAAAGATAAAAGATCTTCACTGCTCCTGTGTGACTCCAGGCTGTAGGTCACAATGATAAAAGATCTTCATTGCTCCTGTGTGACTCCAGGCTGTAGGTCACAAAGATAAAAAATCTTCAATGCTCCTGTGTGACTCCAGGCTGTAGGTCACAAAGATAAAAGACCATTTCTCCTGTGTGAGTCCATGCTGTACAGCACAAAGATAAAAGATCTTCATTGCTCCTGTGTGACTCCAGGCTGTACAGCACACAGATAAAAGACCTTCATTGCTTCTGTGTAACTCCAAGCTGTACAGCACAACTATAAAACATGTTTATTGCTCCTGTGGGACTCCAGGCTGTAGGTCACAAAGATAAAAGACCTTCATAGCTCCTGTATGAGTCCATGCTGTACAGCACAAAGATAAAAGATCTTCATTGCTCCTGTGTGACTCTTGGCTATAAAGCACTAAGTTAAAAGACCTTCATTACTCCTATGTGACTCTAGGCTGTACGGCACAAAGATAAAAGATCTTCATTGCTCCTGTGTGACTCCAGGTTGTACAGCACAAAGACACATGACTTAAATGTACACAACTACATGATCTAAACATAAGGTAAAACAAACCCAGACCTTGATCAATGCAGCATTTTAAAACCAAGGCAATTGTAAAAATATGTTGATCTGGCAAAGATAATACAAATCCTACGCTTACATACATGGCGACTGCCTGAGCTGGTAACCTTTATTCCTCAGGCAGGGGGAAAAACTCTCCAGGCACACACTGGCAATTATACAGATGTTATAATGATTACAAAAGCACAGATAACAACGGCAATGAATACAGGATGAGAGCAAACACCAGCTCATGCATGTGTCAGCACTAACTCACTGGTCACAGATGGTGGAACAGCTGTAAGGTCCACCTCTAACTTTAAGAGGTTTTGGATAGACCAATTTCTGATTGGATGGTTTGGATAGACCAATCAGAACTCAAGGGGTGATGTGGTCAATAGGGTAGCAGTCTCTTTGATTTCCCTCATTTCCTGGTTCCCACTGTAGGCTGGGTCAAACTGGGAGTTACTGTAGGCTGGGTCAAACTGGGAGTTACTGTAGGCTGGGAGCCACTGTAGGCTGGGTCAAACTGGGAGCTACTGTAGGCTGGGTCAAACTGGGAGCTACTGTAGGCTGGGAGCCACTGTAGGCTGGGTCAAACTGGGAGCTACTGTAGGCTGGGTCAAACTGGGAGCTACTGTAGGCTGGGAGCCACTGTAGGCTGGGTCAAACTGGGAGTTACTGTAGGCTGGGTCAAACTGGGAACTATTGTAGGCTGGGTCAAAGTGGGAACTATTGTAGGCTGGGTCAAACTGGGAACTATTGTAGGCTGGGTCAAACTGGGAGTTACTGTAGGCTGGGTCAAACTGGGAGTTACTGTAGGCTGGGTCAAACTGGGAGCTACTGTAGGCTGGGAGCCACTGTAGGCTGGGTCAAACTGGGAGCTACTGTAGGCTGGGAGCCACTGTAGGCTGGGTCAAACTGGGAGTTACTGTAGGCTGGGTCAAACTGGGAACTATTGTAGGCTGGGTCAAAGTGGGAACTATTGTAGGCTGGGTCAAACTGGGAACTATTGTAGGCTGGGTCAAACTGGGAGTTACTGTAGGCTGGGTCAAACTGGGAACTATTGTAGGCTGGGTCAAACTGGGAACTATTGTAGGCTGGGTCAAACTGGGAACTATTGTAGGCTGGGTCAAACTGGGAGCTACTGTAGGCTGGGTCAAACTGGAAGCTATTGTAGGCTGGGTCAAACAGGGAGATACTGTAGGCTGGGTCAAACAGGGAGATACTGTAGGCTGGGTCAAACTGGGAGCTACTGTAGGCTGGGTCAAACTGGAAGCTATTGTAGGCTGGGTCAAACAGGGAGATACTGTAGGCTGGGTCAAACTGGGAGCTATTGTAGGCTGGGTCAAACTGGGAGCTATTGTAGGCTGGGTCAAACTGGGAACTATTGTAGGCTGGGTCAAACTGGGAGCTATTGTAGGCTGGGTCAAACTGGGAGCTACTGTAGGCTGGGTCAAACTGGGAGGTATTGTAGGCTGGGTCAAACTGGGAGCTATCGTAGGCTGGGTCAAACTGGGAGCTATTGTAGGCTGGGTCAAACTGGGAGCTATCGTAGGCTGGGTCAAACTGGGAGCTACTGTAGGCTGGGTCAAACTGGGAGGTATTGTAGGCTGGGTCAAACTGGGAGCTATCGTAGGCTGGGTCAAACTGGGAGCTACTGTAGGCTGGGTCAAACTGGGAGCTATCGTAGGCTGGGTCAAACTGGGAGCTACTGTAGGCTGGGTCAAACTGGGAGGTATTGTAGGCTGGGTCAAACTGGGAGGTATTGTAGGCTGGGTCAAACTGGGAGCTATCGTAGGCTGGGTCAAACTGGGAGCTACTGTAGGCTGGGTCAAACTGGGAGGTATTGTAGGCTGGGTCAAACTGGGAGGTACTGTAGGCTGGGTCAAACTGGGAGGTATTGTAGGCTGGGTCAAACTGGGAGCTATCGTAGGCTGGGTCAAACTGGGAGCTACTGTAGGCTGGGTCAAACTGGGAGCTATTGTAGGCTGGGTCAAACTGGGAGAGGAGGTCAATTTTTATAAAATCCTGGCCGTGATGGAGATTTGAACACAACCACTGGGTTAGCAGGTAACCATGCTAGCCACTGCGGCTCCCAAAGAAGACATTTATTGACCTCATACCAACAGGACATACACATAGAAGAAGCAAGGACAATGTGGAAATAGATCTGAAAGAAATGAATGTTGCGGACTGGAGCATCATCAGGAATATAAGGAGATGGAAACAAACTGAGCTTGCAGTCAAGAACATGTCCGGATGTTGAGAAGAAAGAAGTGTATAATTAAAGCTGACATATTGGTCTAAGAGGGAAAGAGAGAGACTGAAACCTGGACATACATGAGAGAGGGCTGCTGTGATTGTACTACACAACCAGCACACCAGGAGAACAGAAAAGTCCACAAACTGGACGAACGAATGAACGAACGAAAATCTTTATCTTCAAAGGGTTAAGAATTGGGCACGCAGGCCAGTCTGACATTCTGCCCTTCTTCTCTATTTCCTATCACCCATTCTTTCATTCAACATCTATGATAGTACTGATAGTACAGGAAGGCATGGACACACAGATAAGGTAAGAAGATGGGACACAAGAGACATGATGCTGTGGCTAGCAAAGGCTGAAGGATACCTTGAACAGCTCCATTCAACCTAGAGCTTTAAAGAGGTAAAAATACTTCTACTGCAATTTGTAATGATAAATTGGAGGGGGTATATGACAAGTATAAATAAGGAATTTTCAGATTTAGTACAAAACAGTGTTCACTATTATCTACAACATATATAGGTAACACATCCCATTATTTGTTCACTATTGTCTGCAAAATATATAGTTATCAAAGCCCATTATTTGTTCACTGTTGTCTGCAACATATATAGGTAATACAGCCCATTATTTGTTCACTGTTGTCTGCAACATATAGGTAACACAGCCCATTATTTGTTCACTATTGTCTACAACATATACAGGTAACAAAGTCCATTATTTGTTCACTATTGTCTGCAAAATATATAGATAACAAAGCCCATTATTTGTTCACTATTGTCTGCAAAATATATAGTTAACAAAGCCCATTATTTGTTCACTATTGTCTACAACATATACAGGTAACAAAGTCCATTACTTGTTCACTGTTGTCTGCAACATATATAGGTAATATAGCCCATTATTTGTTCACTGTTGTCTGCAACATATAGGTAACACAGCCCATTACTTGTTCACTGTTGTCTGCAACATATATAGGTAATACAGCCCATTATTTGTTCACTGTTGTCTGCAATATATATAGGTAATACAGCCCATTATTTGTTCACTGTTGTCTGCAAGATATATAGGTAACACAGCCCATTATTTGTTCACTATTGTCTACAGCATATAGGTAACACAGCCCATTATTTGTTCACTGTTGTCTGCAACATATAGGTAACACAGCCCATTATTTGTTCACTATTGTCTGCAACATATATAGTTAACAAAGCCCATTATTTGTTCACTATTGTCTGCAACATATAGGTAACAAAGCCCATTATTTGTTCACTATTGTCTGCAAAATATATAGTTAACAAAGCCCATTATTTGTTCACTATTGTTTGCAACATGTATAGATAACAAAGCCCATTATTTGTTCACTATATTGTCTACAACATATAGTTAACTCTTTCACTACCAAACAAAAACTGGGCTGTGACCAAACAGACATTTATGGCAGAAAATTGGAACTAGGGGTGTGTTACAATAATGCTTTTAAAATGGTTAAGGTGGTAGAAGACCTATTGTATTACATATCAAATTAAAGAGGATTGCACAAGGAACATGACAGTGTTAATAATTAATTGATAGGTTACAAATATTATGACAATAATGAGAGGTTTAATAATAACAAATGAAATTAAAGAGGTAAAAATTATTTAAAAAACTGCACATATAAGGTGTTTTCTACACTCCTATACTGCTAATCATGTTTAATTTACTGAATAATCAAACAAACACCACTTGTCTTCAAGAATATAAACAGTATTGCGCATTAAAGTAACCCAAAAAGAAGTTTTGGTGCATATTCTGAACCATGTATTTTTCACAAATAATGACAAAAAATAATGGCTGAAATCTTGAAGGTGGGGTCTGTCACAGTAAAGTTATGAAAATGGTTACAATTGTAGCAGAAATGTTGTATTATATATCAAAATAAAGGGGATTGCACAAGGAATATGTTGGTAGGAGAATGTTTGCTTTAGGTTGTAAATAAAATAAAAATAATAATATAATTTGTAAAATAATTGGACAAAAGTAGGTAAAAATAATGTAAACATTGCATTTAGAATGTGTTTTCTACACTCCTATACTGCTAATCATGTTTAATTTACTGAATAATCAAACAAACACCACTTGTCTTCAAGAATATAAACAGTATTGCTCATTTAAATCACCCAAAAGGAAGTTTTGGTGCATATTCTGAACCATGTCTTTTTCACACAAATGAAAAAAACTAATGGCCGAAATCTGGAAATTGGTGTATGTCGCAATAATGTTATGAAAATGGTTAACATTGTAGCAGAAATGTTGTATTATATATCAAAATAAAGGAGATAGCACAAGGAATATGTTGGTAGGAGAATTTTTGCTGTATGTTGTAAATAAAATACAAATAATAATATAACTTCTAAAATAATTTGTTAAAAAGAGGTAAAAATAATGTAAACATTGTACTTACCGAGGGGGCGTTGTTATCCAATATCCTGATCACTGCTAATCCAATTGAATTTACTGAACAAACAACACTATTCTAAACTATAAACACCATTGCTTCCAATCAACCATCCGAAAAGAAGTTTCGCCGCAGATTCTGAATCATGTATTTTTTTTTTGTCAGACAAAAATTAGGACAACACTTGGCAGATTTACATTTAATTGTCATGTCTGTTTGTTTTTATTTACTATATGTGGCAGTCTATTTGTGATAGGCTGCAACGCAAACTTTGGCGCACAAGTCTGGTCTATTAGTGCAGCCGGAGCAAACAAAATATGATATGTGTCGTTTAGTTCGAGTGCTGCAAAAACACAGTCTCTATTGACACCGACAAATTCTATTAAATGCTTGGCTCATGTAAATCTTTCGGCATAATTTCCTGCAACAGACTGAAATTCTTCGGCAGGCAGAGTGTCAAACTTTCAGGAATACTCTGAGCTACTTCGCGATGTGCACTTTCCTTTACTTGAAATCCTTCTATAACAATTTTTTTTCCTCCTTTCTCTGTTTGCCATATGGAATGTAGGATGTGAGCATTGATCTGTGCAATTTCAAAGATCTAGTAGTAGATATTCTTCCACCACGTAATGGTTTTCCTATCATGGATATTATAATATCCAACCATTTGGTCCATTCTGTCGCAGCCATTCATCGCCGTGTTATTTTCATGGAGACCATCTTCAGCTTGCTTTGCGGTTTTCGCAATCCGCTCTCAACAGTTCTAACTACAGACTTGGTAGAGACAACAATGCATGGTTTTTTTAGCTTTGTTTAGCCCTTCCACCAAATAATCATATCATCAATGGACACATTTTCAAATGGGTAAAATGCTTCCTGGATATTCTTCAGAGTCAACAAGAGGATAAATTTTTTTTTTTTGGGGTACCCTCAGGTTGACATACATGAAACATGGTGTGATAAATATATTATAATTTTCTAATTGATTACTGGGAAACGTAGTGGCAGTGCCACATACCAAGGAGTATATAAATGTGCACTTGTACACCGGTAGTCTTTGATACATGGTCTTGGATCAAGTCCCATAGCAATAATGACAGACGTAAACTTCAGCCATTCGTGCTTCATTGTCAAACACTCAGCTGTTGACGAACATTCACTGGTTTTTCTTTATCACCACGTGCTAAAACTTTAGACACAACTAAAACTACTTTCTAAATATTCACATTCACATATTATTATAAACAATAATCTAGCTTGATCTCTAGTCATACTACGTGGACGCAAACTGGTGGGCGTTTCCATTGTGAAAAACCAAAACAAACAAATTAACACTACCTTAAAACTAAAAATTCACAAGAATCCAAAATTAGAAAAAGATTGACCGCTCAAAGATGGCGTAGAGATCTTTCGGCTGTACTACTTTTTAGTTTACTGTAACTTAAAATTCCGAAACGGAGCAGAAATATGTGAAATAAACCACTGATCATTTTGTGGGACGAAAAGGGCGGACTGCCATTACAGCAAATCCATTCTGTCCACAGATGGGCGCACGGTAGCGAAAGAGTTAACAAAGCCCATTATTTGTTCACTATTGTCTGCAACATATAGGTAGCAAAGCCCATTATTTGTTCACTATTGTCTGCAAAATATATAGTTAACAAAGCCCATTATTTGTTCACTATTGTTTGCAACATGTATAGATAACAAAGCCCATTATTTGTTCACTATATTGTCTACAACATACATAGTTAACAAAGCCCATTATTTGTTCACTATTGTCTGCAACATATATAGTTAACAAAGCTCATTATTTGTTCACTATTGTCTGCAAAATATATAGTTAACAAAGTCCATTATTTGTTCACTATTGTCTGCAAAATATATAGTTAACAAAGCCCATTATTTGTTCACTACTGTCTGCAAAATATATAAAGTCCATTATTTATTCACTATTGTCTGCAAAATATATAGTTAACAAAGCCCATTATTTGTTCACTATTGTTTGCAACATATATATATATATAACAAAGCCCATTATTTGTTCACTATTGTCTGCAAAATATATAGTTAACAAAGCCCATTATTTGTTCACTATTGTTTGCAACATGTATAGATAACAAAGCCCATTATTTGTTCACTATATTGTCTACAACATATATAGACAACAAAGCCCATTATTTGTTCACTATTGTCTGCAAAATATATAGTTAACAAAGCCCATTATTTGTTCACTATTGTCTGCAACATATATAGACAACAAAGCCCATTATTTGTTCACTATTGTCTGCAACATATATAGACAACAAAGCCCATTATTTGTTCACTATTGTCTGCAAAATATATAGTTAACAAAGTCCATTATTTGTTCACTATTGTCTGCATAATATATAGTTAACAAAGCCCATTATTTGTTCACTATTGTTTGCAACGTATATTTATATAGATAACAAAGCCCATTATTTGCTCACTAGTGTCTGCAACATATATAGATAACAAAGCCCATTATTTGTTCACTATTGTTTGCAACATATATTTATATAGATAACACAGCCCATTATTTGTTCCCTATTGTCTGCAACATATATAGGTATCAAAGCCCATTATTTGTTCCCTATTGTCTGCAACATATATAGTTAACAAAGCCCAGTATTTGTTCACTATTGTCTGCAACATATATAGTTAACAAAGCCCAGTATTTGTTCACTATTGTCTGCAACATATATAGTTAACAAAGCCAATTATTTGTTCACTGTTGCCTGCAACATATATAGATAACAAAGCCAATTATTTGTCCACTGTTGCCTGCAACATATATAGATAACAAAGCCCATTATTTGTCCACTGTTGCCTGCAACATATATAGTTAACAAAGCCCATTATTTGTTCACTATTGTCTGCAACATATATAGGTAATAAAGCCCATTATGTGTCCACTATTGTCTGCAACATATACAGGTAACAAAGCCCATTATTTGCTTGTTATTGTTTAGAGGATATGTCAGTAACACAGCCCATTATTTGTTCACTATTGTCTGCAATATATATATAGGTAATAAAGCCCATTATTTGTCCACTATTGTCTGCAACATATATAGTTAACAAAGCTCATATTTGTCCACTATTGTCTGCAACATATACAGATAACAAAGCCCATTATTTGTGTTGTTATTATTTAGAGGATATGTCAGTAACACAGCCCATTGTTTACTGTTGTCTGGAGCATTTGTAGGTAACACAGTCTATTTTCTTACTATTGTCTGCAACACAGGTAGGTAACAAAAACCATGTCAGTATTTGTTTACTACTCTCTTAATAATCGATCAATTCACGCCCCCCCCCCCCCCCCAGTATTATCAATTTCCCTCAAATACTCCTTAATATTATTATTATGAATCTCTTTGTAACAATGCCAATTCCTCTCAAGTACTGCCAATACCTTAATAATACTGTCACTGTCCAAGAAGTACTATCTGGTAAATCACAATTCCCTACATGTAGTGTTCAACTGGTGTGAACATGATGATCAATTCAGTTTTTAAAAAAATGACTTTTGTGGTTTACTGTGCAGCTGGTATGTCAGTGCAGAGACACATGTATTCACGATTTATTTCAACAGCTACAAAATTACTGGACCAAAGATGAGTAATGATGAGGGGCCCAGTGCCAAGACATCAAACATACAACTGTCCTTTCAAATATAATAAAATGATGAAAAGTTTGAAAATGTATTGCAAACATGAATACACCAGCTCTCCATGTCCAAATTGGTATGTTATAATGTGTTGTCTAAATCTGTGAGATGTATTCATGTCTAAAATAGTGGGATAATGTGTTGTCTAAAATGGGAGGATAATTCATTGTCTAATTTGCTGGGATAATTTGTTGTATAAAATGATAGGATAATTATTTGTCTAAAATAGTAGGATAATTTGTTGTCTAAAATAGTGAGATTAATTATTTGTCTACAGTGTTGGAATAATTTGACTGTTCATAAGATGTTTCATTCTGAATAAATGGCCTATCATGAACGATCTCTCCCTAATTCTCACAAATGTACTCATCCATTAAGGTAGTCTACGTTTTGCCATGAATACACTTACCTTCCCATCAACACTTATCCAAGAATCCACTTGCAATCTTCTCACGAATCCACTTTTCGTACCGTCTCAGAAATCCACTCTAATATTATTTCAGCAATCCACTCGTGTATTATCTCAGGAATCCACTCAATATCATTTCAGCAATCCACTCTAGTGTCATTTCAGCAATCCACTTGTGTATTATCTCAGGAATCCACTCTAGTGTCATTTCAGCAATCCACTCGTGTATTATCTCAGGAATCCACTCTAGTGTCATTTCAGCAATCCACTCGTGTATTATCTCAGGAATTCACTCTAGTGTCATTTCAGCAATCCACTCGTGTATTATCTCAGGAATCCACTCTGGATAATCTCAGAAATCCACATTTGTATCATCTCTGGGGTGGACAAATTAGGTTGATCGTATGTTTGCCGCTATCTCAAACACTGAGTATAGAATTCAGGTTGTGGACAGTACAAGTTTTTACAAAATTTAAAAAACTGAATGGTTCACCCCTTTTCTGGCTAAGTGGATTATGCATTTTCTTCTCAGACAAAGGCGGAAAATAGGAGGACCTATGTGCATGCTTCATACCTTAAAATCCTACCGCAGCTCAGGGGAGTAGGCTGAATAGGCAGCAGCCCAGGCTACAACCAACCAATCAGGTTCCATCTCCACAATGAAGGTTGGCTGCAATGGATTTCCATGACTTTTTGTCTCTTGCTTTGCAGACTCTTGATGTTATCTTCCCACTTGTATCGTTGTCTCGCTCTTGCTGGCTTGCTTTCAACCTTACCCTCCAGTATGGTTTTTTGTTAAAGAGTGTTATGTCTTTTAACATGGCCAAAATATTTCACTTGCCTCTTTTTATTTCTTTCAACAACTCTCTTTTCATTCCCAGTTTTTCTAGAACCTCTGTATTTGATTGTTTTTTGATTTCATGAAATACTACATATTCTTTTGTATATCCACATCTCCAGGGTCATAATTTGACTTTAAAAATTACTTGATCAATGTCCAGGCTTCCACGCTATAATGTAGAATTAAATTAACATAACATTTGACAATTCTCATTTTCAATGCGGTGTTAATCTCTCTAGATGTTAATACTAATCTAATGCTGATGAAAATATTTGTCCCTACTACTATTCTCTGATTTCTGTTTCACTTCTGCCATCATCTGTTATTACACGTCCCAGATAGCCCACTGTCAAGGCCACACGCCAACAGTATAAAAAGCTATATTTACAGGCTGAGATTCTGATATACACACATGTGAATCCTTTCTAGTACTAGAGAGTTTGTGCACTGTTCTGATATGCTCCTTGTTTAAATTATAGAAAGAAACTGGAGCACTTGCAGAGTTTATTTGTAATGAAAATGATCCTTTCCAAACCACAATCAAATCTTGTCAAGAATCCATTCTTCTATTTTCTCAGTAATCAAATCTCACCTCTTCAAAAATCAACTCACCTGTTCATAAATCAAGTCTGCTACTGACATGGAAATACTTCAATCAACTAACTAAAGATTAACATTAAAAACAAAATGAACTTACAGCAAATAAATGCAGAGCATCATTATTACACATGCCAGCTGGCACATGATTTTCGTATATCCCTGGTAATCCCCATTGATTTACAACCCATTCCCCGAGCCAAAAGGCAACAAAAACACTGAACAAAGTAACATGACATTTATAGTCAACAACACAAGTTGCCAACACAAGAGGTGTGGTTACCCATCACAACACACAGGCAGGTCTCACAGTCAAACACAAACACTTGTTACAATGCCACAGACGTTTCAGCTTTATGTTAATGCATAGATAGAATACATAAAAGCTGACAATATGTTAGTAAGATATATGAAAACTGATATGATTTACACAAACACAAAATACATTTTTCATGAAAGCGACGTGATGTATGTGTAATGAACATACAGACCATGAAAGTGGATGTGATTCATGTGGAAAAAAAACATATGCACTTGAGAATGTGATTTAACTGAAACAAACATGGATCATGAAAGCAAGTGTGATTCATGTGAAACAAACATATGTATCAGGAAACTGAATGTGATTTAACTGAAATAAATATATGGATCTTGAAAGTAGATGTGATTCATGTGAAACAAACATATGGATCATTAAAGCAGACGTTATCCATGTGAAAACAATCAAATGGATCATGAAAGTGGATGTGGTTCAACTAAACAATCAAATGGGTCATGACAGCGGATGTAATTCAACTGAAACAAACCCGTGGATCGTAATCTGATGAAGGCAAACTGAAGGATCTTCAAAACAGTGTCATTTGTACGTATTTGTGCAGCCACGATGCTTCCCCTCCACAACCTGATGTGTACCATGAATTTGGTGTTTGGATACAGCATGGGTGCTACAGACATCACAAACTTTATCACGAATTTGCAAATATCAAACACTGTGTGATTTTAGGAATCACCAACTTCACACATGTCACATATTATGAACTATATGATTAAAGTAAAGCAGTTACACACACATCTCACACAATTTGAATACAGTTATGTGGTTATACACACATCTGATGCCAATTCATGTTACATGCTCATTTTCTCACACACACAGTGATTGATTACTGTAACTAGTCTGTGTGTGTGTGTGAGTGTGTATGAGAGAAAGACAGAGAAAGAGAGAGAGAAAGAGAGAGAGAGAAAGAAAGAAAGAGAAAAAGAGAGAGAGAGAGTATGTATGAGGAAATGTTTGCTAGTGTGTTTGTGATTATGAGTGAGTATATGTGCATGCAAGCGTTTGTTTATTTGTGAGTGGGTGTATAACTGTGTGAGTTTGTGTAAATGATGTATGTATGAATATATGTGTGTGCATGCATGCCTGCCTGCCTCATAACATGGTAACATGCATTATTATGTTCACATCATTCATTTGACAATGTTCTTTCTATGTGAATGTAACATGCACAACAGATCATAAATGTACAAAAGATGAGTGATTGGAAGGGCCAAATGTAAGACAGACCTGTGTTCCAAATTTGTGACCCTGTGAAAATAAAGTTTGTTTGTTTGTTCGTTCTCATTCTCAGATGGGCCAGTGTGACCAATATGTTACCCTATGAAGATTAAGTTGGATTGTTCGTTCTCGCTCTCTCTGCCTCTCCTATACAGATCTCACAATGTCAAGTTTTTCAAACACCACCACAGAAAAATACGCACATTTTGCCCTCACTTATAAACAAGAACTTAGTGTCTGAAACTAAAGCAACAAAATGGCAGCCACGAACCAATGAGAACTGCAACATCAAGCAGAATCATGTGCAGCATTCTCACACAACATAATCAGTTTCACAAACTTCCGTGTTGGTTTATAAATAAGAAACATTCTGATGAGCTCAGCAGAATGAGAAACCTTCTTGTGAACTTTGGAGGTGTTTGGCCTGAACAAGAAGTCACGATTCACTGAACACTAATAGTGAACAAAAGAAGAAGATTCACTAAACACTACTAGCAAGCAAAAGAGGAAAATTCATTGAACACTACTCAAAAACGAAAGAAGAAGATTCACTGAACACTACTAGCAAATGAAAGAAGAAGATTCACTGAACACTACTAGTGAAAGAAAGAAGATTCACTGAACACTACTAGTGAATGAAAGAAGATTCACTGAACACTACTAGAGAACGAAAAAGGATTCACTGAACACTACTAGAGAACGAAAGAAGATTCACTGAACACTACTAGAGAACGAAAGAAAATTCACTGAACACTACTACAGAACGAAATGAGATTCACCGAACACCACTAGAGAAAAAAAAAACGATTCACTGAATACTACTAGAGAACGAAAGAAGATTCACTGAACACTACTAGTGAATGAAAGAAGAAGAATCACTGAACACTACTAGCGAACAAAAGAAGATTCACTGAATACTACTAGAGAACGAAAGAAGATTCACTGAACACTACTAGCGAATGAAAGAAGAAGAATCACTGAACATTACTAGAGAATGAAAGAAGAAGAATCACTGAACACTACTAGAGAATGAAAGAAGAAGATTCACTGAGCACTACTAGTGAATGAAAGAAGATTCACTGAACACTACTAGAGAATGAAAGAAGAAGATTCACTGAGCACTACTAGTGAATGAAAGAAGATTCACTGAACACTACTAGCGAATGAAAGAAGGTTCACTGAACACTACTAGAGAATGAAAGAAGAAGAATCACTGAACACTACTAGTGAATGAAAGAAGAATCACTGAACACTACTAGAGAATGAAAGAAGATTCATGAACACTACTAGTGAATGAAAGAAGAAGATTCACTGAACACTACTAGCGAATGAAAGAAGATTCACTGAGCACTACTAGCGAATGAAAGAAGAAGAATCACTGAACACAATGAGCGAATGAAAGAAGAAGATTCA
The DNA here is from genome assembly GCA_963921405.1 of Cepaea hortensis. Classification (NCBI taxonomy): domain Eukaryota; kingdom Metazoa; phylum Mollusca; class Gastropoda; order Stylommatophora; family Helicidae; genus Cepaea; species Cepaea hortensis. The sequence goes on along the minus strand of OY992884.1, from coordinate 18,474,249 downwards.
CTGAACACTACTAGTGAATGAAAGAAGAAGAATCACTGAACACTACTAGTGAATGAAAGAAGAAGAATCACTGAACATGACGAGCGAATGAAAGAAGAAGATTCACTGAACACTACTAGCGAATGAAAGAAGAAGATTCACTGAACACTACTAGTGAATGAAAGAAGAAGATTCACTGAGCACTACTAGTGAATGAAAGAAGATTCACTGAACACTACTAGCGAATGAAAGAAGAAGATTCACTGAACATGATGAGCGAATGAAAGAAGAAGGATCACTGAACACTACTAGTGAATGAAAGAAGAAGATTCACTGAACACTACTAGAGAACAAAAGAAGAAGAATCACTGAACACTACTAGCGAATGAAAGAAGAAGATTCACTGAACACTACTAGCGAATGAAAGAAGAAGAATCACATAACACTACTAGTGAATGAAAGAAGAAGATTCACTGAACACTACTAGCGAATGAAAGAAGAAGATTCACTGAACACTACTAGTGAATGAAAGAAGAAGAATCACTGAACACTACTAGTGAATGAAAGAAGAAGAATTACTGAACACTACTAGTGAATAAAAGAAGAAGATTCACTGAGCACTACCAGACAACGGAAGAAGATTTACTGAACACTACTAGAGAACGAAAGAAGAATCACTGAACACTACTAGCGAATGAAAGAAGAAGATTCACTGAACACTACTAGCGAATGAAAGAAGATTCACTGAACACTACTAGTGAATGAAAGAAGATTCACTGAACACTACTAGCGAATGAAAGAAGATTCACTGAACACTACTAGAGAATGAAAGAAGATTCACTGAACACTACTAGCGAATGAAAGAAGATTTACTGAACACTACTAGAGAACGAAAAAAGATTCACTGAACACTAATGTGTTATTAGTCTGCTATAATTACCTGATGGCTTGTGATAGAAAACGTGATAACACGACTCGGATCAGTTGCATCAGAAAACATGACAAAATTGCTCAGATCTCTTGTGACAGAAAACATGACAAAATTGCTCAGATCTCTTGTGACAGAAAACATGATAAAATTGTTCAGATCTCTTGTGACAGAAAACATGACAAAATTGCTCAGGTTTCTTGTGACAGAAAACGTGACAAAATTGCTCAGATCTCTTGGAAAACAAAAAAACATGACAACATTGCTCAGATCTCTTGAAACAGAAAACATGACAAAACTACTCAGATCCTGAGCGACAGAAAACATGACAAAACTACTCACATCTGCCTTTGACAGAAATCATGACAAACCTGCTCAGAAACACAGTAATAGTTAGCTGATGTATCAACAACCAACAAAATTACCAGTGAAAATGCAGGTATAATAACAAAGCAAATAAAAAATAAAACACTTTACAAAATAAATGCAGGTAACAGTGTGCTAGATTAACAGGCTCTTTCAAGCGAGCAATACAACCAGACAGCTAACAACAGAAAGCTCTTCAATGCCAATCAACGTTTCGTATGCTGAATTATTACATGGCTGTTAATTCTGGATCAGTTCTACAGGAAGCAAGTCACGGCCTAATCTGCTGCTATATATCACACAATTTTATCATCACATACAGGTGTGTGTGTGATAGCAGGTGGAACTGAGGATACCGAGGACAAAGCATGATGTCTGCAGCTCCTGTGCATACCGCTGAACAGATGAGGCATGAGTGAGTACCAGGCATGAGTGAGTACCAGGCATGAGTGAGTACCAGGTATAAAGACTCCTCTCTGACCAGGACTTGCGTGGATGTCATCTCTGGTTCAGGTACACTCTGGTTCATGTTAGAGTGCAAGGCCACAAGCAAGCAGGTCTGCTGGCCGCCTGTAACTAGAGCACTCATGATGGATAAGGGAGATGTTGATGGATGAAAGTAATAACTGCCAAAGATACACAGACTTGATACATGTTCCAAACTCACTTTCCATCATTTTTGATCTAATCAACTTCAAAATATCAGATATTTCTGTCACATTCACTTCCTTATATAAAACAATTAATTTCTAAATATCAGACATTTCCTTCTCACTCACTACCTTATATAAAACAATCAACTTCTAAATATCAGACATTTCCTTCTCACTCACTTTAAAACAATAAACTTCTAAATATCTGACATTTCCATCACATTCACTTCCTATATAAAATAATCATCTTCTAAATGTCAGACATTTCCTTCTCACTCACTTCCTTATATAAAACAATCAACTTCTAAATATCATAAGTTTCCATCACACTCACTTCCCCAAGACATGTACTTTGTGCCACAAAAGGGTATCGAGGATAAACATTTCTCTCTTTCAAAGTTGTATGTGGATATGTTTTCTGGGTAATTCTGGAGCATGAAACACCCACAATCTGCATCAAAATTTACCCCACACTGAAACAAATCTTACACACACAACTCCTGGTTGTATTTTTCAAGAGTTTCTGACATTAGACTCATCTAGCTGTATGTGAGATGATCATTTCAGCATATAAAACAAATAGCTCAAACTCATTAATGCAAACTCTAGGTGTGTGAGTTTCTAGAGAAAACAATAACCAAGAACCAAATGCAGTCAGGGCCCAAATACTCGAGGATTTAGGCTAGTGATAAGTTACAAAAATATCTGATAGAATGTTTAGTTGGCATGTCTATACCTGATTTATTTGATTGATTGGTAACATACTTCAAAAACGACATTACATGTTTTGATAAAACCACTGACAAACATTAACTGTACAACACATGCATCAAACAGCTTCACTTGTCATTACAGCCATGTCACCAAAGCATTGCTTTTGGCATTTTGGCAGTATATGAACACACAACAAATATCTTTCGTAATATGTTCCTATGTCATATAGTGACCAATGCATGAACACATAACGTAATAAGCAAACTGTCAAAGAATCCAGCCGGTAACATAGAAATGATTTGTCAAGCAACAACACACTGCCTAAATAAGACAAGTCAACTGTTAAGTTCACTTCTTCTTTTTCCCTGGTATCAGCGGAACGCTCTTCTCTGGTAAATGGGATCTCTGTTCATCAATACGACTTGACTGTACCCGCAGTATGAGGTTAATGAAGTCTTCATCTGGAACCGTAGGGGCAGACAGGTCCTGGGGTAAAGAGCTTCTCTGGTCTTCTAAACGAGTGGCCTAGAAAACAGAACAATCACAGTGACAGAAGTTTCATGGAGTGTTTTACTAACAGGCTGACAAACGAACATACATGCTGATATCTTCTCAGCATGATACACTTTCACACAGAGCGGCATGGATAACAGGTTACTGTGTCCGCCTGACAGCAGATACTGCCACTGGATGCAATCTGTCTAGAGGGGGTAAAAGGTAGTCTTACAGCAGATACTGCCACTGGATGCAATCTGTTTAGAGGGGGTAAAGGGTAGTCTTACAGCAGATACTGCCACTGGATGCAATCTGTTTAGAGGGGGTAGCAGAATCTTACAGTAGATACTGCCACTAGATGCAATCTGTCTAGAGAGGGTAAAAGGTAGTCTTACAGCAGATACTGCCACTGGATGCAATCTGTCTAGAGGGGGTAAAAGGTAGTCTTACAGCAGATACTGCCACTGGATGCAATCTGTCTAGAGGGGGTAAAAGGTAGTCTTACAGCAGATACTGCCACTGGATGCAATCTGTCTAGAGGGGGTAAAAGAATCTTACAGCAGATACTGCCACTGGATGCAATCTATCTAGAGGGGGGTAAAAGAATCTTACAGCAGATACTGCCACTGGATGCAATCTATCTAGAGGGGGGTAACAGAATCTTACAGCAGATACTGCCACTGGATGCAATCTATCTATAGGGGGGTAACAGAATCTTACAGCAGATACTGCCACTGGATGCAATCTGTCTAGAGGGGGTAAAAGGTAGTCTTACAGCAGATACTGCCACTGGATGCAATCTGTCTAGAGGGGGTGAAAGAATCTTACAGCAGATACTGCCACTGGATGCAATCTGTCTAGAGGGGGTAAAAGGTAGTCTTACAGCAGATACTGCCACTGGATGCAATCTGTCTAGAGGGGGTAAAAGAATCTTACAGCAGATACTGCCACTGGATGCAATCTATCTAGAGGGGGGTAAAAGAATCTTACAGCAGATACTGCCACTGGATGCAATCTATCTAGAGGGGGGTAACAGAATCTTACAGCAGATACTGCCACTGGATGCAATCTATCTATAGGGGGGTAACAGAATCTTACAGCAGATACTGCCACTGGGATATTCCAGACCATGACATATCAGATGAGGTAGCCAGTTCGCTTACAGGTCACCCTGAGTTCACAGACAATTCCCAGAGAGTTCTGAACACCGGCACCCATGTTCATGAGGCTGGATCAACGCCACAGCTGTACTTGTCAGAACAGATCATTCAGCTTGTCCTGGGGATTGAACCTGGACCCACTGTCTTGACAGGCAAGTACACTAATTACCATGCCACCATGGTTCCTGGCAGTAAGCCCTACAAATGAAGGCTGAAGTTGTACCACTGATCTGTGAGTTAGAGAGATGTACAACTAGGTGGGAGGCACTAACATTGAGAGGAGAACAAAGAAGCAATAGGGCATGCCAACCTGAATATATGAGTGTAAGTTAATAAGTAAGTCACAAATGGCTGTAGAAGACTAACTAATATGATAACAACTTGAAACCAGTTTATTTTAATACATACATTGTCCCTTTATTTCTCCACATAATTTCCACCAACATTGATGCACTCATCCCATCGTTTTATCAGTTTTCCCAAACCGGCTGCATAGATCTGCGTGCCCTGTTTTCATTTACCTGCTATCCCACAGACTTACTTATCGACTCGCCCTCGTAACTTTTTCTACCCAACTTTGCACTGCTTTACTGGAAATTGCTAGGGGCTAAGTCCACTGAAATGCCACCTTGGCGGGAGACATTTCGTGAATGACGCCGAAGTTGAATGTGAAGTGAAAACGTGGTTTAGAAAACAGAGCATGCAGTTATATGCAGCCAGTTTGGGAGGACTGATAAAACGACGGGATAAGTGCATCAATGTTGGTGAAAATTATGTTGAAAAATAAAGGGACAATGTATGTATAAAAATAAACTAGTTTCAAGTTGTTATCATATTTAGTTATTTTTCTACAGCCATTTGTGACTTACTTATTAACTTACCCTCGTATGTTTACAGAGTAGGAATCAAGTTGAGGCTGCTGGCATCTCTTTATGCTTGTTCTGGAATGGTGCCTGCATAGATCAAAGTCATTTTCTCTGTTCTGTAAATGTTTGTCACTCCTGCAGCAAATGTTTAGTTGTTTTTTTACCGTCTCTACCACTACAAGGTGGAGACATGGGGACACACAAGTTACTCTACCACTACAAGTTGGAGATATGGGGACACACAAGTTACTCTACCACTACAAGTTGGAGATATGGGGACACACAAGTTACTCTACCACTACAAGGTGGAGACATGGGGACACACAAGTTACTCTACCACTACATGGAGACATGGGGACACACAAGTTACTCTACCACTACAAGGTGGAGACATGGGGACACACAAGTTACTCTACCACTACAAGGTGGAGACATGGAGACACACAAGTTACTCTACCACTACAAGGTGGAGACATGGGGACACACAAGTTACTCTACCACTACATGGAGACATGGGGACACACAAGTTACTCTACCACTACATGGAGACATGGGGACACACAAGTTACTCTACCACTACAAGGTGGAGACATGGGGACACACAAGTTACTCTACCACTACAAGGTGGAGACATGGAGACACACAAGTTACTCTACCACTACATGGAGACATGGGGACACACAAGTTACTCTACCACTACAAGGTGGAGACATGGGGACACACAAGTTACTCTACCACTACAAGTTGGAGATATGGGGACACACAAGTTACTCTACCACTACAAGTTGGAGATATGGGGACAAACAAGTTACTCTACCACTACATGGAGACATGGGGACACACAAGTTACTCTACCACTACAAGGTGGAGACATGGGGACACACAAGTTACTCTACCACTACAAGTTGGAGATATGGGGACACACAAGTTACTCTACCACTACAAGTTGGAGATATGGGGACACACAAGTTACTCTACCACTACAAGTTGGAGATATGGGGACAAACAAGTTACTCTACCACTACATGGAGACATGGGGACACACAAGTTACTCTACCACTACATGGAGACATGGGGACACACAAGTTACTCTACCACTACATGGAGACATGGGGACACACAAGTTACTCTACCACTACAAGGTGGAGACATGGGGACACACAAGTTACTCTACCACTACAAGTTGGAGATATGGGGACACACAAGTTACTCTACCACTACAAGTTGGAGATATGGGGACACACAAGTTACTCTACCACTACAAGTTGGAGATATGGGGACACACAAGTTACTCTACTACTACAAGTTAGAGATATGGGGACAAACAAGTTACTCTACCACTACATGGAGACATGGGGACACACAAGTTACTCTACCACTACATGGAGACATGGGGACACACAAGTTACTCTACCACTACATGGAGACATGGGGACACACAAGTTACTCTACCACTACAAGGTGGAGACATGGGGACACACAAGTTACTCTACCACTACAAGTTGGAGATATGGGGACACACAAGTTACTCTACCACTACAAGGTGGAGACATGGGGACACACAAGTTACTCTACCACTACATGGAGACAAGGGGACACACAAGTTACTCTACCACTACAAGGTGGAGACATGGGGACACACAAGTTACTCTACCACTACAAGGTGGAGACATGGGGACACACAAGTTACTCTACCACTACAAGATGGAGACATGGGGACACACAAGTTACTCTACCACTACAAGGTGGAGACATGGGGACACACAAGTTACTCTACCACTACAAGGTAAAGACATGGGGACACACAAGTTACTCTACCACTACCAGGTGGAGAAATGGGGACACACAAGTTACTCTACTCTACCACTACAAGGTGGAGACATGGGGACACACAAGTTACTCTACTCTACCACTACCAGGTGGAGACATGGGGACACACAAGTTACTCTACCACTACAAGGTGGAGACATGGGGACACACAAGTTACTCTACCACTACAAGGTGGAGACATGGGGACACACAAGTTACTCTACCACTACAAGGTGGAGACATGGGGACACACAAGTTACTCTACCACTACAAGGTGGAGACATGGGGACACACAAGTTACTCTACCACTACAAGGTGGAGACATGGGGACACACAAGTTACTCTACTCTACCACTACAAGGTGGAGACATGGGGACACACAAGTTACTCTACTCTACCACTACAAGGTGGAGACATGGGGACACACAAGTTACTCTACCACTACAAGGTGGAGACATGGGGACACATAAGTTACTCTACCACTACAAGGTGGAGACATGGGGACACACAAGTTACTCTACCACTACAAGGTGGAGACATGGGGACACACAAGTTACTCTACCACTACAAGGTGGAGACATGGGGACACACAAGTTACTCTACTCTACCACTACAAGGTGGAGACATGGGGACACACAAGTTACTCTACTCTACCACTACAAGGTGGAGACATGGGGACACACAAGTTGTTCTACCACTACAAGGTGGAGACATGGGGACACAAAAGTTACTCTACCACTACAAGGTGGAGACATGGAGACACACAAGTTACTCCACCACTACAAGGTGCAGACATGGGGACACACACTCTACCACTACAAGGTGGAGACATAGGGACACACAAGTTACTCTACCACTACACGGTGGAGACATGGAGACACACAAGTTACTCTACCACTACAAGGTGGAGACATGGGGACACACAAGTTACTCTACCACTACAAGGTGGAGACATGGGGACACACAAGTTACTCTACCACTACAAGGTGGAGACATGGGGACACACAAGTTACTCTACTCTACCACTACAAGGTGGAGACATGGGGACACACAAGTTACTCTACCACTACATGGAGACATGGGGACACACAAGTTACTCTACCACTACAAGGTGGAGACATGGGGACAAACAAGTTACTCTACCACTACAAGGTGGAGACATGGGGACACACAAGTTACTCTACTCTACCACTACAAGGTGGAGACATGGGGACACACAAGTTACTCTACTCTACCACTACAAGGTGGAGACATGGGGACACACAAGTTACTCTACTCTACCACTACAAGGTGGAGACATGGGGACACACAAGTTACTCTACCACTACATGGAGACATGGGGACACACAAGTTACTCTACCACTACAAGGTGGAGACACGGGGACACACAAGTTACTCTACCACTGCAGGGTGGAGACATGGGGACACACAAGTTACTCTACCACTACAAGGTGCAGACATAGGGACACACAAGTTACTCTACCACTACAAGGTGGAGACATGGGGACACACAAGTTACTCTACCACTACAAGGTGGAGACATGGGGACACACAAGTTACTCTACTCTACCACTACAAGGTGGAGACATGGGGACACACAAGTTACTCTACTCTACCACTAAAAGTGGAGACATGGGGACACATAAGTTACTCTACCACTACAAGGTGGAAACATGGGGACACACAAGTTATTTTACCACTACAAGGTGGAGATGTGGGAACACACAAGTTACTCTACCACTACAAGATGGAGACATGGGGACACACAAGTTATTCTACCATTACAAAATGGAGACATGGGGACACACAAGTTACTCTACCACTATAAGGTGGAGACATGGGGACACTACAAGGTGGAGACATGGTTACATAAAAGTTTGTCCACCACTAAAATACAGAGATGAATAAATGTACTATTATATAGAACATCAGTCTAACAAAAAATTCAATAACAAATATTCAACTCAAATCATACCTGGCATCGCATCAACATTTCAAAGAAGTTGTCATCGGGAAATATCAACTTCTCCTCACTGTTTAAGAGTTGGCCAATGACCTCCTGGGAGGTCAGTCCAGGGAAGCTGGGAAGACTGGCACGCTGGTCATTCATTCTAGAAGCCTGGAAGCCAGCCACCATGTCCATCAACTTCTCGCTGGCTGGTGACGACACTGTGAACAAACATGGCAGACTTTAAATATAACAGTAAATGTAGAAATATGATGCGTGTTATTGTAATCTATTATGTTGCATGTCCTTTGCATGAGGTTGCAAACAACCCCAAATTGATTTACTAGGCAATGCTATGTTCAGTAGCTTGCCACTGCTTTCTGAATGAAAAGTCAGTGTTTAAGTCCAACTTAATGCCGGTGTAGAGAATGAACCCTATACCCTGCGATCATCACACCAGAAGTTTAAGAGCAAACACTCTTATCCTTTCCGCCACGTCGACTTCTTTTTTTTTCTGATTAGTCTATTAGTCTACACATGATTAGAATACTGATGAAAGTTTTCTCAAAAACATGTCTGGGAAACTGAAATACTTTGGTCGGACAGAATGTCACAGTGGCTGGGAGAGAACAGTAAATGAAGGCATGGCCTCTGGAAGAAAAGGCAGAGGGCAACTAACATGAAGATGGACACGACATCTGAAGATGCCTTGAGAAAAAAAAACATTCATGAGGCAGGGGGACTAGCGAAAACGTCAAGGATCTTTTCGGTGGGCTGCAAGGAAATCCATGAAGGCTGCGAGGAGAGCCGTGAGGGCTGCAAGGAGAGCCATGAGGAGAACTGAGAGGAAGCTGCAAGGAAAGCCATGAGAAGAGTCGTTAGGAGGACTGCAAGAGCCATTTGAAGAACTGTGAGGAGAGCCACAAGGAGAGCATGAGGAGAGCCATAGCAGCCAAGAGTAGAGCCATGAGAAGGGCCATGAGGAAAGCCATGAGAAGGGCCATGTTGAGAGCTGAGAGGAGTGGTGTGATGAGAGCTGAGAGGAGTGGCGTGATGAGAGCTGAGAGGAGTGGCGTGATGAGAGCTGAGAGGAGTGGTGTGATGAGAGCTGAGAGGAGTGATGTGATGAGAGCTGAGAGGAGTGGCATGATGAGATCTGAGAGGAGTGGCATGATGAGAGCTGAGAGGAGTGGCGTGATGAGAGCTGAGAGGAGTGATGTGAGGTGAGGCATGAGGAGAGCTGCGAGGAGTGGCACAATGAAAGGCGTAAGGAGAGGCACGAGGACAGCAATGTGGAGAGGAGTGAGGAGAGCCGTGAAGAGAGCTGCGAGGAGAGGCACAATGAAAAGTGCATGGAGCCATGAGGAGAGGCGCGAGTATAGCCCCAAGGAGAGGCATGAGGAGAGCCACAAGGAGAGCCATGAGATCTGTGCTGAGATTCTCCTGGTATGATCTATGCGAAGAGATGGAGCACTTTCAGAGATATCCTAGGGCACTGAAAGTGATCCTTCACCAGAAAGCCAAGCATATCTGTAACTGGCCAGAGCTGCTTCATTCGTGGGCACACAGCTGTCCCTGATATGCCTTCTTCTCACCAGACATCCACTTGATCTGTTCTCTATACAAATCCAATGCACAAAGCATATCTTCAACCTTTCATATGCTGTCACTTCTAATGCTGTCTTTCCTTGTCAAGGCAGAAGTTTACTCAGTGCAGAAAAGAAGGTAAAGGGATCGAAACATTCGGCAAGGGGGGCTGCTTCTGATGATCAGAAGCCTCTTAATGTAATAGCTCCACAGCGGATTTTTTATCATTAGCTCTGACAACATCGACAATGTCAAAGTTTGACCTGTGTGTGTTGGTATAAATATACTGTCACTTATCCTTGACCTCTGTGCTATAAATGTGTGGTGGTAGCTGGTCAGAATGTTCTCCCTCTTCTTTGAACACCTTCAGAAGTCACAATGAAAATATCTCAAGAAAGCAGCAGTCAACTTGAGCTTGTTGATATCTCCATAGAGTTTGTCTTCACATGGAGTGGGTGTAAGGTAAAATTGTTTTCTCTGTTCTGCATATTTTGAACACTTCTATAACAAATGTTTAGCTGTCATTTGACCAGTTCATTTTACACTGTTTTCACATGCTTAAAAGAGGAATTAAAACTCCAGAACATATGTATATTAGTATAAAATGTAAAAGCTGCAAACATTCCAACCCAGATGTATTTTTACACACCTTATCAAGCTCACCTCTGGACTATGTTTATCACCTTTCTAAACTGTTACATTCTGGGTTAAGATTTTCTAAATGTATGTATTACACATGTGCCAGTTAAAAGGCCTCATTAAAATATCACACTAATTCTCCATCACTTAGAAATTCACAGAAATGATGAGAGAACCAGACAAAACATACAAATAAGGTTTTGACCACTTACCTTCGTCTAAGAACTCTAAGCAGTCCAATAAGGTATTCGCAGGGAAAAGAAAAACTACTTTGAAAATGGTAATAGGTCAAACAAGCAATAAGGAAAGACTACTCGAAATATTGATAATAGATCAAATAAGCAATAAGGAAACACTACTCTAAATATTGATAATAGATCAAACAAAGAAATAAAGAAAAACTACTTTAAAAATCAAGCAATAAAGAAAAATTACTTTTAAAATTCTAAGAGATCAAACAAGCAAAAACAAAAAACTACTTTAAATATTGATAATAGCTCAAACAAAAAGTACATATACATGCAAGGTAATGGACACATGAACAAACAAGAACAGTTCTGACCAATCAATAACTTCCAGTACTACTATTAAATGTACTAATGTCAACAGTTTCTGTCAAACATAGATCAATTAAAAAAGTCTACAGAACAAGCACAGAATGAGAAAAAGAGGGTTGAAGTGCTACAAAGAACCTGTACTTTTGTATGGATGTGAAGCGTGGACAATGAGCAGGCAAGCTGAAAAATAGCTTGTGGCTGAAGAAAAGTGGTTTCTGAAGAAAATGCAAAGAATACCATGGACAGACAGAAAAACCAATGACCAAATATACAAGAAACAAATGAAAACCGTAAACTCATTAGAGAAATTAGATGTAGACAGTCACAAATTTTTGGAAACGTTATGAGAAGAAATCAGGCAGAGAAGTAAATACCTGGATGGCTTTGGCTATGTAGTATGGTCGAGACAAGAACACAGAGCTGATCCACGACTCTGGTGATCGAGTGAGATGGTGAAACATGACCGTCCATGCTTACCAGCATAGCACATGATGATGCTAGAAAGATGTCAGCATCTCATCTCATCTCATCATGTTCCTCTTGTACCTTGCGGTGTCGAGGTGAAGTATAAACTTCGTGAGAGTGCCCGGTTATGGGCTTCGTATATCGACATTCCCATGGATTCAGTTATTCCCTCCGTCCAACGTTTACGTGGTCGGCCTCTTCCTCTGTTTCCATCTGGTCTGTACATCATTGCTTGTTGTGGCATGCTGTTGACTGGTAGCCTACTTGCATGGCCAAACCATTTGACCTGCTGCTTTCTAATAAAATCTAGAGCAGCTTTAACCCCCACTTTAGTCCTGATTTCTTCATTTCTGATCTTATCTCTTCTTGATACGTTGAGTATTCTTCTCAGGAACCTCATTTCTGTTGTTGTGATTTTTCTTTTCTCTTTTTCTGTCATTGTCCAGGTTTGGCATTGGTAGCACAGAGTTGGTAGGAAGATTGTGTTGTAAAGTGCTTTCTTTGTAGTTATTGATACATGTTTGTTCTTTAGTATTGGTGCCATTTGTCCAATGAGTTGATTTGCCTTATTGCACCTATTTTCGATCTCGTCTTCTGATCTGCCATTTGATGATATTATACTTCCTAGGTACTTGAAGCTCTTTACTTGTTTCAAGGGATGTTCGTTTAGGTGAATTGTTGCTGTTTGTTCTTCTTTAGTTATAGTCATTACCTCTGTTTTGCTTGTGCTAATTTTCATGTTATGTTCCCTACACATTTTGTTTAGACTATTCATGTGGTCTTGTAATTCAGCTTCTGATTTTGCTATTAGTGCTTGGTCGTCCGCAAACAGGAGTTCTCTAATGGTTAGATTTGCAGATGGTTCTTCTTCTGTGTTCTCGTCATGCGGTATTCTTGCTGTCTCTGCTTGGCTGGTTTCTTTACATATGTTGTCTATATATGTTATGAACAAGAGAGGGGACAGGACACAACCTTGTCGTACTCCAGATCTTATGGTGAAGGGTTCTGAGTGTTCTCCAGTTGCTCTCACTATGCATTCACTGTTGTTGTATAAACTTCTACATAGGTTTGTTAGATGTGTACTCACTCCATATTGTTTAAGGATTTCCCACAGCTTGTTTCTATCTACCCTATCAAATGCCTTTTCTTGGTCGACAAAGGCTAAGTAGAGTGTTTCATTGAATTCAATTGATTTTTCTATAAGTTGTCTAAGAGCAAAAATGGCGTCTGTGCATCCTTTGTTTTTCCTAAATCCAAGCTGCGTTTCGCTTAGCTGGGGTTCTAAAGTAGTTCGTAACCTTTTTTCAAGAATTTTGCAAAATATTTTCCCAGTATGACTCAACAGTGAAATGCCTCTGTATTGTGTGCAATCTCTTTTGCTGCCTTTGTTTTTCCAAATTGGGATAATTATGGCGTTTCCCCAGTCTCGTGGTGTCTGTTGTTCTACCCAAACATGGTTGAATAGTCTATGTAGCCAAGCTGTTCCTACTTCCCTTGCTGCTTTAATTAGTTCATTTGGTATTTCATCATGTCCTGGTGATTTGTTTAATGGGGCTAATCTGATGGCTTCTATAATTTCTTCTTTTAGTATGTCTGGTTCTAGTTCCTCAGTGACATCTGTGTAGGTCTCTTGAATTCCTGTGACATCTGATGGGATGTTGAGAAGTTGTTCGAAATACTGCTTCCATCCTATTAGGATCTGTTTTTGTTCACTTATTGGTTCTCCATTTTCGCTGTTAATTATTTCAGTTGGGTCAAAGGGTTCTCCTCTGGTTCGCATTGCACTTATCTTTTTGTAGAAGTTTCTGGTTGCCTCCTTGTAGTGTTTATTTAGGGTTTCTCCATACTCTTCCCAGTCTTTTTGTTTTTCCCTCTTTACTATTCTACTCACATGTCTTCTCGCTATTCTGTATTCTCTGTAATCACATTCCTGTTTGCTCTTCAACCACTTTTTATATTTTTCCTTTTTTTCTTTTACTGCTTTCTTTACTTCTGCGTTCCACCAACTTGTTATTTTCTTTATCCGTGTTTTGCGTTTTTTCGTGGTTCCGCATGTTATTTTTGCAGTATTTAAAATGCTTGATTTGAACATCTCCCATTCTTCTTCAACTGTTTTTCTTTCCGTAGGTAATTTTACAAAGAGTTCAGTTAGTTCTTTCTCATAATTTTGTCACTGTCATTGAATGTAAGAAAGCTAGTGCTCAAATGCTATATAGAACCTGTTTTGCTGTAAGGCAGTGAATCTTGGAATGTAAATGAACAAATTAGGAAGAACTTAGAAGCAACAGAGATGTGGTTCCTGAGATAAATGTGGTTCCTGAGGGGTTTATGGCAGGGGGGTCTTTGTGCCTGAAGAATTAAGGCCGCCAGGCTAATGCAATCGCCGCGAACTGTGCAGGTTAGGGTTTTCTTTTTGCCACCGAGAGAAAACAATCCCAGACCTTACCGAGGATTTGAACCCAGGTCTCCCAAAGGAGAATCCTTCATTCTAGCCAATCGGTCAGCCGCTCCTTGTAACTAACAACAACTGCCTGAAAGAAGCTAATGAAACTAGAACATTATATACAACAATAAGAAAGAGACAAACAGCTTTATTTGGTCATGTGATGAGAAGAGAGGCGTTGGAGAACAACATGACAACTGGAAAGATTTAGGGGAAGAGAGGCAGAGGCCGACCAAGAGAAATGATGCTGGATGGATTGAGACAGTGGCATGGAGGAATACCATCAGCAGAGTTGATTCAGAACACCAAAGACCAAGATCTGTGGAGAGACATGAATGCCTATGCCAGCTGGCACGGCACTAGATGATGATGATGATCCATGGATAGATAAAGCCCATCACCATGAATGGAATCTATCCAATGGAAGTCAACCTGACAAAAATGTATGGTGAAGTCGGACACACTGACCTCTCAGGGGCATAACCAGGTGTGAGGCACTCCCCTGAAAGAGGAATGAAGAAGAGGATGACCTGAACGATGCACGTGAGCATTGGGTTGAGACGTTCCTCAGTGTGTTAAACTAAGATGTGCCATGCCAGTCCGGAAAGTTGGAGTCAAATACACTCAATCTTCAAGGATTACTTAGGTAGTAACTGAAAGTATGAAAGCTTGAGATTAGGAAGCAATTGAAAGTATGAAAGCTTGAGATAAGAAATAGAGATAAGAAGTTAATTACTTACCGTAATCTAAGGAGTCCAGTGTGTCGTTTGTAAGAAAAAGAAAAACTACTTACAAATGTATCACAAATCAAACAAATAGTAATGATGTACAAAAGGCAACTGGCATAAAAAAACAAAAACAGGAGAATTAGACAGTGAGATTAATAATACGGGGAGGAGATGGAGGGAGCTACAGGAGATACTAAACGTCAAACAGCCTGGCATGAGTTGGTTGTAGGCCGAGGGAAGGGGGGGCGCCCAGGAGAAAGATAGAGAGAAACAAAAATAATTCTTTGAATTCATTAACAGCCATTTTTCTATTCATCTACTTCTTGCAGTCGCTGTCTTGGATTATGACAACGTTGAGTTCAGTTGAATTATGAACCGACATCACAGCACTCAAGACATTCACATGAGCATTCTGTCCTCATATTCAACATCTAGTGAAGAATCCCAATACTAATAGTGCCAGCAGTAGTCTGATTATGTGTCTGTCTGGCTTTCCTCAGATCACTGAGTGTCGGCCAGATCTCTGGCCACTCCCTGCCCCATCATTCTCCAGACCATGATGATATATCTATTCTTCCACACTATACACAAGATCCCCAAGGGCCCTGGCCACATCTACCTTATCCTGCACCAACACCCCCACCCAGTGGTGCAGATCTAGCCAATATGTCCACCTGCTTGTTTCTCAAAATAAAGTTAAATCAATCAATTAATCAATCACCATTTTGTTTTGTATTCTCAGCTTTCATATTATCATTTTGAATGCCACTTGACTTTATCACGTATAATATTAACACATGTACATTACTGTAGAGTGAGTGGTGAATGTGAGAGTGAGTGAGTGTGTGGATGTGTGTGTTTGGATGTGTGGGTGTGTGTGTGGGGATGTGTGTGGATGGGTGTGTGTGGGGGGTGTGGGGGATGTGTGTGTGGGTGGTGGATGTGTTGGAGAGGGGTGTGTGTGTGTGTGGGATGTGTGGGTGGGAGTTGTGTGGGTGGTGGGGTTGTGTGGGTGGGAGATGTGTGTGTGTATGGGGATGTGGGTGGGGAGATTCATTGGTGGGCAGGGATGTGTGTGTATGGTTGGGGAATGTGTGTGTATGGTTGGGGAATGTGTGAGGGATGTGTGTGTGGTGGGTGTAGGATGTGTGGGTTGGTGGGGGGAGGGGATTATGGGGGGATGTGTGGTTGAGGGATGTGTGGTTGGGGGATTGGTGATTGGGGGGTGTATGGGTGGGGGGTGTATGGGTGGGTGGGTGGCTGATGTGACATTGGGTGAGTGTGTGTTGGTTGGGTGGGGGATGTGTGTGTAGGTGGGGGATGTGTGTGGGGGAATGTGTGTGTGGGTGGGGGATGTGTGTGGGTGGGGGATGTGTGTGGATGGGGGATGTGTGGGTGGGACTTGTCAGGGGATATGTATGTGGGTGTGGGCAGGTGGGTGGTGATTGTGTGGGTGGGGGATGTGTGGTTGGGGGATGTATGGTTGGGGGGTGTTGGAGGATCTGTGGGTGGGTGAGTGTGTGTGTGGGTTGGGGGATGGGTGGGGAGATGTGTGTGGATGGGGGATGGGTGGGTGGGTGGGGGATGTATGTGTACCTGAGGTGTGTGTGGGTGGGTGGATATGTGTGTGTGGGGGGATGTGTGGGTGGGTGGGGGATGTGTCTCATAACATGTTAATATGCATTGTTTATGTTTACAACATTCATTTGACAATGTTTGTTTTTTTCTATGTGAATGTATCATGCACTATTGATGAACGAAAGATGAGTGATTGGAAAGGCTGAATGTAAGACAGGCCTGTGTGCCCAATTTGTGACCCTTTAAAAATAAAGTTCAATGAATGAATCAATCAATCAATCACCACTCCAGCATGCCCAGGGGGAAAACAAGAAAATGGATGCTCCCTATCTTAAATTCTAGAATATTTGTTTTTCCCACTGCTCACTTTTGTAAGACAGAAACCAAGTTGTATTGCAAACTAACTCCTCATTTTAAAAAATACATTAAACTTCAAAGTATCTTAAAACTTTATACTTGACCCTTATCTGCTACTTATTTTTGTGGTGTGTTTGTTTATCTGATAAAAAACCTATTCCTCCCTGATGTTTTGTTTCCTTCACTCACTTTTAACCCAAGCGTAGGCCTTATACGTGCTACTACTTCTAGTGCATTGGACTGATTTTTGCGTGTGGATTAGCTTTCCCAATTACCAGTGTCCCTCACCGTCACGCGACCCAACTGCGACTTCTCAAGTACTTGTAATTTACATCAGGTCAAGGATGAGAAGTCAACATTTTAGTCCAACTGACCGGTAATGGGGTTGAACCCGTGATCTCCATTCAGCCAAGCCACCTCCTGCCACTTATATAAATGATCTTTCCGTACGACTGTCTTTGTACTGTGGTCTATTTGCAGACAATTGTAGGCTATACACACAGGAACTGTTAATGAGACTGAACTGTCTTTGTAACAAGAATTAGATCATGCAATTAAGTAATGCAAACCATATGCAAACAGCATGCATCATTCATTCATTCATTCATTCATTCATTCATTCAGTAGTATGTCCTTAGCAGAACATCACTCCCATAACAACCTTCCGGAAAACTTCTCGATCACAAGCAAGATGTCCCGCGTCCGTTACACCCATCTGGAGATCATCCGCCACATCCTGTACCCATCTTATCTTTGGCCTTCCTCTTCCTCTCTTCCCAGGCATAAACCCCTCCATTATTGTTCTCTCCAAACTTTCATGACATTTAAAGTGACCAAACTATTTAAATTTTCTTTGTTTTATCGTCTTTAATAGCCAACCTTCTTCAATATTCAGCTCTTGACGTACAGATACATTTGTTCTTTTCTGTATCCATGATATTCTTAGAACTCGTCTATAACATTTATATTCAAAGGTATTTATGCACTGTTCAGCTTGTTTAGTAAGTATCCAGGTCTCACAGGCATATGTTGCAATGGGAAACATGCATGCTCTTAAAAATCTAATTTCTGTAGTTCTATCTGTCCTTCTCCACAATTTATTCAGTTGTTTTAGTCTTTGAAGAGCAACAGATTTTCGTCATTTAATTTCTTTAATTGTGTCACCATTGTTGGTAATCAATGACCCAACATATTTGAAATTGTCCACCACCTCCAATTTTTCCTCATTAACATATATTTCTTTCTCCATAATACACAAGCATCAGTAACATAATATCCACTTTAATCAAACCTATCCATTAGCCAGACATATCATATCAATAGACAACACTTCAGCTTTACATCAGTAAATTGGCAATCGAAAGTGTAAATAGGTATAAAACATTTCCATCACTTAACCTATACATTGGTATTTACTTATGAAATAAAAATTAAACAAATAGCAAGGTAACTTTATCTGGTAGCTGGAATGAAAAACTTCCTTGATAAAAACCCATGAAAGATTTTCTATATTTCATATTCATTACTGTTGCCTTACAAATAGCCACATCACACGAAGCAACAAACAGAATGTTCTAAAATACAGTCGCCATATACAAAATTGTCAAATATGCTAGTGCACCATATAAACATGTCTTGTAAACTAGTGCACTCTTTAGAACTTGTCAGTGAAGCTTGTGTACTATTTAAACTTGTGCACTATATAAACTGGTCATGTAAGCTAGTACACTATGCAAGCCTGCTAGCTATGCACACAACCCTCTGGTATATCAAGATACACCTCGTGTGGCTGTGAGATGTTTCCTAGATCCCCCCATGGGGGGTACGGGGGGTACGGGGTGTCAGGCATTGGTAGCACCTTTGGTAAGGATGGCTCTCATGTCCTTTCAGGACCCATCCCCCACTGGTCCAAGCCTGACACCCAGCTCGTGCCTGTGGCTCCTAGTAGCTGTCAGCATGCGACAGCGGCCACCCCCCGGGCAACAGCTGTGAGAGGCTGGCTAAACCAGGCATGGGTATCCGATTTGGTGTCAAACCAAGAGGTAAACTAGGGTATGCCTACCCAGCATGTGAAGACAGGATTCGGCAGACTGCGCGGAAGAAATCATTCCTGATTCAACGGGCAAGACGGCGTTTACCTGCAAAGCGTTGTGGAACGTAATGAGCACGGCAAGGCACGTAGAGCGCCCTGGTCATCCACTGCACCTGTATTCGTCTCCAATCGTCTCGACTTGTCTTGCCACTGGACTCAGATGGACTCAGGCGAGAGAGTGAGGTCGACGAATTGCGCAACTCTTCCTCACTTTAATCCAAGTCATCGCGCAAGTCATTCTTCATCCAACGTCACATATCACCTTCAAGCCCTGTGGCGATGGGCGAGCGGCAAAGCGGCAGGCGTGGGTACGCTGCCAGCCGTAGTCGCAGACCTGCACACAGGCGGCTCAGGCCATATGGTCGTCTTCTACTGACCGGAGCAGCAGTGGGATTCGGCAGCCCCCTGAGCGACTGAGCAGCCCTCTATAGGAACACACTGCTCACCTCCATAGCATGAGGAAGGGGCTAGAAAAGGTGCCCTAAACATTGTCTGCTTCATCACTACCTAACCAGCTAGCCGCGGTTGGTGGGTACCCTTAACTGCGGTCGACATACAAAGAAAGATAAAACAAGCAAAGCTAAAAGAGTAAACCATATTCCCTTAACAATTGGAACTTGGAATGTACGCACCCTACATGACAGAGACGGCGCGTCAGGTCCAGAGAGACGAACAGCCCTGATTGGGAGAGAGCTGGGCAGGTACAACATCGACATTGCAGCCTTGAGCGAGACACGACTTGCAGAAGAAGGCCAAATCTGTGAAATTGGTGCCGGCTACACATTTTTCTGGAGTGGAAGGAAAAGCGTGGAAAGACGCCAATCCGGTGTGGGATTTGCCATTAAGTCGGCCCTGGTCGGCAAATTAGCTGGATTTCCAAAGGCTATAAACGACCGGCTCATGACCATGAAGTTGCCTCTGCTGAATGGAAGGAAGCACGCAACCATTGTGAGTGTCTACGCACCAACTATGACCAACGAAGATGATGTCAAGAACAAGTTCTATGAGGACCTGCACAGTGTATTAACATCTGTTCCCAAAGGAGACAAACTTATACTCCTTGGGGATCTCAATGCCAGAGTAGGCACGGACACCACCTCTTGGAGTGGCATTATTGGAAAGCATGGAGTCGGAAATTGTAACAGCAATGGACTCCGCCTCCTTCAGACATGTGCCGAACATGATCTCGTGATTACGAACACAATTTTCCGTCTCCCCATGAGAAATAGGACATCGTGGATGCACCCTCGCTCGAAACACTGGCACCTCATTGACTATGTCATCGTCAGGAGGAGTGACAGACAAGACGTTCGAGTGACAAAATCCATGTGTGGTGCCGAATGTTGGACAGACCATCGTCTCATTGTCTCGAAAATGAACATCCACATCAGGCCACCACGGCGTCCTCAAGGGGCGAAAATGCAAACAAAGCTAAATGTCACCCGCCTAAACAGCAAGAAAAAGCAGCAGTCGTTTGAAAATATGCTGGAAGACCGCCTCAAGCCCAATGCTGAAGCTAAACAGGATACAGAAACAGAATGGAGAGCCCTAAAGGACACAATTTACAACACTGCTATGGAAATCCTGGGTCCAGCCCCCCAAAAGCATAAAGACTGGTTTGATGAAAATTCCGAAGACATCAACCAATTGCTGGCCGAGAAACATCTTCTCCTCAAGGCACATTTGAATGACCCAAAGTCAACATCAAAAAAAGATGCTTTCAAGAACATTCAGAGAGTAGTGCAGCAGAAACTTCGACACATGCGGGACTCCTGGCTGAGCAGCAAAGCTGATGAAATTCAGGGCTTTGCTGACAGACATGATATGAAAAACTTCTACGACTCACTGAAAGCGGTCTATGGTCCTTCATCGCCAGGCATAGTTCCCCTCCTCAGTGCAGACGGGGGAACATTGGTCACCGATAAGAAAGAAATCCTCCAACGCTGGGCAGAGCATTTCAGCAAAATCTTAAATGCAACTTCCTTCTTCGATGATGAAACCATCAACTGCCTTCCTCAAGTTCCCACCAATGAGACACTTGGTGACCTGCCAACCATAGTGGAAATAAACAAAGCCATCCAGCAACTCTCCAGCGGCAAGGCACCTGGTCCTGACTCCATCCCAGCAGAGATATACAAGGCAGGTGGGCCGGTCCTAACAGAGCAGCTTCACCAAGTCTTCACAAACATATGGGTGAACGAGACCATGCCACAAGATTTTAAGGATGCGTCAATAGTACACCTTTACAAACGTAAAGGAAACCGCCAATCCTGTGACAACCACCGAGGCATCTCCTTGCTTTCAATTGCAGGGAAGATACTCGCCAGAATTCTTCTCAATCGCCTCACAGCCCATCTCGATCAAGGTCTTCTTCCTGAGAGTCAATGTGGCTTCAGAAAAGAACATGGAACTGTTGACATGATTTTCGCTGCAAGGCAGCTGCAAGAGAAATGTCAGGAACAGAACTGCGAAATGTTCTCCACTTTCATTGACCTTACCAAGGCTTTTGATACAGTCAGCAGAGATGGATTGTGGAAGATTATGGCAAAATATGGCTGTCCACGAAAGTTTGTCCAAATAGTGCGGCTATTTCATGACGGCATGCAGGCAAGAGTACAGGAAAATGGTGAACTGTCTGAACCCTTTCCTGTCACCAATGGAGTGAAGCAAGGATGTGTCCTGGCACCAACACTGTTCAGCCTCATGTTTTCAGCCATGCTGATGAATGCCTTCGAGAACGACGACATTGGAATAGACATCAACTACCGTATGGATGGAAAGTTATTCAATCTCAGAAGGCTGAAAGCTAAAACCAAAATTGACAGCGGCACCGTCAGGGAGCTCCTGTTTGCTGATGATTGCGCTCTATACGCCAACTCAGAGGCGGACATGCAACATAATGTTTCAGCTTTCTCACATGCCTGTGCCAAATTTGGGCTCAATATCAACTTGGAGAAGACTGTAGTGATGTACCAGCCAGCTCCAGGGAATAATCACACTGTGCCGAATATCAAAGTGAATGATCATAGACTAAGTGTTGTGGACAAATTCACCTATCTTGGCAGCACTGTGTCACAAGCTGCCAAAATCGATGACGAAGTGAATGCAAGAATCTCCAAGGCCAGTGCAGCCTTTGGCAGACTGTACAAGAATGTATGGGACAGAACTGGAATAAGCCTGCAAACAAGGCTAAAAGTCTACAAAGCAGTTGTATTATCCACACTGCTATATGCTTGTGAAACCTGGACTGTTTATCAGCGACACGCTAGGAAATTAAACCACTTCCACACAGTCTGCCTAAGGAAGCTACTGAAGATTAAATGGCAAGACAAGATTCCAGACACTGAAGTCCTAGAAAGAGCATCCATGCCCAGTATCCACACTCTACTGATGAAGAATCAGATTCGCTGGGCTGGTCACTTGACCCGCATGCCAGATCACAGGCTCCCTAAACGAATTTTCTACAGCGAACTGCGTTGTGGTAAACGCTCCCAAGGTGGCCAGAGGAAACGCTTTAAAGACACTCTGAAAATTTCACTGAATGCTTTTGGAATTCATCATGACACCTGGGAGGCTGCAGCCAGAGACCGAAATTCGTGGCGTGCATCATTGCGCAAAGGTGCAGTCATATGTGAGGCAACCAGGACTGCAAGAGCTGTGAAGAAAAGGCAGGACAGAAAAACCACTGCAGGAAATCCTCCTCCAGAGACGTCAAGCATTCTTTGCCCACATTGTCAAAGAACATTTCGAGCCAAAATAGGCCTTATCAGCCATCTTAGAACCCACGGCTCCACACCTTCAACCCCACTGGATGAAATGAATGGTCATCATCATTCTTGATGGACAAACAACACAAAGATCCCCCCAACATGGAACACAGAATACAGATGAGCAGGGCACACCATCTTCCTTCTCCTGTTATCAAGGAAGGACGGCAAGAAGATAGACCATCACAAGAGAATTCTAAGAGCTTATTTTGAAATATTAACATTGGGAAGAGATAGTTTGAGTACAAGATGAAGGAATATATGAAGATAGTTACAGCAAACCAACAAAGAGAATATCGGGCACGATATACAACTTAATTACAGAGGAATTGGGCAGGAAGATCAAGCAGGGCTGATGCGCTATTGTTGAAGTTAACCAACTACTGAGAAGATGTATACAGAATCGTCCGATATGCAGCCGGGGCATGAATAATATCGATATGTACGTCCAACATAGGTGAGTGTGAAATTGTAATGGCAAGATTGATGATAATTTGTATTTAGTTGCGAGAGCAGAACGACAGGCACAATGGAAATGCGAGTATGGGTAGTTATTTGAATTGTCCGGCATGTTGTAGGGATCGTTGGGAACTGCACCTCAATAAAACTAGAACAGATTAGGATTCACTTGTCGGAGTTATTTATGAACATTTTATGTTGACCAGTTGGTCCGTTGATATCCATTTGAGAGCCAATAGTGTGAGATGCTACCAATGTGAGACTGTGGAATTCTATATAATTGAAATTAGAGACACGAGCCAATACTGTCAATGAAAAATAGTAAAACACTTCGTGGCAGTAAGGCACATGAATTTCTCAAAGCAAATACTAAAAAGGAGCACTGCAGCACAAAGGGCTAAAAAGAAGAAACAAGGACAGCTAAATGACAGCAGATTGTGACTAGGGCATATATGAGCTCATGAAAATAAATCCTATGCAAAGATGGACTTTCTTTCCCCTAACATTTCAAGACAGCTTTTCTGACAAAATTCAACAAGAGATGCAGAGAATGGAATTCTCCAGCAGTCTATGCAGAGAATGGAATCCCTCAGCTGTAGATGCAGAGAGTGATATCCCCCAGCAGAATTTACAGAGAGTGAAATCCCTCAGCAGTATATACAGAGAGTGGAATCATCCATCAGTAGATGCAGAGAGTGGAATCCCCCAGCAGTAGATGTAGAAAGTGGAATCCCCCAGCAATTGATGCAGAGTGAAATCTCCCAACAGTTGATGCGGAGGTGAAGGCTTTCATTAATAACAACTGTAATCATGGGGGTTCAAACAAAACAGCTGTAATCAATGTCAAACCACCCACATCTGTCACAGAACCAATGTCACAGAACATAAGTTAAACTGTATTTATACATTTCATTACGAGTGCCAAGCAACTTACATAGATAGAATGGGGCAACAATGAGCAAATTCGATGATTGAACACGGTATAGGTGGAAAAATTGAGTTAAGCAATTTTACGAAAACCCCATGCAGTCTGTTTACAAGCTAAAACATCCCAGCTTTGTCCATCATCAAGTACCTGTTAAATTATGGTCATGTGGACAACAAAGAAAAGGCATTTCACATATTGCACTCGGCTAGCAATAAACAAACACTCAAAAAAACTTGAAGCATACACCATTAAGTGTTTAAAACCAGTGTTGTGCAGATAGAAAGACTCGGTGTGAATCTGTGATTACTGTGGGGAGAGCAGAGGGTCAAATGTGGATGAAGCATATATCACAAATGCCCTTAGAGTGACTGACAGAACCAAGGACTTACAATTGGATGAATCAGCACTAATAGTTAACATGGAAGTTGTAAGCCAGTGCAGCATACACACCTGTCATGTAAGCCAGTGCACTATACAAATCTGTGATTTAAGCCAGTGCACTATACAACTATACAAACCTGTCATGTAAACCAGTGCACTTTACACACCTGTCATATAAGCCAGTGCACTTTACAAACCTGTCATATAAGCCAGTGCACTATACAAACCTGTCATGTAAGCCAGTGCACTATACAAACCTGTCATGTAAACCATTGCACTATACAAACCTGTCATGTAAACCAGTGCACTTTACAAACCTGTCATGTAAACCAGTGCCCTATACAAACCTGTCATTTAAGCCAGTGCACTATAATAACCTGTCATTTAAGCCAGTGCACTATACCCACCTGTCATGAAAACCAGTGCACTTTACAAGCATGTCATGTAAACCAGTGCACTTTACAAACCTGTTGTGTAAGCCAGTGCACTATACAAACCTGTCATGTAAACCAGTGCACTATACAAACCTGTCATTTAAGCCAGTGCACTATACAACTATACAAACCTGTCATGTAAATCAATTCACTATACAAACCTGTCATGAAACCAGTGCACTAAACAACTTTCTAATACACCTTAAACTTCTTTTCAAGTATTGCTATTTCTATCATTTGTTACATGTAACAATAGTCTGAATTCGCCTGTTAATGTTCAATTTCCTTGAACATGTCTCCCTTGCACCTGGAAATGCTCTATGCTCTTACAGGTATTCATTATAAACTGTTTCTTGTCATCTCTGAAGGCACTTCTGATTTTTCGTGTGTATTTGTTTGTAAGACTATTTATTTCTGTTTTTTTTTCATTTTCTTCTTCATGTCAAGGACGAGAAGTCAACAGTTTCGTCTCAAAATCTGCCACAAGCAGTGCAAAATCTGTGTCTTAGTCCACTCCCGGCATGTCTTTGGGGATGTTTTACATGTCCTCCATCTTTGCTGTGTTAAGATGTCATCAATCTGGTTCCTGCGGGTACCACCATGTGAAATCCAAGTGTAGTGCTGTCCAGGGAGTTGTCTAAATCAGATGTCTGTGAATGGAAGATCGTTTTCTAGCCACAATTCAATTAGCTTCATCCTCTCACCAAGACATGAGGCTTTGAGCTACACACATATCAAGTCCACAACTAGTACACAGATGAGTCATCATCATCATCATCATCATCATCATCATCATCATCATCATCATCATCATCATCATCTTCCACTTCTGCCGTCAAGCATCGTGGGGAAAAAAATATTTGATGTTTTCATAAACTCTACGAGAGCTGGTTCCTTATATCCTAGACCAGTAACATTCCAAGTTGCAAAAATCTCCTTTCTATATGAAGTATTTCGAAGTTTAGCAGTTGTGAGTCGCTTGTTGTTGTTCGGCTTCGGTGTGTTGTTTCCGGCGTGAACGCTGATAGAGTTGCGTTTTTCTTTTAATTTCCTCCATAATTCTCGAGCAATAGTACTTGAACAAATAAATTCCCTACCGGTTTGCTGGACCTGTCGTAGGTTCATCCTTAACAGATGAGTAACTTTTATATATACATTTTCATGTAGGGTTGTTCATGAAGTTGTATCAATTATGTTTACAGTCTGTGTGCTTACGAAAGATTTAGCGAAACGTCCATTTTGTTACTTTTGTTCTAGAAAGCTTACCTACTGCTAGTTTTTGTTGATACATTCTTTTCTCGCTTTTTATAAATGTAGAATGTAAGAGACAATTTCACAATAGACCTTATCCGATGACCTTCAAATAATTGTGGGGAAGGTGAATATACAAACTTATATCCTACCACATGTTGAGACAGCCTACCTAATCGAACATCCTTGCTCTCGTCGGCTTCTGGAGATGGGTTGTCGTGCAGCCGGAAAGAGCATCTCTGATCATCAATTCTACGGCTCTGGTACTGAGTCAGGAGGTCAAACAAGCCGTCATCATCAAATTCCTCTCCTGAACCATTCTGTGAACAGCCAAGCAAACAGCTTCAACTTCTAGATGCTGCTTCCAGGTATGCAGTTAAAAAATGTAAACACACTAAGCTGTAGAGTTACTTGAAATATTCCTTATAATATGGCAAATATGTGCCGAACATAAAGAACTGCTGGACCAAGGCTGGTGTGCTGCCTCATGGGAGGAATGGACCCTGGTTAGGTTTACAGCTAGTAGGTTTGATATCGTTCAAATACATAGACATTATCCCTCTACCATGGAGTCACCAATACTCTGCTGCGGATGCATATTTCTACAATGGAGATATTATTGCTGTCATGTAGATGTAAGTGCTCTAAAGTGGAAACATCACATCTCTAACATAGCGAAAATCCCTCTATTATGGAGTCTTTACTGTACTAAACTGGAGATATCATTGATCTACCATGAAAAAATCAATGCAATATCATGAAAACATCACTGATCTACCATGAAATACATAATTGATCTACCATGAAAAACATAATTGATCTACCATAAAAATCATTGCTCTATCATGTACACATCACTGCCCTATCATAAAAACATCATTGCTCTATCATGTACACACCACTGCCCTATCATAAAAACATCATTGCTCTATCATGTACACATCACTACCCTATCATAAAAACATCATTGCTCTATCATGTACACATCACTACCCTATCATAAAAACATCATGGCTCTATCATGTACACATCACTACCCTATCATAAAAACATCATGGCTCTATCATGTACACATCACTACCCTATCATAAAAACATCATGGCTCTATCATGTACACATCACTGCCCTATCATAAAAACATCATGGCTCTATCATGTACACATCACTGCCCTATCATAAAAACATCATTGCTCTATCATGTACACATCACTACCCTATCATAAAAACATCATTGCTCTATCATGTACACATCACTACCCTATCATAAAAACATCATGGCTCTATCATGTACACATCACTGCCCTATCATAAAAACATCATTGCTCTATCATGTACACATCACTGCCCTATCATAAAAACATAATTGCTCTATCATGTACACATCACTGCCCTATCATAAAAACATCATGGCTCTATCATGAACACATCACTGCCCTTTCATAAAAACATCATAGCTGTATCATGTACACATCACTACCCTATCATAAAAACATCATTGCTCTATCATGTACACATCACTACCCTATCATAAAAACATAATTGTTATGCCATGAAAAATATCACTGCTCTACCACAACAGCTGATGAACACTTGTATGTATCAATACATAGCACTGGGTGTAAGCCCGAGCACCACTGGACAGATAACAGCAACCGACCTATCACAGGCCCCAGCTTGACATGGAACATATGGCATCACTGGATTGATAACAACTGATCTATCACATACACCTTTCATATGCGGTGTCTGCGAAGAATACTTGGTATTAAATGGCAAGACAAAATCACAAATACTGAAGTATTGGAAAGATCAGGTTGTGTGACGGTGTGTTCCATGCTCAGTCTTCGTAGATTTAGATGGATAGGACATGTTAGGAGGATGGATGATGGTAGAATACCAAAGGACATCTTTTTTGGTGAATTACAGACGGGTAGGAGATCTCAGGGTCGGCCTCTACTACGATACAAAGATGTGTGTAAGCGGGACATGATTGATACAGGCATTGATAATGCACATTGGGAGCACGTCGCCGCTGAACGTGTTGCATGGAGGGCAACTATCAGAAATGGAATAAAGACAAAGGAGAAAATGATTGCAGATAAAGCACACACAGAGCGTGAGAGATGTAAGATGGTGCAAAATGGTGGAAATGACCATGTTTTCACATGCACCTACTGTGGGCAAACATTTTCAGCAAGAATTGGCCTTACCAGCCACACTCGCCACCGCCATGGATCGTAGTTATTAAGCCTTTTTGAAGCACAATGTACCAAACTATCGTCTGTCAAGACGGAAAGGTGCCAATGAATCACATACACCAGCCAGACATGAACATTTGGCATCACTGTATTGGTAACAACAACTGATCTATCACATACACCAACCAGACATGTAATGAAAATATAACTATCATTTTACAATACTGAAGACATTTTTATGATCAGGATGACCAAACAGAAAAGACTACCTGTGTTCCCTTGTTGTCCACCCCCATGTCTACAGCCACACTTGCTGACTTCTGAACCTTCTGTTTAGGCCTTGCTCCTGTGTTCGCTTGCTTATTCTGAACAGAGATAGAATGGATATCTGTCAGGCTCTCATATCAAAGAACTCTTAGCTATATTTCACACAATTATTGTATGGTGTAGGGCAAGGGTGTCAAACTCAATCGCTCAGCGGACCAAAACTCAAATCACACATAAGGTTGCGGGCCGGACAGGATAAACATTCAGTAAGCCGAAAAGTAAATCTTTTTTTAAACATTAATATAAATTGAAAGAGAAAAACATTTTAATAATAAAACATCATTAGTATACACATTTTCACTCTTATGTCAATTTGTCAGAGCACGATGTTTGGCATCTCTTCTTGGCTACAAGTTCATTTATGTTGGGAGTAATGTTTTGTGTCATTGAGATTCTCATGATGGACTGCAAGTGTTCATCAGTGAGACGACGCCTGTGTGATGTTTTGTTAATCTTCATCACAGAAAACAGCTGCTCACACAGATATGTGATACCAAACATGCTCAAGGTTCGAGCCGCATGCAGACGAAGCCGGGGCATCTCCACAGAAATGAAACAAGTGAACTGTGCAAGCCCCACAGTGTCATACTTTGCCTTTAGTGTCTCATTACACTGCAGCTCTATTAACTCCATCTGCATATTTACAGGTGCAGTTTCCACATTTATGGCAAATGGATTACGAAACAGCTCGAAATTACATTTCTGTGCATCAAAGTCACTAAAGTGCCGCAGCGGGAAAAAGTGATGTAATATCCGGGCATTACACTACTTTCATTTTTTATGCATCAGTCCAAAACGAGCATCTGAACGTTGCCAGGTAACTATAACGACAAACACTAACTCACTACACAACTTTTATTTTCGCTTATTCTGATCGAAGTGAGAACGCTCTCAAGTAGTTAGCCTTTCATTCGGAAGGCTGCTAATTAGGGAATTTCATTTGCACTTTATATCCTGACCATAAAAAAATATTTTTGCCTAAAACTGTCTCTTGGGCCGAATAAATTTGTACGTTGGCAAGGTGCTAGGTAACTATAACGACGAACACTAACTCACTACATAACTTTTATTTTCGCTTATTCTGATCGAAGCGAGAATGCTCTCGGGTAGCCTATCATTCGGAAGGCTGCTAATTAGGGAATTTGATTTGCACTTTATATCGTGACTATACAAAAATATTTTTGCCTAAAATTGTCTCTTGAGCCACATATATTTCTACATCGGGTGAGACATCTCGGGCCTGATATGATTGTACGGCGGGTCGGATGTGGTCCGTGGGCCTTGAATTTGACATATGTGGTGTAGGGTAATGGTTTGGCAAGGATCATTTACATAAGGATCTTTATGAAAGCATACTCACCAATAAATGAAGCTGTCAATTGCAGTGAGAAAGTGTTGAAATGCTTTATTGAGTGTGGTATTCAACCAATGTCATATACAAGTAAATGGGAATTATTCTTACACAAGTGAATCAGTACAGTTACTTTGGAAGAGTCATAACATCTGATGGGAGATGCCTTGAAGAGATAACAACAAGAATTGTCATGGTGATGTTAGCCTTTTGCAAGATGGAAAACATGCTGACCAATAAAAAGATGTCATGTGTAACAAGAAAAAGAGTGTTGAAGTGCTATATATAACCTGTACTTTTGTATGGATGTGAAGCGTGGACAATGAGCACACAAGCTGAAAAACAGCTGATGGCTGTAGGAATATGGTTTCTGAGGAAAATGCACAGAATACCATCGACAAACAGAAGAACTAATAACCAAGTTCTATAAGAAACAAACGAAAACCATAAACAGATTAGAGAAATTAGACGTAGACAGTCCACATTTTTTGGGCAAGTTATGAGAAGAAATGAATTGGAGAACTTGGTGACAACTGGCAAGATCGAAGGGAAGAGACCAAGGGGAAGACCGAGAAGTAAATACCTGGATGGTTTGACCATGTGGCATAGTCAAGACAGAAACATGGAGCTGATCCACGACTCTGGTGATCAAGTGAGATGGCAAAACATGACCGCCAAGCTTATCGGCATGGTACATGATGGAGAGTTTTTCATGTAGATGGTGAACATGTGAGACAAATGATTGAAGAAGATGGTGAACCAGATCTAACGTGTGCGATTGGAGATGATAAACCAGATCTGAGGCCTGTGATTGAAGGAGATGATGAACATCTCTCTCTCTCCTCTCTCTCTCGTGTGTGTGTGGAAAAAAAGGGTGATATAGTCAGTATTATACTGACTGCCATTACTTACCAAGACATGCCCAGGTACCAATTCTTTGCTAGGCCAACCAGGGAGCCCAGGAGAATGTTACAAGTCTGCATTGATGGGGGTTTGAATACATGACTACAAGGAAGCATAATGATCAACAGTTACAAGTTAGTTGGAGGCTGTGTCAAAGAGCTATGTGATTTAACACTGATGGCCTGTGGGGTGTGGTCCACATAGTGAGGTCTCCAGTCCCATGAACAGAGAACTGCTGCTAGAGGAACCCACATTGATGTCAGGGGTCAGTCCCATGAACAGAGAACTGCTGCTAGAGGAACCCACATTGATGTCAGGGGTCAGTCCCATGAACAGAGAACTGCTGCTAGAGGAACCCACATTGATGTCAGGGGTCAGTCCCATGAACAGAGAACTGCTGCTAGAGGAACCCACATTGATGTCAGGGGTCAGTCCCATGAACAGAGAACTGCTGCTAGAGGAACCCACATTGATGTCAGGGGTCAGTCCCATGAACAGAGAACTGCTGCTAGAGGAACCCACATTGATGTCAGGGGTCAGTCCCATGAACAGAGAACTGCTGCTAGAGGAACCCACATTGATGTCAGGGGTCAGTCCCATGAACAGAGAACTGCTGCTAGAGGAACCCACATTGATGTCAGGGGTCAGTCCCATGAACAGAGAACTGCTGTTTGGGGAACCCACCTTGCTGTCAGGGGTGTCCCACAAACAGAGAACTGCTGCTAGGGTTACCCACCTTACTGTCAGGGGTACCCATCTTGCTCTCAGGGGTCACTCCCATGAACACAGAACTGCTGTCAGGGGAACCCATTTGCTGTCAGGGGAACCCATTTCCTGTCAGGGGTCAGTCTCATTAACTGCTGCTAGGGGTACCCACCTTGCTGTCAGGGGTCAGCTTCATTAGCTCCATGTTCTCCATGCTGAACCTCCGAGACTTGTCAGGACGTCTGCCTGGAGATAAGAGGACATTGCAACATATCACACACTATCCACCTTCGTCATTATCATCGAGTGAAATCAAAATTGTTGACAACATGCATCTTTCCTCCTCTCAAGTAGAGATAAAGAAGAGTTGATCCTTTCTGTCAAGAGATAGTGAAAATTACAATCTTTTTCTGAACTGAAACAAAACAAACACATGGAAATGTCTATGGATAAAACTACATCCAACCAAAGGTCACCATCATCAATGAGGACATTGAACATGTCACAAACTATGACTATCTTCTTGGCTCCATAATCAAACAAACGAACAAACAAACTTTATTTTCAAAGGGTTACGAATTGGGAACGCAGGTCCTTCTAACATTCTGCCCTTCTATCACTCTCTTTCATACATTATTTCATCCACACATCATTGAAGGCTAACTGAGAACAGCGACAATATACTCCCTATAAATCTCCCCCCCCCCCCCCCCCACAGTATACATAAAAATGGAAGCTAAATTTAATAACACATACTAGAACAAGTCTACATAAAACATGATTTGCAGGTCTACTTACGTTGTAAAATGAAATTCAGAAGGGCTAGAAGTACAGAACCATAAAGTATGGAGGGAAGAACAAAATCAAGTAATCAGTTCTTGTATTAATGCGATCTTGAGATCTTGAAATAATCTTTTAACCCCCCCCCCCCCTCCCCCCGAGACCCTAAAATTCCCCCTAGGAGGGAATTCCCCACTGGTTGAGAACCACTGTACTAGGGTATTTATTATTATTATTATTATTATTATTATTATTATTATTATTAAGGGAGAAGGTAATCCGTACTGAAATAGTGTTCAAGTAATTTACTATCAAGAATCAAGAACAATGAGGACTCTTTCAAAGAAGTCAGATGGAGGGTGGCCACAGCAATACAGAAGCTCAACAGCATTAAGGACCTTTGACACAACGCTAGCAAGCAAGTGATAGTAACATGTTGACAACATGCAGACTTGTAGCAACATACGGGTGTCAGTCATGGACCATGTGAACATCACAGAAATCTGGCCCATAAACGACAGGTGCCAGAAAGTGAAACACATTGCTCATATTACATGAGAGTGGCTTGGGAAGAACAGGGATGGAAGGGGTGGTGCCTGGGAGCAGAGGCAGAGGTCAGTCAGCACGATGAAGGACCCAGGGTACTGTGGACAATTTAGCTAAAATGTGCCGTCCAATATGTGTATATTTGACCTTAAAGGATTTACCTTATTGATTTAGTTTGTTGTGTGATTTTTGCAATATGTACCTGGTGAGATGCAGCGAAATATGCCAGGCCATAAATCCTGCAATCTATTGTTTGTGTCTTTGTCATTCAAATTCACTACGGGAAAACATTGTTTTGATTTCATCATTTTTTAATCAATTTATTCATGACAAAGATTTCATCATTTACAGTTTTTGTCAATTTGTTCATGACAAACATTTCATCATTTACAGTTTTTGTCAATTTGTTCATGACAAACATTTCATCATTTACAGTTTTTGTCAATTTGTTCATGACAAATATTTCATCATTTAGTTTTTGTCAATTTGTTCATGAGAAACATTTCATCATTTAAAGTTTTTGTCAATTTATCCATGACAAACATTTCATCATTTACAGTTTTTGTCAATTTATCCATGACAAATATTTCATCATTTACAGTTTTTGTCAATTTATCCATGACAAACATTTCTTCATTTACAGTTTTTGTCAATTTATCCATGACAAACATTTCATCATTTACAGTTTTTGTCAATTTATCCATGACAAACATTTCATCATGCAGTTTTTGTCAATTTATCGTAGGTGAATCATCTCAACTTCAGCTTTTTTTGTGTGGTCAATTTATCCTAGGTCAACTACCTCAGCATCTACCATTGTCTGTCAAGTCATTCTAGGCAGATCATCTCAGTTATAACAATTGTTTGGCATAATAACTAATAATACAAGTAACTTCTGTTACTGTTTCTCCTGGGTGGGTGTGTGTGTTAAAAAGGTGGAGAGAAAGGATCGCACTACTCACCCACACACACTGATATATATATATATTTGCACATTCACATTTGCTGTTTTACTACATTGCTACTTACTCAATGCAGCATCTTGAAGATCCTCTGAACTCACAGACCTGCCAAATATAGAAATGTAGACATTTTCTATCACCAAAGACAAGATGAAGAAGATTTAAATCCATTCTTAGCTCATTTAATTGGGGTGTGTGGTTATGACACTGCTTAAAAACCTGGTGGTGATATTTGTATCAAGGGAATTTACGGGCGAGAGGACTGAGTTCATTACTTCAGGTTTTATCCCATATAGCTCGGTGACTTTCTGTAGACAGGCACTGCACTGGTAAAATTGTTAGGAAAAGACCATCCCACAGGGAGATAGTCTGTTATCTTGGAAGGGTTGCATTCAAAGGAAACCAACCCACAGTGAGTTACAGTCTGTTACCTTGGAAGGGTTGTGTTCAGAGGAAACCAACCCACAGTGAGTTAGAGTCTGTTACCTTGGATGGTGTTCAGAGGAAACCGACCCCACAGTGAGTTAGAGTCTGTTTACCTAGAGGGGTTGTGTTCAGAGGAAACCAATCCACATTGGGTTAGGGTCTGTTACCTTGGAAGGATTGTGTTAAGAGGAAACCAACCCACAGGGGAATAGAGTATGTTACCTTGGATGAATTGTGTTCAGAGGAAACCAACCCACAGGGGAATAGAGTATGTTACCTTGGATGGATTGTGTTCAGAGGAAACCAACCCACAGGGGAATAGAGTATGTTACCTTGGATGAATTGTGTTAAGAGGAAACCAACCCACAGGGGAATAGAGTATGTTACCTTGGATGGATTGTGTTCAGAGGAAACCAACCCACACGGGAATAGAGTATGTTACCTTGGATGGATTGTGTTCAGAGGAAACCAACCTGACACAAATGCATGCTGAACTCCCTGATGTAAAACTAGAAATGACACTGACCTTTTGAAAGAGGAACAAAGAAGAAGAGAGGGTAGCCTTGTGTTGGAGCTAGGGCACATTCTTACAAAGGACTGCTGTTATCATCTACATCAGTGGTTCTCAACCAGTGGGGAATTCTCCCCCCAAGGGTTTCGGGAGGGGTGGGGGGGGGGGGGTGGGGGGGGGGATTAAGACCACAGATTGGCAGACTCAAAATGGCTTCAGACACAATATCCTGGTTTTCTATTGAGCGTTTTGTTTGATGAAGCACAATTTCTCAATTTCTGGCATTCTGGTGTCATATATTAAGTGACAATTGTTTTAACTGTTATTTTGAATGCACCTTTTGAGGCTGACAATTTTGGAAAGCAGGAAATTCTTCTTCTTTCGTTTACTGGAAAGAGGGCAATGACATTCTGACATGGTGAAATGGTGTATGGGCCAAAAAAGGTTGAGAACCACTGATCTACCTGTATTTGTAGCATAAAATATAAACTGTAAACAAATAGTTTACCTATGAGTTGCCGGTGGCCCAATGGTTAGAACACAGGCCTGGGTATTCAGGAACAAAATTCTTACATTTAGAGCGTTTGTATTTATTTTACCTCTGATCAGTACAATTTATTTATCTGACGTAAAATAACAAACTGAACTGCACACCATTTCTTCTTGCTCAGTCCTCTTTCAAGGGAAACCCATCACACCTAGATAAGCCTCAAAGGTGTGCATGGGTGTACAGTTTGCTTCCTCTAGACAGATTCCATGCCAGGTAACAGGCTCTATCTACCTGTGGCTAGGTTTTATTTCCTAACAATTTGACCAGGGCAGCACCCTTATGGCCTACTCTTTGTAATTTCCAACTGCCGTGGGATTTTGACCGTACACAACTTGCACAGGAGTCTCCAATATTTTCCCCCCATCTGAGGAGGCTAGACAACCAATCTAATTACCTCTGGGAAGGTTAACCCAGTCAACAAATGCCCGCAGAAGTCGGATGTGTCAGCCTAATGCCGCAAGAACGCAGCTCTGCTGTAAACAGGCACAATGCAATCACGTCCAGAAAAAAAAACTCCGGAAGAACGAAGAAGAAGACAATCTAACTACCCGAGAGATCAGCCCCACTATGAAAAGCATGATAATTATATACACAAGTATTTTCCTGTGGGTAAGGATCCAAAGACTGAGATATGTAGAGAGACATGAATGCCTACGCCAGCTGGTATGACACTTGATGATGATCAAGATGATGATGATGATGGCTAAGGCTATCTCACGTAAACATTTTGCCAGGATGGTGGCTTATAAAGCCTGTTTACAATTCCCACAGGTTGATTGAATGTTAACATACACAATGGTACTCCCAAAAGCTGATTGAATGTTAACATACACAAGGGTACTCCCAAAAGTTGATTGAATGTTAACATACAGAAGGATGCTCCCAAATTTGACTGAATGTTAAAATACACAAGCGCACTCCCAAAAGATGACTGAATGTTAACACACACAAGGATACTCCCAAAAGTGGATTAAATGTTAACACGCACAAGGGTACTCCCAAGGCAACTCCAATTCCTTTACCCTTGTCTCATCATCATCATCAAGTGCCGTGCCGGCTGGCATAGGCGTTCATGGCTCTCCATAGATCTCGGTCTTTGGTTTTCTGGATCAACTCTGCTGCTGATATTCCTCCATGCCACCGTCTCAATCCATCCAGCATCACTTCTCTTGGTCTACCTCTGCCTCTCTTCCCCTCAATCTTTCCAGTTGTTACGATGTTCTCCAATGCCTCTCTTCTCATCACATGACCGAGGAAAGCTGTTTGTCTCTGTCTTATTGTTGTATATAATGTTCTAGTTTCGTTAGCCTGTTTCAGGCAGTCGTCGTTAGTTACTCTGGCAGTCCAAGGAATTCGCAACCTTGTCTCAGAAGACAACAAATCCAGCCCACTACAGATAGGAGGATAACGGATTCCTTCGGCCAGAGACATGTTGAGTACACCGTCACAGGAATTCAACCTCTGCACTGTTTGAGTTACAGGTGGATGCCATATTCCAAACCATTCTGGCCTCCTAGGGTAATGTCTTTTTTATAAAAGGCCAACAGTAAAATAAAAACATGATCTATACAACAATTTTTTTCTAACGCTAAATCAAATCCTACAATGGTGCTGTTTGTTGTATCCAGTTTTATCTGTTACCATAAGAAGACAACGCACAACAGATACACTTATATGTTAGGTTTA
The DNA here is from genome assembly GCA_963921405.1 of Cepaea hortensis. NCBI lineage: Eukaryota > Metazoa > Mollusca > Gastropoda > Stylommatophora > Helicidae > Cepaea > Cepaea hortensis. Next base: position 18,436,720 of record OY992884.1, on the reverse strand, counting down.
TATATGTTATGTAAGGTCACACCTTACCCTGAAGGATCGGAAAGACCCAAAATATCCTTTAAATCGATCAAATTCATCTGTGCTGTCATCTGTCCAGTCTGATCTCCTATCTGAAACAAAAAGTAGGTTCTAATCTCAGATAGTTACATGCATCTTCTTTATAGTATGTTGCAATCAACCCCAGCATTTGTTGATTATTTGTGATTTTCTAAACAATTTTACATTCAGTAGTTTGCCATTGTTTCTGAATACCATCATATTCTCATCAATACCATCCCACTGTTAAAAAATGCAAGGTGATCTACTTCCAAATGGCCTGCAGCTGATTTTGACCTGTTTGAAACGCACTCGCTGCCCCTTAGACATAGATGCCAGCAGCTTCTGATACGACAGGAAATAAATTATATTCATTCATGTTGCATGGTTTCTGGTCTCAGATAAGACAGAAGATAAATTAGCTTCATTTATGTTGTATATTATTAGTTTCTAGTTTCAGATACGACACACAAGATAAATTAGCTTCATTTATGCTTCATAGTATTCATTTCTAGTTTCAGGTAAGACACAAAAGATAAAACTACCTTCATTCGCAGTGGAATTGTTTACATGCACAACTTGCAACAACACAAACAACATCAAAATGACAGCCTGTTTTCTTACTATTATTAATGACTATGCCATTTGACAGGGCACATAATGATGATAATGATCATGTCGGGAGCAAACCAGGAATTCCTAAACCTGAGGCTGAAACCAAACCCTCACAGCACAGTCCCCCCCAACCACTTTCACATTCCAGACACGTCTATACTCTACTTCTAGATACAAACCTCTTTGGAAATCTCCAGATGCCTGTTGGCGTACTGCATGGCCAGCTTGTGGTTGCCGAGCGCACTGTTTGCATTGCCCAAACTCCAGCAGGCCCGACCCTCGCCCACGCGGTCGAAGAGCTCCTGGGCAATCAACAGGTGGCACTGGTGGTACTTGATGGAGGTCTCAAAGTCCCGCATCAGAGTGTAGGTGTTACCCAGACTGTAGCAAGCCTGCGCTTCTAGTGCCCGGTCTCCCAGCTGCTTGGCAATCTGCAGACTTTTCCTGGGAAGGCACAATGGACAACTTCTGTTACAGTGTCAAACTGATTATGTTTACATAGTGTGTATATATGTGCATGTGTGGGTGTATGACTATGTATGTGTGGGTGTATGACTATGCATGTGTGGGTGTATGACTATGTATGTGTGGGTGTATGACTATGTATGTGTGGGTGTATGACTATGTATGTGTGGGTGTATGACTATGTATGTGTGGGTGTATGACTATGTATGTGTGGGTGTATGACTATGTATGTGTGGGTGTATGACTATGTATGTGTGGGTATATATGTATGCACATTTGTTTATTGACAAGCATGTATGTATATTATATATATGTCACATCTTTGATTTTTTCATGATCAAATGACTTCAGAGTCGACCTTGCCATATAAGATGATTCCAGAATATATTCTACAAGGTATACATACGGACACTTACTACATCACCCATTAGGTGCAGAAATACCACACCCCCAAAATGTACCTAGCACCAAATCCCCAATATAGGCCCAGAACTATATGTCCAATAAGGGCCCAGAACTATATGTCCAATAAGGGCCCAGAACTATATGTCCAATAAGGGCCCAGAACTATATGTCCAATAAGGGCCCAGAACTATATGCCCAATAAGGGCCCAGAACTATGTCCAATAAGGGCCCAGAACTATATGTCCAATATAGGCCCAGAACTATATGTCTAATAAGGGCCCAGAACTATATGTCCAATAAGGGCCCAGAACTATATGTCCAATAAGGGCCCAGAACTATATGTCCAATATAGGCCCAGAACTATATGCCCAATAAGGGCCCAGAACTATATGTCCAATATAGGCCCAGAACTACATGTCCAATATAGGCCCAGAACTATCTGCCCAGAACAATATGTCCAATATAAGCTTAGCACCATTTTCCCCAAAATAGGTTCATAACAATATTTCAAATAAGGGTTTATAACCATATCCCAAAATGGACCCATAAACATATCTTCCAATATACTGTGACATTACAGAAATAGGGGTATGTTTTTCCCAACTAACAACTATTTAGTCACTTTCTAACCAAATACTGTTTCTTCTGCCTTTTCTCTTTATTGAAACGAAGGCCCTCAACAAACTGATGTCATGCCTGCTATCTCTTGCAGTTCCCTTCACATCTTCCTAACATTATTCATCTGTCACAAATTCTTTTCTCCAAGAATCTTTAGAAGTCCCTCTACTCCACTGGCCATGTGGATCCGTGACAAAACAACTTTCTCGTTATACTATTCATCATCTCATCATGCTCCCCTTATACCTTGCGGTGCCGACATCAAGTATAAACAGCGGGAGAGTGCCCGTTTATGGGCTTCATGTATCAAGATTCCCATGGACTCTGCTATTCTCTCTGTCCATAGTTTGCCAGGGTCAGATACTTGCCTTTATGAAACTCTTATTTTGTTCTACTATGAATAGAGCAATCTAATCAGTGATCTGGTAACTGTAAAATGAGTTACAGCTATAATATGCTTCTCTGAGCTATTAACAAAACCGATGTTACTGCTCAGCAGCCAAACCAAGTGGTCACTCTCTACCTGCAGATGTTTGAGTTAAGACAACGTGTAACCCCAACAGACATACTGGTTGTACATGACCTTCACCTTATCAGCAAGACCAATGACTGATGCTCTGACACGCCACTCACTTATAATAGTCGGCCGCTAGATCAAAGTCCCCGAGAAAGATGTGAGCATTCCCCAGGTTTGTGTCCAGCATGGCTTTGTGATCGACCCTGACTCATACAATTGGTACTGGATCATTATCAGAAATTCCTCAGAAGTCTTAGAAGGAATGAATCGGTAACGTCACCTGAAGTCATGGCCTAGAACAGTGGTTCTCAACCTTTTTTGGCCCGTGCCCCCCTTCACAATATTTTCAGAACGTCATCCCCCCCCCCCACCTTCCTATAAAAAATTTGGCCCGTGCTCCCCTTCACCGTATTTTCAGAATGTCATTCCCTCCCCCCCCCCCTTTCATATTTTCTATCTAAAAATCCCCCCACCCCTACACAGTATATGTAAAAATGGAAGGTAAATTTAATAGCATATACTAAAACAAGTCTAGACATGCACATAAAACATGATTTGTGGGTCTACTTTATAAAATGAATTTTAGAAGGATGAGACGTGCATAACTGTAAAGTATGAAGGGTAAAACAATATCAAGTAATCGGTTCTTGTATTAACACGATCTTGAAATGGTCTTCATTCCCCCCCTGGAAACCCTAAAATTCCCCCCCCCCCCCAGGGGGGGGGGAATTCCCCACCGGTTGAGAACCACTGGCCTAGAAAGTGTGAAGGTCTACCGTCACTTCACACCTCAAGGCCAGCACCAGTCATGGATCTACCTGTATCTGCTACAGCATACTCACCTACCTTCGTGAAGATCAGGGACTCCATTATCAATGTGTGTTTACATGTGTCAATTGACAATAAATTGTTAGTAAAGTAAGGTAAAGTAAAGTAAAATAAAGTGAGATGAAGTGAGGTGAGGTGAAGTAAAGTGAGGTGAAATAAAGTTTTTAAACAAATTAAGTGAGGTGAAGCGAAGTAAAGTGGGGTGAGGTAAAGTAAAGTGAGGTAAAGTAAAGTGGGGTGAAGAAAGGTAAAGTGAGGTGAAGTAAAGCGGGGTGAGGTAAAGCGGGGTGAGGTAAAGTAAAGTGAGGTAAAGTAAAGTGAGGTGAGGTAAAGTAAAGTGGGGTGAAGTAAAGTGGGGTGAAGAAAATTGAGGTGAGGTAAAATAAAGTGGGGTGAAGAAAAGTAAAGTGGGGTGAGGTAAAGTAAAGTGAGGTAAAGTAAAGTGGGGTGAAGAAAAGTAAGGTGAGGTGAAGTAAGGTGAGGTAAAGTAAAGTGGGGTGAAGAAAAGTAAAGTGGGGTGAGGTAAAGTAAAGTGAGGTAAAGTAAAGTGGGGTGAAGAAAAGTAAGGTGAGGTGAAGTAAAGTGAGGTGAGGTAAAGTCAAGTCAAGTGAGGTGATGTAAAGGAAGGTGAGGTGACGTGAAGTGAGGTAAAGTAAATTGAGGTGAAGTAAAGTAAAGTGAGGTGAGATAAAATAAAGTGAGGTGATGTGAAGTAAAGTGTGGTGAGGTGATGTGAAGTAAAGTGTGGTGAGGTGACGTAAAGTGAGGTAGAGTAAAGTAAAGTAAAGTCAGGTCAGGTCAGGTTTGGCCAGGAAAGGTAAAGTAAAATAGAGTAAAGTAAAGTAAATTAAAGTAAAGTAAAGTAGAGTAAAGTAGAGTAGAGTAGAGTAGAGTAGAGTAGAGTAGAGTAGAGTAGAGTACCCTTTTAGACGCCTCAAGGCACATCAAGCATATGGTGCTGTACCCATATTATCATTGACCAACTGACACCCAGTGGGTGGTCTGGTCAGTATCTCACTGGCCACCTGAACTTATCTTAGTACCCATTTGAGACTGGGTCACCTGAGATTGAACAACTGAACAAATTAAACAAGTTCTGGAAAATATAACAGAACACAAAAAGAACCATACTAATCAAAAAGCGAAGACTCACGATTTGGTCATACCCTAAGACATGAAGAAACATCAAAAACAGTACTGGAGGGCATCTGACTGGGGAACAGAGGACAGGGAAGGCCAAGGGAAACATGTAAAACAGACATGGTCAGATCTATAAATGCAGACATACATGGAATTAAAACCACAGTGCTATAAAACTGACAACTGTGCAGTTGAATGATAAGCATGCTTCACGGCCAGCCCTAGGGTTACAATATTTGATCTCTATATACCAAGATATGAAACTGTGGCTAAGGCCTCTTTATATCTCAAGATATGAAAGTGTGGCTAAGATCTCTATATCAAAAGATATGAAAGTGTGACTTAAGGTCTCTCTATATCAAAAGATATGAAAGTGTGACTTAAGGTCTCTCTATATACCAAGATATTAAATTATGACTTAAGGTCTCTCTATATACCATCATATGAAATTGTGACTTAAGGTCTCTCTATATACCAAGAAATGAAACTGTAACTGTAAGGTTTCTCTGTATTCAAAGGTAGACAAGGAAATTGTGAACAAGACTGTTAGGCTTCTCTGTGTAAGGACTCATGAGAACTAGAACGACAAAAAGTAGACAAAGGTTGTTATCTGTTTAAGAAAAAAGAAATATGATATATCACTTCAGCAGCAAGAAGTACAACTTTTATGCCCAAATTCAGCAAAACTGATTTATTTACCTGTTCATGGTAAACTATGGCATCTGCAAAATTTCCCAGAAGGTAGTGGGTGTTGCCAAGGTTACCACACGCCCTCCCTTCTGCTGCTCTGTCCCCAAGTGTCTTGACCAGCTCCAGATTTTCACTGCAGACAGACCATTTCAAATATTCCAATTAGTGACCACATTGGCTTTCAGCAGCAGTTGGAAAATGCAAACAAAAGACAGTATAATAATAATGGCCAAAGTAATGTTGTACAACATGAAACTTGTCACATCTAAACTGCTGGTTACATCTAAACAGCTGGCCACATCTAAACAGCTGGCCACATCTAAACAGCTCATCACATCTAAAAAGCTTGTCCCATCTAAACAGCTTGTCCCATCTAAACAGCTTGTCCCATCTAAACAGCTTGTCACATCTAAACAGCTAAGTTACAGTTTCAAACTAAGGGTGGAGGTCAGCTTGGCCGAATGGATAAGAGCACTTGCTCTTAAACTTCCGGTGTGCTGATGCCGAGTTAGTGTGTTGATGCCGAGTTAGTGTGCTGATGCCAAGTTAGCAGGTTTAAGTCAGCTGGGCTCAGATGTGGACTTCTCGTCCTTAACTTTGGGATGTAAATTACAAGTACCTCAGAAGTTGGAGTGGGTTCGCCTGATGGGGGGGGGGGGGGGGGGGTCAATGGTAATAGGGAAAGCTAATCCACACGCAAAATAAGTAGTAGCATGTGAATGGACTACATTTAAGTTGTTTTTTTTTTTTTTTTTGCTCACTCGCTTTGAACTCAAGCGTAGTCCATACACACTATTTATAGGAGTGATGGGCTGAATTTTGTGTTTTGATTAGCTTTCCCTATCATCAGTGCCCATCATCAGGCTCCGTCTTCAGAGGTACTTGTAATTAATGTCCCCAAGTCAAGGATGACAGGTCAACATTTTAGTCCAGCTGTCCTGTGTAGGGGTTGAACCGCTTACCTCAGCATCAGCACAACGGATGTTTAAGAATACGTATTCTTACCCATTCGGCCATGTGGACCTGCCTACATTTAAGTTCAGAGCAGGCAAACATTTTTTAAACAAACACAACAAATAAACTAAGAGTAATCAAGTGTTACATTTCTGTTTTCTTCTTCTCTCTATCTCCCATCGAAGCACAGGCCCTCAACCAAACCATGCCTGGCTGTGCTACCCTTTCCTGTCTCTTGTAGCTCCCTCTATGTCCTCCCAATATTATTCATCTGTCTGTTATTCTTTTCTCCAAGGATTTTTAGGTTTCCCGCTATTTTGTTTACCTTGTGGATTCCAGACCAGATAGTGTCTGGTTATATTGTACTCAGGTGTTCTCAGTGTATGTCCTAGTTAGTTAGTCATGGTTCCAACTTCATGGCAACGGGTTGTCCCCATTATGCTCCGTTCCTGTGCCAGTGAATAGCACACAAAATGCTCCTCACTGCCCAATGTGAAAAGTGTAACAGACAGGAGTCTCGGCAAGCCAACAGCCCGCACAGAATAATGCAGTCACCAGAATGCCAACACAAAGTCCTCCACGAAAAATACAGTTCATCGTCGTTGGAATCGGCAGTCACCAGACTTTACTGACCCGGGTTTTATTCCATATGGCTCGGTCTCTTTCCACAGGGCGACCCGCCAAAAGCGCCGCACAAAGCACGAACTCCGTAGTTCCAGCGACTCCTCCGAGGAGTCTCCTGAAAAATGCACTCGTGAAACGGAAAGGCAAACCATTCAATTCAGTGACAGCTGGCCGCCATCATTCTTAACATGCAGTTCATGCTAAAAACAACTGTGGACAGGTGTAAAAACATTCCACATGAAATTCACAGCTCACAGTGTCATGCCACGCACTCACTCAGTAGCAGGGCGAAGGAACCATGCAGTATCAGTCCAATATGAGGAAAATGCGAAAGTAAACCGTAGCCAGAAGCGTAAACACTCCAGAGGCCTTAAAAGTTCAAATGCCTATCTGCCATGTTGGGGACCTGAAGTCCAGTGTATGTCCTATCCAGAGCCAGCATCTTGTCCTCACCTTTTGGTTCACTGGAACTTGTTTAGTTCTCTGGATGAGCTCTACATTGGTGATTTTGTCATACCATTTAAGTCCCACTAATCTGCACAGGCATCAATTTGTGAATGTTTGTAATTGATTAGTAATTCTTCTAGTTGTCCTCCGTGTTTCTGACCCACACAGTAGTAATGATCTAATATTGGAGTTTAAAATTTTAAGTTTGGTGATAAGTTTAACGCTCTTTGACTTCCATAAATGTCCTAGTGCTATGACAGATCCTCTTGCCTATTGTATTCTTATCTTAGTATCTCGATCTGTTTCCCTATTTGTGTCCACATTGCTCCCATACAGGTGAATGATTCTGCCTCTTGAAGTGGGGTTTCACCAAGGGAGACCGGGTATGTGTTACATATACTCTTTATTATCGTATGGTGCAGAAACAAGAACAATAAACAAACAATGTGAGTGTGAAACTAAAGCTTGTGAAACATGATTATATAGACAAACAGGAAGAATGTCTTGGCATCATGATTGTGTGCCCCACTAACAAGCACAGGCGTTCACGTCTCTACACAGATCTCTGTCCCAGATGTTCTAGATCAGTGGTTCTCAACCTTTTTTTTTTTGGCCCATGCACCCCTTTACCGTATGTTCATAATGTCATTCCCCCCCTTTCATATTTCCTCCCTGTTGTTTGTCCATCAAGAGTGATCATGACCATTCATTTCATCCAGTGGGGTTGAAAGTATGGAGCCGTGAGTTCTAAGATGGCTGATAAGGCCTATTTTGGCTCGAAATGTTCTTTAACAATGTGGGCAAAGAATGCTCGACATTCCAGGAGGAGGATCTCCTGCAGTGGTTTTTCTGTCCAGCCTTGTCTTCACAGCTCTTGCAGTCCTGGTTGCTTCACAAGTGACTGCACCCTTATGTAATGATGTATGCCACGAATTACGGTCTTTAGCAGCAGTCTCCCAGGTGTCAAGATGAATTCCAAAAAGCTTTAAGTGAGATTTTCAGTGTCTTTAAAACATTTCCTCTGGCCGCCTCGGGAGCGTTTACCACAACGCAGTTCGCTGTAAAAAATTTGTTAAGGGAGCCTGTGATCTGGCATGCAAGTTAAGTGACCAGCCCAGCGAATCTGATTTTTCATTAGTAGAGAGTAGATACTGGGCATGGACGCTCTTTCTAGAACTGCAGGTCTGGGATCTTGTTTTGCCATTTAATCTTCAATAGCTTCCTAAGGCAGACTGTGTCGAAGTGGTTTAATTTCCTAGCATGTCGCTGATAAACAGTCCATGTTTCACAAGCATATAGCAGTGTGGATAATACAAATGCTTTGTAGACTTTTAGCTTTGTTTGCAGGCTTATTCCAGTTCTGTCCCATACATTCTTGTACAGTCTGCCAAAGGCCGTGCTGGCCTTGGAGATTCTTGCATTCACTTCATCATCAATTGTGGCAGCTTGTGACAGTGCTGCCAAGATAGGTGAATTTGTCCACAACACTTAGTCTATGACCGTTCACCTTGATATTCGGCACGGTGTGATTATTCCCTGGAGCTGGCTGGTACATAACTACAGTCTTCTCCCTATAAATATAAATAAAAAATAAAATATATTTCCTCCCTATAAATGTAGTGACCACACGCCCCAATGAGTCTGAATTGGTCTATAAACAAATGAGGCTAGCACCATATACCCAATAGGTCCCAGTGAATGGAAAGGTTTCTCTATTGACTTAATACTTCTGGCTGTTCACGAGACCTGGACGATACACAGGCAAGCCGAGGGACATCTGGTGGCAGGAGAGATGTGGTTCTCTACTGACTTAATACTTCTGGCTGTTCACGAGACCTGGACGATACACAGGCAAGCCGAGGGACATCTGGTGGCAGGAGAGATGTGGTTCTCTACTGACTTAATACTTCTGGCTGTTCACGAGACCTGGACGATACACAGGCAAGCCGAGGGACATCTGGTGGAGGAGAGATGTGGTTCTCTACTGACTTAATACTTCTGGCTGTTCACGAGACCTGGACGATACATAGGCAAGCTGAGGGACATCTGGTGACAGCAGAGATGTGGTTCCTATATGCAGTCTATACTGTCATATGTTTGAAGTATCTGGACAATTAGTGGGCTAGCCAAGAAATATCTGGTGACAGCAAAGATGAGGTTCCTATATACAGTCTATACTGTCATATGTTTGAAGTTATATGGACAATTAGTGGGCTAGCCAAGAAACATCTGGTGACAGCAAAGATGAGGTTCCTATATGCAGTCTATACTGTCATATGTTTGAAGTTATCTGGACAATTAGTGGGCTAGCCAAGAAACATCTGGTGACAGCAAAGATGAGGTTCCTATATGCAGTCTGTACTGTCATATGTTTGAAGTTATCTGGACAATTAGTGGGCTAGCCAAGAAACATCTGGTGACAGCAGAGATGAGGTTCCTATATGCAGTCTATACTGTCATATGTTTGAAGTTATCTGGACAATTAGTGGGCTAGCCAAGAAACATCTGGTGACAGGAGAGATGAGGTTTTTGAGTAAAATGCAGAGAACACCACGGACAGAAAGAAACAACACATAAGACAGTGCTATAGACAGTCAAGATTGATTTTAGTGTGTTAGGAGGAAACTAAACTTTACAGTTTAATGAAAACTGTCAAACATAATGTGGATAAAGGAACAGGAAGCCAATGAGTTCAGGGTAATATGAGGTGGCTGACCAGCAGTCTTTCCTGCCACCTTACCTTCCCAGGAAAGTCTCTCATGCCCATTATACGAGATTTAGCCAGCAGGTTACCCACCACACCACAGATCCTCTTAAGAAATCAAACACCCCAAGCAACTTACTCATAGTACTGAACAGCTTTCTGCAAACACTCCTTGACCTCTGGAGCAAATTCCCCTGGGTCCTGGTTGCCATGACGACCCAGATGCTTGCCTTTAGCATGGTAGACATTGCCGAGATTGTAGAGTGCCCTGGCTTCCCCGACCTGCAGAGACATGACCAGGCAGGCCTATGTTACTGGCATGTATGTGTTCTAGTGAGTGTACACTACAGCTGCTAGTGGCCAGGTTTCCATGTTAGAGCTGGACAATGTTCTTGAGGAATTGAAGCAACAGATACAAACTGACTGTACAGAATACCTAACTTTGTGTAGAATACCTAACTTTGGGAAGAATACCTAACTCTGTGAAGAATGCTAAACTCTGTGAAGAATGCTAAACTCTGTGAAGAATGCTAAACTCTGTGAGGAATGCTGAACTCTGTGAAGAATACATACCTCTGTGAAGAATACCTAACTCTGTGAAGAAAACCAGAAACTGATTACAGAAATTAGGCGCAGAAAACCAAGATTTGTTTAGGGGAAATAACTTAGTGACAACTGGCAAACTTGATGGGAAAAGAGCCAGAAGAAGACAAAGAGATAAAGACATGGAAAGCCTGGCCACATGGCATAAACGGGATAAGAACAAACTCATCATCCACCACGCTGGTGATGGTGTGAGATGGCAAACCGTGACAGACCACACCCATTGGCATGGCTAATAATAATGATGATGATGATGATGACTGCTAATATACATGTCAACAAAACTGCAATACAAACTTCTTTGTTTTTGTGTTCACTCGCTCTGAACTCAAGCGTAGTCAATACACATGTTACAACTTCTAGTGCACTGGACTTAATTTTGTGTATGGATTAGCTTGTTCTATTACCAGTGTCCCTAGCCATTAGGCGAACCAACTCTGACTTGAGAGGTAATACAAATATACAACAACTGACACAAAAAGAGAACACTTGAATGCAGTTTCCTTACAAATATTACGGTATCAATGTCAGACTTGGAAGCTAACAATACAGGAGAAAAGATGAGTTGAAAATAACAGAATTAATATTCCTACAACAAACATGAACAACTAAAATGATTAAAAATAAACTACACAACATTCACTAATTGGTGCGGTTGTAAAATAGAAGGAAGAAAATGGTGTAACACAATCACCAATGTGGAGCTCATGGAAAGAACTAGATATATACCAGTGAACCTAGAAGTGAAGTAAAGACGCTGGTATTGGATGGACTTGGTGACAACTGGCAAGATCGAAGGGAACAGACCAATGGGAAGACCGAGAAGTAAATACCTGGATGGCTTGGCCATGTGGCATGGTCGAGACAGAAACACGGAGCTGATCCACGACTCTGGTGATCGAGTGAGATGGCAGAACATGACCGCCCACTCTTATCGCCATGGCACATAATGGATGAATGAATTGAATTGGATGGGACTTACATTGAGAAAACCTCAGAATAGTACAAACAGAAATGCCTTTGACTGGAGTCCATAGAGCAAAAGAAATAACAGAAGACCTAAAATACATGGAGAAGAGACAAGAAACAGAAATGAATAAAATGGGCAGGAAATGGACAGATCTGCACGGAATAGTTAAGGATCGGAAAACTTGGAGTGAGTTTGTAGACATATATCCCAATGGGGGATGAAGGGTGAAAGAAGAAGAAGACAAAGTCTAAATGTAACAAGAAAACATACAATAATAAACCATGGCATCATCAAACAAGCAAGGACAGCACCAGTGTTTAAACTACATTTAAAGAATAGCAAATCTGATGGTTTGGTCATGCAACAAGATTACCATAAGCCAGCACCCCACAGAGAACCTTAGACACATCAGAAACAGAAAGTGTTAGCCCTAGCAACCAATCGATTGATGGAACAGCTCAGGCTGTTACCACCATGTAAGAAACACACATCTAACTCTTTCCAGAAGTCTTCTCTTACCCTGATGCTGAAACCAACAAAACAGGGACAGACAAGAAGAAGAATATGTGTTAGCAATTATGCACAGATGTCTTAAACTATGGAAAGTAATTAACTGGTTATGAAGGTCCATCTTCCTTTAACTGTGAACAACATGAAGCATCTTCACAGAATGGATTTCCATTAGCCCACAGATAACACCCCTGGCATCAAATTGCCTGTCAATCCATAATTCATCCCTCGCATCCAGGACTCCTCTGTGTGACACTGGTGGCTGATCACATTCCTCAAACTCTCACATTTCTCAAGTATTACATTTCATTAGTTCATTTCTTCAGCCGTACATTCATAATGACCATTTCACATGACAGCTAGTTTCAAGATATTTCTGACACTGGCATGCCATTAGTGTTTTGTTTAACACTTACTCAGAGTGTGGCCAATGAGAAAATTACAAAGTATCCCACAATTCCTTGTACAGGTTTAAGTTTTAACTCCAGATATAAAACACCACAACAACACTTTCATTGCATGTCCTTTACAGGACGGTGCAGTCAACTCCAGCATTGTTTCAAGCAGTTTGCCATTCCTTTCTGAATGGCCGACACTCAAACCATTATATGAAAACAAGTGCAAGGCAGCTCGCTTCCAAATCACCAACAAGTCTGGTTCTAATGTGGTTTATTAATTGCATTAGTAACCCCTTTTCCCCAGCATCGATGCCACAATAAACCCCAACATTTATTGGTCACTTGTGATTTTCTAAGAATGTTTACGTTCAGTAGCTTGCCAGTTGCCAGTTTGTCTGAACAGCTGACACTCATACGATTGTGAAAATCAATGCAAATCGATCCGCTCCTAACCACCTGTGACTGCCCTTGAACCTGGTATGTCGAAACTAACACCGAGTTCACTAATCTGAAGCCACAGCTGCCAGCCCAGGTATACACATATTACGAGTTTGCATTTATTCTTTTTCTTCTGTTTCTTTGATTCTTCTTCATTTTCATCTTATTTGAGTTGTGTTTCATCTTCATCACCTTCTTCTGAACACTTGGTTATACTGTCTACATGTGAAGGTTTGTCCCCTGGGTTGGTAAAATGCCTGGATTAGCCAACTGGACAGCTTCTTACAATCCTGGGTGAGACCCACAGAGTTTAGCATTCATACAAGTCCCAATAGGCCAAGAAGTGCACTTTCATACCTGATGATATGATCAAACCTGAACTGATAGCTCTACCCCATAGCCCAGGAGAAACTCAATCAAATTCATAAACTGTATCACCAAACATTTACTTAGAATGAGAAGAACGAGAAGATATATATAGGTGGAAATTAATTAAAGACAGTATGGATTTGTGGAAAAGAAAGGAACAAATAATGTAATATACACATTAAAAATACATACTGAGAGGTGAATAGAAACATAAAAAGACACAAACTTGTGCTTTATAGATCATACTAAAGTATTTGATGAATTGATTAAACTGTTGAAGATACGAAAAGTGATGGGAAAGATCTTAGAATAATTTTTTTAAATATTTACTTGAAACAAGAAGCAGCAATTAAATTGGAAAATGAAGAAGACAACACTTATGAACAGATAAAACAAGTAGGCAAGGATGTGTTTTCTCATCTGCTCTCTTCTCTCTCTATAATGAAGTAACAATGAGACAGATCAAAGACAAGCCAGGTATCTGAGTTTTAGGGTGTGAATATGTGTTGGAGGTTATATTATAATATATATTATGCAGATGACACAGTATTGACAGCTGAAAATACACAAGATCTACAACTGTTGGACATTATACTATAAAAGTGCATGAAAGGACTTTCATTAAATATCAAGAAAACAGAAATGATGGTTATGTCAAAGAAAAAATATGTAACACTAAAATGTGATATAACAATAGATAGGAAACTGCCTAACCAAGGCTAATCAGCTAGGGGAATTCATAATATCAGATGGAAGATGCATGACAGAGATTCAGAGCAGAATAGGTCAAGCAAAAGCCACATTACAGAAACTAAGAAGTACATCAGCATAATGTCTCGGAAAGTGGAGAACTTGTCAACGTCCAGTGTCATTGTGGTTTAGAAAGATCGGTAAGGGAGATAAGGCACACCACAAAGGACACTAAAGACATGCCAGACATGAACATGAATGAAGCAGGGAAGTTGACTAAGGACCAAGAGTCTCTCTAGCAGGCTGAGATGGAAGCAACATTCCACAAGAAGCATAAAGTTAGTTGCTTATCCTTTTAGGATGTAGCACTCAACCCCAGCATTTTCTGGCTGTTCATGATTCCTGAGCAAGTTTATGTTCAGTAGTTTGACATTGCTTTCTGAAGAAATGGCACCTATACCATTTCATTAAAAAAACAACGTAACACAGTCTGCTGCCAAATTTCCCACAACAGGTTTTGAATGCAGGTATGTACGATTGCGAATTGCATCCATAACCCCTACACCACGGAACCGAAGCATGAAGAAGCGTGTGTTAATCTCTACATTTTGCCTTAAATTCCATGACCGACAACCAATACCTGTACATTTATTTCTGAAGTTATTCAAACCTGGCAAGGTGAAATATGTTGGACACCCTGTGTAGATGAGCAACCCTGGTAAATTATAGAACAATTTAATGCTAACATAACAATCGAATAAAGCTCTTGAAAAATATGAGTGACCATAAAAACAAAATTAAGTGATGTAGAAAGGGACATCTCCAGGCTAGCGCTGTGTGTAATTATGCCCCTCCCCACCCACAAGAGAGAGAGAGAGAGGGAGAGAGAGAGAGAGAGGGAGAGGGGGAGGGGGGAGAGAAATAATTCAAACCCTGTACCTCAGGATGGAAGAGAAATGCTAGAAATAACTGCTGTCAGCAGAAAATAATCACTTAAATCAGAATCATATCTCCGGGAAGGTTAACCCGGTCAACAAATGCCTGCAGAAGTCTTATGTGTCGGCCTAACGGCGCAAGAACGCAGCTCTGCTGTAAACAGGCACAACGCAATCACGTCCAGAAAAAAGAAAAACTCTGGATGAACGCAGCAGAAGAAGAAGCATCATATCTGAGGGTCAGAGTAGCATGGTATCTGCCTTGGGTTCCAAAGTTTCAATCCTATTGTCAGCATTGTTCCCTTGTCGCATCCTTTTACAAATCATGGGGCGTATTAGGCATATTTTGTCACATGTTCCAGTTTTTGTCTTCTCATAACGTGGCCAAAAAACGTTGACTGCCTCTTTCTGATGTTTGTGATAGGTTGTCCTTGCGACTCAGCTTCTCTTAAAAACGTCCAGATTGCTCATTTTAACTGTTTAATTAATGTTCAGCATTCTTCTATAAAACCACATCTCCAAGGCTTCCAAGGGTTCTTTCGTCTGTTTACCAATTGTCTAGGATTTGCAGCCGTATGTTAAAATTGGTTCTATGTAACATGCAAATCTCTCTAACTTTCAAGGACTGATTTATTGCACACAATTTTCTTAATTTGATAAGAATGCAGTATTCGCTTGTCCAATATTTGTAGACAAATCAGCAAAATATGGGTGATGCAGTCAGTATCTCACCAGATGCCTTTCTGCTTCTTCTTTTATTCAGATGGATCATAGGCTCTCAACCAACTCCAGCCAAGCTGTGCTATCTTTGGCCATATCCTTCAGCTTGCTCCAGGTTCCACAGCTTACTCCATGTCCTGCCCATGCTATCCATCTCTGTATCTAATTCTCTTCTCCATGGGCTTGAGGTTTCCCTCTATTTCGATTGCCCTGTGGGTCTGTGTGACCGGAGTTTCTAGTTATGCTATTCCTCAGGTTGTCTGAGTGTATGTCCTATCTTAGTGTATGTCCTATCTTAGTGTGTGTCCTATCCCTGTGTGTCTTATCCCAGTGTGTGTCTTATCCCAGTGTGTGTCTTATCCCAGTGTGTGTCTTATCCCAGTGTGTGTCTTATCCCAGTGTGTGTCTTATCCCAGTGTGTGTCCTATTCCAGTGTGTCCCATCCCAGTGTGTGTCCCATCCCAGTGTGTGTCCCATCCCAGTGTGTGTCCCATCCCTGTGTATCATATCCCTGTGTGTCATCCCAGTGTGTGTCATCCCAGTGTGTCCTACCCCTGTGTGTGTCCCATCCCAGTGTGTGTCCTATCCCAGTGTGTGTCCTATCCCAGTGTGTGTCCTATCCCTGTGTGTGTCCTATCCCAGTGTGTGTCCTATCACAGTGTGTTCTATCTCAGTATGTCCTATCACAGTGTGTGTCCTATCCCAGCGTGTCATATCCCTGTGTGTCCTATCCCTGTGTGTGTCCTATCCCAGTGTGTGTCCTATCACAGTGTGTTCTATCTCAGTATGTCCTATCACAGTGTGTGCCCTATCCCAGTGCGTCCTATCTCTGTGTGTGTCCTATCCCAGTGTGTGTCCTATCCCAGTGTGTCTCCTATCCCAGTGTGTCTCCTATCCCAGTGTGTGTCCTATCCCTGTGTGTCCTATCCGTGTGTGTGTGTCCTATCCCTGTGTGTGTCCTATCCCAATGTGTGTCCTATCCCAGTGTATGTCTGAACCCAGTGTGTCCTATCTTAGTGTATGTTCTATCTCTGTGTATGTCCTCTCCCAGTGTGTGTCCTCTCCCATGCCAGCTTCCTTCCACCATCTCCTGATTTGCTGGAATCTGCCTAGTGCTCTCCATCTTGACTACGGCGATCTTTCTCATGGTGAACATCTATAAATAACCAGTGTCTCTTAAATGATGTGTGTCCACTGTCATGTTCTCAGACTGGACTGTCCACTGTCATGTGGTCAGACTGTCTGCTGTCTTGGGGTCAAGACTTCTGTTGTCATGTGGTCAGACTATCCACTGTCATGGGGTCAGACTGTCAGCTGTCATATTATCAGACTGGACTGTCCACTGTCATGTGGTCAGACTATCCACTGTCATGGGGTCAGACTGTCAGCTGTCATATTATCAGACTGGACTGTCCACTGTCATTGGGTCAGACTGTCCACTGTCATGTGGTCAGACTGTCCACTGTCATGGGGTCAGACTGTCCACTGTCATGGGGTCAGACTGTCCACTGTCATGGGGTCAGACTGTCCACTGTCATGTTATCAGACTGGGTTGTCTACTGTCATGCAGAATGTCCGCTGTCATGTGGTCAGACTGTCTGATTTCATGTGCTCAGACTGTTCGCTGTCATGTGCTCAGACTGTTCGCTGTCATGTGATTAGACTGTCCACTGTCATGTGGCGACTGTCCACAGTTGTTTGCTCAGACTGTCCGCTTTTGTATGGTCAGACTGTCCGCTCTCATGTGGTCAGACTGTCTGCTGTCAAGTGATCAGACTGTCCACTGTTATATGGTGAGGCTCACAGCTGTCATATGCTCAGACAGACCGCTGTCATATGCTCAGACTGACCGCTGTCATATGCTCAGACTGTCCACTGTCATGTGGTCAGACTGTCAGCTGTCATGTGGTCAGACTGTCCAGTCATGTGGTCAGACTGTCAGCTGTCATGTGGTCAGATTGCTGTCATGCGGTCAGACTGTCCACTGTCATGTGGTCAGACCGTCCGCTGGTGTGTGGTCAAACTGTCTCATCTTCCAGGAACCATACTTTCATGACCGGTCTGTCTAACTCACTGTGATGTCTCATGTGGCCAGATTTTCATTTTACCAGACACAATGCTCTTAAAAATCTCAACGGGAATTGTTATCTGCTAATGTCCCTTCCTTGGCACAGCAACTGGATGCAAGAATTATAAAATACACGACCACCTATTATGAAAAGCTGGTTAATCACATCCTTGAGGCAAGTGAGGAATATTTGCTGACATCATCTTCAAAATCAATAGACATTAGCGCACAAATCTGTGTGTTAGAGGCCAGGCTGTTTATCGCTGACAGTTGGATCGGATTAAGGAGCAAATCAAATAGCCAGTGTTGTGCTCAATGTCATTTAATCACCAATCATGCTACAGAAGACATGGTCAGCTTTGCAGACATTGACACTTGGAAGTGAAGCTCGTCTATATTTGTGAAAATGTTTCAGGATTGATGATAGCTTCCAATATAAAGATGTAAGAACAGATTGTTAGGATTGATGATAGCTTCCAATATAAAGATGTAAGAACAGATTGTTAGGAAACGAGTTTAACAAGCAGAGGGGGGAGACTCCGGAGATAACATTAAGAACAAGAAAATAATGCTGTGGCATAGCTGAGTGAGTAATTACCTGAGATGACAGGAAGCATTGTGAATACTACCCACGAAGATGGAAAGTGACCTGAGATCATATCACATGTGTAATACCAATTTTAAAAAATGTTGCACGCAATCGACTGCAGTCTATATCACAAGATCAGTTCAATGTTACATGCTTCAAACATACTTTTTAAAATAAATCATGATGAGAAGTGGGATATAGAAGAGAAAGAGAGAGAAAGAGAGGGACTATTTTCAAAGGGTTAAGAATTCTGCCCTTCTTATCTCTCTGCTCATACGTTATTTCATTCATACATCACTTATGGAGCTAATCTTAGACAACGACAACAGAACAATATGCATTAAAATGCAGACACAATGTGCAATAATCAATAATACATGACTCACTAACACAGATTTTTGACATGGCATTTATAATTACCTAAGGTAGGTTAACATACACAGTAAGGGGAATGTTTATTATACTAATTGTCATTGATAATGATTATTATTTTTGGAGAGAGAGGGAGAGAGAGAGAGGGAGGGAAGGAGAGAGAAAGAGAGAGAGAGAGAGAGAGAGACCCTGAGCACGTGCTGTTGCACTCAACATATCTAACACAGAACACAAACAGGTCTCACTGGCCTACCTTGTCTTCCATCTCCCGGGATATCTCCAAGTGTCTGATGCAGCAGACGATGGCCTCATCAAATCGGCCAATCACCTTCAGTGTGTTCCCCAGATTCCCAGACGCCTTCGCCTCCCCAATTTTGTCATTTGTTGTTCTGAAATGTGAAGACAAAGATCATGGTCAGAGGTTTTTAAACATCTGATGCTCTATGACACTTAACCTCAGCAATGTTGCCAAAGTAAATCAATCATTTTCTGATCCTTCTCCCTCTTGCAATGGCATCTTTGATTTTAACACTGTCAGATGAGTTCTAATCATGAACTTCATGATTTATTTTAGTTGCTCTTTAGAAGGTCCACACGTCTGTTTTGTTTTTTATAGTTTATTTTTTTTTTAATGCTCTCTCGCTTTGAACTCAAGCGTAGTCCATACACATTACTTCTAGTAGCACTGAACCAAATTTTGCGTGTGGATTAGCTTTCCCTATTACCAGTATCCCTCGCCATCAGGTGAACCCACTCCGAATTCAGAGGTACTTGTAATTTACATCCCCAAGTCAAGGATGAGAAATCAACATTTTAGTCCAACTGTCCGGCGTAGGGGTTGAACACTTTACCTCGGCATCAGCACACCTGATGTTTAAGAAGGAAGCGTTTTTATCCATTCGGCCAGGCTGCCCTCCGGCCCACATGTGAAGAGATTGATTCAGCTTGGAGAGAGGCGAGGGTCTGCATGACACTCCATGCATAGACTAATATGCAGGCAGACATTTGATTAGGCCACCACTGGAACCATCAGGCTCTTCACTGGCTAATGAACAAGGGGATGCTGGTTGAATGGGAATGTCCTGAGTGCAATAACAATGATTCTGAACTCATACTCTTTAGCTCCATACAGCCTGGACTTTAGTTTTTTCAGTAAAGTCAGTTAGCAATGGTACCTTATACATGTCTAAGGTGAATAAGACATTTGAAGCTAAACTCATATTTATATAGATCAAACTGCACTCAGCACTTCATTATCTTGTTGTTCATACTCTCCTGTTTATTTTGTTGTTGTTGTTGAAAGTTCACCTAATTTTCACACAAATTAATCATTTTTCATTCCTTTTTCGAGAAACATATGTGTCACATCTAGTCATGCACATCTGTAACCCAAAATCAGTGTGTCCGATTTCAGCAAGATACTTCCTGTGGACAGATTTGATTCCACATAACGAGCTGCACCTACCATGTTTTGGTTGTGGTAACGATTTTGACAGAACAGATGCCTTAAGGTCTACTCCCCACAACTGTCAACTGCTGTGAAATCTTTCGTGCTCACATCTTCACTGTGACCTTGGCTGGAATCTGTCTAGAGGAAGTCAACCAGACACAAGTGCATGCTGGAGTGGACACACTGGCCTCTGAGGTGTAGAACCTGGTGCAATGAATTCCCCTCAAAAGAGGAACCATGAAAGAAATACACTGGATGTCACCATTACTGAATGGATACGAGAGCTTGCTCTTGAACTTCCAGTGTGCTGATGCTGAGGTAGCGGGTTCAACCCCTACATCGGTCAGTTTGACTGAAATGTTGACTTCTCTTCCTTGATTTGGGGAAGTACAGTACAAGAACCTCTGAAGTTGAAGTGGGTTCGCCTGATGGCGAGGGACACTGGTAATAGGGAAAGCTAATCCACACGCAAATATCAGTACAGTGCTAGAAGAAGTAGCTGTATTACCTACGCTTGAGCTCAAAAAGAGTGAACCCCCCCCCCCCCCCCCACCACACCCACAGTCTGTCTCTCTCTCTCTCTCTCTCTCTCTCTCTCTCTCTCTCTCTCTCTCTCTCTCTCTCTCTCTCTCTCTCTCTCTCTCTCTCTCTCCCTCTGTCTGTGTTATGGTATACATTGAGATGATAAATTCAGTTTCTCTTTTTCTTTCCCTACCCAATGCAAAACACAAACTATTCACTTTATAAATCAGTGCATCAAAAAATTCCAGAACTGGATTTTTTAAACTAGTTGATTTGAACAAAATACAAGAAGCATTCATGGATAAATGAATCTACTCAACCTGCAAGAATAAAACCATGTTAGACTACAAAGACAAAGAAACCGTACAGACATCTGTGCAGTAGCATCTGAGAGGAATCATAAATGCAGTAACACAAGAATGAACACGTCACATGTGGAAACTAAGCAAGGTTAGCATTCATTCATTTCTAGAGAGGAACAGAAGATGAATTATGTAGCCATTAGAGATGTGGATGATGCCTCTTTCAGAATAAACTAGGCAAATGTCATTGAAACAAGAAGTGCAGGTAAGACACTGGTGCTAGAACAAATATGCATTCAGGAAAGCACATACATAGCTTAACAAGCGCCCCTGTCTGGGAATACACAGGGTAAAAGGAATACTCAAAGACTAAAGCATAGAAATAAGCATAACAGTGCTAGAAAGACATGGTAAGAATGTGAATCATGACAAGAGATGGAGAAGATGGTATAAGCTGGGTGATGATATATGTTCCACGTGGATATAGATGGCAGGGGAACGGAATAACTTATGAAAGCTTTGATGACAGAAAGAGGGACGCAGAGGTGTTTCCAAGGCACCAGGGCTGGGTTATATACTGGCCAAGACCTATTGACGCGTCCTCGTCGAGCGTCCTGGGCAACAGGTCCCTTCGGGGTCCTGGCTAAAGTCAGTAGGATCGCCGATTCCTCCGAAGTCGGAGAGTGTCTGCCTGTACGGCGAGGAACCACCAGTCTGCACACCAATAAGCCAGACATGGGACAACGGATACTCACGCAAAACTCAGGTCCTGTATGACATCACACTGATGTTGGACAACAGGATGTCTTCAACCGACATACAGGACTTCACGTTGGAGCTCAAGCCAACGAACACAAGCAAGCAAGCATGACAGAAAGAAAGAAAGAAAGATAGAAAGAAAGAAAGAAAGAAAGAGAGAAAGAAAGAAAGAAAGAGAGAAAGAAAGAAAGAAAGAAAGAGACGGACGGACAGGCGGACATACGGACGGATGGACGGACGGATGGAAGGAAGGACGGACGGACGGAAGGAAAGAAAGGATGTGTGTGTGAGAGAGAGAGAGAGAGAGAGAGAGAGAGAGAGAGAGAGAGAGAGAGAATAATTCACATGAGAATACATGTTCAAAAACAACACAAGCAGACAAATACCCCTCACCCAACCCACATAACCAAACACATAAATAGACACAGCGAAGGAGATGCAACAGGCTCAGAAAGTCACCATAAACAGTCTGGATGTCTGACCTATGTATACAACGTCCATGACAGTCAGCTCATAACTCTGTCCAATGGGGGCCTGGGGAACACACATATCAATGTCATCAGCACAACAACCTGGCCCAGACAGAAAATAATTCACCCACTCACGGTTGCAAGCCACAGTTCTACTTCAGGAGTCTTCACACTGTTGTCAGGGGATCTCTGCGGTCATGTGGTCACGCCACATGTCCCATCACCTGAAGGTCACGGGTTTATTTTCAGACTGTCATTCAGACCACAGGTGCAACTTTTCCTAAGACCCCTGGGGGGTCATCGCTGGAGCTATGGAATGTGTGTTTTTATAGAGGGGGCATCAAATGAACACCTTAAAAGTGTGATTTTTAGGCTAGATTCAAGTCAAGTTTGTGACAACACTCACCTAGCTAGATTCAAGTCATGCTTGTGATACTCCAGGGCTTTGGCATAGTCCTGTAGATAGAAGTAAGCATTTCCCAGCTGACTGTATATAGCACTCAAAGTTTTCAGATCATCAGTGCCTGCCTCCACAGCTGCCTCAAAGAACTGGACCCCCATCCGGCAGTCTCCTGCCTTGCAGAGTCTCTCCCCCTCTAGTGCTAGCTCCATACAAGAGCACGCCATTGTCTGCAATAAAAGAGTATGTATGATATATTCATTAGCGTAAAGAATTTATGCTAAATTTTTAAACTAACACACAGACGGTTGGACTAAAATGTTGACTTCTCGTCCTTGACTTGGGAATATAAATTACAAGTACTTCTGAAGTCGGAATGGGTTCCCCTGATGGGAAAAACACTGGTAATAGGGAAAGTTAATTCACAAGCAAGATTCAGTCCAGTGTTGCTTTTTGGGGAACGCTTGAGTTAACAGCGAGCAAACGCCAAAACAAAAACAACTTTTAAAAAAATTAAAATTATTAGCTGTTGTTGCCTTCCGCTTATGATGTTAGGCGTTATGTAGAAGGGTAATTGAAGTTCAAGCATCTATGACTGGTGGCTTTCCTCCCTGATTCATGAGCAGTATTTTTGTTAGGATAATATGGATGATACAATCACTTGCTGTGACTGTTACAGAGCAGAAACACATGCATATTGATTACCGGAACAGGGTAGCAAATAATAGGAACACAGTAACATACAAGGCACATCATAAGGGAAGTGGTAGATTTTCTCAGTATGATGCAAGTCTTTGAAATGCCTCCACTTAATGATGCAAGTCTTCGAAATGCCACCCTCTTATGGTGCTGCCTGATGCGGTTGCCTCTCTGCATCATAGCATGGCACAGCCCTGACATATACATACTCTGGTGATCGGGGGAGATGGCAAAACATGACCGCCCTAGCTTATCGGCATGGCACATGATGGATGGATGAATGGACGGATATATATATATATATATATTAAGAGAAGAATAGGGCAAGCAAAGGCTGCATTTCAGAAAATGAAGAATATCTTATGCAATAAGTCACTATCATTGAATGTAAGAAAGAGAGTGCTGAAGTGCTATGTAGAATCTGTTTTGTTGTATGACTGTGAATCTTGAAATGTAAATGAACAAATTAGAAAGAGATTGAAATAAAATTAATCATCATCAAGTGCCGTGCCGACTGGCGTAGGCGTTCATGACTCTCCACAGATCTCGGTCTTTGGTTTTCTGGATCAACTCTGCTGTTGATATTCCTCGATGCCACCGTCACAATCCATCCAGTATCATTTCCCGTGGTCTACCTCTGCCTCTCTTCCCCTCGATCTTTCCAGTTGTCACGATGTACTTCAACGCCTCTTCTCATCACATGACCAAAAAAGCTGTTTGTATATATATATATACATATACATACATACATATATATATATATATATATATATATATATATATATATATATATATATATATATATATATATATATATATATATATATATCTACAATGCTCAGAGATTGAAGGCCAAGACCAAAATTAGGAGGATACTGATCAGAGAGTTGCTTTTTGCAGATGATGCTGCAGTTACGACCCACTCTGAGGAAGAATTGCAATGTCTACTATCTGCATTCTCCAATGCTTGTTCTGAATTTGGTTTAACAATTAGCAACAAGAAGACACAGATTATGTCACAAGGTGCACATGGGGTACCATCAATCTTTATTGACGACGCCGAACTAGAGATGGTAGACCATTTCACATATCTAGGATCAGTGGTAAATAGCAAATTATCCTTAGATCAGGAAATCAACATCCGGATTGGTAAGGCAGCAACAACAATGAACAGGTTAAGAAAAAGAGTCTGGAGAACAGGAAGCTTACTACCAAAACAAAAGTCCTTGTCTATCAAGCCTGTGTCCTTAGTACTCTTCTTTATGGCAGTGAAACCTGGACAACTTACTCACACCAAGAGAAACATTTAAACAGCTATCATATGCTGTGTCTACGAATAATTCTTGGTATTAAGTGGCAAGACAAAATCACAAATACTGAAGTATTGGAAAGATCAGGTTGTGTGACGGTTTATTCCATGCTCAGTCTTCATAGACTTAGATGGATAGGACATCTTAGGAGGATGGATGATAGTAGAATTTTAAAAAAAGGCATTTTTTTGGTGAATTACAGATGGGTAAGAGATCTCAGGGTCGGCCTCTACTACGATACAAAGATGTGTGTAAGTGGGACATGATTGATATAGGCATTGATAATGCACATTGGGAGCAAGTCGCCGCTGAACGTGTTGCATGGAGGGCAAACATCAGAAATGGAATAAAGACGAAGGAGAAAATTATTGCAGATAAGTCACCGAGCGTGTAAGGCGTAAGGTGGTGCATGATGGTGGAAATGAGCACGTGTTCACATGCACCAACTGTGAACGAACATTTACAGCGTGAATTGGCCTTATCAGTCACATTCGCTACCGCCATAGGTAAAAGTTATTATGCCTTTTTAAAGCACAAACTATCGTCTGTCAAGACGGCAAGGTGCCAATGCTAATATATATATATATATATATATATATATATATATATATATATATATATATATATATATATATATATATAGAGAGAGAGAGAGAGAGAGAGAGAGAGAGAGAGAGAGAGAGAGAGAGAGAATGAACAAACTATTTTCAAAGGGTACTTTATTTTCAGACAGACAGACAGACAGGCAGGCAGGCAGACAAGACCACAATGTACATGGCTTCAAGACAGCAACAGAGACAGGACATCTGTCTGAGGACGGGGAGACAGTTGGACGAACTAATGGAGGAAAGTTCTGCCCAGAGCAGGCTGCCGGATGATGGACACAAGGCGAGAGACCCACTTCACTGCTCTGAGGTTGACCCCATCTGGCCGGGTCTCTCTCCACAAAACAGCAAGTCACCTGCTGAGAGCATTGCACAAAGCATGAACGCCGTGTATCACCCAGGGGCCTCTGGAAACATTGCACTCATGACCTGAATGACGCGTCTGAAAATTCCCCCACAACCTTCAGAACGCAAGGCAGACAGCTTGGCTACTTCCCCTCCCCCCTCCCCCACCTCAAAACTGGACGATGATGTTCCATCAACAAGTTCCAATTGTCACAAGACAAATGCCAGAATTAATTCTCAAAGGGAATTTCCAGTTCCTATTTTAACACCCTGACATTGTCATCTTCAAAGGTCAAAGGTCCTGATGAAGATATCCCCTGGCAGCTACTGTCTTTGGTTTGCGTTCCCTCGCTCTGAACTCAATCATAGTCCATACATGTGCTACTACTTATAGTACAATGGACTGATTTTTGCGAGTGGATTCATTCATTCATTCAGTAGCATGTCCTTTGCAGAACCTCGCTCCCGTAACAACCGTCTAGAAAACTTCTCTGTCATAAGCAAGATGTCCAGCATCCAATACACCCATTTAGAGATCATCTGCCACAATCTGCACCTATCTTTTCTTTGGCCTTCGTTTTCCTCTCTTCACGAGCATATATTCCTGCATAATTGTTCTCTCCAAACTTCCATGTCGTTTCAAGTGACCAAAATATTTCAATTTTCTTTCTTTTATCGTCTTTAGTAGCCAACCTTCTTCAATATTCAGCTCTTTGTCATATGGATTAATTTGTTATTTTTTTTTTAAACCAAGATATTCTTAGAACCCGTCTATAACTTTTATATTCAACGGCATGTATGCGCTGTTCCACTTGTTTAGCAAGTGTGGTTTAGCTTTCACTATTATCGATTTCAGAGGTACTTGTAATTTACTAATTTACTTCCCCAAGTGGGGAGCGGCTGGCCGGGTGGCTAGAACGCCGGACTCTTTCGGGAGACCCGGGTTCGATCCCTCGGTAAGGTGTGGGATTTTTTTTCTGTCGGGGGCAAAAAGAAAATCCTAACCTGCACAGTTCGCGGCGACTGCACTAGCCAGGCGGCCTTAATTCCTCAGGCTCAAAGACCCCTCTGCCATACACCGCAAGGTACTATATTGGCAGTAAATGACAGTTATGACTTCCCCAAGTCAAAGACGAGAAGTCAACATTTTAGTCCAACTGACATGTGTAGGGACTGAACCCGCTACCTCGGTATAAACACACCAGATGTTTAAGAATGAACACACTGATCCATTCAGCCATACTGACCCCCCGTCATTGGTTTTGAAGCGCCAGGCCTTCACATGTTCTAGGTCATGGTATGAGGTGGGGCGATCAATTCCCTTGTGTCCTGCTTTTCTTCCTTAATTTCCAAAAATTTCTAACAATTTCCAAAAAGTTCTGACAATTTCATGAGAGTGACGAGAACTGAGAATCCTGCCTATGCTGAGAATTGAACATAGAACTCTGCCTTGGCAAGAAACAAGTAAATTAAACACGCTGTAATTCTGACTCCAATCTTAAGTACTGATTTCATATTAACATTATCAATATTTTAGAATCTTAAAAAAGTCTAATTACCAAATGGATATCATCCATAAATAATTCCATCTGTGTCTCTTGACGTGTACTCTGTGGCCAAAATTCCATGCTACAATTTTCCCTACTTGATGTCTCTCACATCTCTGCTACAAATGTGCTTTGTCACATTTGTCCCTATTTTATCACATATCTGCCACAAACGTGCCGTGACTGAAGTTCCGTGTCACCGTTTTCCCTCTACCATTTCTTTAACTTTTCTGTTACTAACACTCTGAGGCTACAAGTCTATGTTAGAATGTCCCCTCCATGCTACAAACATTCTGAGGCTGCAAGTCCATGCTAGAATGTCCCCTCTTTTTTTTTTCAACACATCTCGGCTACAAACATTCTGAGGCTACAACTACAAGTCCATGTTAGAATGTCCCCTCCATGCTAGAATGTCCCCTCTTTTATGATGAACACATCTCTGCTGCCGGCATCTACGGCAAAGGGGTAGAGAATCCAAATCACAATCCCGCATACCGCGGCCGAAATCAGCTGCAGAAGATTTAGAACAGTGGTTCTCAACCGGTGGGGAATTACCCCCCCCCCCCACCGGGGGGGGGGGAATTTTTAGGGTTTCCAGGGGGTGGGGGGAAAATTAAGATTATTTCAAGATCGCGTTAATACAAGAACCGATTACTTGATATTGTTTTTTCCCTTCATACTTTACGGTTCTGTACGTCTCACCCTTCTGAAATTCATTTTATAACATAAGTAGACCCGCAAATCACATTTTATATAGTAGACGTCTAGACTTGTTTTAGTATGTGCTATTAAATGTAGCTTCCATTATTACGTATACTGTGTAGGGGCGGGGGTTAGGGAGGAAATACGAAAGGGGAGAATGACGTTCTGAAAATTTGGTGAAGGGGGGGCCCAAAAAAGGTTGAGAACCACTGATTTAGAAGGACATCGCCTTGTATTGATTTTTAACATGGTATAAGCGTCGGTCGTTTTGAAAGCAATGGCAAACTACTAAACATGCGTTGTTAATCACAAGCAGCCAAACATTGCTGGGGTTGATTGTGGCATTCTGTAAAGGACAAGCAGCTAACTTGTCACATCTCTGCTAGCACGCTCGCCGGCCGCCCAGTGGTCACATGACCGGGGTTATTTTGTCATTGACCTGGATTCCTTAGCCGACCCAACCTAATTTCTTTTTTCCAATTTGCAACTGCCATCCTGGCACTAGGACATGGCTTGTATCCTCCCAATTGCGCTCCTCCACCCGAAGCCGTTGGCACAGTGTGTGGTGTCGGGTTTAGTGAGCGCCGCCCAACATTCGGCGCTAACAGAAAGCTGGTCTACTGTCATAGGGTAGAGCTCAGTCACATCCGATTGAGACCTGAGAACAAGCCCCCCCCCCCCCCCCCCCCAATATAAACTAACTAGATATTCTCTCTTCCATTTACACATGAAACAGATTTCTGATTAGCTTCTCTGGTGTATAAGTAAAGTTAGCTGCATATGCTTTGCAGACGTTGCAGTCAACACCAGCATTTTTCGATGTTGTGATCTCTGGCAAATTTTACGTTCAGTAGTTTGCCATTGTTTCTGAACGACCGTCACCCATACCATTTTGTAAAAAAAAAACAGCGCAAGACAGTCTGCAGCCAAATCGCGCGCAGCTGTTTCGAACACGGGTATGCGGGTTCACGAATCGCGTCCGTAACCTCTGTCTGCGCCACGGAGCCGGCAGTGTATAAGTAAAGTGGAAGTAAATCATCCCTTCTCACGCCATGAGATGTATCGCATATATGGTGCTATCCGTATTTGGCACAAATGGACACTCGATGGGTAATGTGTTCAACGTTACGCAACCCGCCATTGTTTCCCAGAAAATGACCTAGTTCCCGGTCAATTTCAGAGTCCAGCCAGATCGTTATCAGATCGGCTCATATACCCCGTAAGTTACCGATGCGATTCGAACCACTGCTGATTCTCACCGTCATCACGTTACCGACAAGAGTATATGAGATTACGGAGAAAAGTCATAACCTCTAAGCCACGAAGCCGGCTAAAGTGTCGTATAGATGACGGAAAATCACAAACAACATGCTGTATTTCGTAAATATTTGTGTTCATATATGGATTACCAACAACAATCACGTGAGTAACATATTCTGCATGCTTTTCCCTTCATTGTGTTGTTTATTTAACTAAAATCGGTTGACTAACACCTTATTTGTGATGTTTTTACTAACGCGACCCGAAATTTTACCAAACCTGAAAAAATCTTGCCCGTTCAGGGCTAAAATACGGACAAGCGTCTGCCCTGTAAAGGGTTAAACAATTCCCACAGCAAACGGCCGGCCAACAGGTAAGTGTGCTAGCCCTAAGCTATTTTTGCTACCACAATGCACGAACTACGGTTACATTTATTTGACTAAACGGCAATAAGTTGAAGGTTAATACCACAACGCTCTAATATTATACCGTCCTAATAGTATAATGTACTAATAATATTTTAGTCTTAATATTCCAAAGTCATAAAATTATGTCTTAAAATTAAAACGACATAATATTGCAACGCTTTAGTATTACAACGTCCTATTATTGTAACGTCGTAATGGTACACAGCGTCCTATTATCGTAACGTCCTAATGGTACACAACGTCCTATTATCGTATCGTCCTAATGGTACACAGCGTCCTATTATTACAACGTCCTATTATCGTAACGTCCTAATGGTACACAACGTCCTAAGGGTACACAACGTCCTAAGGGTACACAACGTCCTAATGGTACACAACGTCCTAATGGTACACAACGTCCTAATGGAACACAACGTCCTAATGGTACACAACGTCCTAATGGTACACAACGTCCTAATGGTACACAATGTCCTATTATTGCAACGTCCTAATGGTACACAACGTCCTAATGGTACACAACGTCCTAATGGTACACAATGTCCCATTATTGCAACGTCCTAATGGTACACAACGTCGTATTATCGCAACGTCTTAATGGTACACAACGTCGTATTGTCGCAACGTCTTAATGGTACACAACGTCCTAATATTACAACGTCCTATTATTGCAACGTCCTAATGGTATACAAATTCCTAATATTACAACGTCCAATTATTACAACGTCCTATTATTGCAACGTCCTAATGGTACAAGTTCTAAGTGTACAACGTCCTAATATTACAACGTCCAATTATTACAACGTCCTATTATTGCAACGTCCTAATGGTACAAGTTCTAAGTGTACAACGTCCTAATATTACAACGTCCTATTATTACAACGTCCTATTATTGCAACGTCCTAATGGTACAAGTTCTAAGTGTACAACGTCCTAATATTACAACGTCCAATTATTACAACGTCCTATTATTGCAACGTCCTAATGGTACAAGTTCTAAGTGTACAACGTCCTAATATTACAACGTCCTATTATTACAACGTCCTATTATTGCAACGTCCTAATGGTACAAGTTCTAAGTGTACAACGTCCTAATATTACAACGTCCAATTATTACAACGTCCTATTATTGCAACGTCCTAATGGTACAAGTTCTAAGTGTACAACGTCCTAATATTACAACGTCCTATTATTACAACGTCCTATTATTGCAACGTCCTAATGGTACAAGTTCTAAGTGTACAACGTCCTAATATTACAACGTCCAATTATTACAACGTCCTATTATTGCAACGTCCTAATGGTACAAGTTCTAAGTGTACAACGTCCTAATATTACAACGTCCAATTATTACAACGTCCTATTATTGCAACGTCCTAATGGTACAAGTTCTAAGTGTACTACGTCCTAATATTACAACGTCCAGGTGAATCAATCAAAACCCGGGAAACGAGAAGACACCTGCTCGGTACGTGTCAATATATCATAAATGACTGCTATTTGCCGAAGGTACAATCCCAGTAACAAAATATCCCATGGAACCGACCCATGATGCAGCGGTAAATAATTGACATCTCA
Source organism: Cepaea hortensis (assembly GCA_963921405.1). Lineage (NCBI taxonomy): Eukaryota > Metazoa > Mollusca > Gastropoda > Stylommatophora > Helicidae > Cepaea > Cepaea hortensis. Next base: position 18,405,641 of record OY992884.1, on the reverse strand, counting down.
ATCAAACAGAAGGCACTATAGCTGTTTACTCGCGGCGAACTTCGGTAAAATGCGTTGGTCGTTTCAAACAACTCTCCTGCAATGACGCCCGCGCTTTCAATTCCCCTAGCAACAAAAATCCCGTTACAGCTTCAGCCACGCAAAAGCAATTAGCATCTAAGAATGCTCTAACTCGAGAACGTCTCCACAAATGAAGTCACATCTAGTCTCTGTAGCTTTCAAACTGGAGAGAATACGAACTGAAACCAGACACTCAGAACGTCCAATCAAAGATCCGCAGACAATGTATCAGATTCAATAACCACGGCGATGGCCATTGTTCAAAATGGAATTAAATTATCTTTTTGTGGTTTTTGATTGGTGATAATGACAGCGGAAATGGGATATCTGGCTATGTGGAAGCACGGGACTATAGAGAAAGAGCTGCGGCGCCGATATTTAAAAAGAACAGTTTGGAAATGTGTTTGTGGATAAGGCACGTAATGCGTGTCTGCCCTGTGCCTGTGGGGCACTTTGATGGCCAGTATCGTCGATCATAATCAATTATTGTATTTTTTTAAACAATATCTAAAGAGGTGGTTTTAGGGAGAGGGGAAGCGGGATAGAGAGACGGAGAGGGGAGGGGCTGAGCTGTAGAGACTTGGGAATGTTCTTGATGAATGTAAATAATGGGGGTCTTAGTGCCGCCATGTATGCTTTCATCGTTATATGGAATAGAGCATTTCTGTAACATCACACATCCCCAGAAAATCACTACGTGGATTCTATCATTTCTGTAACATCAAACATCCCGAGAAAATAATTAAGTGGATTCTATCATTTCTGTAACATCACACATCTCGAGAAAATAATTAAGTGGATTCTATCATTTCAGTAACATCACACATCTCGAGAAAATCATTACGTGGATTCTATCATTTCAGTACCATCAAACATCCAGAGAAAATAATTACGTGGATTCTATCGTGTCTGTACTTCAAAGGCCCCGAGAAAATACATTACGTGGATTCTATCATTTCTGTAACATCAAACATCTCGAGAAAAGCATTTCATCATTATGTGGATTCGAGCATTTCTGTAAAAATCAAATATCCCCAAGAACATCATTTCATATGTGTGTCAACTAGGGATTTCTGTAACATCAAACATTCCAGAAAACATAGTTTCGTCTTTATATGGACCAGAGCATTTCTGTAAAATCAAACATCCCGAGAACAACGTTTTATCTGTATGTTAACTACACCATTTCTGTAACATCAAATATTTCAGAGAACATCGTTTCATCTGTATGTTAACTACAGCTTTTCTGAAACATCAAATATTTCAGGGAACATCGTTTCATCTGTATGTTAACTACATCAAACCTAGGACACTGTTTCAACTCTAGTCCGACCGAGACAAACGAACAGATACCAATAGAGTAGGCTGAAACAATACACACGTTGTCAAATGTATTTGTAAGACTGCATTTCATTGGTTGAAGGAGAGAGAGAATGCAGACATGTAAGTGGAGCAACATTTGCAAAACGTATTTATTTCAACACATCTACTTGTAAAAAAGGCTATGGCACACAATTCTGAGGAAAGGCCAGACATTCAGATTGCTACTGGTACTATTAGTATTGGGACTCGTTGCTGGCTGTTGCAGATGAGGGCGGATTACGTGCCCTGCGTGCTGTGACTCGACTCATCTCAACTCAACTCCAGCAGAGATTACGCAACATTGCCCATCGATGGATCCCTGCATCGTTAGGCCTGCTGGGAGTTCCCCCCTAAAATCAGGTCAAGGTCATGGATGAGCAGAAATGACAATGCTGGTCTACAATCTCAAGTACGATGATGGAGGCCATCATGGCTGAATGGACAACAGCGCTCACTCTTAAACTTCCTGTCTGCTGATGCGGGTTCAACACCTACTCCGGTCAGTTGCACTAAAATGTTCTAGAACGTTGTTCTCCTCCTTGACTTGAGGATGTAAATTACAAGTACCTCAGAAGTCGGAGTGGGTTTGCATGATGGAGAGGGACACTGGTAATAGGGAAAGCTAATCCACACTTTAAAATAATCAGCCCAGATGGACTAGATGTAGTAATACGTATATGAACTACGCCTGAGCTCAAAGCGAACGAACGCCAAAAAGTATGATGCTGGAAGTGGCTGTGATCACTGAAGCAGTGAGATGACCAGAGGCTACTCGAGTCAGGGAAGCAATCCTTGTGTTATTCTCAGTCTGAGTTGTGTGAAGTTCAACATGGATAGATGTGGCCCGAGTGGGTGTCAAATATAAACAGTATTCTCTGACAAGGATCTGCCTGGTTAAACTGTCCGGATCACGATGGAGGTAACGACTGGGCAGATCTGTTGGTTTCAAGAGCGCCGGTAGTTGAACCACTGATGACGGACAAGGGAGATATTCTGAAGAATGTCCATGATTGACTGCTAGTTGGAGATACAATAACAGATGCAAGGACAAGGTTAAGTGTGCGTGAGTGTGGATTTCAGTTCCAGCAAGGAGGCGTCTCAGAGAGAAATCTCTACAACCAGTATGTTGCTTCCACACATACCGTTTCCTACGAGGAATGAAGCTACTATGGGTGTACCCGGAGTGCTATGATATGGATTCGCTATGAGCCATTTGAGCGCGCCCACCAAGGATATGCAAGTAAACGATTACCCCCACCCAACAACTGATGAACGCTTGCAAGTATTACCACACAGCATTGGGCGAAAACATAGATGTGTGTAAGATGTGGGAAAGAGACAGACGAACACACACAGAGAGAGAGAGAGAGAGAGAGAGAGAGAGAGAGAGAGAGAGAGAGAGAGAGAGAGAGAGAGTTAAAATAACAGACAGAGAAAAAAGAGAGAGAAAGAGAGAGTGAGAAATAAATAGAAACAAGAGAGACTGAGGGGGAAGAAGGAGGGCAAAGACCGAAAAAGAGAGGGAGAGAGGAGTCTGAAAGAAATAGAGAGAGAGAAAAATAGAGAGCAAAATAGAGAGAAAGAAAACAGGCCTAAAGAGTGAGGGAGGGAGGGAGGGGGGGATTGGAAAGAAATAGAGAGAGAGAGAGAGAGAGAGAGAGAGAGAGAGAGAGAGAGAGAGAGAGAGAGAGAGAGAGAGAGAGAGAGAGAGAGAGAGAAACAGAGAGCGAAATAGAGAGAAAGAAAAGAGAGCGAACGAGTGAGAGAGAGAGAAAGATTGGAAAGTTTGGTTTAGTTTAGTCGACGGATCAACATCACGGCACACGGGTGCAACCCATAAGTGCTCCGTTCTTCTCATAACTCAAACCTGAGACTGGAGAAACTCAGCTCAATGCACTAACTCCGTAACACCGGCGAGGATCCTGAAATACTTTAGGTAGATTTTTAACACGAAATTTTGCCCGGGTAGCGCCGTTAGGTTACCTATTTCGATTTCCAACTGCCAAGGGATCTTTTACGTGCGCAACAATACACACGGGCGTCCGATCTCACTACCCAGAGACCAGGGGAGATTTTTACTAGAAGTCCACGTGAAAAAATCCCGGTCCTTGAACCCGGGACCTCCAGCATCGAGGCGGACGCCATACCTCGAGACCACGCAGCCCCTTTGGAAAGCAGATTGGAGAGAGAGAGAGAGAGAGAGAGAGAGAGAGAGAGAGAGAGAGAGAGAGAGAGAGAGAGAGAGATAGAGAGAGAGAAAGAGAGAGAGAGACAGAGAGACAGAGAAAGAGAGAAAGAGAAAAAGAGAGAAAGAGAGAACGAACGAACGAACGAACAGACTTTATTTTCAAAGGGTAACAAATTGGGCACGCAGGCCCGTCTTACATTCGGCCCTTCCACTCACTCAGCTTTCTTTCATCAGCAGTGCATAGGAAAAAACATTGTCACATGAATTTTGTAAACATAAACAATGCATATTACTATGTTATGAGACACATCCACCACCCACCCACACATCCCCCATTCACTCCAACTCCCCCACCCAAACACACACATAACCCACACACACATACATTCCCCCACCCATCCACCACATCCCTACACCTACACATCTCCCCACCACACATCCCATCCACCCACACCCCAAGCACACATACATTCAATAACCCACACATCACCCACCTACACACATCTCCCCACCCACTCACATATCCTCTACCCGTCCCATTACCCACCAACAATCACTCACCCACATATCCTCCTCCACCCACACACCTCCACCCACCCAGCCAAACACACATTCCTCACACACACACACACAGAGAGAGAGAGAGAGAGAGAGAGAGAGAGAGAGAGAGAGAGAGAGAGAGAGAGAGAGAGAGAATGAATGAATGAATGAATGAATGTCCCCGGTTTCACCGCGGCCAAAGTGTGCCGTCCTGTAACCGGTTGCTCGGAACAGCGCCAGCCTTGAGATGAAGTAACGCAAATAGCACGGGCGATAATTCGGTAATGATTTCCACCCGGCTGTCTCAGACATCAAGGCTGCTGGGCCGCATAATAGTCCTTCCGGGTTATTTACCCAAGGGAAGCAGCGTTTGTCTGGCGGTGTGGGACAGACACTATTGTCTGGTCAGACAACATTCAGCAGCTGTGTAGTATTCCTACCCCGACCACTGGCTATCCACTTGCTTCAGGGGGCCAGATGCAAGTCATAACAAAGTACAGTTTTAAAATATCTTAAACGTTGCGTCGGGAGCATTCTGTAACGCAAATGTTTTAGTCTTAGTGTGATGTAGATTTAATTGTTTTGGTCTCAGACGATTATGTAAGATGTACGTTATTGTTTTAGTCTCAAACTATCGTGTGGGGGAGAGCTGATTGTATTACTCTCAAGCTATCGTGTGAGGGAGATGTGATTGTTATTTTGCTGACTTTATGCTCACTAAATATGTGGAGTATTTCCCATACATATACAATAGAAGAGTTACTATACCACCCATCCATCCATCATGTGCCATGCCGGTAAGCGTAGGCGGTCATGTTCTGCCATCTCACTCGATCACCAGAGTCGTGGATCAGCTCCGTGTTCCTGTCTCGACCATGCCATGTGGCCAAGCCATCCAGGTATTTACTTCTCGGTCTTCCCCTTGGTCTCTTCCCTTCGATCTTGCCAGTCGTCACCAAGTTCTCCAATTCATTTCTTCTCATAACATGCCCAAAAAATTTTGACTGTCTATGTCTAATGTCTCTAATCAGTTTACGATCTTCATTTGTTTCTTGAAGGACTTGTTCATTGGTTTTTCTGTCTGTCCATGGTATTCTTTGCATTTCCCTCAGAAACCACATTTCCACAGCCATAAGCTGTTTTTCAGCTTGACTGCTCATTGTCCACGCTCCATATCCATACAAAAGTATAAGTTCTATGTAGCACCTCAACACTCTTTTTCTCGTTTCAATTGATATCTTTTTATTGGTCAGTGTGGTTTTCATCTTGCAAAAGGCTATCTTCGCAATGGCAATTCTTGTTCTAATCTCTTCAAGGCATCTCCCATCAGATGTTATGACTGTGCCGAGATAACTGTATCGATTCACTTGTTTAAGACTATGCCCATCTACTCGTATATCACATTGTGGTATTTCCTTCTTCCCAGTGACGACCATAATCTGTGTCTTCTTAATATTCAGTTCTAACCCTAGTTGTTCACTGTATGCAACAACCGCATCTACTAAATTTTGCAGGTCCAGTTCATTGTCTGCAATCAAGACTATCATATGCATATCTAATGTTATTGATGTATAGCCCCTATACGTATATACTATAGCAGTTCCTAAACGTATACAATAGAAGAGTTCCTATACTTATCCACTATAACAGTTCCTAAACGTATTCAAGAGTTCCTATAAGTATACACTATAACAATACCTACGCGTATACAATATAACAGTTCCTATTCGTATTCTAATAGTTCCTAAACGTATATAACAGAAAATCTCCTATAGGTATGCATTGTAACAGTTCCTAAATGTATAGAATAGAATAGTTCCTATAAGTATTCAGTAGAACACTGAGCAATCGTAGCGGGGGGAAATGGAAAAACAAAACAATAAAACAGTATTGTTGCTGCTATTTAATACTTTACCGCAAGTTTCTGGCTGCCCTATGAACAGTTCCCTTCGAAACAAATAGATATCAAATTGCAAATATTGAGCCAACAATTCGATACCACAGGTTGCAAAATGAAGCACGGAATCCCAAGCGAATCCATGTTTTTGTAAATCTGATCAAATTCCATCCGGGTCGATATTTATTTCCCCGGGTGTTAAACACAAGAACACAAATGTGGACATTCTCCAATCTTCCAAGAGTGTATGATGCTTGAGATAGCTACACGGGCGGCGGAGGGGAGATGACAGGCAGCGGGCGGTGGTGGACGGGGTATCGGAACGATTGCGCTGGCGTAGGCAGAAATAAAACATTGATATTAATGGATTGCAAGTAGTGTAGATATACATATTAATAGAGATTATGTGGCTTTACAGAACGGGGAAAGATTATGTGGCTTTACAGAACGGGGAAGGATTATGTTTGGTAGGGGGCACAGATATGGGGACAGAAGGACGGCTGTGGTTGGTTGTCAATTCTCTGGAAGAATGTCATCTTGAACTATCAAGTCCAATGCACTGGTGGTCAGGTGGTGTGAGCCATGGACAGGGCTTGCACAACCTATGGGGGGGGGGGCCTTTCTCCAGACTTAGTACCGACGTACTGAAGAGGGGAGGAGACGGACCGATAATAACAGCAGAGCAGAGAGAACAAGAACATGGACAGGAGATGAGGGAAAACCCGCGTGCCATCCCGCAGCATTCACTAGGAGGAGTTAGAAATAGAGTAAAATAAGACAGATATGAACAATAGGCGTGGGGGGGGGGGGGAATAAACACCAAAGGCAGATTAGAATAATATAAATAAGCCAATAAAGCAACAGAATACTAAATACCAACAAAATCCATACGACATATACTGACAATAATGATAAAACCAACAGTAATTGGGACCAAGAGGAAGACCGAGAGGAAAATACCTGGATGGCTTGGCCACATGGCATGGACGAGACAGGAACACTGAGCTGATCCACGACACTGGTGATCGAGTGAAATGGCGAGTGATGACCGCCCACGCTTTCCGGCATGGCACATGATTGATTGATTGAATTGGGAAAAACATTATATGAATAATAAGAACCAAAGAATAAAATACCGAGAAATATAGAATAGTAGATATTAGGAATAGGGTTAACTAAGAAAGAGCAGTCGTTCTCCGTGGCTAAGTGCTTACGGGCGCGATTCGGGAGCCCGCTTACCCAAGTTGGAAACACAGCTGCGACCTATTTGGCAGCAGACCGCGTCGCGCTGGGTTTTAACGTGTTGGTATGGGGGTCTGTCGTTCAGAAAGCAATGGCAAATTACTGAACGTAAACTTGCCAAGACATCAACAACAGCAGTAAAATGCTGGTGTTGACAGCGGTGCCCTGAAAATAGGATATGCAAAAGCAAAAATGAAATTGGTTTAACTGGGATAGAAGGACACGATGTGTAGGGCAGCTTTACAAACTACAATTATGGAAAATAGAGGACGGTGTGACGACAATTTCATCAGTAAACAAGAAGAAACCACGGAGTAGACACTACAGTAGCTATTTTTTTAAAAAAGTTGTTACATGTCCTTTGTAGGACTGCATTCAACCTCAGGCTGATTTTCAGGGCAATTATACGTTCAGTAGTTAGTTAGTTAGTTAGTCGACAGATCATCCTCGTTGCACATCGAACCATTCAGTCCATAAGTGCTCGGATCCCCTCCTCAGCAAATCCCGCAGCGTGTAGCGGCTAACGACGCCAGTTCTGTGTTGGTTTATCAATCTTCTTTGGCTTCCTGCGTAGTGTTCTTGTTTGGCCACCCCTCTTTTAATTTGCTGCTCCTGCAGTCTGGCCATTGTTGTAGATTCACAGTCATCACTTGGTTCTCGCAAAAGTCTCACTTCTCGTAGAGCATTCAGAATGTCAGCCTGGTCCATGGCGCGTCCGCCCTCCACAGTAGCCTCACCTGCGAGCTTGTCAGCCCGCTCATTTCCTTGTACTCCCGCATGACCTGGCACGAAGATGAAACTAATCTTTGCCAGCCGAGACCGCTTCAGAGGCAGCAACCATTCTCTTCGGATCGACCCCTCCTCTATCCTCTTGATCATGTTCATTGAGTCGCTAAGGAAACAAGCCCTAGTGAATGTCTGTGTCTCGAGCCATGTTATTGCTTTACTTACTGCCATGACTTCCATGGTCAGGCTACTTGTGGTTTCAGTGAAAGCACCAGAGTCCTCCTTCACAATTCTCCCTCCGGCCCGAGCTGTAAAGGCCCATGAGCTTCTCACATGTCGGACGACCGACCCATCTGTGTAGATGACCGCGTCACCGTCTAGCGAATTCTCGAAAATCAACGCTTGTACTTCAGCCTCAACAGCAGCTGGATTTTCTTGTCTGCATTTTCTATCTAGTTGGATGCAAACTGAAAAGGATGTGCAGAAGTCTGTTGGCACTTGCACCCACTCCTCGCCAGGTTCTAAGTCCTCAAGTGAACACACCTGTTGAAGAATGTCTTCGGCTTGACCCATCCACGACCGTCCTCTTTTTAACCTGCTGCCCTTCACCTTCCTAATTTCACTATGCAATGGATGTTGTGTGTTTGCGTTAATTCTGAGGTAGGCGCGTGCCCTGCAAACTTGTATTCTTTCTTCAATGGTTGGAAAATCAAGCAGGTAGCGCATCGCCCTGCATGCTGTATCTCTTGTACATCCAAGAATAATGCGCATAGCTTCATTCTGTATCCTTTCCATCCTTTCTATCTGCTTATGGCTGAGAGTCAGGATTGCCATTGCATACTCCAAAACAGACATGACCAGCCCCTCGTACAGAAGACATAGATGGCGCTGCTCACAGTTTACTGCCGCCATCACCCGCATCGCTGCCAAACCCCGCTTGGCCTTTGTTATCACCTGGTCTATGTGCACATTATAAGCAAGGCTTCGATCAAACCGTATCCCCAGGTAATTCATTGCCTGCGTTCTTTCCACCGTCTCTGAACACAGCATTACAGTTGGTGTTGGATTGTTGACAATATGATTATTCAACGAGAACCAAGTCACTGTTGCCTTTGTTGGGTTGACCATTGCCCCAGCTTCATCACACCAAGTACTTATGCGATTGAGTTCGGTTTGTAGTTCCACAGCAACCTCCTCTCTATCCTTACCCTGACGATACACTAAAACATCATCGGCATACGACAATGTCCTGCCAGGTCCAGTGATCTGCTCACTGGTGATTCTCACTGTGAAGGCGTTGAACAGTACCGGAGATAATGGTGATCCCTGTGGTAGGCCAGGATATATTGTTGTTGGTTCCGAAGTCCAACTGCCACATCTAAAAACTACTTTCCGTTGGTAGAGGGCTGCAGCGATCCAACTAAGGAGGAATGGACTTATGTTTAGTTCAAGAAGCTGAAACATTAAAAAATCCAGTGGTACTCTGTTGTATGCGTCGTCAAGATCAATCGCTGCAGCAACGGTTTCAGTGCCTGAGTGGAAACCTTCATAGACATCTTGGGCAAAGACTGCTGCATTGGTCCAGGTTTCTCTTTTTGGACGGTACCCACCCAGGGTAGGTGGGAAAACACCTTGCCTCTCTAGTTGGCTTGATATTTTCCTGGCAATTACCTTCTCCAGCAGCTTGCCTATTGTATTCTGCATGGTTATAATTCGATATCCCTGAATTTTTTTGTGGTCTTTGTCAGGCTTCGGCAAGGGAATCAGATAGCTGTGTAACCATTCCTCCTTGATGCTAGCACTCCCTATACTGTTGTTGTACATGTCTGCTAGTTTCTCTAGCTCATTGTCGGTACACCTATTTATGTCGTCGTATCTTATGCCATCAGGACCTGGAGCACTGTTTTTTCCTCCTCCGAAGTGTTCTGGGCCTTGCATCTGAGGTGACCTCCTTGGCCAGATTTCGGCCTCCCATGTCTGTCTGGTTGCCCTGCTCAAGGTAGCCATACGTTCAGTAGTTTGCCATTGCTTTTTGTACGAGAAGTCGTACCCTCTTAGCCACGCCGACCTCCTACGGCGACTACATTAAGACAGAATAAATAAACTTGACGGTTTCGGTCTCCATCAATCGTGTGAGGTAGACTTGGCTGTTTCCTCTCAACCTGCCAAAGCTAACTTCCGCGAGAACTCTGCCTGTTTCAAATTCTAAACCTCTGACAAAAGTGCCCCGTGGTGACATGTCCGTGGTGTCGTCTCCGTGGTGTCGTCTCCGTGGTGTCATCTCCGTGGTGTCGTCTTCGTGGTGTCGTCTCCGTGGTGTCGTCTCCGTGGTGTCAACTCCGAGGTGTCGTCTCCGTGGTGTCATTTCCGAGGTGTCATCTCCGAGGTGTCAACTCCGGGGTGTCATCTCCGTGGAGACATCTCCGTGGTTTGCATGTTGCTGAGTGTGTGTGTTTTTGTTATTTCTCATGAAGGCTGTCGCAGCAACATCCTCTGTTTTCGGTATTAGTATTTAGCAAAGTTGCTCTACGTGAGTAACACAGCTGCGCGAGATTCGGTAGCGGATAGCGCCGCGTTGGCTACTTACGGGGTATGTGAGCCGGTCGCTCAGAAAGCAATGGCAAAGTACTGAGCAAGACATCAACAATCAGGTGAAAGATGCTGGTGTTGACTGCAATGTCCTGTAACAGATATACTGGAGAAAAAATAAAAGTTGCTTTACGACGTCAGTGGCTTAGGGGACAGAGGAAAGAAGCGTCACAACGCCCCGACACACAGTCTAGGGTTGGAAATCAGATTTACAAGCAGGCCACTGTGCGTTGATTTCGATAGTATGAGGCGTTGATCATTCAGAAAACACAGGTAAACTACTGAACACAACAACTGTCCAGTCAATCACGAGCAGCCGATAAATGCTGGGTTGACTGCAACGTTCTATACAGGGCATGCAAGTCACTTCTCCATCATCAAGTCGGTTGCCTGTACTGTCCGAGACATTACTTGGTACCAATTTTAGTCACTGTTAGCTTCGATGATTAGCACATATAAAGGCCGTTACCCCCCTTTGGACAACAATCACCTTCAAATTCATATCCTATGTGGGTAACACCGCGGGCAGCCACTGTTTGTAACTTTACAGCCGCCCTTAGGTTTTAGTTTTAGTTTAGTCGACGGATCAACATCACGGCACGCGGGTGTAACCCATAAGTACTCCGTTCTACTCCTAACTCAAGCCTGAGTCCGGAGAATCTCAGCTCAGTGCACGAACTATATAGCACCGGCGAGGATCTTGAAATACTTTGGGTAGATATTTAACTCGAAATTTTGCCCGGGTAGCGCCGTTAGGCTACTCTTTTTCTATTTCCAACTGCCAAGGGATATTTTACGTGCGCAACAATACACACGGGTGTCCGATCTTACTACCCAGAAACCAGGGGAGATTTTGTTACTAGAAGTCCACGTGAAAACATCCCGGCCCTCACCGGGGCTTGAACCTGGCACCTCCAGCACTCGAGGCGGACCCCATACCACTCAGCCCCCCCCCCCCAGGCCGCTATTTGTAACATTAAAGCTGCCATATTCTCAACAACAAGGAGGCTTTGCGTGCCTGGCAGACTGCTATACCCAGCAGGCGAGCAGGGATGGAAGCAGCCACCGCAGTCCAATAGCCCACTGACAATCTCGTATCAGACTCCCAAAGAGTTCTCCCAATGTTTTTTGTTTAGATTAGATATTCTTTGGCATGAATGGGTGTCATCTATTCAGGCATCTTATCTTGGCGATGTTCCTGTAGATCTATTAGCCGCTTGCAATGAAAGAGCTGATTGTTTGGCTTTCAGAGAGCCCAAGTGGACGCCCTGGGGATCAATCAGGCAGATTACACGTGACCGGGTACGGGCTATTGGTAAATAACTGGTCACGGGGCTTTTTAATGAATTACCACAGATTACTCTTCGGCTGGAAATCCCAGGACAAGATAGAGAACGCATAGAGAAGATTGGCCGTTTGTACAATCAGTGAACTACAATATCAATCAATCAGCACCCATACACTTACACCCATACGGTAGTCATGTGTTAGAATCCCCATCCAATACGATTCGATTATACCCTTACCCCTACCCCGTTCAACCTCAAAGAGAAGTTATATTAGTGTCCATCCCTGACTCAGATTAATAATCCAGTGACTGAGTCAGCCACAATTAGCGGCTACCCACACAAGATATGGATTTGAACGTGATTGTTGTCCAAAGAGGATAATGGCCTTGATATGTGCTAATCATCGAAGCTAACTTTGACTTGGGCACATAAGTTGACACAGCATAAAATGTGTACCAAGTAATGTCCCGGAAAATACATGTGACCGGCTTGATGATGGAGAAGCATGATTACCTACATCAACCGGCAAGGCACATGATAATGTTGGCAACGATATTATCCTTTAATATCAAGCAGTTCCTAAGCCTAGTGTTCATATCAACCAATGATTACATGAAGACTTATTCCCCTTGTAACGCTGTTTCTCGATGGTCTCCCCTGCCTGCTGTATGCGGCAGCACGTCTTAATGGGCTAATATTTGATTTCTGCAGCCGTACCAGCAGTAACTCAATGTAGATATTTTAAAAAAAAATGCTGCTTCGGCGTCTCGATCGATCTCGGTACTCCCGTTCTGGCTGGGTCTTCTAGAACAATCTGTGACAGATGAGGCTCATAAAAATAGCTGTCATGTCATGACATTTCATCAGCCCGTGCGCCGACGCTCTGAAGCAATAGAAAAATCACTACTACAAACAGCAGGAAAACACGGACTGTTATAATTGGTGAATAGTTTTCTAATATGTGCCCATCTTGCAAATGGTAAATCCATAACGCAAGTGACAATCGGAATAGTAAGTAAAGGACATGCATAAATGCGTATCCGGCAAATAGTTACAGAACGTCGCAATCAGCTCTAGTATGCGTTTGGCTGTTTGTGATTTTACTAGGCAAGTTTACGTTAAGCAACGTCTGAACGACCGACGCCTATACTGTTGTTCAAGATCACCACAAGGTGGTTTGTGGGGTTGCAAATCGCGTTCGCTACTAGCGGTACAAGTATAATAAATAATAAAATTGCGGACTGTAAACATTAACAAAAGCTGGACAGGCCACGAAGACGAAACGGTAAACAGTAGCAGTTCAGGTAAGGGGCGATGATTGACACTGGAATAAAGGGAACTGCATTAAAGATTTACAATGCAATGAATGAGTCACCAAGAGAAGTAGACGGTAAGCTTGACTAGAACATGATTACAAGTAACAAATTGGACGCTGCGGCAAAAGACTTCGTCAGCACGGAAAACAAACATAAACCCACACAACTCTTAGGCAGTAATGTAGACAAAGGGGTGGAAGACATAAAGATATCAGAATCAGGATACAGAAGGCTAGGGCAGCTTTTATAACACTGGGACGTTTGTGGAAGTCAATAGAAATTAATTCATTAAGTGTCATAGGATGGTTAATCGTATTAGGCGACTTCTCATATCTGACATGGGGGGAGGTGGGGGGGGGGGGGGGGGTTATACGAGGGGAAGTCGATAAGTAAGTCACAAATGGCAGTAGAAAAATAACTAAATATGATAACAACTTGAAACCAGTTTATTTGTATACATACATTGTCCCTTTATTTCTCAACATAATTTCCACCAACATTGATGCATTTATCCCAACGTTTTATCAGTCCTCCCAAACTGGCTGCATATAACTGCATGCTCTGTTTTCTAAACCACGTTTTCACTTCACATTCAACTTCGGCGTCATTCGCAAAATGTCTCCCACCAAGATGGGTTTTCGGTGGGCTTATCCCCTAGCGATTTCCAGTAAAGCGGTGCATAGCTGGGTAGAAAAAGTTACGAGTGTGAGTCAATAAGTAAGTCACACAGTTCTGTGGGATGGCAGGTAAATGAAAACAGGGCACGCAGATCTATGCAGTCGGTTTGGGAGAACTGATAAAACTATGGGATAAGTGCATCAATGTTGGTGGAAATTATGTTGAGAAATAAAGGGACAATGTATGTATACAAATAAACTGTTTCAAGTTGTTATCATTGTCATGGGTCATATATGCCATGTGACAGGCAGATAGAGAGGAACTGATGCGCAAGTACATCAGTAAATAGAAGTAGCATATGAGCTGTCATTAGACAAGTGCTACGTCATAAAGTTGCGTTAGTTAACAACTCAACTGTGTTATTAGGGACACTTCACCACCAGCTTTCACGCTAGCTAGTCGCTTAGTCGCTCAACACTTACAGTAGTAGTCTGTGCATTAGAACGCTTGCTCCTTCACAGGTAGAGATAGTCTACATTCATACGCTCAAGTACACTTCTTCATGACCAGACATGGCATCTGCTAACTGCCGGACGGCTGGTCAGGGTGCTAGTCAATCATGGTAGGACCTCGTCGGTGCTGATTTCGGATGATCGTGCTGGGACATCGTCTTGACTTGACAGCCGGAGCCGTTAGCTTCGAACGGCATGCACTAGGGGCAGCTTCACAACTGGGGTGTATGATTTGTAAGTGCGTGGCGGGAGCATGAGTCTTTGTTAATAGCCTGAAGGCTGGCGACGGGAGATTGTTCGTATCCGTTCTACTCGTCTACTTACTGGTGGCAAAAATAAAGTCGCCATTCATTACTCTCATCGATTTTTCATCGTTGCTGATAGTATTGTCGTCTGGCGGTGAAGCGTTGGATGTGAGGGGCCGACCCATCGGACACGTGTCAATCTCAGGTGAACCTCCTGGATATCAAACTATACCCTAGAGCCTGAACCAGAGCATGAGCTTCTCAAACCATTACCCAAGGGACAATCGCGCCCTGTGACAATCATATTTAATTATTTTTCTACAACCATTTGTGACTTACTTATTAACTTACCCTCGAATATCGCCGAAATGTTGTCACTGCGTTATAATACATGTCTGTCACAATACTTACAACTTTTAAGTTATAACTGTGACACACCCTTACTTCCCATTTTCCGCCATCCGTTTTTGTTTTGTCCAAACCTATTTTTTGTTTGGCACTGAATCTGTTAAACTTAGCACAAAACAGAGAATATTCAATACTAACGTTCAGCAAGTACTGCTGTATGGGTCAGAAACATAGAGCACAACGGAAACAACCACACATAAACTACAAACATTCACTAACTGGTGCCTGTACAGGATGGAAGGAATAAAATGGTGTGTCAGAATCACAAATGTGGAGCTTATGGAGAGAACTAAACACCATACCAATGAACCAAGAGGTGGAGAAAAGACGTTGCCCATGGTTACGCCGTACATTGAGAAAACCCGGCAAAAGTATAACTTAGTCAGCAATCCATTTGAGGAAAAATAAAAGAGAAATAGAGATGAATAATATGGCAAGGTCACGGACACAGCTGCATGGGACAGCTAAAGATGGGGGGGGGGGAGGCTTGCAGTGAGTTGTTTGAGGGGCTATGTCCAGTTGGGAAATTACTAGGGGGAGTCAATAAGTAGGTCACAAATGGTTGTAGAACAATAACTAAATATGATAACTTGAAACCAGTTTATTTTTATACATACATTGTCTCTTTATTTCTCAACATAATTTCCACCAATATTGATGCACTTATCCTATCGTTTTATCAGTCCTCCCAAACCGGCTGCATAGAATTGTGTGCTCTGTTTTCTAAACAACGTTTTAACTTCACATTCAAATTCGACGTCATTCGCCGCGAAATGTCTCCCGCCAAAGTGGGTTGTCAGTGTTTATGCTGAGAAATGTTTATCCTATAAAGCGGTGCATAGTTGGGTAGAAAAAGTTACTAGGGCGAGTCAATAAGTAAGTCACACAGTTCTGTGGGATGGCTGGTAAATGAAAGCCATTTGTGACTTACCTATTAACTTCCCCTCGTAAAGGCTACAAGAAGAAGTGGTAAATGCATCATTCAATGGAGGTTATGCTTAGTTTAGTGATACGTCGGTGTCTTTTACACGTAAACGGTGCACTGGTGTGTGGAACTAGACCCATATTGGGGGGCCACAGTAGAGTAGGGCTGGTGGTCTTGGGTTCCATCCTCAACAAGGCGGTTTACAGGTCGGCGTGGAGAAATGGATAACAACGCTCATTTAACCCCTACACCGGTCAGTTCTACTAAAATGTTGACTTCTCGTCCTTGATGTGGGTGTGTAAATTACAAGTACCTCTGAAGTCGGAGTGGGTTCGCCTGAGGGCGAGGGAAACTGGTAATAAGGAAAGCTAATCCACAAGCAAAATTCAGTCCAGCACTACTAGAAGTGTGTATGGACAACGCTTGAGTTCAAAGCGAGCGAGCTAGTCTCACAGGGCGACCAGTCTAAAAAAAAGGTACCGGGTAATAGCTTGGAGACTGAAGGCGGCCGGTGCGAGATCGACCGCATCAGCCACTGAGTGGCGTTTGGTCTACACAAGATATGGGAGTCTATTCCATAATACACGCATCTTTCAGGGGGGTAGTGGCCTAGAAGTCCGTTTTGGGGCGTATGTACGTTTGTGTTTGTGTGTGTATGTGTGTGCATGAGTGTGTGCGTGTATGTATGTTCGTGTGTGTATGTGTATGTGTGTGTGTGCGCGCGCGCATACATGCAGTGTATGCTAGGGAGTGTGTATGTTATTGAGTGTGTGCACAACTGTGAGAGTTTGTGCAAATGATGTAAGTCTGTATGTAGGTATGTATGTGTTCGTATGTATTTATGAATGTGCGTGTGTACGTGTGTCTGCCTGTCTCATAACATGGTAATATCCATTGTTTATGTTTACAAAATCCATTTAACAATGTTTTTTTTTTCCTATGTGAATGTAACATGCACAATTGATGAACGAAAGATGAGTGGTTGGAAGGGCCGAATGTGCCAAATTTGTGACCCTTTGAAAATAAAGTTCGTTCGTTCGTTCTCCTGACTGTTCTACGTGCGGTGTGAACTGTGTGAATTTTCACAAAATAAGACAACGGTGGGTATACCATCCCCATGATCTTGTAGTAGTGTAGCGGACGACAAAACGTATCGGACAAGGACGAAATACTGGAATTCCTGAACTGTTACACCTGTAACGTAGGCCAGGAGAAGTGTCACTATAGGAACAATGGCAACAGTAGAGGTGCTGTATAGCGGGGGTGTGAGGGCATGTGGTAGAGACCGCGAGCGTCAGTCGGCGAATACACACACTGGCATCGGCAGACACGCACTGAGTTACTGCCTAAATCTGTCGGGAGAAGTCACGTTCTGGCAATAATAAATAAGATTACTGTGCATTTTAAAACAAATACCCTAGCGTGACAAATAAATACAGCTTAGCGTGACAAATAAATACAGCTTAGCGTGACAAATAAATACAGCTTAGCGTGATAAAATCATGGCGAAGAAAGCATGTGTGTGTGTGTGTGGGGGGGGGGGGGGGGGCACCCAAACTTATAACGTTTTACCATTAGGATACTTTTCATCCGTCACCATACTTCGAACTAAAGACGCTTGCGTCGCCGTTACAAGAACACTCACTCTCTCAAACACATTCTCTACTCTATCTCTTTCGCATCATCGTTCTCATCCACTCCACGACTCTTTCTCCCTCTATCTCTCACGCACGCGCACACCACCCCCCCCCCTCTCTCTCTCTCTCTCTCTCTCTCTCTCTCATCATATCCCTGTGTGTCTCCCACACACTCTCACACGCTCATAACACACAAACATTGTGAGGTGCTTGTGACACAAATAAACATTGCGAGGTGCTTGTGACACAAATATTGTGAAGTGTTTGTGACACAAATAAACATTGTGAGGTGCTGGTGACACAAATATTGTGAAGTGTTTGTGACACAAATAAACACTGTGAGGTGCTTGTGACATAAATATTATGAAGTGTTTGTGACACAAATAAACATTGTGAGGTGCTTGTGACACAAATAAGAATTGCGAGGTACTTTGTGTGTTGCATATCCCTTACAGGACGTTGCAGTCAACACCAGCATTTTTCAGCCGCTGTTGATGTACTAGGCAAGATTACGCTCAGTAGTTTGCCATTGCTTTCTGAGCGACCGGCTCAAATACCCCGTAAGTTACCGACGCGGCGTGAACCGCTACTAATTCTCGCGCACATCACGTCACTCACGAGAGTATACGGGATTACGGAGAAAGACGCTAACTCCTAGACCAGGGAGACGTGAGGTACTTGTTCACAAATAAACATTGTGAGGTGCTTGTGTCACAAATATTGTCAGGTGCTGGTGACACAAATAAACATTGTCAAGTTCTCACTGAAGACAGAAATATCTGATAACTTAAACGTCCTGTACGTTGATGACGAAGTTGCAGGATCGTGTCATACACGCGTCAGTTCGCAACTCTCCGTTCACTTCTCGTTCAGAAACCACTGGCAAACTACTGTACATACAATTGCCTAGAAGATAACCCTGGCATCAGGACTGACCACAACGTCCTGCCAGGACATTCAATTATGCCAATGTCCGCCTGAAGTCCTGTCAACTGGCCTGCTTCAGGTGGCCCTCTGACACTAGATGGCAGCCACATCTTACCCCAGGCCCACCACCAGCCGCAGACACACATCAGCCATGTCGTGCCCAAAATGGCCCCAGATTGACAATTTACTGACAACGAATGTCTGTAATCTTGTTTACTTCACCGTGTCCGTCCCTGGCAGCGAATCAATTTCATGGGCAGGATGTGAAGAGACAAGTTCAGGTTCAGATTATTAATCCATCCATTCATCTGTCAATTTATCCATCCATCAATCCACCCACTCATCCAATGGCATTCACTCACTAATTTCTACCTATCCATCCACCAATCATCAATTTATCCATACATTAAGTCCTATTCTGTCGAATCCTATCCAATCGAATCCTTTACTATCGAATTCTATCCAATTCAATCCAATCATCTGCTATCGAATACAATCTAATCCTATCTATCCATCCATCCACTCACGGCCACGCCACGCCTGCCTGTCCCCCACCCCCTTCTCCTTCTCTCTCTCTCTCTCTCTCTCTCTCTCTCTCTCTCTCTCTCTCTCTCTCTCTCAAGATCGTGTCTTCCTCCCTATTTCACTTTCCAGTCTCGTTCCAGTGCACTGTTTTTCTTCTACTACAATACCTTCTCACGCCCCCCCCCCCCCATGTGTGTGTCCCCAGCTATTTCATCCAGCCTCATCCTCCTCGCCTCTCTTGTCATGTTCTTATTTCTCACACGATCCCTTCCAGGCAACATCTTCTCTATTTGGGTTCTTTTTTTCCCCATCATATTTCTCTGCTTCTACCTTCTTTCCATCTACATGTTTTTGTTTGTTTTTTTTATTTTGTTTTTTCAACAGAGAAGACAGTAAAAGACCCTTTCCTGCATTATACTACTACACAAATCGTATCAAACACATGAACTGTTTCGTAAATATATTCATGAATCAATGGGTATTGATTGTTACAGATAAAGCATGAAAGAAGGCAATAAGAAAGCAGTGGATAACAAATAATATAGTAAACAACAGAAAGATGGTCGTGATATCGGTATATAAAATTCCAACTTGCCACTCCGCCCAGCAGGTGGTGATGTTGTAGATAGAGCGATGTATTTCATATGTCCATTCTCTTCCATATCATTACCAATATGTCCATTCTCTTCCATATCATTACCAATGTGTTCTCTTAGAGCTCCTTGTTTTGTATCAAGAATTGGTGGGTGGGTGTCGTCACAACGAGAAGGCTGGAGGTGGGGAGAGACAGCGGGAGACCAAGAGAGAAGATGATAGACAGTCTGGCATCATGTCACAGAGGAACGTCGCTATTATAAATGACTGGAAACTCGAGAGGACAGAAGGCTGTGGACAGACATGATCACCAATGCCACACAGCATGGACTATAAGAAGATTAGCAGTACACGAGACAGAAGGTTGTGGACAGACATGATCACCAACACCACACTGCATGGAATATAAGAAGATTAGCAGTACACGAGACAGAAGGTTGTGGACAGACATGATCACCAACACCACACGGCATGGAATATAAGAAGTTTCGGAAATTGCTCGTTTAGATGTGTTTATGTCAACTTTGACCCCGGGGGTCACGAGTTGCCTAGAACGCGCGAATCTATAGATCACCTACTGCAGACGTCAGTTTTAATTGCAAACTGGTTCCGGGGGACAGCTGACTCGGACAGTGCATCATACACAGCCATCGGGTCACTTACTGGCCGCCACTTACTGGCTATAATGAAAATTCCCCTAGGTCACGTTATTGGCAGCAGGCAAGAAGATAGCCAAACGGTGGGAAAAGGGCGTCTGGGGTCATCTCAGCTATTCTTGGTTTCCAGGGATTGGACCAGGAGAGTACGAGATGTATATATTTTGGACTCAGTGACCTTGTTAGATCAAAGGGGTCAGGAGCGGTGGGGATCGATGAACCGCACGCGCGCGTGCGTACGTGCGTGCGTGTGTGTGTGTGTGTGTGTGTGTGTGTGTGTGTGGGTGGGTGGGTGGGGGAGGGGTGTCTCATAACACGGTAATATGCATTGTTTGTTTAAAACATTCATTTGACAAATATTTTTTTCCTATGTGAATGTAACATGGATAAATGATGAACGAAAGATGAGTGATTGGAAGGTCCGAATGTAAGACGGGCCTGCTCGCCTAATTTGTGACCCTTTGATAGTAAAGCTCTCTCTCTCTGTCTCTCTCTCTGTCTCTCTCTGTCTCTCTCTCTCTCTCTCTCTCTCTCTCTCTCTCTCTCTCTCTCTCTCTCTCTCTCTCTCTCTCTCTGGGTGTCTATCATAAATTGACGACCGTGCATTTCCAATTTTATGGCAGTCTTCTTTTGATCAAGAACGGACATTTCACATAAGGCGTATTTGATATATTATGTTTGTTTTTTTAATAAACATACCGCATGCCCTTTGCAGTATGTCACAATCAACTCCAACATTATTATTGGCTGTTCTTTATTTATCAGACAATGTTACGTTCAGTAAACAGCATAGACCCACAACCAAGTTTAAGAAAAGCATCAGAATATTACCAAAAGACACAGGGGCGCAAAATAGCCATTGTAGTGTGACTGGGGACTTCGACAAACAAAAGAGAGATCACACACAACACATGCATGGATGATGAGATGGCTTCCCCTGGCCGCGCAGAGATGCGGCCGTGGACGGTGTGCGTAAGGGGCAACACGGCGGAAAGGGTGTTCATCTACTAAAGCAGTGGTTCTCAACCTTTTATAGCCCGTGCCCCCCTTCACCATATTTTCAGAACGTCATCCCCCCCCCCCTTTCTATCAAAAATTTGGCCCGTGCCCCCCCCCCCTTCACCGTATTTTCAGAACGTCATTCACCCCCCCCCCCCCTTCATATTTCCTATCTAAAAATTCCCCCACCCCTACACAGTATACGTAAAAATGTAAGGTACATTTAATAGCACATACTTAAACAAGTCTAGACATCCACATAAAACATGATTTGTGGGTCTACTGACTTTATAAAATGAATTTTAGAAGAATGAGACGTACTTAACTGTAAAGTATGAAGGGAAAAACAATATCAAGTAATCGGTTCTTGTATTAACGCGATCTTGAAATGCTCTTCATCCCCCCCCCCCGGAAACCCTAAAATCCCCCCCCCCTGGGGGGGGGGGAATTCCCCACCGGTTGAGAACCACTGTACTAAAGCGAATTACGGGTGCGGAGGCGCTGACAGAGGCCAAACGAGTGGGTTAACGAAGCTTGCTGAGTCAAAGGCGAGGGCGAGAAGGAAGCGGATCACGATGTACCGAGTGCATGACATTCCTCTTCCCGAGTGTAGGGTGGCTGCCGGGTAGGCACACACGGTAGTTAAGTTGTATTGGTGATAAGGTTGGTGTGGTCGAGGCCCTTTAGAATCGTATGTATAGTGCAGAAGAATCAGGCCATCACGGCTCGAGAGAGAATGGTGCTGCAGGGAGTGACCGGAGGATCTGGCTGATACTTAGGTCTCCGACTAAATGCCAGACCGACACATAATCAGACAGGTACTAGAATCAGTAGTATTGGTACTCTTCGCTGGATGTTGCAGATGAAGACGGAGCTCGTGTGGGAATATCCGGAGTGCCGTGATGTCAGTTCTTAACTCAACTGAGCAACAAAGTTGTGGCAGGACTGCAATAAGTGGTGATACGTGTCGTGAAGCTGGCGTACAGGGTTCGGAAACAGAAAAGGGGAAAGAAACGACGGAGTTATGGGCCCAGATGCGTCCACCCCTGAACAGTATAAAGATAAGAGTCTGAAACATTCACGGTAGGGGGATTGCTTCTGATATCAGAAACGTCCTGTTTAGCTTGCTCCGGGGTGGCGATTATACCACAACTGGCAGGATGGTTGGAAAGAGATCATGTGGTGGCAGTGAGATAAGTCACGAGGCATCCAATACTCGTTGCATCAACAGATAACACCAGAACTGACAGAAGACACGATCCAGCCATTACTCGTGGCATCAACAGATAACACCAGAATTGGTGGAAGACGCGAGGTAGCCGTTACTCGTGGCATCAACAGATAACACCAGAATTGGTGGAAGACGCGAGGTAGCCGTTACTCGTGGCATCAACAGATAACACCAGAATTGGTGGAAGAAGCGAGGTAGCCGTTACTCGTGGCATAAAAGATACCAGAATTGATAGAAAACACCAGCCAGCCATTAATCGTGGCATCAACAGATAACACCAGAATTGGTAGAAGACACAAGCCAGCCTTTACTTGTGGCATCAACAGATTATTCACCCGTTTTTATTCTCTCCCCGTGTGTTGTTATGTCTCCTCCTATTTCTTTCCTCTTGTGGGCTCCAGACATTGAAGTGTCCATTAATACTTCTCCGTGGTTTTCTCAATGTGTATCCTATCCATCACCAGTGTCTGTCTCTCACCTCTTGGTTAACTAGAATGTATCCAGTTCTCTCCGTTAGTTAGTTAGTCTTTCCTCTTGAGCCTAAGGCGGCGCATAGGGCAGAAGTCCTGTCTCTCCATGCTTGGCGGTTCGCTGCTACCTGTTGTAGATCTTGGATATTTACTTGGCCATTGAATGAGCCTTCTCTATCCTCTAAAATCTCTCCGTGGATTCCACATTTATCCATTGTGCCGTACCACTTTAGACCCACTATTGTACACAGGCACCTATTAATGCATGTTTGTAGTTGATTAGTAATTCTTTCGTTAGTTCTCCGTGTCTCTGATCGATGCAGCAGTATCGATTTGACGATAACGTTAAATATTCACAATGTTGGCTCTAAGTTTGATTTGTTTTGAATTCCACAAATTCCCTAGTGCAATGAAAGCTCCTCTTGTCTTTGTATTATTATTTTAATGTCTTTATATGTTCCCCCAGTCTCAGTCTAGACTACTATCTAACTAGGTGTATAATTTCGCCTTCTTTAAATGAGGTTTCATCAAGGGAGATCTGACTTTCATTTGCTTGTTTTAACCTCATTATCTTTGTCTTCTTCTT